>OZ038493.1:76016658-76154158 GCA_964036315.1 Acanthosepion esculentum | reverse complement strand
CGTCATTCAGCACAGAAAAGTATGATTGGATTCGAAAATCCCTTCATAAATGTTCCTTCTAATATTGGACTCCATTTATGTGAAGAAGAAGAATTAGCCACCATTTCTAGTGATTGAGGACTCAAAATAAAACATTTAACAGTACCCATTGATACATTTTAGATTTCAATACAAAGGGAATATCCCACATTAGCTAAAAAGGTTTTATCAGTTTTATTGTAATTTTCTACTTCTTATTTATGGTAATTCGGCTTCTCAATTCGAAATAACATCAAAAATAAGAAGCAAGAAAGACTATGATCAACTGAAGAAATGACGGTCTGCACATTGCACATTCGACCAGACATTAAAAGAAATCGTGAAAAAACACCAGGCACATGTTTCGCACAAAATAGCAGCACAAATAGTTGAATAGAAACATTGAAATTAAATAACTTCATATTTGGTGTATGTATTTTTTTTATCTATGGTTTTATTTCATAACATTTAAATGTATACTCGTTTAAAATTTTGCTAAATATGCTGTAATATTTTAATTTGCTCTTAGGTGTGCCATTGCTTAAAACACTGCTTTATAGTATCAAAAAGAATTAAACCATTTTGAAAATTTAATAGGAAACATTTATTTATTAAGATATCTCCAAACTGAAATTCTCTTCCCATCATATTTCTGTTCAGAAGTCTGATGCAGTTTTATTCTAGTGTCATCAGCTGTGTTTTGGATTCTTAGCCACATTCAACCTGAATTGCTGCAGTCCCAATGTTACAATGGAAGACCTAGCAAATTTGCATCTTGGGTATAATGATAAACTACATCCACATCCTGGGTAAGATGATAAACTACGTCTGAATGTAAGGCCTCTGATCAGGAGGTTTTGAGGAGCTTGGAACTACCTCTTCATTGCTGGTGTTCCCTGGTCCACCCTGAACCATGGTAGCACCTGTTAGGGGTTAAAGCACTGTGAAAGTATAAAAATAGTTTTTAATACCAGAAATACTTTTTTGTAAAAAAATTATTACCAGCAAAAAATTTTTGAAAGAAAAAATTATTAGCAGCCATACATTTTTTAAGGAAAAAATTATTACCAGCCATACATTTTTGAAGAAAGGAAAGTATTACCAGCAATGCATTTTTGGAAAAAAATATTACAAGCAACAAAAATTTTGTCATCATTAAATAACCCCTTGAGGTTGATATGCCATAAAACAAAACAAACCAAAGCAAACCAAACTCAGCAAATTTATGACTAGAAGATTTGCCATATTTTTAACTTCAATGTGGAAGCAGAGCATATGTATGTTAGCATATGAGCATGTAATGAGTTGGTCCGTCAACTTGACACCCCCAAAGCGAGTGGAGGTGGGCATGCACGGGCACTGTGATTGGTAGCTGGCTTGTTAGCGTTTTGCATAGGCAAGTTACCAAGCTCTATGTAAAGGGCTGGAATGGGAAGGATGGCATTTTGTCTCAGAAGTGGAGACTGTGCCCATCACTACGACAGTAGGAGAGAGACAAAAAATTTTTCATGGTCTTTCCGTGACATTTCAACACAAGCTATTTCAGCAAACCTCAGACGTTGACATGCTTTATCTGAATACAGCAGTCATAGGCAAGGAGGCCTTTCGACCTGTGGTTGATTCCTGAGTTTGGAGGGGCCGCGTTGGATGAACCAATTATATAGAATGACTCGAGTGAGTAGAGATGATCTGTGATCTAGCAGATGAAGAAAGGGTCAAGCACATTCTCCCATTGAGGTTGACGGGTGGGGCTCTCGCTGTGTATCGGGAACTTAGCAAAGAACTTAGCAGAGAGCTGATATTGAGGAAATCAAGCGCCAGGTAGAGCTCTATGTACAAGTCAGAGAAGGAATATAATTGTAGGTCTGTTGGATTGTGATTACAATTCCAATGTAATAAGTTATAACCATGGAATATTAGTATTTGAGACTTATATATATATATATATATGATGGACTCTCCCATCGAACTCGACGTATGAGGGTCAGACAGATCAGTTCCCAGAAACTGAAAGCCCAACACCCGCACAGGATTTGATTATAGTGGTGAAGGCTTTGTGCAGGGCCATCCACACTTTTTGGAGGGACAAATACAGGCACCTGGTGCAAGGGATGCCACAAGGTCCCCAAACGACCCTCAGCAGGTATTGAATTCAGAGTTGTCCTTCTCTTAGACCAGTTGCCATCCAAGGCTATAGAACCCAGTCTGTCCTGCTATTTACCCATAGTTGGAGGGAGAAGAAGAGGATTCACACCTTTCCCAAGGGTATTAGCACGTAAGTGAATGTAATGGATTCAACTGGAATTCGAACTCGGCTCTCCGATTCCTCAATCCAATCCGTTATCCATTACTCCACCGTGCCTCCTCTCTCTCTCTCTCTCTCTCTCTCTCTCTCTCTCTCTCTATATATATATATATATATATATATATATATATATATATATATATATATATATATATATATATTATTTAACAGATAGATATGAACTGTAACAGATAATGAATAGGTTGAGATAGATAGAGAGTTAAGATAGATAGATATATAGAGAGTTAAGATAGATAGATAGATAGATAGATAGATAGATAGATAGATAGATAGATAGATGAGATAACTGAAAATGAGAGAGAGATGAACAGACTGAAAGAGATAATGAATAGGTTGAGATAGAGAGTTAAGATAGATAGACAGAGAGTTAAGATAGATAGATAGATAGATAGATAGATAGAGAGATAGATAGATAGATGAGCTAACTGAAAATGAGAGAGAGATGAACAGACTGAAAGAGATAATGAATAGGTTAAGATAGGTAGATAAATAGATAGATAGATAAACAGAAAGTAAGAGAGAGAGTTGAACAGACTGAGATAGATAGATAGATCGATAGATAGATAATGAATAGGTTGAGATCAATAAATAAATAGATAGATAGTGAATAGTTTGAGATAGATAGATAGATAGATAGGAATAGACTGAGATAGATAAGTAGATAGGAATAGACTGGGATAGATAAATGCATAGGAATAGACTGAGATAGATAGATAGATAGATAGATAGATAGATAGATAGATAGATAGATAGATAGATAGTGTTCTGGAGTTATTTCCACAATAGAACTTGTAGTCGGACTAAATGCGTCCTAAATAGGTTAAACGTACAGGAACGTTAGGAACTTGTAATAAAGTGTTACGCAGAGTAATCGAGTTGTGGTCGCTGAACACTACTCCTCCTCTCGACTACTCCTGACTCCTACTTATAATAGGTGGGAGAGTCTATTACCTATAGACTATAACACCCCCCTCCTAAAACTTTACTACGTAGGAGTAAAAAGTTTTCTTAATTTTTTTATTTTATTTTATTTTTTTACATAAACAGAAAAAAAAACTTCATTTTTTTAGCAACATCGTAGCGTATCTCCTACGTTTTGGATCCATTTTTAAATGGTCAGTTGCCTTTCTTTTTCTCTTGGATCGGCGTACCTCAGGTAACATCGTTGCTGGCGTTGGAAGATCAAACGTATCAAAAATCACCTCCATAGGTGTTTCTTCAACTGGAGCGCTGTCAACCACGTCTGATGAGCGTCGTCTGATCTGGTTAATGTGCCGTATGCACGTGAATTTTTCACCTTTCACGAAGTACATCATGTTGCCAATCCGCTTTTCTATTTTTCCACTATCCCAGAATGATTTATTCTGTTTATATACCTTAAAGTATACTTTTTCACCAGGATTGTATTTCTTAACTTGAATAAATTTTTCAGTACCTGGCTTTGTCTTTTTCGGTAATAATTTGTCGAAGACAGATCTTACCCGACGTGCAAACATCACCTCGGCTGGCGATTGTGAGGCTGGTGTTGCGTTATTTGGGGTAAGTCTGTATACCTGTAGAAACTTCTGTAGAGCTTCATCTGTAGGTATTTCCCTAGCTTTCTTTAAAGCTCTTTTAAGGGTGTCGACAAATTTTTCAGCTAACCCGTTAGATCTTGGGTGATATGGAGCTGTGGTAATATGTTCGACATTATATTCCTTGCAGAAATCTTTACATTGTTTCGACGTAAATTGACTTCCGTTGTCCGTCACAATTGTGTCTACTACACCAAACCTTGCGAACAATTCCAGCAGGAAGTTTTTCGTACTTTGCGTCGTCGGATTTCTTATCCTTTGTATCTCAGGCCATTTTGAGAAACTATCCACTACTATGATGTAATGGTATCCATTCAGTGAACCTGCAAAATCCACATGCAACCTAGACCATGGTAGGTCTGTTTTTGGCCAGGGATTAAATTTTACTGGTGGTGCCTTTGCAGCCAAAGCACAACCTTTACATTTTGCTACTGCATTCTCAATGTCCCTGTCCATATTCGGCCAATAAACAAAACTTCGCATTAGGCTCTTCATCCTAGTGCTGCCTGGATGACCAGTATGGAAATCTTTTAATATTTGTTTTTGGAGTGTGTATGGAATCACCACACGTTCTCTATATAACAATACTGAATCGCAAAGCGAAAACACATTTGTTGTGTACTGGTCCCTCTTGGATATTTTTTCTTTTACTTTCAAGATATACTCGTCCCTGGTGGCTTCTTCTTTTATTTTTTCTAAAGTTATCGGAAGTTCCCGAACTGCATTACACACAGTAAATTTCAGTTCTTCTTCTGATTTCAGTGAGGCAATTACCGTGTCTTCTAACGGTTCGCTCCTTTTAGGAATTAAACTGGACAGCCCATCAGCATAGCCAAATTTATTAGATGGTATGTACTCCATGCTGAAGTTATAATTTAGCAATATTATAGCCCACCTTTGTAGTCGGTTTGCAGTATGCTTCGACAATCCCTTTTTCCATCCAAAAATCGAAAGTAGTGGCTTATGATCAGTTTGTAGCTTAAAATGTCGACCGTGGAGAAAACGGTGAAATTTCGCTACTGCAAATATTATTCCTAACTCCTCTTTCTCTAACTGAGAGTAATTCTTCTCAGCCGGAAGTAGTGCTCTAGAAGCATGAGCAATTGGTTTTACTTGACCATCTGCCATTTTGTGTAAAATACACGCTCCTATTCCATACGCACTTGCATCGCAAGCTACTATGAATTCTAAATCCGGATTGTAATGGGTTAAAACTAA
Source organism: Acanthosepion esculentum (assembly GCA_964036315.1). Classification (NCBI taxonomy): domain Eukaryota; kingdom Metazoa; phylum Mollusca; class Cephalopoda; order Sepiida; family Sepiidae; genus Acanthosepion; species Acanthosepion esculentum. The sequence continues at coordinate 76,149,022 of OZ038493.1, read as the reverse complement.
TTTCGAGGTTAACACTTCCTTTATCTTTTCAAATGCTTTCTGGCATTCATTAGTCCACTTCCAGGGTTTTCCTTTCTTTAGTAATTCATTTAATGGTTGCCGCAGATCATACATTTTAGGGGTGTATATTTGGTAATAATTAGCTAATCCCCAAAACTTTGTAATGTTGTAATATCTTTCGGAGCCGGCATGTCTTTTATAGCCACTTCTCGCTCTGCGTCTGGCCTTCTACCATTCTTATCGATGATCTGCCCCAGATACTTCACTTTTTCCATGAAAAACTCGCATTTACTTTCCTTGAGTTTAAATCCAAACTCCTGTATTCTGGAAACTACTGCATTGACATGTTTCACGTGTTCTGCAATACTTGTACTTCTCATGAGGATGTCGTCCAGATACGTTACTGCGAAATCCAAACCACCCAACATCGAATCCATTACTTGTTGAAAAATGGCGGGACGACCTTAATCCCAAAAGGTAGTCTGTTAAATTTATACAGACCTCGATGTGTGTTAATACACAACAGTTTAGACGTTTCTTCTTCTACCGGTATTTGCAGATATGCATCGCTGAGGTCTATTTTCGAAAATATTGTGCCTCCATTAAGCTTTGCAAATATTTCTTCCGCTGTTGGTAGAGGATAATTATAGTCTTTGAGTGCCGCGTTTAACCCCGTTGAAAAATCTGCACAAACACGAATGTCTTTAGACTTTTTTTTCACGTATACCGTCGGAGCTGCCCAATCACTATAGTGAACTTTTTTGAGTACACCGGATTTCTCTAATCTGTCCAATTCTTTATCAATCTGTTCTATTGAGGCAAACGGAACACCCCTTTTCTTTTTGAATACCGCCTGAGCGTTTTCTTTTAAAAAGAATTTTGCCTCCATCTTGGTACACGTTCCCAAACCTGGAGAAAAAACAGTAGGAAATGTTTCCTTAAGTTTCTCTATTAATTTTTGGGCTTCAGAGTTTAAACTTTCTACCTTGTAACAGAAAGAATTTATCGATAGATCCCATAATTGAAATTCTGTTATCCAATTAGTACCAAGCAAGTTCGTGGTATTTTCCATAACAAATAGTTTAACTTTTCGCGTTTTTTTATTTAACGTGACGTTTGTAACAAGTTCTCCAACAAATCGTATTTTTTCTCCCGTCACTGACTTCGCGATTTTCTTTGTTTTCATTAAAGTTGGTTTCCCCAACTTCTTCCACGTATGCAAATTTATGATAGAGAGATCTGAACCAGTGTCAAGTTGCATTTTTATTTTTTTATTATTTATTTCGACAGTAACGAATTTTCTAGTTATTCCATTGTTTACCTCATTGGACTTTAGTTTTCTTATTTTATATCCTTTATTTTTTGAACGGTAATGTGTACGTCTGTGCCAAACTCTTCTACAGTTGAAACATTTTTTATACCTAAAATTGCAATATCTGTACCAGTGTAGTTCACCGCAAGCAAAACATGGCTTCGGGCGCTTTTATTTGTTTTCCACTGGTATTTTACTTTTTTCTTGATAATCTGCAATTTTATTATTCCTTTTGTTCGACTAACTTTCTTTTTTGTACTGCATTTTCCTTACATGCGACACGCGAGACTGTTCTATCTTTTTTGCGTCTTTTTTTACGCTAACATATCTTGTGCAGTCTTTTGCCAAATTCTGTACCGTAATACTTGGATCGCTTTCCAATTTTGCCAGTACTAATTTTCTCAACTCTGCGTCTTTTTCCGCTACCAGATCTTGAACAAACACTAAGCACTTAAAATTGTCAGCGCTTAACACTGCTAGCTTGAATTCTTCACAATGCCTATTCACATTGGCTGCGTACGTTATATAGCCATGTTCGTCATCTTTTATCAAATTCAAACATTTCCACCTCCTGTGGAACAAAGATGTCTTTTGACTAAATAATTCACTTAATATATTTACCGCCTCGGTAAATGTCAACTCATTAGTTTTTTTCGGTAAAATGTAGTTTACCAATTTTTTATGCTCAGCAGTTCCTAATTTGCTTAAAAGAAGCCTAACCTTCTTTCCTTCAGACCACAAGTGGCAGTCCTCGTTATATACGTCCGTATATTTTTTATAATATTCTTCAAAAGTTACCTCTTTATCTGGACTGTACGTGAATATTTCAGTTGAATTCCATATTGTATTCTCTGGGAAGGAATCATTTTGTAGACTTTTCTCTTTCCTGTTCTCGGTTATTTCCAGAATTTTGCTTTGAAACTCCCCATGCATCTGTTCCATTTTTTGTTGGAATTGCATCTGTCTATTGAAAGTTTCCTCCTGTAACTGCTTCTGGAATGCTTTTTGTTGTTCCAATATTTTCGTTTGTTGTTCCAATTGGAACTTTAAAAATTCCTGGAATAGACTTTTGCAATCCTCCATTTTTTTTTCAAAGTGTAACTTCGAGACTTTGTCGCCCAGGTTATTTGTGGCGAACAAAATTTTTCTTCCTCCGTATGAGTATGAATTTCGTCGTCAAAACCACTGTGGCGGACAAACTTTTTATTCCTCCTTATGAGTGCAAATCTTCGCTGCCAAAAGTTGTATTGGCGAACGAATTTTTTTTCTGCCTCTGCATGAGTGCAAATCGTCGTCAAAAGTTGTCTTGGCGAACGAATTTTTTTTCTTCTCCCCCGTATGAGTTCGAATCTTCGTCGCCAAAAGTTGTTGTGGGGTTATTTCCACAATAGAACTTGTAGTCGGACTAAATGCGTCCTAAATAGGTTAAACGTACAGAAACGTTAGGAACTTGTAATAAAGTGTTACGCAGAGTAATCGAGTTGTGGTCGCTGAACACTACTCCTCCTCTCGACTACTCCTGACTCCTACTTATAATAGGTGGGAGAGTCTATTACCTATAGACTAGGTGTCTTTCACTATAACAGATAGATAGATAGATACAAAGAAACTGAGATAGATAGATAGATAGATACGAAGAAACTGAGATAGATAGATAGATAGAGAGACAGAAAGACAGACAGACAAAGATAGATAGATAAATAGATAGATAGATAGAGATAAATAGATAGATCGATAGATAGATAGATACGAAGAAACTGAGATAGATAGATAGATAGATAGATAGATAGATAGATAGATAGATAGATAGATAGATAGATAGATAGATGTGTGCATCCAGATTAGAGGACATGTCAGTAAAGTACCATTTGTTTCAATATTCCGACCTATCATTCAAGTTCAGAAATATCAGTACAAAAATGAAAAGAGTGAAATTTGCTGTTCTATTCATCTTCACTACTACAAAGGGTTCTGCATTAATCACTTACCTTGCCATTTCTTTGCATAAGATTCTTGAATCATTCTGATTTATTTGTAATGCAGAAACGCAACAAAGAAATAATTATACTGATGTAATTTTTAGATGAATTCCCTTGCGAGGACATTTTCAGTTCTATCCACAAAGTCTTCTTTCCTTATTGGCATATCAGTCGGATTAGCATAACACTCCTCAAAAAAATGGCTTCTCAGTAGCATCCCTGATAACAAAAAATTAAATTAATATCTAGAAGCAGACTGGATAATGTAATCAGTCAGTGAGGAAGTAAGTTTATTTTTTAATCTCAAAAGAGTATCAAAAGTATTTTCGTTTTTTTATCACATCATTTTTGTGCAATTATAAAACATTATTATGGGTACTGCATAAAAATAAAAAAAATTTCCTTGACTTTAATATATGCAATGCTGCTGTGTTTTTGTTAATGGTAATAGTAATATTAGCTGTTCCCTTATAAGGAAACATTTGGTTGTCATTGTGTTGTAAAATATGGCAAAGATGTGTTGAGGTTGGGGAAAAAAACCTAACCAATTGCTTGCTCAAGAACAGCAGGGGTAACAGGCAGAGAAAAGAAAAAGGCAGGAGGTGACAAAATGACACTGCTTCACTGCCCTATTTAAAAACTGATTGGAGGTAATTGTTTAGATCAGCTGCCAATTCTGCTATCCTCTCTTCTTATCTAAAACTACTTTTCCCACTCTCTTGATTATCCTTTCTCTCACTTTCTATCTCTCTTTCTCCTGCCTTTATTCTCTCTTCTTATCTAAAACTACCTTTCCCCTCTCTTGATTATCCTTTCTCTCACTTTCTATCTCTCTCTTTCTTTCTCTCTCTTTCTTCTGCCTTTCTTCTCTCTTCTTATCTAAAACTACCTTTCCCCTCTCTTGATTATCCTTTCTCTCACTTTCTATCTCTCTCTATCTTTCTCTCTCTTTCTTCTGCCTTTCTTCTCTCTAATTATCTAAAACTACCTTTCACCTCTCTTGATTATCCTTTCTCTCACTTTCTATCTCTCTCTATCTTTCTCTCTCTTTCTTCTGCCTTTCTTCTCTCTAATTATCTAAAACTACCTTTCCCCTCTCTTGATTATCATTTCTCTCACTTTCTATCTCTCTCTTTCTTTCTCTCTCTTTCTTCTGCCTTTCTTCTCTCTTCTTATCTAAAACTACCTTTCCCCTCTCTTGATTATCCTTTCTCTCACTTTCTATCTCTCTCTTTCTTTCTCTCTCTTTCTTCTGCCTTTCTTCTCTCTTCTTATCTAAAACTACCTTTCCCCTCTCTTGATTATCCTTTCTCTCACTTTCTATTTCTCTCTTTCTTTCTCTCTCTTTCTTCTGCCTTTCTTCTCTCTTCTTATCTAAAACTACCTTTCCCCTCTCTTGATTATCCTTTCTCTCACTTTCTATCTCTCTCTATCTTTCTCTCTCTTTCTTCTGCCTTTCTTCTCTCTAATTATCTAAAACTACCTTTCACCTCTCTTTGCATCCTGGGTATGACGATAAACTATATCCAACAGAAAGGCCTCTGATCAGGAGGTTTTGAGGAGCGTGGAACCACCTCTTAATTGCTGGTGTTCCCAGGTCCACCAGCAATTAAGAGGTGCTTCTAGCACCTGTTAGGGTCTCAGCTATGGGAAAATTGTTGACCCCACAACCTGATTCAAAGCATTATTAAAGTGTAAAAATAGATTTTAATACCAGAAATACCTTTAAAAAAAATTAGTATCAGCAATAAATATTTGAAAAAAGAAAATATTGCCAGAAATAAAAATCTTGTTAGCATTAAATTACCCATTGAGGTTAATATGCCACAAAACAAACCAAACTATACATTTAAAAAAAATAATATTACCTGCTATACATTTCCAAAAAAATTACCAGCTATATATTTTTGAAAAAAAAGGAAATTTTGTCAGCATTAAATAACCCATTGTGGTTGATATGCCTTAAAACAAAACAAACCAAAAATCTCTCTCTCTCTTTCTTGCTCTTCATTCTGCTTTTCTTCTACTCTCTTCTCTTCTTATATAAAACTATCTTTCCCCCCTCTCATGAGCATCCCTTTTCCCCCTGTAAGTGAATGTAATTAACTCAACTGGAATTTGAACTTGACTCTCCTATTTCTCCTTCTGAGCCACTATCCATTACACCTTCACTCTTCCCACTACATTATTATTATCATTATAATCTATGAATTGTTATACTTTCCAGAGAAAGACAGGGAAGTGGTTTCCTATTGCCTTCTCCATGGTTTTAAATTTAGAATAATCTTTAATAAGCTTAATTATATAGTTTGGGCAAGAGAGTCTGACACAGGGTTTTTCAAACTGTGGGTCTTGTCCCTTCAGTGGGTCATCAGATAAATAAAATGGGTTATGACAAAAAAGAAAATAAAAAACAAAAATACACAAGTGAGACCAAAATGCAGAATATAAACAACTCTAAATGCTGCACAGAACTCATAAATCATCGCTAGTTTCTCACTGATGTAAGTCGTATTATATTTTAATTTTAAATATAATTATATATATATATATATATATATATATGTACATGTATATATATATATATATATATATATGTACATGTATATATATATTGTTTATCCCATTTGAAATCAGCTGCTTATAAACTTTTATTTATTTTTTCTTTTTGCCAGAATTTCCTTTAAAACTGTCAAAATGACCAAGGGAATTCAGAGCAGCATGAATCCATCCAGCTCTTATCTCAAATAACAACTTAAAAGAGACTGTTTGACCAACACAAGGACTGGCCAAAATTCATGTTAAAAAATAAAAAAACAAAAAAACAAATGTAAACTACTCCATCAAGACATTCATTTCTGTAGTTCACTGCTACCAGCAAACAGAAAAATTTTTTCCCCTGATGATGGTCATGTTGACCGAAACTAGTCGAGGTATCTAAATGAAATATTAATAAAATGAAAGAATATTAATATACAAACCAGTGTGTCTGAAGATTTTAATTTTTTAATATTTTTTATTGTTCAAAATATATATGCAATGTAATTGGCCTTGATCTAGCATCTTGTCTGCATCTGCTCTCTCACAGCTGCTTTCGCTGGTACCCAGATTTCATGAATTTAAGCATACAACTAGGCTGGCATCTCGCTCTCACCCTTTCACTGTCGAAACTGTTGAATGTAGCCATATCTTATACTCCAATAGCATCATGTCTCGCACTTCACGCCTGTGGAACTCCGTCCCCTTTTCCTTTTTCCCTGATAGCTATAATCTCCAACTATTCAAATGTAATGTCAATCAACATCTCCAGATGCCCCGATCTATCCCCTAGCCTTCTCTTCATCCTTTCCTCTATCAATCCTCTTTGTTCTCACTCCAACTCTCTGTAAACCCTTGTGTGCTAGTAGTTTCCCGCCTTGCTTGGGGTTGAATGCTTAAAAAAAAAAGAATATATATATATATATATATATATATATATATATATATATATATATATATATATATATATATATATATATATATTCTGTTCTCATTGAGTTTATATATCTTGTTTTGGGTTAAGAACAAAAGGGAATTTCTACTACTGAGTAAAAATACTATTTTATTACTATTTCCTTTTACAACTACTTTTTTTTTCCACATTAACTCAATTTAAGACAAAGGACAAAAACAGGCTTAACACTGCACCTGATATGCATGTAACACTGTCTTTTGTTGTTCCCATTTGTAATCAGCTGCTTATAAACAAACAAGCACAACCATCTCATTAAATGTTATTTATTTTTTTCCTTTTTGCCAGAATTTCCTTTAAAGTTCTCTTTTTAAAGGCAATAATTTTATATTCATTCAAATAGATAATACAAATAGATACATGCAATTCCAATATGTGCAGATCATAAGAAATATACCCCCAAATTTTCGATGCTAAATAAATGAACCCTGTGAATAGAATCTGTCTTTGATTTATTACACATGCATATAATGGGCTGCAATAAAAAATGTGGTTCTTTTTGTGGGTTACAGTAAAAAAAAAAGTTAGAAATGGTCTGACGGAGACCATCCCTCTTCAGTCTTGTTTGAATATAGAGTTTTCCTCTTCTGTAACTAGTTATCAACCAAGGCAATAAGAACCAGTGTGAACTGGTATTTAATCTATTGCTGGTAGAGACAAGAGCCAGATTCATGCGTTTCACAAGGGCTTTTTGGGAAAAATGAACGCAACAGACTAGGCTGGTATTTGAACTCAACTCAAGGATTACCCTTTCCTTGCTCCTAACAATTACAAAACTTGCACGGATTCTTTGGAAATCCAATTTCTCTTAATTCTAAATATTTCACAAGCCAAATAATTTCTCCTTTTTTTAAGTAAAGCCAAAATTCCTTCAATCAAAGATGGTGCCAGGTCATCACAAAAATGTCAATGAAAGAATTCAAAATGATTTTTTAAAAACACAAAAATAAATTTACACTCAAAATTTTGGGTAAATGTGAATTGGCAGAATGATGTCAAGCCTTTTCTACATTTTGGCATCAGCAGACCCTGCCCAAAATTCACCCAAGCACTTTTGCCTTGCATCACCATTTCTCTTCCCCAGCCTTCAAAAATCTAAATTTACGATTGCTTGCCAACAGTAGCAGCCATTTTGTATTAACTGGAGAAATGTATGCCATTGGATTCAGAGCAAAACTTGCAGGAATTTGAAAAGCTCAAATTGATTCCAATAGGGAATCAGTAATTTCAGTAATGTTGGAATCACCTGACAGGATAGGTGAGGGTTAATTAATCAAAACTGTCAATTTGTTGTTTTGGAGGTAGGAAAAGGGAAATTGGAAAAATGGGGAAAATGCAAAGTAGGAAATAACGAAAAATATAAGCGAATGAAATTGAAAATACGGATCAGAAAAACAGTAGCGAAAAAGAAAGAAAGAAAAATCGTGTGTAAGAACAAAAGAAAATTAAGAGAGGATGAAAATTGGGATAAGAAAGAAAGAAAGAAAGAAAGAAAGAAAGAACAGAAGGAAGGAAAGAAAGAACAGAAGGAAAGAAAGAAAGAGAAAAATGTTATGAGTAAGAATAAAAGAAAGTTAAGAGAAGACGAAACTGAAAATAGGTATGAAAAAGAACGAAAGAGCTAAAGAAAGAGAAAGAAAGAAAGAGAAAGAAAGAAAGACAGAAAGAAAAAGAAAGAAAGAAAGAAAGAAAGAAAAAGAAAGATTATAGGTAAGAATAAAAGAAAATTAAGAGAGGATGAAAATGAGATGAAAATTGGGATAAGAAAGAAAGAAAGAAAGAAAGAGAAAAAGTTTATGAGTAAGAATAAAAGAAAGATAAGAGAAGATGAAACTGAAAATAGGTATGAAAAAGAAAGAAAGAGCTAAAGAAAGAGAAAGAAAGACAGGCAGAAAGAAAGAAAGGCAGAAAGAAAGAAAGAAAAAAAGAAAGAAAGAAAAAGAAAGATTATAGGTACAAATAAAAGAAAATTAAGAGAGAATGAAAATGAAATGAAAATTGGGATAAGAAAGAAATAAAGAAAGAAAGAAAGAAAGAGAAAAAGGTTATGAGTAAGAATAAAAGAAAGATAAGAGAAGATGAAACTGAAAATAGGGAAAAACAAGAAAGAAAGAAAGAAAGAAAGAAAGAAAGAAAGAAAGAAAAGATTATGAGTCAAAATAAAAGAAACTTAATACTGGATGAAACTGAAAACAAGCATAAGAAAAAAAGAGAGAAAGAAGGAAGGAAAAAAATAAGAAAAAAAGATGAGAATTATTTTTTTTTGAATGAAATAAAAAAGAAAACAAAAATCAAAAGAAAATTTAAAAGAAAAATTAAAGGAAAAGAAAAATGAGGGAAAATTTCAAGTAAAAAAGGAAAAAAAAAGGAAAAGAATGAATTTTCTTCTTGTGCAGAAAAAAAGACATTGGAACAAACCATTTTATGATAACTTCTCCCCAAATGAACTTGTCTTGCTTATCATTATAATTGCTGTTATTGTTTGAATCCTACGGAGATCTTAGATGAAACAATATCAACAAGAAAGCAACTTTATACTCTATTCAAGCTTTCTATTCAGTGTGAAAGCATCAGTTGTTTCACACTTGTCTGACTACATTCAGACTCCAAATCTGCAAAACAATTCATATTCTTTCCATGCAAAAAGGAAAGTGATTTCATGTGAAAGGCATGAATTCATCTTTTCCACCACTATAGGGGAATAGTAAGACAACTCTTTGTTAAGGCTTCTCATCTTCAAAGAAGGTAAACCTGAATTCAAAATCAGCTTGAAGTGTGATGAGGTCTGTATAGGCTATCATACCTAACACATCTCACAGCTGCAATACATTTGATTTTTCAATAATTGTACAAAAATATTTGTTATCTGAGAAATTAAGATGATACATAAACTTTTATTTTAGAATTTTATATCAAATGAGAAAAAGTAATTGTGAGTAGTCACTATTTAAGGTAATCATTACTAGCAAAATAGGACTATTATATTTAGTATGGAATTCACATTGTAAATGATTTACTGTAGAATTGTATAGCAAATGGAGAGAAAGGAATTGTCAATAATCAAGAATTAAAGCAAGCATTACCAGTAGAATAGAACTGTCATATTTATAATGGTAATTATATTACTATAGAAATAAATTGCCAATGATTCTACTATAGAATTGCATTGCTAATGATCAGAAAGGGATTGTCAGTGATCAGGAATTAAAGCAAGTGTAACCAACAAAATAGGTATATTTATAATAGTAAATATTTACTATAGAAATGAATTGCCAATGATTCTACTATAGGATTGCATTGCTAATGATCAGAAAGGGATTGTCAGTGATCAGGAATTAAAGCAAGTGTAACCAACAAAATAGGTATATTTATAATAGTAAATATTTACTATAGAAATGAATTGCCAATGATTCTACTATAGGATTGCATTGCTAATGATCAGAAAGGGATTGTCAGTGATCAGGAATTAAAGCAAGTGTAACCAACAAAATAGTTATATTTATAATAGTAAATATTTACTATAGTAATGAATTGCCAATGATTCTACTATATGATTGCATTGCTAATGATCAGAAAGGGATTGTCAGTGATCAGGAATTAAAGCAAGTGTAACCAACAAAATAGGTATATTTATAATAGTAAATATTTACTATAGAAATGAATTGCCAATGATTCTACTATAGGATTGCATTGCTAATGATCAGAAAGGGATTGTCAGTGATCAGGAATTAAAGCAAGTGTAACCAACAAAATAGGTATATTTATAATAGTAAATATTTACTATAGAAATGAATTGCCAATGATTCTACTATAGGATTGCATTGCTAATGATCAGAAAGGGATTGTCAGTGATCAGGAATTAAAGCAAGTGTAACCAACAAAATAGGTATATTTATAATAGTAAATATTTACTATAGAAATGAATTGCCAATGATTCTACTATAGGATTGCATTGCTAATGATCAGAAAGGGATTGTCAGTGATCAGGAATTAAAGCAAGTGTAACCAACAAAATAGGTATATTTATAATAGTAAATATTTACTATAGAAATGAATTGCCAATGATTCTACTATAGGATTGCATTGCTAATGATCAGAAAGGGATTGTCAGTGATCAGGAATTAAAGCAAGTGTAACCAACAAAATAGTTATATTTATAATAGTAAATATTTACTATAGTAATGAATTGCCAATGATTCTACTATATGATTGCATTGCTAATGATCAGAAAGGGATTGTCAGTGATCAGGAATTAAAGCAATTAGTACAGAAATGCATAACAAATGCAAAAAAGTAATTCATACAGATCAAGATTTTGAGTCCACACAACTGATTCTTAAAAGAACAGAAACTGTTAGAGTAGGTTGCATCTAACTAGTTCAAGAGTAAAACAATGAGTCCTAGCTGTCAATCTAGTAAAACAGTTACATTCATGCAGTCAAGGCACAAAGGAGGAAAGCTCATCAGAACAATTACCATGAAAATAATTGTAGAATGGACATCTGCAAAAGAGGGCGATGAACATGGACATCAAGAGATGGTAAGACTGATATTGACCTTATGACCCTGACAACAGATTCTTTAAAACCTGCCTATTGCAACAGATGTTACCCTCATGACCCTGACAATAGATTCTTTAAAACCTGCCTATTGCAACAGATGTTGCCCTCATGACCCTGACAATAGATTCTTTAAAACCTGCCTATTGCAAAAGATGTTACCCTCATGACCCTGACAATAGATTCTTTAAAACCTGCCTATTGCAAAAGATGTTACCCTCATGACCCTGACAATAGATTCTTTAAAACCTGCCTATTGCAAAAGATGTTACCCTCATGACCCTGACAATAGATTCTTTAAAACCTGCCTATTGCAAAAGATTTTACCCTCATGACCCTGACAATAGATTCTTAAAACCTGCCTATTGCAAAAGATGTTACCCTCATGACCCTGACAATAGATTCTTTAAAACCTGCCTATTGCAACAGATGTTGCCCTCATGACCCTGACAATAGATTCTTTAAAACCTGCCTATTGCAAAAGATTTTACCCTCATGACCCTGACAATAGATTCTTTAAAACCTGCCTATTGCAAAAGATGTTACCCTCATGACCCTGACAATAGATTCTTTAAAACCTGCCTATTGCAAAAGATGTTACCCTCATGACCCTGACAATAGATTCTTTAAAACCTGCCTATTGCAACAGATGTTGCCCTCATGACCCTGACAATAGATTCTTTAAACCCTGCCTATTACAAATAATATTGCCCTTATGATACTGACTATAGTCTGTTACTGCCCTTACGACAATGAACTGATATTGCTCTCATGACCCTGACAATAGATCCTTTAAAATCTGCCTATTGCAACAGATATTGCCCTCATGATCCTGACAATAGATTCTTTAAAACCCGCCTATTACAATTTATATTGCCCTCATGACGCTGACAATAGACTGATATTGTTCTTGTGACAATGCACTGACATTGCCTTTATGACAATGGCCTGATATTGTCCTTATGAACTTGACTTTTTAAACCTTTAGAATATAAAAATAAAGATCAAATGGAAATAAAACAACTCTAAGATTCCCAAATTATATTGGACGTAATTCTATACAGTAACTATGAAAATGATATTATAAATCATAAAAATTAAGCAAAAAAAGAATTAAAACAATCGTTAGTTTCCCAAACTGAATATTTTAAACAGTCTGATTCTCTTTGAAGAATTAAATAAGCAAAGACATTGTACATTCATTCCACCATGTTAACACTGTTTCTTAACTTTTTCTCTTCAAGAAGTCTGCATATAAGCACAGCATTCTCTTTGGCTTATCCTTTCAGATTTATTTACAGACAAATACTCCAGGAAATTCTGTAGCCTCATGAACCCAAGTAAATAGTAACCTTATGAATCCTAGAGTTGCCATTTAGTCATTCATAGTCAAATGTATAAATAATATCTGTATCATTTTGAAAAGTTTAAAATCATCTATTGAAGATATCCGCTGGTATCCAAATGAAACATCCTTGTACAATCAATGAAGTTAAGCTAGATCGAGCCAAGTTTGTGGTTAGATAAATAACGGCTGCAAATATCAGGCCGTAAGCTTGTGGGGCAGATAGTGTAATGGTTAACAGCTTGTAACTGGAAATTGAGGAGCCAAGTTCCAATTCTGGTTATATTTACTTATGCACTAACTGTTTGGGATAGGTATGAATCCATCTCTTCTCCCCCTAGCTATGGGTTAATTTGCAGGATGTCTATGAGTAAATAATTGTTATCTCCAAAACATTCTGACAGTCTAAAAGTATTTTGTGGCTTTAAATAAACTGCAAAGGGTTGATAAGCCATAAAAAATGCATCAATCAAAGAAACACCAATGTACTATTTAAGAGCTTTAATTGTATAAGCATTGACTTGCATAATAAAATCTGACATTTTCTATCTTAAATAGAGAATTTGATTCAATTATATCTACATGAGAAGTAGATTTTATCTTTGTATAACAATGAATTTGATTCTTGCTGAAATCCTTAATTGACGTGTTCAATGCTTTATATTAGAAAATATTTCTCCCTTAAAAACAAAAAAAACAAAATCTTTTCACAATGTTCGAACAACAGATTGTTTAGAGAATATCCATGGAAACAGGGTTTTAAAAGATGCTTTTAAAATTTCCTCGATTGCTGCAGGTAGTTGCAATCTATTTCTACGTTAATGACTGGGAGGAGAAAAAAGCAAAAAAAAAAACAAATTAACTCTCGTATGTTCTGCCATGTCAACAAGAGTAAGTAGGGTCAAGGTTATGAAAAGGAAAGCTGTCAGGACTGCTTATAAATGAAATGTGTTTTCCGTCTTTCCCACACACTTTGATAACGTCTTGAAATTTGTATGATGTTATCCTCAGAATATAAAAGTATTGTAGTTTCTTCCCAAAAAGTTAAAAAATCATTACAAAAATGTTGTATGGCAGTATGTAGTGACTAGGAAAAGAAACATGTGAGTGAAAGAGTTGAATATTTTCCAACTGATGCCAGAAGTCTATGTTGGAAGTCAAATGCAGATTTTTGAAAATTGGCTGACCATTTCCAAACTGTACCATTTTATTCAAAAGAGCCTGACATCTGATCTCACCTCTGATCTCGCACTAACAGCTTAGTGGAAGAAAAAACTGGTTGGACACATTAAATGACTAGACAAAACAAACAGGCCATTTCCTAACTGTACTATTTTATTCAAAAGAACCTGACATCTGATCTCACCTCTGACCTTACTCTAACAGATCAGTGGGAGAAAAAACTGGTCGGACACGTTAAATGACTCAACAAACCAAACAGGCCATTTCCTAACTGTACTATTTTATTCAAAAGAACCTGACATCTGATCTCACCTCTGACCTTACTCTAACAGATCAGTGGGAGAAAAAACTGGTCGGACACGTTAAATGACTCAACAAACCAAACAGGCCATTTCCTAACTGTACTATTTTATTCAAAAGAACCTGACATCTGATCTCACCTCTGACCTTACTCTAACAGATCAGTGGGAGAAAAAACTGGTCGGACACGTTAAATGACTCAACAAACCAAACAGGCCATTTCCTAACTGTACTATTTTATTCAAAAGAACCTGACATCTGATCTCACCTCTGACCTTACTCTAACAGATCAGTGGGAGAAAAAACTGGTTGGACACATTAAATGACTCAACAAACCAAACAGGCCATTTCCTAACTGTACTATTTTATTCAAAAGAACCTGACATCTGATCTCACCTCTGACCTTACTCTAACAGATCAGTGGGAGAAAAAACTGGTCGGACACGTTAAATGACTCAACAAACCAAACAGGCCATTTCCTAACTGTACTATTTTATTCAAAAGAACCTGACATCTGATCTCACCTCTGACCTTACACTAACAGATCAATGGGAGAAAAAACTTGCTGGTCATATTCAATGCCTGAAAAAGCTTTTGGAGTGGTTTAAAGTGGTTCCTTTCTGTTTTTCACCAGGATCTTTTTGATTCACCTTTTTATAAACAATTCATTTTTCATCATCTGTGATCTTTTTTGCCAAAATGGGTTGTTTTTGCTGCATTTGAGCAGAAAACCTGAAATAGAAATGAAGTTCATTAATTGTTTTCCTGTTAAATTGTGAGGCACCCAATCATTGTAGTGATCCACATATCCAGTTTTTTCAAATACCTGACAAAACTTATATTTGATATGTAGAATATCTCTGCAACGCCTGCTGTCATGTGACCTGGTTTAGTTTTAATCAGCATTTGCATTTGATCATCATCAATGACTGCACACTTACTGGAATGTTCTCAGTTTTCAAGATCAAAATTTCCATTTCTGAAGCTAGCAAAACATTTATGAATGATACTATCAACTATAAAAAGGCACTACATGCTGAATATGCCTGTCATTTTCGTCCATTTTTACTTTTAGTCTAAAAACATTTAAAATTTGCAGTCCACACCTGAACATTGTAGAAGGACTCATCAATATGTCACATTTCAGGATATGTCACAAAATTTAGTCATGTATGAAAAAAAAATCACCTGTTCAAATGTGACCTATTGAAAAACACTACAAACTTTTGTTCCAGTAATAGTAATTGTAATATTAGCCATTTTCTTATGAGGACACATTTGGCATTCATTAACCAGTTACTTACATTTGAGCAGACCGGCCTGCTTGAATCTTGGAATTTTTTTGTTTACAACACTGAACTTTACGTTAAGTTTTACAAATTTAATTATTTTTTACGTTTTTTTGCTGATTATTTCTGACGGAATTCTTGAATTTTCCTTTTCAGTTTTTTTTTACCCTCCCTCAATTCTTATTTTACCCTCCCCCAATTCTTATTTTACTCTCCCCCAATTCTTATTTTTACCCTCCCCCAATTCTTATTTTACTCTCCCCCAATTCTTATTTTTACCCTCCCCCAATTCTTATTTTACTCTCCCCCAATTCTTATTTTTACCCTCCCACAATTCTTATTTTACCCTCCCCCAATTCTTATTTTACCCTCCCCCAATTTTTATTTTACTCCCCCCAATTCTTATTTTTACCCTCCCCCAATTCTTATTTTACTCTCCCCCAATTCTTATTTTTACCCTCCCCAATTCTTATTTTTACCCTCCCCCAATTCTTATTTTTACCCTCCCCCAATTCTTATTTTTACCCTCCCACAATTCTTATTTTACCCTCCCACAATTCTTATTTTACTCTCCCCCAATTCTTCCTTTTACCCTCCCCAGTTCTTATTTTACTCTCCCCAATTCTATTTTTACCCTTCCCCATTCTTATTTTACCCTCCCCCAATTCTTATTTTTACCCTCCCCCAATTCTTATTTTACCCTCCCCCATTTCTTATTTTATCTTTGTTTTCCACCCTTTTTTATTAGGCCTCTTGATTTACTTTAACTTTTTGAATAATATTGAAATTATTTTTTCTGTTATTTTGTATTCCCTGCCCAAAATTTCTGTTTTTCCTTTGATTTTCTTTGTATATTTTTATGTGTTACTTTGTTTATTTGTTTAATTCTCCTGAGCGAATAGTTCACATAACGTCTCTGTTTTATTTTCTTGTCTGTCTTTCTGTTTCGATTTTGTTTCATTTCTAATTTTTATTTTTGCAGCAAGACTTGTTTTGTTTTTTTTGTTTGGCTATTTTGTGTTTAAGTCGCTACACTTGTTATATTTACATGTTTCATTTTTTGTAATATTTTGTTTCCCTACTTTTTGCTGTTGTAATTTAACAACAGGACCTTTTTATACATTTATATATGTTTTTTGTTTTCTCATCAGTCTCACATTGTGTAGTTTTTTGTTTGCTGTTTTATTAATTTTTGCACGTCCAACTGCTTTCGTTTGAACCAAGCTATTGTCTTTTTGCATTATATCTTGTTAAACTTGTTACTTCTTTCTTCATTTTGTAGAAAGAATTTTGTGTTTTGATTTTTGCCTCTAAACTTTTTATATCTTTATCTTTTCTTCCCTTTTATAATTTTCTTTAATTTTTGTTGTCTTTAAAAGAAAAGGAAAAAAGAAAGAAAAACGTTTTGCTTTGGGAAAAAATTCTGTGTACAAAAAATACTATATTTTTAGTTTAATTAATTAATTTACTTAAATAAAAAACAACAACTAAAACAATATGGATGACAATTTTAAATCATCCAAAAAAAATCTTCTGGGGCTAAAAAAAGGAAAAAGAACCTCCTGATAAGGGTAAAGGAAAAGATGCTGTCTCATTGAAAAATCAATAGTATGATGGTCGGTAATAGCCAAAATCTGGAAGAGATCTTAAAAACATATGGCCAGAGAAAACAGCTAACTGTTAAATGTATGGTGGCTCGTAATAGCAAGAATCCGGGAAATCATAAAAAACATCTGACCAGAGAAAACAGTCAATAGACGAAAGCATAGTGTCCGATAAAGGCCAAACTTCAGAAGAATCAATTAATGAGAAAGACAAGAGCAAGAACAAAGACAAAAATGTAGCATTCGGGGAGACACCCTCTTGCTGGAAGTCCCCACAAAAATGTATAATCAGCATAACGGTGTTCCTCGAGAAAGCCAAGATCTATGCACATCTTGTTACAGAAGATGGGCTCTTAACAAATCCGGTGGAACTACAGAAAGTTGAAAAAAGTATTGTGCCAGTCTTTGTGGTGAACAAGTGTTCACACAAAATTTGTTGCTCCACGAAAGACACCGTCATAAAATCGTTGACGTCCCTGGGAGTTAAACCGCAGTGAGTAATGGGTAATAACACAGACAGACCTACTCCCTCTACTAGTTCTAAGGCTGATTCCCCGACCAGCTACACCAATCAGCTGGGACAACAGAAAATGAAGCATGAACCATGTTTTGAGAAAGCCGAGAAATTACAGAAGCTAAAAGAGGGACTAAAGGAGAATCGTCTCTCTTAAAGAATTGACCCTTCTTGCTTGGCATCGTCTTACCGATCCACAAAACAACACATCATGGCTCTGTTAAATCCCTATCTTCCACCCCTAAAATGACCAACTTAAAGAAAGTCCCCATTTCCAAATTTCCAGCATCAAAGAAAAAACCTACTCCTACCAATACCCCTAATCCATCCCCTGTGCAAACTCCCATCACCTCACAAAAGAAATCTGAAAATACAACGCGACAAAGAAGTTCATCACTTAAGTTTACTGAATCAACAAATAAAAAAGTCTAAACCCTTTTATAATAAAGGGGAAGATGTGTGCTGGGTTACAAAGGCTCAAGAAGAGAAGACTTTAATTCAATCGAGGAAAATTAAAGACCTAAAATTCTTAATTAATTTCAAAACTTGAAATAGTTTAGACATTGAAGACCTGAGAAATTTCTCCAATGCAGAAAGCCTCTTAACACTTGTAAGATCTGGTCAGGATGGCTGGCAGATTTGGGACGTAGTGGATGAAGTGAACCATGCTTTTGGAATGCTTCCACCAATAGCTTTTTATAATGATGCAAAATCAAAAAAAAAATAAAACAGTTTTGTTCTGGGAGATTCCCATATTTAGTTCACCCCTCCCTTTATAGGGCATTGAAATTAACATTTCCCTCGGACATTGGCGGCTTGTCTCATGATAGTACCTTCAATACTGAGATGGGAATAGGTTCAATGGAACAGGCGATCGGTGTCCTCACCCCTACCATGTTCAATGCAGAAGAGCAACCCTAATCGGTCTGATAATGGCACTCTAATTAGCTAGTGTGAATGCCTGGTTCTGAGGTCGGAGTCTCGCATGTCTAGGCTCTCTTGTGACCTTCAGCGTCTCGGAGTGAATGCTTATTGTGCGCAGGAGACCCGTTTTTCAACCGTGATTATGAAGGCATTCTGTCTAGGGTTTTTTCCCCTCTATTCAGCATGTTTTGATGGTAGCTCGAGAGGAGTTTCCTGGCTGGTAACAAAGTCTTTGAACGCGGTGTGTGCTCTTGTCCTCACAGATCTGGCAGACAGATTTTGCATGCTGGATGTTACTATAAAGGATAAGGCTTGTCTCATTGGGGTTTATGCGCCCAGTAACCATTCTGAGTGGCCTGATATGTTTTGGCAGATCGATCTGTTTTGACCACATCTTTTCGGTTAGTTTTATCTGGCAAATGGGATGCCATCCTTGACCCTGATATAGACTGTATAGAGCCAAGATCGGGTACTAACAACCGAGACGTGAAACTATTTCGGGACTTTATCAATAAGTTTGATCTTGTCGATAGGTACCGCAATGAACACCCTCAGGAGAGAGTGCAGACTTGGACAAATAGCGGCGGATCAATTATGGAGCTGCGTTCTAGCTAACAAGACCGAGTCTTAGTTAGGAGAGTCGATGTAGGGCTTTTAGGGTGTCCAAGTTTCCTTTATATAGTTTACTCGGATCTTAGGCTTGTCCGGGTTCGGGTAAACTTAGATACACCTAAAGTTAAGATGGCTGGCTACTGGAAATTGAACTCATCATTGTTTGCTGAGCAAGATTTCCAGGACCTGCTACTACTAATGCTACAGCGGGAATTGACGGTGGATGTGGTTGGGGATATGTGGTGGAATAAATTAAAATCTAAAATTAGATTGTTTGCTGCCAAATATAGTCATTGGCTTAATCTAGATAGATTAGCAGCGCAAACAGCATGCAAGAAAACAGTTGACCGGGCAGTAATATCCCATGATAGTGGGGATGTAACTTTAACTAAGACAGAGTTGGCCTCCTTGCTTATCAAGAAGGATCAAGCTCTGGTAGTTAGGGCTAGGTTATAAAGAATGTCTTCCGAGGCAACGAATATGGCCGCTGAATTGTGTGCAGAGGAAGTTAGGAATGAATCTTCTCAACATATTGCATGTGTCACATTGCTGGTTAATCAGATCGTGACTACAAACGCGAGCATATGTGAGGCTTTTCGTGAGTACTTTCAGGAAATGTTCACCAGGGAGCTCAGTCTGAGCACTGCACAGTTCGACACCTGTTTAGCTGACTTTTCCTGCCAGGTGAAGTGGCTGGGTGTAAAGGATCCCATCACAGAGTCAGAAATCTGGGATGTGCTGAAGCAGGTTGGCCAGGACAAATATATGGGTATAGATAGTCTACCCTACGAACTGTACTTGATATAGTTGCCCGTTTTCGTTCATTTGCTGGCACTGATTTTCAACAACTGATTGAAGCAGATGTCTATACCTCAACGCTTCACCAGGGGTGTGATCAGGTTGTTTCACAGAGACAAAAACGGTAGGGCTGGGATAGGTATCATTCGGCATTTAACGATGTTAAATACAGAGTTAATGATTTTAGCCAAGATCTTAGCCAACCGTTTGCAGGCTGTCCTGTCTAGTCTGTTTGGCTCCGAACAGACTTGTGCTGTGAAAGGCAGGACTATTCAGGACAACCTTCATATGGTACGCTACTCATCGAGCAAGTCGACAGTGAAGCCGCGCTGATCAATTTAGATCAGTCCAAGGTATTCTATAGAGCAGACCATCGATTTCTGGAGGTTGTCCTTTCGGCGGCCGGTTTGGGGCTGTACTTTCGCTTGTTGATCCGACTTATGTATGTGTCCCACGGTGTGTTGGTGGAAGTGAATGGGGTTTGATGGAAGCCTTTCATATTGTCTCACTCCATTTGTCAAGGTTGTCCACTTTCGCCTTTGCTTTACGTTCTTGCTTTGGAACCTTTCCTTCGCAAGTTAAAGACGAAATTGGTCCTATGTAGAATTTCTCTACTTGGTGCTACCTACCACCTCGGCCAGGTATTCCACCTATGATGAAAAACGTTTCGGTTTTTGTGTCGAGCAGAGCCGAGATTGACGAAGACAGCAAATAAATCAGAGACTATGAGATGGTGACAGGGGCCAATATCACCCGCGATGTCTGTTGGCTTGCGGTTGGGCGTGTTTCTCTTCCCGGACCTTTCCTCTGGACAGACAGGCCGGTTAAGATACTCGGCATCTGGTTTGGTCCCGATCTCTTGCTGGAATTGAATTGGTCGGGGGTGCTGGAGAAAGCCCAGGTCGCAGTTCGACTGTGGTCCTGGAGGGATATTTCCTTAAAGGGGAGGGTGGAAGTATGCGCCTTGCACATTTACTCAATTCTTTACCGACTCCGTACTTCCACTTCTGTATACTACACTGATTTCATTATTAAGGCTCTTGTTCTTGTGGGGAGGCAATTCCGCTAAGGTACCTTGGAAGATTTGTTACCTTCACCCTTTTCAAGGCGGACTCGGTATGCCTAGCATTGAGGCTCGCCATTATACGCTTCGCATCGTGTCGCAAATCGGATGAGGAGGGCGAATTCTGGAAGGAAGACGCCTGTAAGAATTTTCCATCCCTGAGAAGTGTGCACTCGTGCGATGAGGAGACCCCACCCTCTGCTCCATTTACTCTGAGGCGAGTGCTCCTTCTATCGTGAATGTTGTTTTGCTCTGAAACACTTCTTACGGGCGTCGCATGGCCTCTCCAATGTCCAGGCATTGTTTCAAAGTTCATTATATCATGTGTTAGGAGATCCATACGAGATGATCTGATTGACAAGCTCGGTCTTATGAAGCAGGAGGCTCACTCAATATGCCATAGGCGCCCAGGTTGAAATGTCTCAATGGTGATTAGGCATCACTCACCTGGCTGGTGATTCGTAGGGCCCTCTGGGGTGAGAAGTTCACTTCTTCCCCACTGATCTTGTACTTTAAGCATCAACTTAATGTCAGGATTAGAACGGAAAAGCGGCAACTCTCTTCATCAGAATTTGGCAAAAGGTAGGTGAATCTTGCATGTTTGAGTAAAAGGAGCGGATTTGGCCTGGCACCTTGGTGCCGGTTAGGCATTAGGATATTGCGCTGTGTTGCACACTGGCAACCCCGCCCAAAATTAGATTAGTTTAGGATTGTTTTTTTGTCATTTAGTTACTTCTGTTAACTTAGCTAGTGGATGTTTGCTCATTGCCCCCTTTTATTTCTGCCTCTATTTTCTCTAGTTTGATTTCCCTTCCCTTAACTAATTTAGGAGAGCAAAGGCTTTAGTTCTCTGGTGGATGCGGAACGCCTTTTCTTTCGGGTGTGATTCTCGTATTTGTTTTTGTGTTTGAATCAGTTTGTGTTTGAGTGAGTGTTTGGACAAATGATTGTCGTATATTATTAAAGTCCACTTTGATTTCATTCAGTTAAGCATTGGGGAGGGGTATTACGAACACTATTTTATTTAGTTTCTTGTAAATAGTTTTTATTCATATTGTAAATACACACTGGGGTTCATATTTTAAATTGTTGTTATTTTCCCCTCCCCCACAGCCAAAAATTGTACATAAGGGGACTAGTTAGGACTTCATAGAATTAGTGAGGTATTATGGTGGATGTTGTAAGAATGGTAAGTAAGAATGCGTTGTTTTAGTGTAAGGATTATTGTGGTTCGTTTGGGTCCGTGATTATGGCTAGCTAAATTTAATGTTAAGACAGAAGAAGACCGTCCTTTCCTCATTTCCCATTTTGGCCTTGTGCCACATTTTGTATATTTTATGCAAATAAATATTGCAGCCAGTGCTACTCGAGTTATGCTTTTCTTCACTACTTGGCCATCGGGATGGGATCAAAGTGGAGCATCTGTTTTCCTCATTTTTAATGCTACTGGTAATATTTGCCATTTTTTATAACAAAACATTTGCTATTCATTGGCCGAGCAGCCAGTGCAACTTAAATAATGCTCTTCTTCACTCCATGGACTTTGGGCTGCGATCAAAGTGTAGTATTTGTTTTCCTCATCTCTAATGCTAATGATAATATTAGCTGTTTCATTATAATGAAATATTGGCCATTCATTGATCTAGCAGACAATGCTAATCGAGTTACGCTTTTCTTTACTGCTTGGTCATTAGGCTAGGATGAGAGTGGAGTATCTGTTCTCCTCATCTCTAATGCTTATGGTAAAATTAGCCATTTCCTGATAAGTAAATATTCAGCAGGTACAAAAAGAGAGCACTCATCTGAACACTTTCTATGAAAGTATTTAAAGAAAATTTCATGCTAATTGTTCTGATAAACTTTCCACGATGGTACATAGACTTTATGAATTTAAGTGCAGTACTAGATTGGTGGCAAGGTCTCATCATTTTACAGTTGAAATGGCTAGATGTAACCGTAAGTTCTATGCTGACAGTTTCTTCTGTCACACTTCTCATTTGTGGAACTCTCTTCTATCTTCTTCCTTCACAGTCAACTTTGATCTTGAAGAATTTAAATGCAATGCCAACCATTATCTTCTGTGTTCTGTTAATTTTTGTTCATTTATTGAACCTCTTTCCTTAATAGTAGTTTTTATTATATTTTCTAACACTCAGTAACCACTTGTGTCTTAGTGGCTTTATTGCCTTGCTTAGAGTGAAATGATTTAAAAAGTATATATATTATACTTTCTGCAGTCTCAACTAACCATTCTCAACCATGGAAGATACATTACAGTGGTAAGAAAGTGACTGAAGCCAAGATGCCAGCTCAGGACCTATAATATTGCTGATTTTTCTTCAGATTTTATCAAGAATCTCTAAATTGGGAAAATTCTTTTATTGACCTCTACTCTTTCTGCAGTCTCAGCTAACCATTCTCAACCATGGTATAGAAGCTACATTATGGTGGTGGGAAAGTGACTGTAGCTGAGATGCCAGCTCAGGAACAATAATATTGCTGATCTCACTACAGATTTTATCAAGAATCTCTAAATCAGGACAATTCCTTTCTTTGCCTTGATTCTTTCTGGAGTCACTGTTAACCATTTGGAACCACAGTATGGAAATATTAAATGGAAATTTCCAGACATAAACAATTTATAAGTTTTACTTAATCATTGTCCCAAAGCACAAGAGGATTGATACCGGTAATTCTCTTATGCCAGAGAAAAGCCGTAAAGTGCTTCCTTTAAGTGAAAATATGAATGTTCTCAAATTAATAAAACAAGAAAAGCAAATCTAGGGTTTCTAAGATTTATGGTAAGAACGACGTCTGCCATCAGGAAATTATAAAAAAGCAAACAAATTCTTCCCATTTTTCTTGTCACACCTCGAACTCTTGAAAGTTTTGACTACAATAAGTGCTTAGTCATAAGTAGGAAAAATATGAATATATTCAACTTGATGATGACATTGTAGCGGTCGAGGTAGTATACACTCAAGAGTCTGTTCCATAAAGAAGCTGTCTGAAGAGAACTTCCTTCTTACCAATGAAGGCAAAGAATATTACTTAAAATAGATAGTGGATAAGGTACCTACAGTAGTGCAATGGGAAAGCATGGTGAAATGTGCCTGCAATAAGACAGGCTGTCAAAAGGATGGTTTATCATTGTCGGTGCTTTTTTAGCTACCTTCATTCTTCGGCAATGTTTATTGGTTAAAATAGCAGTAATTAGAATTTTAATGACAACTAAACATATGACGAAAGTGAATTTATACATTTTCTTTGTTCTTGAGAATTTCAAACAAAAATAATAAACACTATTTATTTATCAGATTGTTTATTTACACTATTTATTAGATTGTTTATTGGAATGGTTGGCAAAACATCAGTTAATTGATTCAAACTTTATAAAATGGTAAATAATAAGGGTTTCCTTATATTATTTATTGGAACAGTTGGCAAAACATTGGCTAATTGCCAGTTGGTTCAAGCTTAGATAATAAGGATTTTCTTTATAGTTGGTTCACATATTTTAATAATTTCGCAAAATAAAAATAAAGGTGTTTCTTCATTGTCAGTTGACATTGGAAAGACTATATTGAATCTATTGTTAGGTCAGCTGCTAAGAAAGTTGGTTTACGATGTCATGTGAGACATTTTTTTCTCTTAAGAATGTACAGAGCATGATGGGTAAATTGTCACCATTTTATATTTTTAATTTTGCACAGGTGCATTGTTTGTTTTTGTTGACTTCACATTATAGTAGAGTCAGTTGAAAAAGATCACATGACACAATTGAGTCTGCCTGAAATTTGGAAACAGCATGCTATATTGCTATCACAGGAGAACATATTTTAAAGCTATTATAAAAATATTTAATATGTATATATAATAATACGAAAAATTTCCGGTAGAGTATATTTGTAAAAGAACAATATGTATAAAGACAAAAGGAAAACTTACCTTAGCCAACACATTTCATCCTCTGAGGGACTTTATCAAGGCACATTGACTTGATAAAATCCGTCAGAGGACGAAACATGTCAGCTAAGATAAATTTATTCAGTCTGATTCATGCTAGTTAATCGTCAGGCCTGACGATTGCATCTAGCATGAAACAGACTGTCGCCTCTAAGTGTTGACTTCTATGTTCACTTTTATATTTACACACGCTCTATCTCTGATATTGAGCACTTTATCCCATAAATATAGCATACCTTAAGACTATATTTCTTCATATATATATATATATATATATATATATATATAAGACATTTTTATGTTTAACATTCATTTTATAGATACAAATATTTAAGTAAATGCTATGTTTATAATAAACAGTATTAAATAACATTTACCGGCCTGAATGTCCGAGAAATCATCATAGAAAATATTTGTCTTCCAACAGGATTTGAACCTGTATCCTATACAGAACCGTCATATAGCCTGACGTGCCTTTTTACCGATTTGGCCACAGAGGATTGTTCGGTAGGCAAGGTCAAATTTACTGCTTTTAAACTACTATCATCCATGAATTTCTCATGTACATTCATATCTGCTCATGGCGTATCAATTGTAAACAAATGACGTCACACATTATGAAATCGACAAAGTCCGACAATTATTTTTAATTATTTTATTATTTTAATTATTTTTTTTGTCCATTTCATAATAAAATTTCCTCTGGACTTGGTAATTGGTAGTTATGTGCTTCTAAACAACTGTTTAATGCTGTCGAAATATCCACAACAAAAAAAAAATTTATCATTTCTTTTATATACATACACCGCTGATGCAGCCCATTTTGAATTGTTAATTTTTTTCTATTACACCAATTCCTTCGAGTCTGTCCACATCTTCATTAACTTGTTCTAATGCTGTGAATTTTGAACACCAATCCAGTTCATTTGACAGAACATCTGGAAAACATTTTTTAATTCTTCCTTAAGATTTTTACTCTGACTTTTTAATTTGGTCACTCATGCTTTTACAATAAACATTGATCGGCAAAGTCATTTCTCCCCCACCAAAAAAACTTTCTCACCAGAAACTGAAATTGGAAGTCCTTTTCTTTTATAAAGGATTTCTGATTTCCTTATGGTTTCATTGATTATTGAAATATCACTACAAGTGTCCAGTAGCATTTTCACACACACATTAATTCTTTTCACATTCAAAAATTTCTTTTTGCATTCTATGATAATTTTTTCTGCCTCAATGCTGTGTACTAATTTCTTCCTGTGAGAATTTTTTTGTTGGTTTGGTTTTGCAGTATTACTTTATATGTCCTCTTTTACTACACTTGTAAACTTCTGCTTTTTTAAATGGACAGTCTTTTCTAAGATGTAATTTACTACATATGAAACAAGGATTTATTCTCCTTTTTGAGCATTTTTCCTTTGCTTGTACCAAAGCACATTCTTTTTCCTGAATTTCTTCAGCATAGTGGTTCAGATTTAACATTGTCTGGCACTATTTCTTGCAGTGTAATAATAGAGTTTTGTTCAGATTTTGTTAAAATTTTCATTCGTATTTCAGCATCATTTTTAGCTGTTAAACCTTGAATGAAAATCCTTTGAACATATCTGGTGTCATTTCCTTTATTCTAAACTTTTCACATTCTTTGTTGATGATCCCAGCATATGTGACAAAATCTTTGTCCTCTTTTTTAGTTAGTTTCATGCACCTCCAACGAACATTGAACAGAGGGCTCTTGTCACTAAAGACTTTTGTCAGAATGTTTACCGTGTCTTCAAACTAGATTTCACCTGGTTTTCTCAGTAATATATAGGTGGAGTATTTTTCATATTCTATCAAAGCTATTTTCCCTAACAACAATCTCGTTTTTGTCTCATCTTCCCAACTGCTGCGTTCCTGACTGAATATTTATTCATATCTATGAAAATATGCAAAAAAAGTCACTCCCTCATCAAGATTCTATACAAATTCTGATATGGTGTTTTGGACAGTGTCTGGCATAAGTTGAAGAATTGTTTTTTTCTTTAGAATTCTATCCAACAACATTTGTTGATGTTTTTCTAGTTCTAGCAACTGTTGATTCTGTTGTTGTTGTTGTTATTGTTTCTGTTGTTTAATTTTAACTATGGAAGCCAAATTTTCTCCATATTTGCAAGAAAATGTTTCTTTCTTTTTTGTTTTTTAATCCAACCTTGTTGAAATTCTTGTAAATTTAGTTACAATCCACATGAGTTTCTATCGCAAATCTACTAGGGCCGCAATCATTTAACGTAAGGTAGTGTTGACCACCGTAATGTAAAGAATGCCAGTCAATTGACCCAGCCTCCAGTCGTTGGCCTCGTGGCAACCTAAGTGTGACTGAAATCTGGACCCGCTTAGGAATGGACATTACAATTTTGGCCACCGCGTTTGGTGGAGAATGAGTTATTTTTCCGACTGGTGGCGTGCATTTTGATTAGCGAGATAGTATTTGCGAATCGAGTTTTCGGCATTTTTTCTGCCCCCGATGTTCGAGTTGGAACTTAGTGATTTATTCTCTGTGACGTGGAAATAATCTGAGACAAATATTTCCTTTGCAATCCCAGTTTACTTACAGTTTCCCAAAACCAAAGTCATAAAAATTCTGAATTCTTCACACGACGGTTAAAAATTGTCTGAGTTTTGAATCCCATGTCACCACTATTATAATGCCACTATTATATGGCTGTTGCTATAACACACTCTTACTTTAGATAATGCACTTCATATAAGGATTCTCTATATATAATGCTTCGGCTATTTGGCATTATGCCTGTATAGTTAGTCTGAAGTTTGACTCCTAATGGCTATTAGTCTGACCTGGAGCTCTCATAGAAATGCACTAATTCATATAGTCATCAGGGATGTACTATTTATTCCACAATAGTATATATATATATATATATATATATATATATATATATATATATATATATATATATATATATATATATATATGTACATCCTACACGAAGCCACTAGTGGCCCGCTGGTGGGTCACCAAGAGCAATACCAGAGGACCTCTAGCAGGCTACTAGCATTAAATGCTAGTGGCATTCTACCCAGTGACAGTTGGTGGCTTGCATGTAGTATATATATATATATATATATATATATATATATATATATATATATATATATATATATATATATATATATATATATATATATATATACATATATATATATATATATATATGTATATATATATATATATGAAGAAATATAGTCTTAAAGTGTGCGATATTTATAGGATAAAGTGCTCAATATCAGAGATAGAGTGTGTGTAAATATAAAAGTGAACATAGAAGTCAACACTTAGAGGCCTCTAAGTGTTGACTTCTATGTTCTCTTTTATATATATATATATATATATATATATATATATACCAAAAAAATGCATATACACTTCAGCAAAGGAAAAACTTGTAGAGATATTGTAATACAGAATTTATTCAGACATCACAAGATTAATACAAGTTAGCTTTGGATTCTCCAAAGCAATGCTCAAGCTGTTAGCCCTTAGCTTCCAAATATATATAAGTACGCCAAACTAAAGCTTGGGTAATATTGCCCAAAGTGTCCAGTGAGATTGCTGCACATACATTTGCAATTTCTTGTCTAATGGGCACCAATGTAATGCTATTTGTTGAGAAAACATGAAACTAAAGTAAACAGTGTTATCACAATTTGATAAAACTGAAAGATATGTTTTTCGTTTCCTAAAATGTATACTACCTTTTTGTATGAACACACTCTCTCTCACTCTCTCTCTCTCTCTCTCTCTCTCTCTCTCTCTCTCTCTATATATATATATATATATATATATATATATATATATATATATATATATATATATAGTGATATATGTATATATGTATATGCATGTATATTCTGGAGAGGTTAAACTCTGTGATAATAACACCTGAGGAGTTTCTGCGGCAAGTCTTTTGCAACGTTACTTTTTTATCGACAGATCCAAAAAGTGTGGATGGTCTGGCACAAGCCTTCACCACTTGAAACAAATCATTGTGTTGGTTTTGTGACAACTACATCTAATTAGTTCCACACATATCCGGCGACTGCGAAAAACTCTACGAAACAACATCAACTTCATCATGGCACTTGGAATGTACGAACTCTCCAGGACAACAACTCGGCACCAGAAAGAAAAAACAGTTCTGGTTGTATTGGAGCTAAAGAAGTACAACATTGATATTGCTGCACTGTGAAGTAAGTATCTGTCGACGACATGAAACGAGAAAGCAAAATAAGACATCTAACAGTGTTCCTGTTGCACTTGGACACAATATATTCTCCTGTACTCTTTGGTGTCTTTTGTGCAATTCTCGAGCCGGTCTCAAAAGTTATGCCCGTCATAGGCATGCAGATAATTAGTTTGTTGTCGTCGGAACCTCATACTCGAACTCAACGGAAGAATCCATTATATATATATATATATATATATATATATATATATATATATATATATATATATATATATATATATATATATATATATATATATATATATATATATATATATATATCAGGTCATCCCATAATTTCTGTCCGATTTTTGAATAAAGAAAACAAGTGGCTAAATGTTACATTTAGTTACAGATTCAATCAACAATGTATTTTCCCTGATTATCTATGACTTCCTTCCATCTATTAACAAGCTTACTAATTCCATTACTGTAAAATTCTTTTGGCTTTATATTCGAAGAACTCACAAATGTCAGTTTTAACCTCTTCCTGTGTTACAAAAGCTGTTTCTTTCAAATGATTTTGTAAGCTACGAAACAAATGGTAGTCTGAAGGAGCAAGATCAGGAGAATAAGGTGGATGAGGAATTTTCTCCTAACCAAGTTCTTCGATCTTTTGTGACGCGATTCTTGCTGTGTGTGGTCACGTATTGTCCTGATGAAACATCACCTGTTTTTGATTCACTAGAGCAGGTCTTTTTTTCCTCAAATCTTGGTTCAAACGCTCTAATTGCTGACAGTATATTTGAGCATTAATTGTTGCATTAGGTGGTAAGAATTCAAAGTGGATTATTCCTTGGCAATCCCACCAGATTGAAAGAAGAACCTTTTGCCCATGAAGTTAACTTCTAGGCTGTGGCTGGGGTCCTTCCCCTTTACCAAGCCCCTGTCTACGACGCTTAACATTTTGATAAAAGATCCATTTTTCACAAGTCTATCCAAAAAAGGTGAAACAAGTTGGCGAGAATGGAGAGAAGAGCAGATGTCAACTCAGAATTTGAGGTTGTTTTCAGACAATTCATGAGGCACCCATTTAACAAGTTTAGGAACTTTTCCAAGTTATTGAAGATGACGATGAACAGTTGTATGGTTTGAACTGAGAACCACTGCCAATTCCTCAACTGATAAAGCAGGATTTTCTTCAAGGGCTGCTTCAAGAAGCTTTTCATCAAACTCAACTGGATGTCCGGTTTGATCATTATCTTCAAGGGTGAAATCTCCACCTCTGAATTTTACAAACTATCTTCTGCAAGTTCTGTCATTCACATATTCCTCTCCATAAACTGAGTGAATGTTTCTAGCCGCTTCGGCTGCTGAGTTTCCTTTCTTGAACTCATAAAGCATTATGTGCCTCAAATGATTCTTGGGTACTTCCATGTTAGCAGGGTTTTAAACAAACAAAATTTTATTTTATTGTTCTCTAAAATAAAATTTGATCAGTTTAAATGGATCTAAACATAAAAATAATGTTCAGCTCCATTAGATATTATAAAATACTCTTTAAATTTCGTTCATTTTAACAAAAAGTTAAAATTTGGACAGAACTTATGGGATGACCTAATATATATATATATATATATATATATATATATATATATATATGATATATGTATATATGTTTGTGTATGTATATATATAGTGATATATGTATATATATATGTATTATTTATTATATATACATGTTTATATATATATATATATATATTTTTATATATTTATATATATATATGTATGTATATATGCATGTATGTATATAGTGATAAAGGTATATATGTATGTGTATGTATATATATGTAGTGATATATGTATATATGTATGTATATGTATTTATATAAATAGTGATATATGTATATATATATATATGTATTACTTATTATATATATATATATACATGTATATATATGTATAATATATATAATCTATACATTTATATATGTGTGTATATATGTATGTGTATGTATATATATGTAGTGATATATGTACATATGTATGTATATGTATTTATATATAGTGATATATGGATATATATATGTATTATTTATTATACATATATATATATATATATATATATACATGTATATATATATGTATAATATATATAATCTATACATTTATATATATATGCATATATATATATGTATGTATGTATTTATATAGTGATATATATATATATGTATGTGTATATATATATATGTACATAGTGATATATGTATATATGTATGTATGTGTATTTTATATATAAATAGTGATATATGTATATATATATTTATGTATTATTTATTATATATATATATACATGTACATATATGTATGTGTATAATATATATAATCTATACATATATATATATATATATATATATATATATATATATATATATATGGTGATAACTTTATTCATACAGCATTACAAGAGAAAATAATACTGTCTCTTATAATCCCTGATAAACACAACTAAGGCTTTACGTGTTGGAATAAAAGATGTCTATTTGACTATTTTAATCCTAAATGAAAACTAGCAACTTCTTCTAGAGAGATAGAAACTGATATCTTTGAAGCAAGTATTTTTTGATACTTCTCATATTGTGTGCATGCCACTAATTTACACGGACTTAAATAAACTAGTACCTTCTTCTTTGTGTCCCTGCCAATTATAGACACAATGGACTGCAACAATTGTCCCACTTTTCCATGTGTGCACAAAGAGATAAACTACACTTGCCCTTCTTCTAAAAAGGAAAACTTATTGTCGCATATTTTCTTCATAGCTGTCTTTATTGATGTTTTAAGGTCTAGGAATGCTATATCTGACAGCATATAAAATGTTCTTTTTGTCAAAATATTGGTTTAAATGTTTCTCTGCATCTTATATGTGAAGCTCAGGGCTTCAATATGCAGATCTTATCCTCAAAGATCACTACCAAGGGCTATAATTTTGCATCAGAGAGTCACTTACTTTGCCCAATGTTGCAATATTATTATTTGCCCAAGGACTATAATTATTATTATTATTGTTTTCATTTCTTTTGATTTCTGGTGTGTACACATTTCTTCCCACCAAGAGACCTAATGTTAGAAATGGCATCATGACACTTTCCACTGACAAAAAAAATTACATAGATAAAGCCCTTCGTAAAGTGTGGGCTGTACATGTGAGAACAATTTCTTGTATCTCTTTGAGGCATGGGCTTCCAGGAATCTCTTCAATTAGTCTACTGGAATCTTTTCCAACCAATCCTAGGGCTCCAACTGCAACAGGGATTGATGATGTTCCCATGTGCCACATTTTTGAGATTTCTATTTCAAGGTCCTTGTATTTTGACAGCTTTTTGAATATCTTCAAAGATACATTGCAGTCTGCAGGGACTGCCATATCAATAAGGATGCACTTATTTTGTTTGTTGTCTCTAAAAACAATGTCTGGGTGGTTGGCTTTGATTGTTCTGTCAGTGTGTATTGTGAAGTCCCATAGAATTGTAACAGGTCCTATCTCCGTAACCGGGTCTGGGTGGTGTTCATACCAGTTTCTTTCAGTTTCCTTCCTATAAAAGTTGCATATTTTCCAGTGCGGATATTGGCCCACTCTGTCATGCCAGCTTTTATACTCAGTGGGTGCCAATATCGTGCAACCTGATACAAGATGATCAATTGTTTCTGAATATTTATCACAGAATCTGCATTTTGAGCTAACAAAATATTTTAGAATATGTGCTTGATAATTCCTAGTTAACAAGCATTGGTCCTGTGCAGCAAGGATAAAACCTTCAGTTTCAGCTTTCAACCCTGCACTATGTAGCCACTGATGGGTATGGTTTTTGTCTACGTCAGCTTGTTTGGTATGGGCAGAGTATTGGCCATGAAGCGGTTTATCTTGCCATTGTTTCTGTATCTGGTCGGTTGCATTTGTCTTTGCTTTTTGTTTTAAGTATTTTGCAGCTGTGCCCATTTGAAACCCCATTTTGAACTTATTATTATTAGTATTATTATTATTATTATTATTATTATTATTGTTGTTGTTGTATTTCCTTTGCTTTACTTGTTATTATTGTTATGATCATTATTATTATTTCCTTGGATCTATGTTGTATACTCATTTCCTTCTGGATCCCAACCAGAAACCTAATGTAGGAATGGCTTCACTGATCATTTTTTGTAAGAAAAACAAACAAAACGCCAAAGATCATACATATTTTATATAGATTGAACTCTTTGTAATATGCGAGCAGTACTATTGAGTACATTTATTTTGTTTTTCTTTAAGGCATGAGCTACCAGGAATCCATTCAATAAGTCTTTTGGTACCTTTTCCAATCAATCCAAGGGATCCAACTACAAGTGTAATTATTGATATCCTCATGTGCCACATTTTTGAGATTTTCACTTCAAGATCCTTGTATTCAAAGATACATTACAATCTGCAAGAATTACCACATCAATAAGAAAACACATTCTGCTTTTGTGGCCTTTGATCACGATGTCTGGATAATTGTGTGTGTGTGTGTGTGTGTGTGTGTGTGTGTGTATTGTAAAGTCCTACAAAATTGTCACAGTTCCTATCTCTCTAACCGGGTCTGGGCGATGTCCATACCAGTTTCTTGCGGTTTCCTTCCTGTAAAAGTTGCATATGTTCCAGTTCAGTTACATGCTGATTTTCATATTCAGTGGGTGCTAATACTGTGCAATCCTGATGGTCAACTGTTTCTGGATATTTATCACAGAATCTGCATTTCTGTTCAAAACAATTTTTCAGTATGTTTGCTTGATAATTTCTAGTTAGCATGCATTAGCCTGTGCAACAAGAATAAAACCTTCAGATGCAACTTTTAACCCTGCACTACATAACCACTGATAGGTATAGGGTTTGTCTACATCTCCTTGTTTGATACGGTACAAGCTGAATATTAACCATGAAGAGGCTTACCTTGCCATCATTTGTGCATTTGTTACACTGCATTTCATTTCTTTTTAGATTCTTTGCCACTGCAGTAGATGCATTATGGTTTACTTGCACTTCTTAACTCACTTGAAATTCCCTTTTGAATTTGTTGACCTCCTTTATTACTGCATAAAATTCCTTATTTCTTTCATATTCTTTGACATGATCTTCTGTAGTTTCCAGGTATCTTTGAAGACTAACTACTATGGTTTTGTAAGACAGTTCTAGTTGAAATAATCCTCTGCCCCTTCCAGATCTGGGCACATACAAATGATCAATATCAGCCTTAGGATGATGTATGTGGTGGCAAGTGAGAAGCTTTCTCGTTTCGATATCCATTCACTTAATGTCAGCTGTGGTCCAGTTAAAGATGTTGAAACTCTATTCCACCACAGTGACATCCACAGTCATAATGGCTGATATTCTTTTTTTGGGAATTCAAGCTAGTATTTAATGCCAGTTTCACACATCTGTAGTATTCTTTTCCTACTTTCTCTTTCATTTGGGTATGCTGTGTTCTATCTCCTTCGCTGACTCCTAAGTATTTATTAGCGTCTTCTTGTTCCAGTTCCCTAATCTTTATGATAAACTACATTTATTCCGTGTGTTTCTATAGTTCTCCCTTACTTGAATAAATTATTTATAATTTATTATTATTATTATTATTTCCTTTGATTTTTGTTGTATACTCATTTCCTTATGGGTCCCAACCTGAGATCTAAGTTTAAAAAATGCTATCATGACATTTACACTGAACATTTTTCTAAAAAAATATAGAAATAAAACAACTGCAGAGCATATACATTTTACACTGATAAAACTCTTCGTAATGTGTGAGTTGTACTTGTGGGAATAATTTTTTGTATTTCTTTAAGGCATTGGTTTCAATGAGTCTATTATGAAACTTTTCCAATCAATCCTAGAGCACCAACCACAACTAGAATTATTGATGTTTATTATTATTATTATTATTATTATTTTCCTTTTACTTTTGCAGTATGATTGGTTTGGTTTATTTTGTTTTACGGCATATCAGCCTCAATGAGTTATTTAATGCTGACAACATTTTTAGGATAGATTCGTATGAATAGAATATGTATTCTTTGGTTTACATTGGTTTGGTTTATTTTGTTTTATGGCATATCAACCTCAATGGGTTATTGAATGTCAACAACATTTTTAGGATAGATTCGTATGAATAGAATATGTATTCTTTGGTTTAGATTGGTTTGGTTTATTTTGTTTTATGGCATATCAACCTCAATGGGTTATTGAATGTCAACAACATTTTTAGGATAGATTCGTATGAATAGAATATGTATTCTTTGGTTTAGATTGGTTTGGTTTATTTTGTTTTATGGCATATCAACCTCAATGGGTTATTTAATGCCGACAATATTTTTGCGATAGATTTGTATGAATAGAATATGTATTCTTTGGTTTAGATTGATTTGGTTTATTTTATTTTAATGCCGACAAAAATTTGTTATTTAATGCCAACAACATTTTTAGGATAGATTCATAGGAATAGAATATGTATTCTTTAGTTTAGAATTGGTTTGGTTTATTTTATATTAGCCTCAATGGGTTATTTGATACTGACAAAATTTTTATTGCTGGTAATATCTTGTTTCGTCAAATATCTGTTTCTGGTAATATTTTTCCTTCAAAATTGTATTGCTGGTAATAGTTAACTAGTTGCCCATAGCTGGGACCCTAACAGGTGCTACCACCCCGGGTCAGGATTGACCTGGGAACACCAGCAATTAACAGGTGATTCCACACTCTTCAAAACCTCCTGATCAGAGGCCCCGCTGCTGGATGTAGTTTAACATCTTACCCAGGATGCGGATGTAGTATCAGTTGCCCATAAGTCTCAATGAGAACCTTCAAGTGACAAGGCTTTTTTACATTAGAAGATGGAAACAGATGATGTATCAAGCAATCAGAAAAATGTAATTGTAATCATTGTATAGAGAGAAGCACCCATAAGTATGAGTTTTTGGCAATTCCTATATTTTAGAACTACCAGGAATTTGATCCATATATTTGTTTGCCCCCCTTTCTCCCAAAACCCCAATATGCACAGTTTTTATTTTCAACCAGAGATCTTCCCTGATGGCAATTCTCTATCAAGTAATATGCTCTCAAACAGATAGCACCTTTAAGAGAATATTTAGTCGAGCAAAACACTAGTTGGAATAAACTGAATGCAAGTATTTATCTTGATTGTTTATTATTATTATTATTATTATTATTATTATTATTATTATTATTATTACTAAGGAAGCAGCAAATACATGGTGCATACAAATATAGGAAAGCTAATATACTCACTATGACAACCAATCTAATAAGTGTATACCAAACACATACAGCATAGCCAAATGTGCACAATATGGTGAAAGGTTTCAATGAAAACAGCACGTAACCTTGTAAGTGGGGACCAATTAGAAATTCTTTCACGTTAAGTAACCCAGTTCACTCAGAAAGTCTCTGCAGTTGTTCCTAAGTATCTCAATATGATTCGAAAGTTGCCTGGGCTGCTGCATCAAAAAACCCACGACATCCAATCATAAAGTACTCCTACTACTCTTCTCATGAAGAGATAGGCACAGTACGGAGCAATGAAATTTTCCTCAAAGCTGCACTCTTCAAGGATTTTTCCTTATCTATATCTAAGACACCATGCCAAATCTGAAGTTGATAGGTCAACGTTATGTCTGCAGCATTTGCTGTAAAAAGTGTATTTATGTTGTGCTGGTGCAGTGTGATGCACACTGCACAATGTTTATATTCAATTTTGTTTATTTACTAACTCTTTCTCTTTTCTTATCAGGTTGACTGATCAATTTGCCACTGAGATGGCTTTCTGTATTAACGAGTGCACCTACAGATCATGCATTGTTTGGCTCTCCAGGTGTTTCTTCCAGTGGACAAATCTCCCTTGAAAGGTAAGATATTAAAAAACTAATGGTGATATAGATGTAATGAAAGAATGTTTGCAAATTTCTCAATGATTATCAAGTTGGCCACCCAGGATTGTTTAGACATATGGGGAAAAGCAATCAAAGATAGACAGACGGTTCCTCTTCTTAGCCAGAAAACTGTTGAGGAAAGTTTGAGGAAAATGTACAGTAGAGGAATTAAAGTTAATAAGAACAAGAATGTGGGAGAAACAGCTGCATTTCTAAAGAAATGACGGCATTCACCTGGCCTGTAATGATATAAAAGTTCCCAAACATGAGGTGCAGTTCCCCCTTGAATGATAACAAGATAAAAATTGCAGGGATTGACATGAAAGTGATGATGATATGGGACAGAGTGTTGCTAAGAGAGAAGCATGATGCGGACAGAGCCAGCAGACAGCTTGATCAAAGACATAGAGATCTGGTAACTGGATATATTCCTTATGTTAAGGATAATTTGGATGATTCAAGAGATATCCTTCCTGTCAATACTGATGCTGATTTTGTCCCTAATCCAAAAACTCTGACAGACACCAGCTAACAGAACAGGACAAGACTCCCCACACTTGCTGCCGCTTGTGACTGATACTTGATTAGTGATTATACTGGAGCTGCCATTGCTACCGCTGCCTTAACTGACTATAGCATTATCACAAAGGATGACAAGAATCAGGTTATTGGACCATATAAGCTATGAGATGCAAGACGAAAGTACTGATTGAACAGGCAAGAAATTTAGATGGCTAGTTTTGAAAATATGATATCACTATATTTTGATGGTAAGACGTCTGCTGCTTGTGTGATGAAAACAAAGTGAGAAGAGAAATAAATGGAGTTTGAAGATGATGGTGCAAGACATTTATGTCATCGTGGTTGAGCTTGGCAATGAATATTTCACACATATGACTCCCAAAACTGGACAGGGAAAGCCAAAACTATTCATGAGTTTCTGGTGGAGAAAATTCTAACCCTGCAGCGCATTGTGTGTGTTGGTAGTGATAGAACCAATGTACACCCTTGTGCGAATTAATTGAAATGAAATAAATAATTCCGTTATTTACATTTTTTGCATTTTTCTAATGAAACATAACCCAATGCACATGTTAGTGTTTCATATGTTCATGCCACAAAGTCGTTCTTTGTAGATCGACCACAAATTCTTGATAGGATTTTAAATCAGAAGAGTTTCTGGGCCAGTCTATAGTACTTTGATTTACTGACTGGTTACCAGTGTTTTGATGCAGCTTTACAATTTCCGTATGCTTCCTTGGATTAACATCTATCACAGACAATGGCTAAAGGACAACTAATTGACAGTCGAGGCAATAGTGTCTGAATGTGATAAAAATCTAATTCAATCACAGATGATGCAATATTTTTCAAGGCCAAACAAATTTCATCATACACACTGGAAATAGATTCATATTACTGCACACCACTGCAAACGACCTAATCTGAGGGAAAAATAGAAATTGATTATACCCTGTCATTCCATTGGGTCTAAAACTGACTGTATGGTGAAAGAAAGGAAACTAAAGGGGTTCAATAAATTTGCACAAGGATGCAGGATTAGAAGGTGGAGCCATTCACCATCTTGAAATGTTATTTAGTCACCTGCTCCATTATTTCATCCATCAGCTCTGTGGGAAACAGCTGCCTTTCTGTGTTTTTTTTTATAACTCTTCTGGTAAATCAAGTGGTTTTGAGCATTAGCATGTTTCCGAGCATTGGCATGGTCCCATCGGCTAAAATGCTTTTAGCCATTTTCAAGAGCCATGGTTGTAGCAAATTCAATTGTACCTTGTTTCATTAAATAGTAATTCCTTCTCCAATGAATATATACAGTTGCAGCCAAAATGTTCAGAACGGCATTGTTTTCGTCAGAAAAGTAGGTATAAGTTTTTATCAAAGTTGTTTTATTTTCTATAATTTTTACAGACAATGAATAGGATCTTAATTGTTATTGTCTGAGATTTTGGTGTAATTTGAGTGGATAATACAAAAGATACGAATGATTTAATGATTTACTGCAAAACCCATGGCGGCCAGATCAGAACGGTTGAAAAAATAACAAAATAATAAAAAATGACAGAATACTGGAATTATTTAATATTTAGTGTGAAGCCCTATATCTTCAATCACACTTTGACATCTTCGACTTCATGAGGAAATTAAATTTTCAATGTCTTGCTGGGTGATCTTATTCCATTCTTCCTGAAGGGCATTCCATAATTGTTCGGTTGTTTTAGGATTTCTGGCTTTCGAACGTTCTCCTAGAATATTTCACACATTTTCCATAGGATTGAGATCTGGGCTTTGAGCAGGCCAATCCATAACAATAACCTTTTCAGTCTTGAGGAAGTTCATGACCACCTTAGCCTTGTGACATGGGACATTGTCCTGCATGAATATGGGTGGTCGCTTAGTTGAATTTCTCAGCACAGGCAAGACATGATCTTTTACAAGTTGTTTATAAACTCCTGCATTTACCTTTCCATGTAATCACACCAAAGGGCTCACACCATCTCCAGATATCATCCCCCAAACAATGACACTTCCTCCACTGAATTTAACACTAGTCTTAAGACATTTAGGCCACAATTTTTCACCTACTTTTCGATGAACGTACCTTTTCCCATCTGAGCCAAATAACATAAACTTAGATTCATCACTGAAATGCACCGTTTGCCATTTTTCTTGAGACCACAACACATGTTCGGCTGCAAAGGTAAGACGACACTTTTTCATTCTTGGAGCTGATCAGTGTCTTCACTGCAGGTGCTCTTGCTTGTAGGTCATGTTCAACTAAACGACGAGACACAGTTTTTCGAGATAAAGTTTTCTTCAGTACTGTGGTGAAAATAAAAGAACTCTTTAATCTTTCTCTGACTTTCCAGGACTGATTGATTTCCCTTTGTTTTTTCTTATGTTTTATTTTTATTCTTTTTTTTATCGTTATATAACAGTTATATCTATTTTTTTGGTCCGATTTTTTTTTTTAATTTTTATAGTCTAACTAATATTTTGGCCACAATAGTTTGCTAATTTGTTATTTGACAATAACAGAACTCGTGGCCTGGCAATTGCATCTCGCACGAAACAGACTATCGCCTCTAAGTGTTGACTTCTATGTTCACTTTTATATTTACACATGCTCTATCTCTGATATTGAGCACTTTATCCCATAAATATAGCACATTTTAAGACTATATTTCTTCATATATATATATATATATTTTTGTCATCCACAGACAGACTGTTTCGCTGTTTCACAGCTCATCAGTGTGGCTAGACGTCCGGTTGCCTCTAACTAGGATCGAAATCCGACTGAATTGGCGTCAGTCGGACTTCTACCACTAAGCCGTCGGCTCACGGCAGGGATGAAGGTGAATTTTAGTGTGTTTATTTTTAGATTTAGATAAACACACAGTGACTGACAGTGACTCAATTCTGCCGAAGAGTCATGCTATATTAGCTTAAATAGTCACTGTTTACAAACTCACACCTCAAACCAAAGAGCTCAACCGAAATTAATTTTTCAGGAGCCAATATATATATATATATATATATATATATATATATATATATATATATATATATATAGTTCTAGATTTCATTTACATTATTGACATTATTCAAACTGTAGACCTGACCTTTATTGTCATATTCATTATGTTTCAGCTATTGTATGCTCTGGCATTTGTCAGGTGATATACATTGAAATTTCAAACCCAACTCTTTATTTAGTCCACTGAGGTAGATCATTCTAGTTCCATGTGCCATGTCTCTTCTGGGTGTCTCAGTTTCAGTTATTTCTCTTTAGTAATTAAACTCTCCAAATTTTTGTTCCCCTCTGCTGTGGCCAGGTATTGAACTCTTTTGGTCAAGTCACTTTTTGGATTACTTCAACCAATTTTTTTATTCACTGGGCCATGCGAATATGGCAACAAAGGTGAGGACAACAGCCTGAATAACATAAATAGTGTAAGTAGTTACAATGCCTCATCTCAGAAATATAGGTACATCCTGAAGAAGTCTAGAGCATACAATGTCTGAAACGTCGTGAATATGGCAAGAAAGATGAGGACAACAATCCAAACAATGTAAATAGTGTCAATACCTGATCTCAGAAATATAGACAGATGTTCTAGGTTTCTGTTTGACTATTAATCAAATCAGTAGTAATTCCTTAGTTGCTTATGCAGATAAGATTTTACTTTATAATATTTAATTCCCTTAGTTGCTTTATGCACATATTTTAGACGTTGCTTTCATTTAACTGATGGGACAACTTGTGCGTTAGAAAATGAATTAATTAAACAGAAACTGATCATTAATAACGCATATATAGGTTTAACATTAGTGTTGTCGGAGTTAGCTCCTCCTCAGTTTCCTTAATCTTTCAACAGGGGTCTCTCTCCCCTGGCTATAAATACTGGCTGACCCTTCGCCTCTCTCTCTCTCTCTCTCTCTCTCTCTCTTTCGACTCAGGCCTTGGGCCGCTACCTCGCACGGAGGCGAGGGAAAATCTCCCTTTTCCAATATGTGACCTCTCACAGATACAGCATTTCCCAAATTCTGGGAACGCGCTAAGAACAATACACGTACGTACGAACACTCAACACAACAGACACACATAATTTCTCCATACAAACTCTACGTAACTGTTCATGTCTTTGTGTAACTCGTTATTAATATATATTTGTTTACCCATGTATATCGGTCTTGTTTGTTTTCTTTGTCTTCTTTGGACTTAATTAAAGTCCGACATTCTCATGTAGCTGGACACGCCAGCAGGAAAGTTTAACCTTCTGATATCTCTTCACGTCTTCACACCACGATCCGCTACAGTGTAACATTCACATGCAAACATTAATAAATTGATAAGACAAGGATAGTATTGTCGTTTGTTGCTCCTCTTGTATACG
Source organism: Acanthosepion esculentum (assembly GCA_964036315.1). Taxonomy (NCBI): domain Eukaryota; kingdom Metazoa; phylum Mollusca; class Cephalopoda; order Sepiida; family Sepiidae; genus Acanthosepion; species Acanthosepion esculentum. Next base: position 76,106,951 of record OZ038493.1, on the reverse strand, counting down.
TTGCCACATGACATTATAGTAGTTCCAAAACACATGTATATATAAGCAGTACTGAATTATGAAAATAAAGAAACTCTTCTGGCACCCACACAAATGCGGAACAGAACCAGATGTAAATTCGGACCTTGTTTTCTTGTCTCACACAAATAGTTACATACACAAGGCAACAACTCGTTACACTTTGAAATACTTGATGTCAGTGTGTGGAGTACAGCATACCCGTATTAAAATGAGAATTTAATGCGGGTATGCTGTACTCCACAAGTGGTGACCCAGACGTGATTTGAATAAAAAATTATGTGTTCACTGTCTTTCAACAGAGATAATAATGTCTGTTTCTTGTTTTTGTTTTATCCGCCGAGTTGGTGAAAAAAGAAAAGGGGCGATCAATGTAAGTTGAAAAAGAGAGTGTGAATGAGAAATAAAAGATAAGAGGAAAATTTACTTATCGGTGGAATTGTTTTTGGAGTAGTTGTAAATTTGTTGTTGTTGTTGTTGTTGTTCTGCTTTCCTACCCCACTTTCTGCTCTTAGTGTCGGGTTGAGTCAGTGATAGACTTGACTGTCAGTCCTATGTCCTCTTTGATATCTGCGCCTTTCTGGCCCTGATTGATTTGAATGTCTCTATTTATGGCTGATTTCCTTTTCACACTGGCTCGTTACTTTTTTCTCAGTTTAGGAAATCGCCTCCTTTCATTGGTCAGAAAATTAATTTTACACCTTATTGTGAAAAAATGTTTTTAATCGTTTTGATCCGATTTTGCGGGTGTGCAAATCTACTTTGTGTTTTCTAGTATTTTGTTGGGATGATATAGGATTTGTATCCTATAAGTGATAATAAATATGGTATGTTTAGTTACACTTCGTTTGCACTGTTGTATTTCACAAATTTTGCTGTATGAAACAAATTTTTAATAACGTCTACTTTATACATGTTTCATTTTTATATAGGTACCTCCACGAATTCGGTATACATATTATTTAAAATTAATTTAAAAAAATGAAAAATCTTTCCTGAAGCTTTCAGTTGGGCTTTAAATGAAAGCTAAAGGTTTAAATTTACTATATTCGGTAAGCAAAATACTTTGGTGTATTTCAGACAGAAATTATATTGATTAGAATAGAGTTGCATTATTTTTCGAGTAAAATCGATCAGCCATTTTTTTAGAGATCTGTAAACAAAACTAATTTTTCCGTTGTAAAAACTTTGCAAAAATAAAATATATGTTTCTGAAACGTTATTTGAGGAAAATTAACAAATTTAAAGTTAATCTGATTTGAAGCAAATATTACTTACTTATAGCCTAAAATGTTATATACAATCATTTCCTAACCTTGTTTATCTATCGTGTTAATCGATTTATTGACGGCGGATTGACCACCAAATGTGATCTTTGATGGAGCAGACAACAATTTTCATTAGGTTTTTTTTCTGTAAGGGGGGACAACCCTTAAAACACGTAACTTTTTAATGATAACATTATAGGTTTGGACATCCATAATTTCAAATTATGTGTGTATATCACACATAGAAAAACAAATCAAAATTCTTTTAAAAATAGTTGGGGTCTTCAGGTTGTAGTAAGCTTTATTAGTTAATATAATTTTACTTAATAACAATATTATCTCAAAATTATCTCGTCGGAATTGAACTTTTTAAAAGATTCTAAAACTTAACAAATTACTCAATTTTAAATGACAAAAATTAATTTTTCTTCGAATTCTTTTTCTTCAAACAATATTTTAAATATATGTTATCCATAAAATTAATTAAAAGCTTCTATAATTAAATAATGTCTTAGTATTAATTATTACATTTTTTTCTATTCAGAACAGATTATCGGAAGACCGGGTCCGATTTTGCAAAATAAAATCGCTGATTTAAATTCATAAAAAAATTCTGCTTTTAACTAATATAGTCACTTGAGGAAGTATATTCACTGACATCATGTGGTCATAAGTTTGGGTTTGTGTTCACAAGGAAAAACAGAGCAAACAAACATATATTTAAAAAGAACATGGTAAAATTGTATGGTAGTTTCATACAATTTTATTTATGTATTTGTGTGTATTAGCGTGTGTGTTTTACATTACAATGGTGACAAGGTTCATAAAAGGAAGTAAGTCACTCTGTAATACCACAAGTCCTATCCCAGAGGGAAGTTATACAGGTGTTGCCATACCGACAGTTATTGGGTGAAGAGATTGAAGCAGGATGTCTGTACTCTCGGCAGGAATAGTGATTGTTGCATGCTGGGAGTAATTTTATTATTTCTATTTATTTTAAACGAGGTTAAAATTTTATTTTATACTATTTATAATTTTCATTATTATTATTATTTTATATTTTAGTTTTATTTATAATAATAACAATGTTCCCACATATAGCATCCCCAGAAAACAGCGTATCTAATCGGTTGTGTTGGTTGGTTGTTATGTAAAATAAAACGTTTTTTGTTTTCGTTTTTTTGTTTGTTTGTTTTTTGTTGGGGTGGTTGTTTTGAAGAGTGTCATCGTTTTTATTTGTTTAGGTGTGATTTTTTTTGTTTGCTTGTTTCTTCCTATCATTTTGTGGTGTCACTGACTGTATCTCCTAGTAACTACTGTACGGTGTTTTTCTTTTAATTATTTTCCGTTATTAGGTATTTTTATGTCTGGTAGAGTGTCCAGGGTACGAAGGATTTCTTAGCTGAGTGTAACGGTCCTTCATAAAGTAATGATATTACCCGCTTAGTCATCCTTCAGAAAATTGCTTAATTATTTTTTTTCATTTTTGATAGCGGTGAACTGATTCTATTCATGCTTTGGGAGGTTGTACTTGAATTCCAATGAAAACGATAAGTACAGTTTTCATTTTAATTTGTAGGGTGTTTATCCAAGTTGTTTTTTCTTTCTTTTTTTACATTATTCATTATAGTCGTTTTTATTTTTTGTTGTTTTTTTTATGCTGGCACACTATTATTCCGTTTGTTTGGGGGTGTTATAATGTTATACAGATTGGCAAACATTTCAACTTTTGCAAACGAGCCATTTGATGGAATTTTAACGGAAATTATATGATTTCGTTCCATGTCAAGTGTATGCAAGTAAAAAATGTGGATAAAGAAGAGAGGCTTACTTGTTTGTTTTTGTTTTGTTTTTTGTTTTTTCCTCCTTCGCTTGGTTAATTTTTTAACGTCGGGAATTCCAAAGTTGTTTTTTTTCGTATTGTACATTGCTTTCAACACAAGTGTGTCTTCTTTTGCTTTCTGGTATCCTTACTGAACGGTGTTTTTTTTTTCAAATTGATATGGTAAATAGATGCTCTTATGCATGTCAGTGGGTCACCATAGAGTTTTTGAGGTAAACAGTATGTAGTCATAAGTTTGGGTTTGTGTTCACAAGGAAAAACAAAACAAATATACTTAGCAATAAAAAGAGCATGGTAAATTCTATGGTAGTTTCATCCAATTTTATTTATGTATTTACGTGTATTAGCGTGTGTGTTTTACATTACAATTGCGACAAGGTTCATGTTATAGAAAGGAGTAAGTCACTCCGTAATACCACAAGTCCTATCACGGAGGGAAGATACACACGTGTTGTCATCCCAACAGTTCTTGGGCGAGGAAATTGAATCTCACATCTCGTGGCGGGATGTTTGTACTTCCGGTAGAAAGAGTTCCTGTTGCATTCTGGGAATAATTTTATTATTTTTATTTTTTATTTATTCAATTTATTTTATACGAAGTTTGAATTTTATATTATATTATTTATAATTTTCAAAGGAACATCATCAAAATGCTGTCAGTCTAGGCTTAGGTGATACCCTTGTTGTAACAAAAAGGGGCACATTTCTTCTTCATGGCTCTCTACAATTTCCTGTACTTTGTAGATTTTAATAATTTTTTCGTTTTCTTATTCATCCTAATCCTTGTTCTGCCATCCGTTTGCACAAACTCATCGGGTAGATTGTGTACTGTTTCTTGCATCCATCTTGCCTTCAACATGTCAAATTTTCCAAGCCTTCTTTCCAAATTAGGTGCGCTGGAAATTTCATCTCTTCCTTTCTCATCTCAAATATAAATGTTATTTTGTTTCCATTTTCTTTTAAACTTTTTCCTTTTTCTATCCTCTTGGAATTATTTTTTATACATATATGTATGTGTATGTATGTATGTATATATATTTATATTTTAGATATATGATTGCATATGTATGTGTATATTTACCACTAATATTATCTATCTATCTATCTATCTATCTATCTATCTATCTATCTATCTATCTCTCTCTCTCTCTCTCTCTATATATATATATATATATATATATATATATAATATGGAGAAAACAACTGAAAATCTGCAAATTAAAAGAAAAAAATTGAATGTTTTTTTGTGAAAGTATTTATTTATATTTTTTATATATATATATTCGATATTTCAGATCGCCCCGTCTTTCGTCAGAAATTAATTAAAATTAATATATATATATATATATATATATATATATATATATATATATATATATATATATATATATATATATATATATATATATAATATCTGGATAAAATAAATGAAACAAAATTGGGTGTTTTTTTTATGAAAGTATTTATTTCTGTGTTTTTGTATATATTTATTTATTTAATATTTCAGACCACCTAGGTCTTTCCTCAGAAATCAAATGAGATACTGTGTTTGTGTGTTTGTTTACAGCGTTTGTCGTGAAGCGTGCATGTCACGTGATGTGCAATGCGACTTTGTTTGAATTTTTGGCGGAAGACTGATGATAGTGTCTTAAATGTTGTTTAAAAGGTTTTTTGACCATAACTCAAGAAATATTTTAAGAAATATTTTTAACTGTTGAAATATTTATGTAGATTTAAAATATCCACGTGTTTGTTTACCCCTAGTTTATATGTGTCTAATTTTAGAATTCAGTATTTTTCTTTTTTTCTTCGTATGTGTGTTGTACTTAGATTACTGTGTTTTTGTGTTTGTTTTTAGACTCGGACGACACGTGGTGTGGAACGCGATTGTGTTTGATTCTTTCGGACAACTGGTGTTTTGGTTATTGTTTAAAAAGGATTTTTTACCATATCTAAAGAAATTTTTTGAAGAAATATTTTAACTATTGAAATATTTATACAGATTTAGAATACCCAAGTCTTTGTTTAACCCTAATTTATATGTGTTTAATTTTAAAATCCAGTATTTCTCTGTTTTTCTTCGTATGTATGAAGTGCTAAAATTTGAGTCTATCAATATACATTTGCAATTATCTATCGAATGTCGTGGTCTATTGAAGTGTTCTGCTACTGGGGAATATGAATTATTTTGTCGTATGTCTTATTTATGGTTGTTGAAACGAAGCCTAAAGTTAGTTCCAGATTCGCCAATATATCCACTATTAGGACATATTGTGCAGAATAGGTAGTAAATTATATTATTGCTATCACAAGTGAGGCGGGGTGGATGTATTGTGACTTTGGAGTTGGGTGCGAGAAATTCACTGTCTGTTATTATGTGTTTGCAAATTAGACAACGAGTTTTGTTACATTTGTAATTACCTGTTTGGTTTGTATTATTTAGATATTTGGTGGAGGTGAGGATAGCTGATAAGTTAGGTGTTTGTTTTTTTGCGTTGATGGGTGGTTTGGCGAAAATGTGTTTGATATTTTTGTTTAATTGGAGGATCTTGTAGTCATTTTTTAATTTGTAAGTGTGTGGGAATATTGATTGTGGTTAAAAACCATGGGAATCCGATTGTTGTTTTTACTTTTTTTGTATGTGAGAAGTGTGTTACGGTTTATGTGGATAGTTTTATTAAGTGATTCTTTTATTATATTTATTGGGTATTTACATTTTAGGAATTGTTCTGTTAAGTTATTAATGTTGTGTAGAAAATCTAGATGGTCTGAGCATATGCGTTTGATTCTTAGAAATGAGCTGTATACGATAGATTTTTTTAATTTAAGAGGATGACAGCTTTTGAAGTGAAGGAATTTGTGATGGTTTGTGGGTTTGTTGTATAAACTGGTGGAAAGTGTGTGTTTGTTTAATTTTATCACAACGTCTAAGAAAGAGACGGATGAGTATGAATGTTCCATGGTAAATTTAATTGTGTTGTGGAAGTTGTTGCAGAAAGTGAAAAATTTTTTTAGTTTTTCTGATCCATGAGTCCATAGCAAGAAAATGTCGTCAATATATCTAAAGTAGTGTAATGGTTTAAATTCTGAATTGTCTAGTATCTTCCTTTCTAGAATGTGCATAAAGATATTAGCATAGCTAGGTGCCATTTTCGTGCACATTGCTGTGCCACTAATTTGTAAATAGTGTTTGTTGTTGAATTTAAAGTTGTTATGTGTAAGAATGAAATTTATTAATTGACATATATCTATAACTTGGTTGTTGGGTAATTTTTTACTAAGGAACTCACGGCAAGCTGAAACTCCTTCAGTGTGTGGAATGTTCGTGTAAAGAGATGAAACATCCATCGTTACTAGGATTGTATCCGGGTTGACTGAGTTGAGGTTTTTTAATTTGTTGAGAAAGTCGGTGGTGTCTCTAATATAACTGGGTATGTCAGGCAGTAAAGGTTTTAGGATGTTGTTTATGTACCCAGATATAAGTTCTGTGAGGGTACCAATGCCTGATATTATGGGTCTACCAGGTGGTATGATTTTGAGGGATTTTGAAATTTCGTATATATTCCCTGCATTGTGTGGTTGTGTAATTTGGTGTTGGTTGGATGAGAGAGTGTTAGAGTGTTTTTCTGAAATGATTTTAGGGAGTTTGTGTAGTTTTGGCATAGTGTAGAATGTTGCTGTTTTAGTGTTCTCAGGGATAAGAGAATTTATGGTGCCCCTTATGTTGTATATATATATATAAAGTTCAGTGTATGTATGTGTGTGTGTTTGTGCGTGTGTGCAAGCAACTACTCCACTCCCATTAGCCCAATTTCAATCATTCATAGTTCATTCAAAAGCCTTAGAAAAGTTAGGCGCAGGGAATGATTTTCGTTGAGCTCAGATTCAGGATTGCCAGATTATGTGAGGTTAAAAATATATATTAATACATTATACTAGCCATTATCGTTGCTTTCATGGTTTAAGGGGAGAAACTCTTAATTTTCTTTTGCATCCAAAATTGCAGTGCACGTTTTATTATAAACTAGCTTAAAAAGCCCCTTATCGGGCGGCACTTAAGTTAGCTCCTGTGGAGAACTCTTGGTTTGGCTATCATCACAATAGCTAGGGAGGAATAGACATCAATAAACTACAGAACTAAAAATTGATCGCTGTATTTAAGTATTGAATTAATGTTTAGGCTTATCTTTTAAAAGTTCAACGATAATTCTTCTGCTGCCACTTACTTTAAAGACCATTTGATGTACGTAGATCCTTACTTTCCGTACAAACAATTATTTTTATTTCCTGGGTGACAGAACAGGTGGTAATTTATAAGACAAAATTAATATAGTGTAAAGATGGGAAAATAGAAATTAGAATTTGTTATACATTCAACATTTGAAGAGTTAGAGAAGCAGAATTAAATAAAACCTATATTATGGAATCTATATGAATAAATGCGAATTTGGAGCTCAATTCTCTGTCGAATTCTGAGATTAAAAAACTCTACTTTATAGTAATTAGCTATTTACTCGCTCTCCGCCCACGATGTCGCGTTGTGACACAAGGTTGGTTTAATGTGGGGAGCCCGAGCGTGTACACCCGGCCTAGGAACAAAAATTGCCTACAGCCCCCGCAACCGTCGTTTGCGCTGGCGTCGGTGCGAGCACCGATCCCTCTCTCTCTGATGCAATAAGAGAGCGTGGCCTCTGGCTGCTGGTCCCCAGGGTTGAGCACATCTCAGTATAATTTTCCTCTGTTGCAACTCTGTCCTTTGACGGAGCCGCCCCTGAGAGCACTCTACCCAAAGACAGAGATGCAACTGAGAGATGATAAATAAACGTTTTACAAACTAATTTATAGTATTTTTTTTATTTCTGATGTTACAGAAATTGTGGCACAAGGCCGAGGGGAAATAGGGAAGAGCTGGTATTCATTAGCTATCTTAGTCCTAGTTAATCAGGCTCATTACAATTTACTCATTCACCACAAGAACTCATCCATCACCACTAAATCCTGCATATACCACAATACCGCATATTCACGGCGGGGGGGCACAAAACACCCCATGACATAAAAATTTGAAAGTCCGTTTTTAAAAAATATATAAAAATTTAATGATTCATGAAATGGTGTGGGTGGGGAGAGGATGAACCTAGAAAAGAAACAAAAAATGTAATACAAAGATAAAAATAAAACTGAACAATGTTAGTAGGACCCGTCCAACCTCAAAATAAAAAGAGTGGCTGCTGCGTTTTGCCGATAGACAGAATTAAGGAGCACACTCACTACTGGAATGGGAAGGATAAAAAATAAATGACGGAATGGGGAAAATCAAAGGCTGACTCAGTCGAAATGCAAAATGGCGAACAAAAAATATGGGGAGGCTGAGAATCTCAACGTGGGACATAGCAAAAGAGAATGCCGGGAACCACACTTATTCACATTAACTAAAGAAACACAATAGTAACTAACCTAACCAGGGGAGGGTTCACAGAAAACCGCCCATTTGCATCAAGGGGACTTAAAAGAGAAAATCAAGGTTAGCCCCGGTCACATGAACCAGGCCCGCCTCAGTCACCCACCTTTCGCTGAAATCTGTCGAAATTAAACGCTTTCTGTCAGATTTGATTTTTATCCTAAGCTGATGCTTAAATAAAACAACCAGATCCTGATGCGAATGACGTTAATTTCGCAAGACTTCCTCCTAGCCGCGGCTAGAAACGTAAAAAACACCATCCGTTTTACCCCCGGAGAACGGGGACGACACATTGTCACACGCCTACGAGAGATCGATGGACACGAGCTGATCGGGAGCGATACGGGTCGTCAACTCACCGACATAATCCCAGAAAGGGCGCACCTGAAAAAAAAACGGTAGAAGACTTGCGAAGCCGTTTCCTCTAAGCCAAGGTCACGCCGATGACAGTCTGGCAAGTCTGCCTCGCCCCATCTGAAGGTTACGTCATTGAAAGGTAGCACGTTCCGAATCAATCGCCAGCTAAGCGAAAACTCAGGGTTGCTGAGATAATCCGCCGCTGGCTCCCAAGACCAAAAAGAGCGCAACTCCGATGTCGACAAGCAGTGCCGGTCACACAGAGAGAATCCTTCGTGACCCCTCCAGTAATTCACGATACAATAGTCCCCGAGGCCGAGAAAGGTCACTGGACCGAGGAAGAACCTTCAAGGCCGACCGACACTCGTTGAGGAAACTCGACAAGCTTCCACGACTTCGACGGCGCTTACCCCAAGAAATGAGAGGAGTGAGGGTAAAGCTAAAAAAAGCGTCCCTAACGCTCCGCGCCCAAATCAAACCCTCTGTCCAAACACAGCGTAGGAAAGCCAACCTTGGAGCAGGGGTTTGACTCGCCAGGTGTGGTAATCCCATCCCACCCCCATGACACGGACGCTGATAGCAGGTTTCTTTACAGACCTAATGTTTGTGACCACCCTACAAGAGGTTGGTCAACAAACGTTCGATCGCCTCCATACAAGTCTTGTAAAGAAGAATTATAGGCAAGCGGCAAAGAATGATGAGCAAGACGTAAGTGGCACATGCCTCAGCCCAGCCCTTTAAAGACAACCTCCTTCGAAGCCAAGTCCGGACCGACGATCCGACCTTTGCCTCTACTTTTGACCAATTCTTCTTCAGATGGAGTCCGGACCCGAACCACACTCCGAGAATGCGAACGCGTTCATCAGTCCTACCAAAAAACACCTGAAGCGCGACCCCTTCCAGGCACCTAGCAAGCCGAAGACTTGTTACGGTTAGTCTTGGTCCCTGTAATCTTCTCGTACCGTTCAAGTGCCTTCAGTACTACTTAAATATCGCGACACGAAAATATATACATCATCGGAGTACGCAGAAAGCCTGGCTCGAGCTATACCAGGGAAAACAGAGATTCCACGTAGAGTCGAACTGCACGCCCTGTCCCTCAGCCTACGAAGGAGGGGTTCCAACGCCAAAGTGTAAAGTAAAGGCAACAGCGGACAACCCTGACAGAGTCAGTGCAAAAGCACTCGACTGCTTCCAGTTCTTTTGTACCACAACACTGGGGGAGCGATACAGGAGGCTGATCCACTTGCAGAAGTCGGGTGCGAATCTGGCGGCCTGCAAGACAGCAGCCAGATATTGATAGTCCACTCTATCAAATGTCTTGGACTGACCTAAATTGATCAGCGCGACGCGCTTGTCGTCTTTTACACCCTTTATGATCGTGCGGATCAGATGCAGGTTGTTTTGAATTGTTCGTCCCCTCACAGCACAAGTCTGCTCGGATCGGCGACAACTGACTGCAAACGCTCCGACAGGATCTTGGCCAAAATATTTAACTCTGCGCTTAGCAGAGTTATGGGCCTGTAATCATTCAAATTCCGCCCACCACCCATCCACTTTTTCAACAGCGTGATCACGACCCTGGAAATACGTTCAGGGATGGACCCCTGCTGCAACCAGTTGTTGGACACAGCAGTCAAAATCGGGACAAGTACATTCTGTAGGGCAGACCATCAAGTCCCGACGACTTGCCCTTGCCGCCCTTTTTCAGTGCCAAGTAGACTTCGCCCTCTGTGATCTCCCCTATCGCAGCTAGCCGCTTCAGTTGGCAAAAACCGAGGAAAGTCAGCCAAATAGCTGCGAAACTCGTCGCCACTAAGACCAGACTCCTTGGTAAAACGGCTCTCGAGATGCTGCCGAAACGTCTCGCACATGTCCTTGGTCGACCTCAGAGAATGGCTCTCCGAGGTAATGACCTCGTGAATGTATCGATCGGAACCTCATCGCAATTCTGCGCCCATGTTCACGGCCTTGTTAGACATCTTGTTTAACCTATGTCGAACTATCTGACCCTGGTAGCTCTTGCTAGCCTCGCGCTTCAGCGCCTGCCTAGCTACAGCTCTCTAGGTAATCCCCCCAGCCACCGCCCGGAAGAGGCTATCCTATAGAGTTTTCACCTTTTTAGCCTTATCTAAAGCGAGTCGTTGGCTATATTCAGTGGTAAAGGACCTAATCCTATCCTTAAGCCTCTCTCACCACCTACCCTAAATAACCGCCCCCACTAATTCCCGATGCACTAGTCTAGTCAGCTGTTGCTGAAAGTCCCGCCTGTCCAGTAAGGACACGTTGAAATTCCAGTGTCCAACCATTCTAAGCCTATTAGCTAGCACCATCCAGGAACAGACGAGTCTGTGATCCGAATAGACTAAACGGTGGAACGTGGGACAATCTAGTAAATCTAAGTCGACCCTTCTCACTAGCATTCTGTCCGGGTAGCTGGCTAACTGGAGAGATGGCCAACTATGTGCCCACGTTCAAACTACGATCGCCCGATGCCTTCACGCTAGCTCCCCGTGTCTATCTTGGGATTCAGGATGGCATCCAGTCCCCCATTAAGACTAAGCGCGATGAATCCACCAGGAACGGCCCGAACCAACGGGAAAAGTCGACACGGTCCCTTTGATCGTTGGGCACGTAAACCGCAACGACCCGAAACGAACCACTGCTCACGGCAATATTGGCCACGATCAACCGACCCTCCACGCCCACATGGACATGGTCTACCCTCGCATCCAGAGAACAATTGATTAACAAGCAAACACCTCTGGCCTGCCGGTTCCCCGTATGCTGAATAGACGACAAAGTCGCTAGACAGCGCACGAGTATCGACGTCGTAAACAAAGTGTGTCTCGTAGATCGTGGCCACATCCACACCAAAGGACAAGACATCACGAATCAGGCGGGAAGCCTTACTCCGATCTCTCAAGCCCCTCACATTCAAGCTACCTAGATTAATAGACATCTTTTAAGGCTGAGTCCCTTAAACACAGTCTAGACGAAAATCTGTGGGGATCAAGACCTCGACGGATTGTTCCAGACTACCGGTACCTACAGAAGGACGAATTACGTTCGATGATCGAACGTAATTTGTCCTTCTGTCACAATACCGCCGGCGTCTGTGTGGAACGTTAGTTTAAGGGCCCTATATAGAGAGAGGTGAAGACGAACCGGGCCCCTTCCTGTGCAATAATGTGACAATTTCTTTAGCTCCGGAGACTCTGTCTGGGCCATCAGGAGCATCGGGAATGTAATTTTTGATTCCGCAACATAGTCCCAGAACTTAATGTTTTCCCCAGTGTTTATTAAAGTCTAATAATACCAGGAGCATCGGGAAAGTTCCTTGGATATTTCGTTGACTCCCCGTCGACGGAGGTATATTTGAATTGAGGCCTCAAGAGGGCCTTCCTCTGGGAGGAATGGTCACTCTCGAGGACCTCACGGCCAACGACGCAGATTTTGTCCCGTCTAGGGAGATGCCTTGGGGAAGGGAGAAGAAGACAGAGCCCTAGTAGGAGAGGAGAGAACGCTCTTTGTCATCCTGGTATGAGATCTTTTTCACTTCTTGTTGGCGAAGTAAGAGTGGATTGGGCATTGTTATCAACCAGGACCTTCTCTCCCCTACTCCCGACCTGCTTTCCTTTCGATTTTGGTGTTTTTACAGTCTTCCTCCTCCTCTTCATCCCCTTATTCTTCAATGATGAGGATCGAGGCCGAGGTATTTCCGCCACCTCCATATAGAGGTCCAGCTGAGGCAACATCTCCACGGCCTGTTGTCCTGGCTGCTGTTGGACCTCCTCTTCCTTGTGTTGAGGTTCCGACTGCTGTTGTTGCTGCACCGGCTGCTGCTCTCGCTGCTGCTTCTGCCGTTGGTGTTTCTGCTGCTGTTCTCTCAGATTCTACTGCTGCTGTTGCTTCAGCTGCTTCTCTGATGTTTAGCTCTTTCGCTTGGAACATCCTGCTGGGGAGGCGGAGTTGTCACTTTCACTCCTCTCCGCACCTCCTCAGTCCATTCACCCGGACTACAGGGGGCCTTCTTTGCTGGGCTGTTCCGGTGTTGGTTGCGTCTGTGGCGTCAGCTTCTTGGTTGGACACAACTTGGCCAGGTGTCCGGCTGCACCACAAGCCCAACAGAAGGGGCGCTGACCCTCAGCCACCACAAAAATGTTGCGTCCAGCACAAGTAATGATGTTGGGTATCTCATTAAATTTGGATCGGGTCAATGTTACTAGGACTTCAAAATCCCTGGTGGCAAGGCCTGACTTGCTTTCGATGGAGGATGCCCCATCGACAGGACCATTATCCGCGAAGAAGGCCCCCAAATGGTCCTCCGTGATATACATGGGCACCCCATGTAAGGTGATCCGAGTTTTTCTGGTGTCCATATACTCGGTTTGGAGCCTCATCGTCTTGGTGACGAGGTGCTTCCTGCCAGAGCCTGAGCCGCTTCTTCAGATGCCAGCAAGATGCGTTGGACCTTCGGGCCAACACTTTGGTCCCGATATTTAAAGCGTTTAGGGATTCTTCCATAGCCTCCCTGCTGACAACTATGGATTTTCTGAACTTGACGTCAGCCGTCAACAGGGAGATTCTCTTGCAGCCATTGTTTCCATAACTGAACGCATCGACAAAAGTTCATTTTTTGAGATTAATTTTTTGTATTCGTCTCTCAGTCTTATAATATTCAGGCCCTCTTGGGGGCCTTTCCGCCACCCATGCTGAAGGTGCTGTTGAAGTTGTTGCCAAAGGCTCTTTTGCCTGGGGTAACTCCGACATGGGGTGTGGGTATTCCCCTCACGAAAACACAGAAATATAATAAACAGGCAACACAAATATCAGGAACAAAAACAATTCCAAACGTTACACTTACTGATTGGACGAGCCAAAAAAATCTACAACCAAAAGTTCCAATTAGCGCCCAGTTGGAAGACGAAAATAAACTGGGTTGTAAATTAATATATGTCTCTATATACTACACCGCAGATTGTAGTAACTTGCATTTACTCAAACTCACCATGAGGTCAGGTTGTGACACAAGGTCGGTTTAATGTGGGGAGCCCGAGTGCGTACACCCGGGCTAGGAACAAAATTGCCCACAGACCCGTTTGTGTTGGCCTCGGTGCGAGCACCGATCCCTCTTTCTCTCTCTCTCTCTCTCTCTCTTTCTGGTGAAATGAGAGGGCGCGGCCTCGGGAAGCTGTTCCCCAGGGCTATGCACCTCTCAGTACAATTTTCCCCAGTTGCGACTCTGTCCGCCCCTGTAGTTATTTGCGCGCTATAACCTCAATATGTGTATTATATATTATCTACTTTTAGGTAATATCACTCTTCAGGTTTAATTAATTTGCATATTGATTTTAAAAAACGTTTATTTCATTAATTAACTGTCCTTCATTACTGTTCTTTTATTCGAATATTGTTTTGATTTTCATATAAAAAATAATTATGTTTAGGAATATCTTCTTATAAAATGCAGAAAAGTGTTTGAAATTTGCATTTTACTTGGCCTTCAACAAGTTAGCACCTATTTGTAAAACTTTCCTTAACTATAACAAGCCAATTTATGAATGAAATGTTCATTTAAAATTTTTGTTTCAAAGATTTCAAGTAGTGAATATATCTCTAGTGTTCTATATATCGAAGTTCTTTTGGCAATTCTCTTAGCCATTATCAAGTATGCTTTTTTTATCAGGATATGTACATTTATTATATATGTGTACCTAAATTAACTTCAGTATATTCCTGGTTTACTTATATTTTTGTTTATTTGCAAATGATGGCAATTCACGTCAAAGCTGATGTATTTCGCTATTTCTTTTTTTTTTTTTAATTCTGAGCAGAAACAAAAATAATGAAAAAAAATTTTTTTTTAAATGAAACTGATTTTTCCCTTAAATACCAAAAAAGAAAGTGTCATCAGAGATGACCTTTCTTGACTAACGTCCTGAACTTAAAGAGCGAGACCACCCATCCAACTGAAAAAAAAAACAAACTTCAAAATAGAAATGGAAAAATGACATAAATAAGTGAAATACACATGCATGTAAGTATGTATGCAATAAAGAAAATATCTAGAAATTATTTTAATGTATATGTTTGTGGTGACATAACCACGCAACAAATGCTCATGCAAATAGATGAATTAGAACATAAAATCTATAAGTTGAAAAGACATACATACATACATAATGATCAGTAAGATCAATAAAATCGTCTATATTGACAAATCTATTAACACGCATGAATCGTTATATAAAAACATTTAATAATAAAATATACTTTTCTGAAATGTAATTTGAGAAAAACAGCTGATTTAACGTTTAATTAGTCTAAATTGAAACAAATATTATTTACTTTTAGTTAAAACTATTTTTAATACTTTTGAATTCATATAATCATTCTGTTGAAACTTGACTAATGCATGGAATAATAATGCAACACAAAATGTACTTAGAACAAAATGTATTGAAACAAGAAAGTGTACACAATATTTACATATAGTCTTTTGTATATTCCTGGGAAGACCGTTCCTGGAGAATGTGTTGACTAAGTCGCAGTCGGGCAGAGTCTCTAGTTGAATCTCTTGATTCGCCTCTCTTGTCTTCCCGGTACCAACCATATTTATATAGTCGGTACTCCACTATGCAAATTAGGTGGATCCTACCACAACACATTCATTAACCCGAGAACACTAACCATGGGTAATAGTACCCAGTGCAAATTTTCCTATTTTTAATTACAATTTTCAGTACCTGATTTTCTTACCTAAATAATGTTTTTCAGTTCCTATTAATGTTAACTCAAAGTACAAAGTTTGAAGTGCCTGCATGTAAAATATTTCAAATAAAGATTTATATTTAACTTTTTTTTGTTGTTGATATTTTCAAAATCGGGTATGATATACCCATGGTTAGTAGTGGTGTAACTTTAAATAATGGTTAGTGTTCTAGGGTTAAATTCCTTGAGGTTTCTCCTATGTATTCTTTATGAGAGTTATTACAGGTAGTAGAGTAAACTCCTTCTTCAAGTTTTAACTTATTATTTTGTTTTGTATTAATTAAGTTTTTTTTTATTATTTTAGGACTAGTTGTAACAAATTTTTTGAAAAGGTTAAAAATCATACATTTTCTGTAAACAGTTGCACTGTATACAGAAAAGTTTTTCATGCCAGGGTTCGCACTATACATAAGGTTGGTTTATATACTAGTATACACGATAAACCAGATCTACGTCTATAATTTTGACTAAAATGTAAACTATACCTATGTCTACCTTTTTAATCTAATGTAAACTAAATCTATGTCTAGCATTTTGACTCAAAGATAAAACAGACATATATCTACATTTGTTAACCATTTCCACTATTTTTCACTTAAAATTAAACCAGACATATGTCTATCTTTTCCACTCCCATAAAGAGCAGACCTATGTAAACCAGACATATGTCGAGTTTTTTGTCTCAAATGTAAACTGTGTCTGTGCCAACATTTTTAAAACAAATGTAAGGCAAACCTATGTTTACTCTTTTGACTCAAATATAAACATAACCACTGTCTACTATTTTGACTCGAGTGTAAACCAAACCTATGTTTACCCTATATTTTGGAATAGAGTTTGATCTAAAAACTTGTAGGATATAAGGATTAATGTCATAAAAGAATTCTTTCATGCTGGTAATTCTACTATAAATTGGCACTGTTGGTAATTCCACTATAAATCGGTATTGTTTGTAATTCCACTATGAATCAGTATTGTTGGTAATTTTTATAAAAAAGTGTATTGCTGATATTTTTATTGCTGATATTATAAAAATGTATTTTTATACTTTCATAGTGTTTTATTTATTTATTTATTTTTGGTGGGGGTTAATTATTTGCCCATAGCTGTGACCCTAACAGAGTTAGGGTCGACCTGAGAATGACAGCAATTAAAAGGTGGTCCTTCGCTTCTCAAAACCTCCAATCTCCCGATCAAAGGCGTTGCTGCTGGACTTAGTTTACCGTCATACCAAGAACTCTAACCAAATGTAAACCAGTACAAATTCTTTTTCGACACAAGTGTCAAATGGATTTTAGTCTAACTTTTGGAATCTAGTGTAAACTGGATCAATGTTTACCTTTTTATTAATTCGTTGTGATTGTTGTTCTCGAGGACATTTTCGACATTAACAGTCGTTAAATTAATCAGTGAAACCTGAGCTTATGAAAGTCGCAAACAGATTTACGGCATATGTTTTTATGATTTGGGATCAGGTTCTTATGAACAAAAGAGCGAAAGTAAATATATATATGAACAATCTGGATGTAGCTTCATCAAAACTGGTGTTAATCCTACACTTTGTCGGCATAAAATCAAAAATAAATATTTATATAACATTATGAATTATTTATTTAAAGCACATCATCAAACATGTTATTAATGTGCAGTTGAAGTTGAAATTAATGAAATGTAGCCATGATAGCGGCCAGTCCTTAGATGTGGTGAATTTACGACGTAATTTTCTTTCTGTGTTTCTTGTTATGATAGACTAATATTTTAAAAATATGTATACTAAGTTAACACACACACACACACACGCACACACACGCACACGCGAGCGCGCGCGCACTAGTCAAAACAGACTCAGGTTTGGGGGCTATATTAAACTATACATGGACGAGTTTTCCTGATTAGTCGGAGGACCGTCCAATCGCGGCCTGTCTTCTTGCTGCTTCAGTGGGAAATGTAGGGCTCTTGGCCTATTTTTCACCTCCAAGAAGTGAACATATGACACGCGCCCGCCTGTTTCTCTCTTCTGAGACCACATAGGTTTAATAAGTGTAGATAAGTTTGCCTATCGTTCGGTTCACACTTCTCCCTGATCTTTTGAACAGGAGTAGAGGTTTATCCCTTGTTTCCTATTTAGTATTGGGTTTCCGTTTCCTTCTAAAGTCTACTTCAACTCTGTACTTCTAACGACTCCTCCTGATTTTATTAAGTATTTATTTTTATTTTATTTCGTCCATAGTGGGAGATAAGTTTTTCTAACAGCCAGTTCATAGTCCTCACCGCCCTCTTGCGTTTTAGTAAAATTATCGTGTTGCCTGTAGTGAACAGAATAAAAAAATGCCGAACTCTTGGAAGCAGAGACTTCATTATTCACGTAAGGATAACGGAGACTAAGTGACCGTTCTTACGTATAAAGGAGACCAAGGGATGGGTCTTAAGAATAAAGGCGGCCAAGTGATCGGTCTTACATATAAAGGGGACCAAAGGATGGGTCTTAAGAATAAAGGAGGCCAAGTGATCGGTCCTATGGATAAAGGAGGCCAAGCGATCGGTCTTACGTATAAAGGGGACCAAAAGAATAAAGAAGGCCAAGTGATCGGTCCTATGGATAAAGGAGGCCAAGTGATCGGTCTTACGTATAAAGGGGACCAAAGGATGGGTCTTAAGAATAAAGGAGGCCAAGTGATCGGTCCTATGGATAAAGGAGGCCAAGTGACCCGTCTTACGTATAAAGGGGACCAAAGGATGGGTCTTAAGAATAAACGAGGCCAAGTGATCGGTCCTATGGATAAAGGAGGCCAAGTGATCGGTCTTACATATAAAGGGGACCAAAGGATGGGTCTTAAGAATAAAGGAGGCCAAGTGATCGGTCCTATGGATAAAGGAGGCCAAGTGATCGGTCTTACATATGAAGGGGACAAAAGGATGGGTCTTAAGAATAAACGAGGCCAAGTGATCGATAATATTTATAGGTGACAAGGTGGTTGACCTTTTTGAATAAAGAAGACAAAGTGATCCGTCTTTTTCATAAAAAAATTCCTCAAAGCTTTTGGAGCTCCTAAAAATCTATAAAAACTAACGATTTTTACTCAATGAGGTCTCATGTTAGAGCCGACATACCCCGTGAGACCAAAAATGTTGTCGCTAGAATTTTTACAGCCTTATTCAAAGTTATTGAAATTTAAATGTATCTTCTTCGTACTCACACGTATACGCACATGATGAATGAACTTTTCTCCTTCCATATTTAACACACATTCGACTAGCAATGGAACAAGACTTGTAAAGATGTAAATAAGTTAGCTTCATGTTTATTTTACATACATATTTCCTCTCTTTCATCTCAATATCATCGCACTCTTCTTTTTTGCCTGGTGATTAATCACAAAATGTCTTTTTCTAGCAGTTTCGTTTCACGTCAATTTTTTTCTCTTTTACCGAATTTACCAGGTTTGACATTAATATCCAGGTTAAGAAATATATGATTTAAACTTATACTGAAAAGTATGCTCAAAATTTAAAAAGAAAATAATTGAAAACAGTGCCATTGTAACGATAACAAAGACAGCAGTAATATGAAATATATGCCCCATTTTCTAAAACTAGTTTCAAATGTTTTTCATCGATAGATTTTGTGCCATATTCTTCCTATGGAAAAAATCACTGAACCCTGAATAGTATTCCAAAATTTGTCTTAGGTCATAAATTTCTATCTATAAAGATATAACTACCTTTCCAAACTGTTACCACACATTTACGCTAAAGGTTTAAAATCGAATGAAGAAAAAACTGGTTACTTCTTCAAATAGGTTCCTTTGAAGCCCATTTTATTCAAATATTCGATTTTTTTCTTTCGACAAATTTGATTGGACATTGTCGTGCATAAAAGTCGTAATCTCTCAGCAAACGTCTGACCTCTTGAACTGTGGCGCTGCGAGTGCCTTCAAAATATCAGTGCATATCTTAATTCCATTTGAAAGTTGTCGTTTGCTCACAATTTCACCATCTATAATCCTAGCCCAGAATATGAAGCCAACTGCACCTTGGTGGATTCTCTAATTGTGTGAATGATTTCAGGAAGTAATCACCTATCCTTTGTCTGGCCGAACAAGAGCAGCCCAATGGCGAAAAGATTTTTTGCCTACTTATGAATCATGAGATGACTTTTTACAGCAGTTTTGTTTTTCAGCTTCTTTGCCAGGAACCTCTTTTTTCACAGTTTAATAACACAGACTAAGCTTATCCATAACTTCGTTAAAACCGATCACTTAGTCTTCTTTATCCGAAAGAAGTGGATAACAGAATACATGAAGACTGTATCTTTTCGTCGACAAGAGTTGGGCAGTTCATGTTTGGCCAAACAATTCTTCTCAATGTTTGCCAGTAAAAGCTCTTCTGTTAATGTTGGTGGCTTGATGACAGTCATATGTCACTTGTACAAGACCACGTGTTAACGGTCATACTACCGCCTAATTTTCACGTGTTTTGTACACTTGATTTGTGACATTCGATGCTCTCTGCCTAAAATAATGCCTATAACCTTTATAGCTCCACGTTTTTCTTTCTAACATTAAGTCCTTAACTTGCTCAGGCCAGCGTCATAATTGTCCTGGATCATCACATAAATTTGCGTATATGAATCAAAAGGCAAATAAGACAAGAATTGTTAAGATAAATTTCTTTGTAATGCCAGTATAGAGGATCAAGGCGGAATGTCTTTCTGTGGGCGAGGGAAGCGACTTGGAGGAGAGGGAGATTCGGTAGGGTCTGGAGTTAACGCGTTGTCAGATCGGTTGACCGAGGTCACTCGTGGCAGCTTGCTCGGTAGCTCGCCACTGCTATCAGTCTCGTGAGCGGAGTCTTTAAAAGCAGACGCAGTGAATCATGACTTATCGGCTTTTGTCATACGTTAGCTTTGGCTTAATAGTTCGTTATTTTATATATATATTTATATATATTTGTATTTCATTATTTATTTATTTTTTATTCTTTTGGTGGGGAGGGAAATTGTTTTGTGTGTCGAATGTGATGCTCAGAAGCCCTGTGCAGAGAGGCCGACCTTTGTTTAGTTTTGCTTATTCAGCATTCACATCTGGCCAACAGCTTTTGATGTTGAGTGAATCAAAGAGCGATCTAATTAGAAGCAGAGTATAATGTCACTAAACTTTATCAATGGCATGCCGAGCATTTTTGCAGTTTCCACGCTCTAAATTTTGAATGCTATCATGCTATTCGAACTTTCATCTCATCCTCCCGATCAAAATTGCAGCCCACTTTGAAGATTCAAACTCACAACGTGGCTACTAATTTGAAATTTTGGAATACTGGACATTTTTTGTTTATTTATTTCTCTATCACTACACAGCCATGAGTAAAAAGTCTGTATATTGTATATAAAAGAGTACTTTGAGTTAGCTCCTCCTTAATTTCCTAATTGTTCACTAGGGGACGCTCTCCCTACCCAATAAATATTGGACAACTTCTTGCCTCGTTCTCTTTTTCATTTCTTCATTTCAGTGAATACATCTACAATGTAAGCTGTCCCCATTTGTGGGAGACGCCATGAACATTATACACACATACACGTACGTACGAACATTCACCAAAATACAAACTCTTTACGTTCACACACAAACACAAATGTTGATGTCTTTGTCACTTGAAAATTTGTTGTTTAATACATATATTTGTTGATATATATATATATTGGTCTTGTTTTGTTTTCTTTACATCTTCGGTTGGACTCAACTTGAGTCCGCCATGTTCGTGTAGTTGGACCTTCTAGCAGGAATAAACAGCACGTGTTCCTAATTTAACAACACGTAAACACACGGTCATCTACAGATGTATAACATTTTCTTAAAGCTTTAAAAACGGACATTTTAAAAGAGCATATGTATATATCCCAAAATATAAAACAAAGGGTTGAAAGAGACAGGACTTTTAAAAATAATCACCTTAAATTACGACGAATAAATTTTTCTTACGGTCGAACTCTCTGCCTCTGAGCAGAGAGGAACCAGGACGAGGCTCCGCCGAAGGGCAGAGTATCGTTCGGGGAGGTTGACAAACCCGATTCTGTTTTTACAGTTTCTACGGGCATTTTTTGGTGGAGCCTACGGGCTCGGAATACCCACATAAAACTCGGCCTTGTGTCACATATTTCCCTCGTGGGGGGTGGGGCAAGTAAATATCGCTGTGAACAATTGACCTGTTCCAGCAAGATGGTAGAACTCTCTGCCTCTGAGTAAATATCGCTATCCACAGTTGACAGCCTTGCTTCGACTTATTCCAGCAAGACGGTCGAACGGATATGAAATTCACAAAAAAATCCTCTTTGTTGCTCAACTGCTTTCTCGAGAGCCTGTACTTTATAATGCTCCATAAGTTTTCTATGCGGTTGAGGTCAGGAGATTGGGGCGGCCATGTCATATCACTCACTTGCTTCTCATCAAAGTATTCCTTCATCAATTTTGATTTGTGACAAGGAGCATTATCCTGCATAAAAATGAGCTTGGTGGGGTCAATTTGCACCCTTTCAGCAGAAGGAAGCAGACAAGACTCTAAAATTCTCTTGTACTGCTCGCTCCTGAGGGTCTTTTCAATAGGTTTTAAGAAACCAGTTCCATGAAAAGAAAAACATCCCCAGAACATTATACTGAACGGATGCTTGACAGTACTCACTGCTAGATTCAAAGAGCTTTCAAAGCTTCTTCATCGGATTTTAGATCGCCTATCCTTTGAATTTAGCTCAACTTTCCTTTCATCGGAGAAGAGAACATTTAGTAAAAAAAAATCAGGTGAGTCACTTTTATCGAACAGCACTGTATACAAATTAATGAAGTTGTGGCGGGCTTCACCACATTAATTTATCTTTAGATTAGGAAACAGGGCTGATGCAGAGAAGGATAAGGAAAATACATTGTTACGCATAAAATATGTATTTAACAAGATATACAATATCAAACAACGATGTGAAGGAAAGCATGCATTTAAGTAAGAAACGGTTGAATTAACCAAGAGTTGTCTCTCTTTTTATCTGTTATTTTAGTGTTTAATGAAAAATAATCATTTGGTTCCAAGTTCACTGGAATAATGTTCATGAGAGTCTCTTGTAATGATTGTTCTTGAAAGATATTGCTGTGTAAGAAGAGTTTATGTGAGTGTATACAAGGTATGTTCAGCATGTGAATGGTGTGTGTGAGTGAGAAAGTTGACGCATGGTTTCAACTGTCGTGGATTCGTTTGGTAGTTGGAATTCTCACTAATGAGATGAAAAAGACCTCAGATTATATAAGCGACTGTAGGCTCCAAATCGCCGCGCTGGAAGAATTAGTCTTCACGTGCAAACGATCTGATTGGTTGGCAAAGTTCGTACGTACACGCATGCGTGAATATGCTTTTAACGTCTGACCGCCCATGGTCGAGACGAGAATCCTTATGATCACATCTTCGCAGGAATTTTATGAAGAGTAAAAGAGAATGAGCGAAATCGTGTCTGCTATTTATAGATAATGTAATCAAGTAACAGGATCGCAGCAAATTGGCGGGGAAACTAGACTTGGTCACGCGCTGGAAAAATGTTTGTACGTGGGTGGATTGCAACGCCCACTTGTGCGTTTATTGACCAATTAGAAGCTGATATTTCCTGAAAATATTTACTAAACCGAGCAGGCTCCTCTGATCCACTTTTTTTGCACGAAAATGTACAAAATTAGACATGGATAAGGAACTGTGAGTCGGATGCTACAAAGTAGTTTGAGAAAAACATTAAATTTTTAATTAATATATACGTGCAGTTTACAACAGCAATAAATGCATTGTACAAAAATTACAGCAATTTTGAAAACTGAACATTTATTTGCCACTATTGTGACGTTGCACAGAGTTTACTAAGCGGGGAGAGCTTCTTGCAAATCAGTGAAGTGGCAGGGAGGGCCACGACGTTGGTTCATATACCACCAAACTCTTCTCCGTCTCCCGTCTTTTGTCTGAAGTTGGATGACGGGATTTTCTCGATGCTGGTTGGCTCGGGGGGGGGGGTGACAAGGCAACAATACTAATGGACATCAAATAATCAAAGCAAAGCAATGCATGTATATATTCATACATATATTTACATAATGACAAACATTTATCAACACGACATACAAAATGAATAAAAGAGCAACACAATCAGAACTATAATAAAAAAATGTCTTTCTCTTTCTGTCATAAAGTTTATATCTATATAGCCTGGCCAAGGCTAACGTCTGTTATCCTTTATATATATATATATATATATATATATATATATATATATATATATATATATATATAGGATCCTTTCTTTTTTTATCTTCCTTTTCTTTCTTTTTTTTCTTCTTTAACACATGTGCATTTACAGATCTTCTCTTTGCCTTTTTTTTCTTCTTGAAAAATAAATTGAGTCACTATGGTTTCGTTTGTTCTATTTTTCCATCTCTTTTTTCTTTTCTAAGGCCCGTTAACCTTTGCATAGGATATAATTTCGGAAACGGCAGTACTTATCTTATTCCCTTTTCTGGGGGGGATTTGTCTTCTTTTTGGCGAGTCTTCTGACGGAGCTCTGGATATGCCTCGACCCTGCCTCGGCGAACATCGGCGCATAACTAATTTTTAACTTCAACAATTTGCCCCACGTGGGTCGCTTTTTGGGGCCAACATTATCCCTCTTCTCGGCTGGCCTCCATACACACTAATCCAACTGGCTGCACACTATTCGCGAAGAGCGAGTGGAGATTTGTTTCTCTCTTCTCGTTCGCCTAGGGTTTGTATGGAGAGGACATGATAACTTTTACCACTTCCTTTCCCCTCACTCAACGGCCACCAGACAACTGACCTCCGCTGTCTGTGGCCGATGGGTTGCAGAGAGGGTCGGAGTGTCTCCCCTTCTTGCCTTCTACGACACCTCGTCACACTATTCAGTCAGGTTTATTTTATTTTATTTTATTTTTGTCCTGAGGTTTGACATCTCTTTTTGCTGACAATTTTTGGTATATCAGGCTGAAATATCTGTACAGTTCCAACTTTGATCAGAGATGACAAATGTTGATCAGTTAGCCTTTTTCGTTGAGAGGTTCTTTGCTGATTCCAAAAAGGAAAATAACTGTTCACGCACGTAGGTAGAATCAAACATTGCCATAATTTTTGTGGCAAACTTTCTGAAGGTTTTAAACTTTTCGGGAAGGTATGAAAAGAACCCAGGTATTCCTACTTTAAGATACTTTGCCCTGAGTGTAAAATCCAACTGCATTTCTGATAGTTCCATCTGTAGGATTTCTTTTGTCTTGGGGACATCAAAGGTGAATGGTACTGAGAATAATGTATAATGAGAATAATAATATAGCTACGAAGGAAGCGTCTTGTTAGTAATATCGAATTACCGTCTTTAAACAACAACTTTTCCATGATTTCTCTCAAACGCTCATATCTGCTCGAATATTTTTAATATATTTTCTCTTTGTGCGTATTTTCTCTTTATACATTTTTTATAGATACAAATATTTAAGCAAATGCTCTATTCATATAAACTGTATTAACTACATTTACCGACCTGAATATATATATATATATATATATATATATATATATATATATATATATATATATATATATATTAGTTTACGAAAAACTAGGTAAT
Organism: Acanthosepion esculentum; assembly: GCA_964036315.1. Taxonomy (NCBI): domain Eukaryota; kingdom Metazoa; phylum Mollusca; class Cephalopoda; order Sepiida; family Sepiidae; genus Acanthosepion; species Acanthosepion esculentum. Next base: position 76,081,578 of record OZ038493.1, on the reverse strand, counting down.
CCGTATGGGTAGACCCAAGGAGGATGAAATCCAGAGAGCTCAATGTAAATCAGAGCTAATAATTTAAATAAAAACAGACCACTTTAAGGTTCCATGTAATAAATTATTTCACCACAGCCCTTTTAAAGGACTGCGGATCATCAGACTTTACTTCCAAAGGTTGAAACGAAAAATGAAAACAAATTTACACATTTTTGACGGGATAGTACTAAGTACTTTAAAAGGGCTGTGGTGAAATACTTTATTACATGGAACCTTAAAGTGGTCTGTTTTTATTTAAATAAAATATATATATATATATATACACACACATACACACACACACACACACATATATATATATATATTAGCTAATCCAAATGCAGCTAGCTTCAGTGCTTCAGATAATTATTTACTTTGTCGTTTTGAAATAATTATAAAATATATAAAAATATTTGTAAAATTATTCACATACTATACACTATGCCGTTTGTTACCGCTTGTTTCTCTCATATACCTGGTCTGCCAGGAGATTTTGGTTAAATACCCTTCAAAGGGATCCCAAAAGCATGTTTGTTTATTTTTTAATGTTGGCAGGGATGAAAACCGTTGGTTGAAAAATGTTAAATATTTATTTTGAAAGCATTAATTTCTTAACCGGAACAGTACGCAATCTTCAGACTCAGGCGCCATTTCTTTTCTCATTTAGTGTTTGACGTTCTTGGTGTTTATTTCCATGTTCACTCTACAGTTTTGCAACAGCTGCCACAGTGTTACTCTTGAAATTATTTTTATTCTGGGCTATTTTTCATTGAGAATTGGCTTACAAAGTTCCTGATCGCCTATATTGGTTGAAAGTCCTTCCCATTGACCATTCAATTCCATTCCCCTTTTTTTTTCTTGGGGAATGGAGTAGAAAAAATAACCCAAAACTTTTATGCTGAAAACTTGTTAAATATAACGCCCATCTGGACAGTTAAAAACAATGTTTACTGTAATTGGCATTATTCTAAGTACGAAGAGTTTTTTTTTTCCGAAATGAAAATAAAACAAATCGTTACCTACTCTTTATTTATTTATTTATTTTAACCGAATTTACCCAAGCTAGGCAGTAAAGCTATTAATACAAAAGGAGTTACTGGATGCGAAAGACTTTAAAAAAAGAAACATTATTAAGGAGTAAGAACAATAGAAGAGTAATCAGAAAAACAGTAGATAACGATTGACACGCGAAACATTTATGTCTGCCCAGTTACATATCTTAACGTAAACAAAGAAGTGATAGAGTTTTACACTAAAATAAAGGTGAAAATTGTTTCGGGTATTTGAATTTGGTGTCAAAAATTTAAAAAAAAAATCTAGTAAGGATGTGTGTTAATTTAACATAATTTTTATTTTTGTTGCTGTACGATCCCGAAATCAACTTGAGATTGTCCTTTTATGAAAAAGTGTATCGAGTTAAAACTTTCTGTCACTTCTAATCTTAAGTTCCACAAGATTCCAATCACTTTCTTCGCAAAAAAAAGCAACTACAAATCAACCATTCGCCCTTGCATGGAGTATTGCTGCCATATATGGTCTTGTGCCCCCTATGTTTGTCTCAAGGTTCTTGATAAGATCCAGAGACGGATATGCAACGTAATTAGCCCTGATCTGGCATCTCGTTTGCAGTCGATCTCTCACAGACGTGCCGTCGCCTCCCTCTGTCTTTTTTTACAAATATTTTCATGGTAACTGCTCCGAGGAGCTACTTTCGCTGGTTCCCAAATTTCATGAATTTAAACGTTCTACTAGACTGGCATCTCGCTCACACACTTTCAATGTCGAAACTGTTAAATGTAGACATCTCTTCTACTCCAATAGCTTCATGTCTCGCACCTCTCGCCTGTGGAACTCCCTCCTCTCTTCCTGTTTCACCGATAGCTATAATCTCCAACTATTCAAATGTAATGTCAATCGACGTTTCCAGATGCCCTGATCTATCCCCTATCCTTCTCTTCATCCTTTCCTCTATCACACCTATTTGCTCTAGCTCCAACTCTCTGTAACCCCTTGCGTGCTAGTGGCTTCCTGTATTGCTTGTGGTGAAATGCTTAAAAAAAAAAAGTAACTGTCGAGAACTGAGCATCTAAAAGTAAATGCGCAAGTTGACAAATACTTGGAGTTCAGACAAAGACCCGTTCTTGAATTACGAGTCCCTTTGTAATGATCATCATCATCACATACATACATACATGCATACATACATACATACTTACGCAAATTGAAATTATACAACAACAAGCATTCAATGGATAATAAATCAACGCTACTGTGTAATGCGACAATTTTATAATCGCTATATTTTCATGTAGTCGATTTTTGTGCACTTTTGGGAGAATCGGATCCCATAAGCTTTTCGTGAGTCTCCCCAAAGCTCGCTCGCTGATTGTCTGCACGTCAAGAGTGATTTTTCCCGCGCAGCTTTTCGGAGCCGATAGTCACGTATATAAGCAAAGTATATTCTTAGTTAATTAGTGAGATTTCAGCTGCCACAGGAACCACGACAGTTGAAACTATGCGCCAATCTTCTCACACACGCCACCACTCACATGCTGAATATTCCCTATACTCACATAATCTCTTTCCTTACACAGCAAAACTGTTGAAACATTTATTACCAGAAACTATTACAACCTTATTACTTTGGAACAATTAATAGTTAAAGAGAGACAACTCTTGTTTTACTCAATGCATGCTTTTCTTTCACATCCTTGTTTGTACATCTTGTTAAATACAAATTTTATGTGTAATGATGTCTTTGGCTTATCCTCTTTTTCTTCACGTCAGTTTGGTTTCCTAATCTAAGTTAAATTAATGTGGTGAAGTCTGCCAGAGTTTTATTGTCCGACTTTATATTGTTGGAATTTAATTTGAGAACAATATTTTACAAGTTCAAATTCTCGCTATTTTCTATCCTCACTCCAACCTCTTTTTACTTTCAAAATCGGCCCCCAAAGCCTTGATTCTTATCAGAGATAAGAATATATTTTCTGACTAACGAGAGAGCTGGAAAATTTAGCCTTCTTTTCTGTATAAATAAACACTTTCTTCTTTTATTGTTACACACCGAGCAAGAGTTTTTTCTTTATTCGTCCGCGCCTAAAAGAAAGAGTTTGTCCGCTCTAATCTTGCTGTTTTTTTACTCGCGTTTTGTCGCAATTTTTTAACCTCAACCTAATTTTTTAACCTCGACCCTTAGATCCGGGAAATCCGGGACAGATTTCCCAGCAATATAAGTACATATTCTGTTGAATACCAGAAATGCGAAATTTATGCCTGTGTGCCTGCTACGTACTCGACATTTAGGTTTAATGGTTTTACGTCAGAAGACGTCATTGGAAAAAATAAAATGAACCACTACTTACAAGACAACACTTTCCGATTTAAAATTCTTCAATCATGGCGTTCTCTGATAGAAACGTCAATAAGACGTCAACCTCAGTTAAACATCTCATCTTCTGACAAATAGTCGAAAGCATGACTATAAACAAAACTATAGACAGTTTGTGCCTTGTCCAGAACCAACCATTCGTTAACTTGAACAATAACAAAAGAATATACTCAAAAAATATAATAAAAGTATTCCTTGTCTGTCATATTTAATAATAATCATATATTTTTAAATCCTTAAAAGACCCATGTCCCCTGTGTTTACATAAAAAGCTGTATATTATAAAGTTTCCTACAAATAAAGTTCTCCTAAATCAGAGAAGTGAATTAACAGTAATTTGTAGGCATTGTATAATGTTTACTTTAAAATATAGTTAAAAGAATTTTTCATAAAAAAATCTATGTATTACGATTATATATCCATTATTTTATTAACATATTATGGCCCACATAGTATTTATTTAATTTTTTGATTTTTTAATTTTCATATTGCCATGTGCTCATTCAATATATATATATCGTTTTTAAAGATTCACTATATATATATATATATATATATATATATATATATATATATATATATATATATATATATATATATAATGTTTTAATTAGAGGACCCTTCAAGAAAGTTCGTAAGTATAAAAATCTTTTGATAAAAAAATTGTAACTCCTCATATATCACTTTTTGTAAAATATAACTCCATATCTACTTCACTGTATCTTAGCGTTAGTTTTGCAACAATATGTCTGCGGTAGACATCTAGACTTGATGAAATAACCCACCTACTCACCTTATTTTTCTGTTTTTCTATTTTAGCTTTGATCCGTCTTTTGATTGGTCAATCAAGACATGCCCACAAATGCGTTTTTTTTTTTTAATTTTGGATGCTTGTTTCCACCCCACGCCTCATTCTAACTCCCAAATAAGCTACCGATTTGTTTTCTGATTTCCCAAGTAAATCTTTTTCATCATATGTTATCTAACACCGCCTGACAAGGGACTATTTTTACAGTTCCGAAACTTGGAAAAAAAAAATATATATATATATATATATCTCACTCACACGCACACACACACACACACACATATATATATATATTTATATATATATATATATATATATATATCATGTGCTGTTGTCGGGGTCTCGGTTTCCTAGGAACTTCTTGACCCTCATACGTCGAATACGACGTGAGACTCGAGTATATATATATATATATATATATATATATATATATATATATATATATATTTGAACCTGTCTTTGAAAATGGCTGAACGCATTCTTTTAAAGGCGACTTTTTCGTTCAACATTTCTTCAGTTGGAACAACAATAATCAAAATGGCGAAACTGAAACAGGTAGACACGGGGTGGGTGTATAAGGAGACCTGACTATAATAAATTTATTTCTAAAAAAAATAACGAATCGGTGTAAATAAGTATAAAACTTAAAACGAATTACTCACGACCCAGCCATGAGGCAGAGAGAACGAAGAACGTTCTCTTCCTGCCTGTACAAAGTCGGTCGATGAAGCTTGATGTAAACAGCCTCTAAAAACCGTAAACGCTTAACCAAACGTGCCTTGGGCAGCAGGGTGCTCCAAACGCTGTGTCAAGATATTCGGAAGTGCAACCCGGGTTATTAATTTGTTATGACTCCTGTTTTTCTTAGTAAAATATACAGATATACATCATCACAACAAAGTGAGACATTTATACATGAATAAGGATTAATTACCGGAAGGTTTTGTCGTTTCGGTAAATAAACGTTCTCATAATGTGGTTATTAAATTGTTCTGAGATTTGTGTTGTCTTCTTGAATAAAAACTTATTTTGTTGTGATAAGTCTATCATTAAAAAGTCATATTCAGTATGAGGAAGTCATATTTGAGTAAAACTTATCTTTAGTCTTCATTCCCGGAGATGCCCGTTTTCACATGTTGAAAAGACACCAAATTGTAAATTTTTCGCCACTAGGGTGTTTTCCATTTTTACTAGGGAATCATGAGAAATTGTTTGATTTTTTTATTTCTCGTGATCGCGAGATTACAACAAATTAAATGAAGTCCTATTGCTGACTCACAAACTGAGTCAAGCAAGCGATTATTCTTACTCGCTACACCCTGTCATATACAGGCAGGCATGTAATCTCCAATCCGGGTCTCAGAAGTGGATTATTTTAATATATATATATATATATATATATATATATATATATATATATATATATATATATATATATATATATATATGTAACCATAATAAGCGAAACCAATGAAACATAAAAAAATGAGGCTGAGCTTAACTTAGCCATATAAACAATGGTCAATAATCTAGAACGGAAATTTCTAAATATACAAACAGCCGAGCAAAAAGCGTGAAGCCAATCCAAGACAGTCACAGAACACGAACGTAAACTACGAGTTTCACACGATGAAGCGATCCTAAGACGAGCCGTCAGAGAACCATATATATATATATATATATATATATATATATATATATATATATATATATATATATATATATATATAATGAAGTCTTTTTAATATGAAAATATTAAAAAGTTAAGTCCATGATGAGAGCCCAATGTATAAATTTATATAGAGAGCAATATAAATATATAAATAATAAGAAAAAGACTTAATTAATCATCATATAATCGGTTATAAATTTATTTCAAGTTATATATATATATATATATATATATATATATATATATATATATATATATATATATGTATATATCTGCCCCTTAAGGCCGACTAGATTTTATTAAATGATATAAATTCATCCAGACAATTTGTTAAAAAAAATGATGTAGCGATTTTAACTTGAGCATAAAACATTTGGGGGGGGGGGGGGCTTACATTATTAACCAGATAAAAGTGTGTGTGCGTCTGTGAGTGTGTCTGTGTGTATAATTATATTTTTAAAGATAATTCATATATATATATGTGTGTGTGTGTGTGTGTGTGTGTGTGTGTGTGTGTGAGTGTAATTATCTTTTTAAATGACCTACATTTATCGGAGAATAATGCTTATGTAGGAGATCGGCTGTCTGTAGATGTAGACAATATAGACATAGAAAGCATTATAAGATCACTTGAGGCATGAAACAGATAATTATCATGCAGTTTTAATTTCAATTTCTACACCCTCTTTCTTTCTGTCACTCTTAGTCTGTCTCTTTCTCTCCCGCCACTCTCTCTCATTCTCTATGTATACACCGGATATAACACTAAAATTGTCCAAATCGTGTAACGACATCGGATAATTGTCCATCCACAAAATGTTTAATATCTAAAAATCACTAAACTAATCGTGTTTCTTTTCTCCAGGTTTTCAGATGAGATGTTTAACCATCTTGACAACATTTAATTGTAAAAATCATAGAAACATCTTTTGAGTTATTCGGCTAGCAAGAGAACAGGCTAAAATCATTTTGTGCCAGCCCCACTGTCTCCTCAACTGAGCAATGGTGAAAGAGAAAATATCATTCAGACCTTCAGTAATTGTACAGGCATTCATACTCTGGCGCTTCCATCTTCAAACTCCAGTTAAGAACCATCAAGTGAACAGTGAATAAGTTTAAAAAAGAGGGGACAATAGAGAGGAAAACTGGATCAGGAGGTCACAACAGGAAGTGGGATCATCATTTCACCTTTGAACGAAATACATTCTTATTGTTCAAAGTAGAGTTCAATAGTGTTATAGAAACCTGGGAGAATTCTAGTAAGATATCATCCTCAATAGTTTCAAAGATACAACTGTTCAAAGCTTAAGCTAACAATTGGACAACTTTGCTGTTACACCCGGTACACACACACACACACACACACACACACACACACACACACACACACACACACACACACACACATATATATATATATATATATAGAGAGAGAGAGAGAGAGAGAACTGAATATACTGAGATAGATAAACCGAATATACTAATATATATATATATAGATAGATAGATAGACAGATAGATAGATAGATAGATAGATAGATAGACAGACAGATAGATAGATAGATAGATAGATAGATAGATAGATAGATAGATAGATAGATAGATAGATAGATAAACTAAATATACTGAGATAGATAGATAGATAGATAGATAGATAGATAGATAGATAGATAGACAGACTGCATATACCGAAATAGATAATGTTACGTCGAAAGATCGATCGACCATATTATTTCTTGAATATAACCTTTTAAGGCAAGCAGTTTTTGTAATTATAGTGCTTGATATCAAGTAATAGATCATTAATAATAATAATAATAATAATAATAATAATAATAATAATAATAATAATAAATAAATTTGATCATCTCTCTGGATTTCATGGAATCACACCAACTCTACTCTTCAGGAGACTTGATGTTGACTGTTCAACATGAAGTTTATTGAAGAGTGGCTATAACATTTTGTCTCAAATCCAAGTTTGCCCCCCTTACTATCTCCAAGTCCCTGCTCGATTGACGGATAAATGTTAGTCAACGTGAAAATATTGTAGTAGTTGGACCAATATATACGAGGTCCGATCAAATAGTATCGGGAGTGGTGCTATGAAAAGAAAACTACAACTTGCCTTTCTGAAGCGACACACTTTATCCATCGTCGTTCCCATCAATAGAAGCATTCAAGGAACTCCTTTTTTGGGAGAGTGAGCAGGTGCCTCATCGCATTATCTTGGAATTCTTCAACATCTTTAAATTTTGTTCTTTTCAAGTGGGATTTGATTTTTGAAGAGGAAAATATGACACGGGAAGAAATCTGGGGAATATGGTGGTTGTCGGATTTGGGAATTTTGGTGCCTGGCCAAAAACTGCTGCACAAACCATGGTCACTGAGCGAAATAAAGAGTTCAGTTCGACATTCCAACCACTTGAAGAAGGCCGGGGCGGACAACGGCCGAAACTCTGTGATAAATATGGCAACAAGGATGAGGATGATAGTCCGAACAATGTAAATAGTGTACATGATACCTCATCTCATAAATATAGACAGATATTAAATAATAGTTCAATAGATATTTCAATATGTAGCTAGTTAGATTGACAGACAGCGTTTTGTCAAGAAATCGATTGACCAGGATATTTCAGGAAAATAACTTCTTTAAAACAAGCAATCTTTGTAATAATAGTGCCAGACATCAAAAATATATTATTATTATTATTATTATTATTATTATTATTATTATTATTATTATTATTATTATCTCTTTTGATTTCTCTTGTATACTCATTTCCTTCCAGTTCCCAACCAGTGACCTAAGATCAGAAATGACCACATGACACTTTCCACTGAGCATTTTTGTAAAAAGAAGAAAGAAAACATTGACAAGCTAAGATCACCCACATTTTATATAGATAAAGCCCTTCGTAAGGCGTGAATGAGTCTATCAGAATATTTTCCAAGGGTTCCAACTACAACTTGAAATATGGTGCCACATTTATTGAATTTCCATTTCAAGACCTTTGTATTTTGACAGATTTTTGAAGATCTTCAAAGACACGTTAGAGTCAGCAGGAACTACCATGTCAGTAAAAAATCACATTCTGTTCTTGTGGTCTTTGATCCCGATGTCTGGGTGATTAGCTTTGATTGTTCTAATCCTAACCCTATCCATAAACCTAACCCTGCCAAGAAGGATCACGATGTCTGGGCGATTAGCTTTGATTGTTCTAATCCTAACCCTATCCCTAAACCTAACCGTGCCAAGAAGGTTCACGATGTCTGGGCGATTAGCTTTGATTGTTCTAATCCTAACCCTACCCCTAAACCTAACCCTGCCAAGAGGGATCAAGATGTCTGGGCGATTAGCTTTGATTGTTCTAATCCTAACCCTATCCATAAACCTAACCGTGCCAAGAAGGATCACGATGTCTGGGCGATTAGCTTTGATTGTTCTAATCCTAACCCTATCCCTAAACCTAACCCTGCCAAGAAGGGTCACGATGTCTGGGCGCTTAGCTTTGATTGTTCTAATCCTAACCCTATCCGTAAACCTAACCCTGCCAAGAAGGATCACGATGTCTGGGCGATTAGCTTTGATTGTTCTAATCCTAACCCTATCCGTAAACCTAACCCTGCCAAGAAGGATCACGATGTCAGGGCGATTAGCTTTGATTGTTCTAATCCTAACCCTATCCCTAAACCTAACCCTGCCAAGAAGGATCACGATGACTGGGCGATTAGCTTTGATTGTTCTAATCCTAACCCTATCCGTAAACCTAACCTTGCCAAGAAGGATCACGATGACTGGGCGATTAGCTTTGATTGTTCTAAAACCCTATCCGTAAACCTAACCCTGCCAAGAAGGATCACGATGTCTGGGCGATTATCTTTGATTGTTCTAATCCTAACCCTATCCCTAAACCTAACCCTGCCAAGAAGGATCACGATGACTGGGCGATTAGCTTTGATTGTTCTAATCCTAACCCTATCCCTAAACCTAACCCTGCCAAGAAGGATCACGATGACTGGGCGATTAGCTTTGATTGTTCTAATCCTAACCCTATCCCTAAACCTAACCCTGCCAAGAAGGATCACGATGTCTGGGCGATTATCTTTGATTGTTCTAATCTTAACCCTATCCCTAAACCTAACCCAGCCAAGAAGGATCACGATGTCTGGGCGATTAGCTTTGATTGTTCTAATCCTAACGCTATCCCTAAACCTAACCCTGCCAAGAAGGATCACGATGTAGGGCGATTAGCTTTGATTGTTCTAATCCTAACCCTATCCGTAAAGCTAACCCTGCCAAGAAGGATCACGATGTCAGGGCGATTAGCTTTGATTGTTCTAATCCTAACCCTATCCGTAAACCTAACCCTGCCAAGAAGGATCACGATGTCAGGGCGATTAGCTTTGATTGTTCTAATCCTAACCCTATCCCTAAACCTAACCCTGCCAAGAAGGATCACGATGTCTGGGCGATTAGCTTTGATTGTTCTAATCCTAACCCTATCCGTAAACCTAACCCTGCCAAGAAGGATCTCGATGTCTGGGCGATTAGCTTTGATTGTTCTAATCCTAACCCTATCCCTAAACCTAACCCAGCCAAGAAGGATCACGATGTCTGGGCGATTAGCTTTGATTGTTCTAATCCTAACGCTATCCCTAAACCTAACCCTGCCAAGAAGGATCACGATGTAGGGCGATTAGCTTTGATTGTTCTAATGCTAACCCTATCCGTAAAGCTAACCCTGCCAAGAAGGATCACGATGTCTGGGCGATTAGCTTTGATTGTTCTAATCCTAACCCTATCCGTAAACCTAACCCTGCCAAGAAGGATACCGATGTCTGGGCGATTATCTTTGATTGTTCTAATCCTAACCCTATCCATAAACCTAACCCTGCCAAGAAGGATCACGATGACTGGGCGATTAGCTTTGATTGTTCTAATCCTAACCCTATCCCTAAACCTAACCCTGCCAAGAAGGATCACGATGACTGGGCGATTAGCTTTGATTGTTCTAATCCTAACCCTATCCCTAAACCTAACCCTGCCAAGAAGGATCACGATGACTGGGAGATTAGCTTTGATTGTTCTAATCCTAACCCTATCCGTAAACCTAACCCTGCCAAGAAGGATCACGATGTCTGGGCGATTAGCTTTGATTGTTCTAATCCTAACCCTATCCGTAAACCTAACCCTGCCAAGAAGGATCTCGATGTCTGGGCGATTAGCTTTGATTGTTCTAATCCTAACCCTATCCCTAAACCTAACCCAGCCAAGAAGGATCACGATGTCTGGGCGATTAGCTTTGATTGTTCTAATCCTAACGCTATCCCTAAACCTAACCCTGCCAAGAAGGATCACGATGTAGGGCGATTAGCTTTGATTGTTCTAATGCTAACCCTATCCGTAAAGCTAACCCTGCCAAGAAGGATCACGATGTCTGGGCGATTAGCTTTGATTGTTCTAATCCTAACCCAATCCGTAAACCTAACCCTGCCAAGAAGGATACCGATGTCTGGGCGATTATCTTTGATTGTTTTAATCCTAACCCTATCCATAAACCTAACCCTGCCAAGAAGGATCACGATGACTGGGCGATTAGCTTTGATTGTTCTAATCCTAACCCTATCCCTAAACCTAACCCTGCCAAGAAGGATCACGATGACTGGGAGATTAGCTTTGATTGTTCTAATCCTAACCCTATCCGTAAACCTAACCCTGCCAAGAAGGATCACGATGTCTGGGCGATTAGCTTTGATTGTTCAAATCCTAACCCTATCCCTAAACCTAACCCTGCCAAGAAGGATCACGATGACTGGGCGATTAGCTTTGATTGTTCTAATCCTAACCCTATCCCTAAACCTAACCCTGCCAAGAAGGATCACGATGACTGGGCGATTAGCTTTGATTGTTCTAATCCTAACCCTATCCGTAAACCTAACCCTGCCAAGAAGGATCACGATGTCTGGGCGATTAGCTTTGATTGTTCTAATCCTAACCCAATCCCTAAACCTAACCCAGCCAAGAAGGATCACGATGTCTGGGCGATTAGTTTTGATTGTTCTAATCCTAACCCTATCCGTAAACATAACCCTGCCAAGAAGGATCACGATGTCTGGGCGATTAGCTTTGATTGTTCTAATCCTAACCCTATCCGTAAACCTAACCCTGCCAAGAAGGATCTCGATGTCTGGGCGATTAGCTTTGATTGTTCTAATCCTAACCCTATCCCTAAACCTAACCCAGCCAAGAAGGATCACGATCTCTGGGCGATTAGCTTTGATTGTTCTAATCCTAACGCAATCCCTAAACCTAACCCTGCCAAGAAGGAACACGATGTAGGGCGATTAGCTTTGATTGTTCTAATCCTAACCCTATCCGTAAAGCTAACCCTGCCAAGAAGGATCACGATGTCTGGGCGATTAGCTTTGATTGTTCTAATCCTAACCCTATCCGTAAACCTAACCCTGCCAAGAAGGATACCGATGTCTGGGCGATTATCTTTGATTGTTCTAATCCTAACCCTATCCATAAACCTAACCTTGCCAAGAAGGATCACGATGATTGGGCGATTAGCTTTGATTGTTCTAATCCTAACCCTATCCCTAAACCTAACCCTGCCAAGAAGGATCACGATGACTGGGCGATTAGCTTTGATTGTTCTAATCCTAACCCTATCCCTAAACCTAACCCTGCCAAGAAGGATCACGATGTCTGGGCGATTAGCTTTGATTGTTCTAATCCTAACCCTATCCCTAAACCTAACCCTGCCAAGAAGGATCACGATGTCTGGGCGATTAGCTTTGATTGTTCTAATCCTAACCCTATCCCTAAACCTAACCCTGCCAAGAAGTATCACGATGACTGGGCGATTAGCTTTGATTGTTCTAATCCTAACCCTATCCGTAAACCTAACCCTGCCAAGTAGGATCACGACGTCTGGGCGATTAGCTTTGATTGTTCTAATCCTAACCCTATCCCTAAACCTAACCCAGCCAAGAAGGATCAGGATGTCTGGGCGATTAGTTTTGATTGTTCTAATCCTAACCCTATCCGTAAACATTACCCTGCCAAGAAGGATCACGATGTCTGGGCGATTAGCTTTGATTGTTCTAATCCTAACCCTATCCATAAACCTAACCCTGCCAAGAAGGATCACGATGACTGGGCGATTAGCTTTGATTGTTCTAATCCTAACCCTATCCCTAAACCTAACCCAGCCCAGAAGGATCACGATGTCTGGGCGATTAGCTTTGATTGTTCTAATCCTAACCCTATCCATAAACCTAACCCTGCCAAGAAGGATCACGATGTCCCTGGCGATTAGCTTTGATTGTTCTAATACTAACCCTATCCGTAAACCTAACCCTGCCAAGAAGGATCACGATGTCTCGGCGATTAGCTTTGATTGTTCTAATCCTAACCCTATCGCTAAACCTAACCCTGCCAAGAAGGGTCACGATGTCTGGGCGATTAGCTTTGATTGTTCTAATCCTAACCCTATCCCTAAACCTAACCGTGCCAAGAAGGATCACGATGTCTGGGCGATTAGCTTTGATTGTTCTAATCCTAACCCTATCCCTAAACCTAACCCTGCCAAGAAGGATCACGATGTCTGGGCGATTAGCTTTGATTGTTCTAATCCTAACCCTATCCCTAAACCTAACCCTGCCAAGAAGGATCCCGATGTCTGGGCTATTAGCTTTGATTGTTCTAATCCTAACCCTATCCGTAAACCTAACCCTGCCAAGAAGGATCACGATGTCTGGGCGATTAGCTTTGATTGTTCTAATCCTAACCCTATCCATAAACCTCACCCTGCCAAGAAGGATCACGATGTCTGGGCGATTAGCTTTGATTGTTCTAATCCTAACTCTATCCCTAAACCTAACCTTGCCAAGAAGGATCACGATGTCTGGGCGATTAGCTTTGATCGTTCTAATCCCAAGCCTATCCGTAAACCTAACCCTGCCAAGAAGGATCACGATGTCTGTGCGATTAGCTTTGATTGTTCTAATACTAACCCTATCCGTAAACCTAACACTGCCAAGAAGGATCACGATGTCTGGGCGATTAGCTTTGATTGTTCTAATCCTAACCCTATCCCTAAACCTAACCCTGCCAAGAAGGATCACGATGTCAGGGTGATTAGCTTTGATTGTTCTAAACCTAACCCTATCCCTAAAGCTAACCCTGCCAAGAAGGATCACGATGTCTGGGCGATTAGCTTTGATTGTTCTAATCCTAACCCTATCCCTAAACCTAACCGTGCCAAGAAGGATCACGATGACTGGGCGATTAGCTTTGATTGTTCTAATCCTAACCCTATCCCTAAACCTAACCCTGCCAAGAAGGATCACGATGTCTGGGCGATTAGCTTTGATTGTTCTAATCCTAACCCTATCCCTAAACGTAACCCTGCCAAGAAGGATCACGATGTCAGGGCGATTAGCTTTGATTGTTCTAATCCTAACGCTATCCCTAAACCTAACCCTGCCAAGAAGGATCACGATGTCTGGGCGATTAGCTTTTCATTGTTCTAATCCTAACCCTATCCCTAAACCTAACCCTGCCAAGAAGGATCACGATGTCAGGGCGATTAGCTTTGATTGTTCTAATCCTAACGCTATCCCTAAACCTAACCCTGCCAAGAAGGATCACGATGTCTGGGCGATTAGCTTTGATTGTTCTAATCCTAACCCTATCCCTAAACCTAACCCTGCCAAGAAGGATCACGATGTCAGGGCGATTAGCTTTGATTGTTCTAATCCTAACCCTATCCCTAAACCTAACCCTGCCAAGAAGGATCCCGATGTCTGGGCGATTAGCTTTGATTGTTCTAATCCTAACCCTATCCCTAAACCTAACCCTGCCAAGAAGGATCACGATGTCAGGGCGATTAGCTTTGATTGTTCTAATCCTAACGCTATCCCTAAACCTAACCCTGTCAAGAAGGATCACGATGTCTGGGCGATTAGCTTTGATTGTTCTAAACCTAACCCTATCCGTAAACCTAACCCAGCCAAGAAGGATCACGATGTCTGGGCGATTAGCTTTGATTGTTCTAATCCTAACCCTATCCGTAAACCTAACCCTGCCAAGAAGGATCCCGATGTCTCGGCGATTAGCTTTGATTGTTCTAATCCTAACCCTATCTGTAAACCTAACCCTGCCAAGAAGGATCACGATGTCTGGGCGATTAGCTTTGATTCTTCTAATCCTAACCCTATCCGTAAACCTAACCCTGCCAAGAAGGATCCCGATGTCTGGGCGATTAGCTTTGATTGTTCTAATCCTAACCCTATCCATAAACCTAACCCTGCCAAGAAGGATCACGATGTCTGGGCGATTAGCTTTGATTGTTCTAATCCTAACACTATCCGTAAACCTAACCCTGCCAAAAGGCTCACGATGTCTGGGCGATTAGCTTTGATTGTTCTAATCCTAACCCTATCCATAAACCTAACCCTGCCAAGAAGGATCACGATGTCTGGGCAATTAGCTTTGATTGTTCTAATCCTAACCCTATCCCTAAACCTAACCCTGCCAAGAAGGAACACGATGTTTGGGCGATTTGCTTTGATTGTTCTAATCCTAACCCTATCCGTAAACCTAAGCCTGCCAAGAAGGATCACGATGTCTTGGCTATTAGCTTTGATTGTTCTACCTGTGTCCTACAAAATTGTTACAGTTGCTATGTCTGTAATCGGGTCTTGTTGGTGATCATACGAGTTTCTCGCAGTTTCCTTTCCGTAAAAGTTGCAGATGTTCCAGTACAGACATTGGTCCCTTTTCTCATCCCGAATTTTATGTTCAGTGGGCGCCAATGTCATGTGACAGCTCAGTATTCTTTTCTTTGTGACCAAAGAAATCCTGCTGTCTCTCAATATTCTGCTCAGCTTTTGGAATGTGTCCTTGGCCATCACAATACGTCTAAGGATCTCAGTGTTGCACTTACCGTCCTCTGTTAAGACGCGGCCCTGATATTTAAACTTCCGCGTCTGCTTGATTCTAGTGTTCCCGACCTGCAAATCGCATTTCGGGCACATCCTTTTACTGATGTCCATGCATTCTGTCTTCTTGTATTTTATGCTTAGTCCTTTCTTCTCACTCTCTGTCACTACGTTATGTAGGAGATTCTGTAATTTAATTTCCGTGTCTGCTATCAGTAATGTGTCATCTGCGTATCTTATGGTTGTGGTCACCAAAGTTAAATTACCTCGCTTCATAGGTTGAACAGGTCCGGTGAGACGACGCATCCTTGCCTTACGCCCCTTTCTATTTTTGCATATCCACTGGACTAGTTGAGGAAAACGTCCATCATTCGCTGCCATAAAGAAGGACAGATGTCACGGAACAGCTCAGTATTCTTTTCATTGTTACCAAAGAAATCCTCCTGTCTCACAATACTCTGTCCAGATTTTGGAATATGTCCTTGGCCATCCCAATACGTCTACGGATCTGTGTCTCATTTACCGTCCTCTGTCAAGATTGTTCAAAGATATTTAAACTTCCGCGCATGTATCATTCTAGTGTTCCCGACCCTCAAATAGCACTTCGGGCTCCTCTTCTTACTGACGATCATGCACTCTGTCTTCTTGTGGTTTATGCTTAGTCCTTTCTTCTCACTCTCCGTCGCTACCGTTTGTAGGAGATTTTGTCATTTCTTTTCTGTGTCTGCTATCAGTCCTGTGTCATCTACGTATCTTATGTTGTTAAGATTGTTGCCGCCAATGCTAAATCCCGCCAATGCTAAATTCTCTCAGAATTGCCTCGCTGTATAGGTTGAACAGTTCCGGTGAGAAGACGTATCCTTGCCTTACGGCCCTTTCTATTTTTGTATATTCACCAGTCACCAGTTTTCAACGATTTTTTATTTTTTTTATTGACAGATACTAAAGTTAGTTTTCTCAAAAACATATCTGAAGAGAAATATTAATTACTTTCATTTTTTACAAGGAACATCAAAGCTTAGGACTAGTCCCCTTTTTGTCACGATTGCGACGAAAAGAAAAACAAGAGAGAGAGAGAGAGAAGGTGAAGTAAAGGTAGAATAAAGAAATACTTTCAACGCTAGAGTTTTATAACAATAAAAATAATTTATTTACAAAAGTAAAAATATAAATATATTACAATCAAACATTCAAAACAACATTGTTTCATCTAGGGGAAATTTAAGAATTAAATAAAAACCATAGAAAAAAATAAAAGATAAAATTGTCTCCAACAGAAAGTCAACAGTTGTCTTAGCCACAAATATTAAAAGATAGAATTTTACCGGCGATTCTATGCTAGGACTATGCGAAGACTGATCGTCAGGTGTCATGGTCAGTTCTTTGATTTTTTTTCCGTGATAGCGAAATTGTCTGCACTTGACAATGAGCTGAACTGGCGAGACAAAACAGCCCTTCTATTTAGATAGGTGAACGGCCTCTTTCGAGAAAGTCCTCGTCATTTCCGCTATTTTCTAGGTCAAAAGAGGACATTCTCCCACTTTCTTTTTTAGTGGAAAACAAACTCAAATGAAACAGATCTTTCTATTATATATTTTCACCAATCACAATAAGTATGGCTTGTCGTAGTAATTTCGATTTTTAGTATTTTCTAAAAAGAGGCTTCTGTAACACAAGTCACTTAACATACACAGATTAGCATGGGGCCCTTATCCTCGAGGTGCCTCCGGGCGAGTGCCCATCGGTCCCATGCATTAAGACGGCTATGTCATTCAGAGTTAAGTAATTACGCTAGAGTCGAATGATTATTCAAAGTCATGAATATTCAGGAAACTTATTCAAGATTATTCAAGGTCAATTATTTCTGAAAGCTAAAACAATCATAATACATTTGCCGCTTTTTTCCCGTATTTAATGAAAGTTCCAACTACGTTGTACTTTACTTTCGTTCTGTATAGCGTCGTTAAAAAATATTAGGTGGTCTAGATACCTCTAAATACAATAACATATTAGGTGGTCTAGATACCTCTAAATACAATAAAAAATTAGGTGGCCAAGATACCTCTAAATACAATAAAAAATTAGGTGGCCAAGATACCTCTAAATACAATAAAATATTAGGCTGTCTAGATACCTCTAAATACAATAAAATATTAGATACCTCTAAATACAATAAAAAAATTAGGTAGTCTAGATACCTCTAAATACATTGTATTTTTCTTTCGTTCTGTATAGTGTTGTTAAAAAAATATCAGGTGGTCTAGATACCTCCTTCGTAGATATACATACCAATTCACTACATTTTAAACTCAGTTTATCTACATATATACGGATATTCAAATTGTTATTATAATATTACCCAACGTGTGAAGATTTCAAAGACACATCGAGGTGCTGCCCAAAAATCGATCTATAGAATATTTGTGGGAACGTTCGCAGATAAAGATTTTTTTAAAATAAAAAATAAGAGGAATTTGGTAGATAATATATTAAATCATGATATTTTATGTACAGAAAAGAGTGATCCCAGTGTTCAAAGTCAAACAGGTGAAAATCTATGCAGTTCTTTGACGATAAGTCTAGAATTACTACTTACAGTAATTCTGATATAATGACTAATTTCAAATGAGTCAAATAAATAAGACGAATAACTTGAATGAAATATAAGTATTTTTTTAATATTGGGAAATCATATAGTAGCCTAAGACAAGTTTTTAGCCTGGAGAAAAAAACTTCATCCAATTTCAAAATTTAATTACGTAATCCCTACTCAACATAAATATTATTTGGAACTGGTATAGAGTGGGTCCTCCATTTGCTAGTTTCAGTGATTGTATTCGATTTTTCATGGATTTGATCAAGTTATCAACAACTATACTTTGCCACTCCTTTAGAAATGTTTCTTTAAGGGTTGACACTGACGTGATTTTGGTTGTACGCTCTCAAAGGTTTCGGTGAAGGTGCTCCCAAACGTGCTCTATTGAATTCATATCAGGATTTTAGGCTACCCATGGCAGTGATTTGATTCTTTGCGATTCTTCCTAGGCCTTCGTATGACATGGCGCTCCATCTTCTTGATAAAGGTAGGCATTCTTGTCAATCTGATTGGTTTCAAATAGTGGGAGTAGTTTTTTCTCTAATATTTGACAGTATTTTGAACCATTAAACCACTCATCAACAAGAATCAGCTCAGATTTTCCCCCCAACCCAGACAGCGCCGCACACCATTACTCCAATCCCTCCATGTTTCATGGTCGCCTACAGACATTCAATGTTCCAAGTCTCATTCTGATTTCTCCAAACATAAACCTGTCTCGAATTAGAATATTGGCAGTATTTACTTTCATCTGACCAAATTACAGACTGCCAAAATTCATCATCTTTGCTCTCGAATTCTCTGTTCCGCATGACAATGGCCTTCTTCATTAATTTTCTTGGAAATATTATTAACCGTTTGATGATTACCCTGTTAAAAACCTAGCGATTTCTCTATTTGACTTTCCACACTGATGCCTTCGTTGAAATTCACTAATGTCCTTACTTCTGCGAACTTTCATTGCAAAATATAAGTCAACTATTGTTCATAGATGAGAGTAGCTTGATACTAACAAGGTATTGCCTGTAAACAAAGAAGATACGTTACTACACAAGCCCAAATTGCTGTAATCAAGGGTAGCTAAAAACTTATCATAGCCCACTGTACATCTGTTGCAGCCCAATTTGGGTGTTTGTTATTGCAGTAATATACGAAATTTAAGAATTAAAATAGTTGCCGGGAAAATGTTTTCGGGGAATCTCAAAAAGCTGCACAAAATACACACACAGACACACACAGACACACACACAGACACACACAGACACACACACACACACACACACACACACACACACATATATATATATATATTTACATATTTGCAAATAAGGTTTGAATGGTTGCTGGATCAGTGTTGACTGTTGCATATGGAAGTATCTATCCCTCTAGCTAGCTAGATAGATACTATACTCTTATATTCTTTCACACGCAATAACCTCTTGCATCTTAGTGGCTTTATTGCCTTGCTTGTGGTGAAATGAATAAAATAATATAATAATACAATCCATAGCTAATGATGGGAAAATGATCGGTTCATTCTATCGCTCGCCCCGGGAAGCACCTGACTTCTTTTGTCATGCATTATCTTTGCAAGAGTCAGGTCAAAGCTCGGTCAAAAATGGAGAATTGCTACCATAACTGGACTGAAGCAGCTCAACTCTCACAATTCAGGCTCATAGGTGTTCCAAATCGTTTATGCAATCTTGTAAGGGAAGATTTATTTACGCTATTTACATTGTTCGGACTGTTGTTCTCATAAATGTTGTTATATTTACGACGTTTCAGCCGTTGTACGCTCGGACCTTCTTCATGATCTGTCTGTATTTCTGAGATGAGGTATTGTAACTATTTACATTCTTCGGACTGTTGATTGCATCTTTATTGTCTTAGGTCAGAACGGGTTGAGCTAAAACATGAACAATTTCCGAGCAAATAGAGACAGAGCAGTGGGAATCTTGCGACGCTTCGTCTGTGGGAAAGGGGTTGTTTGATGGAAGATAATTCATCACCCACATGGACGCGGATTGGAAAGTGAAGACTGTGCACCTCCCTCCCAAATATGATAACAGTCAGTTACGTGCCATACGTGATACACGCTTAGGTGTTCATGAATCATTCGATACATGACTGACGAGGCAGATTTTTTCCGTAGTAGGTTGCCATTTCTTTCTGCAGTAGACCAGTTGCCATCCAAGGCTATAGAACCCGGTCTGTCCTGCTATTCACCAATAGTTGTGGGGAGAAGAGGAGGATTCATACCTTTCCCAAGGTTATTAGCACGTAAGTGAATGTAATGGATTCGACTGGAATTCGAACTCAGTACTCCATTTTCGGCCTGATCTGGCTCTTGGATAGGTAGAGGACAGCAATATGAGTCAGGCACTGGAGTGATACAGGGAGCCGACAATATTTTAGGTATCTGTAGCGATGGATAGTATGTACGAGTTGAAGTTTGGGTTGAGCTTAGTCCCAGGAGGCGCTCAAGGCACGGGGCCTTTCTGAATGAACAACCGTTCATTGCAAAACGAGAAAATTCAGGGTCCGCTCGGTGGTGATAGAACGTTACCAGTTTGGTCTTCGAGGCATTGAATATGACCAGCTAGTTTTATCCCACTGAGCTGTTAAAGTGTTGTGGAGTTATTTCCACAATAGAACTTGTAGTCGGACTAAATGCGTCCTAAATGGGGTAAACGTACAGAAACGTTAGGAACTTGTAATTAAGTGTTACGCAGAGTAATCGAGTTGTGGTCGCTGATAACTTACTCCTCCCTCGACTACCTACTGACTCCTACTTATAATAGGTGGGAGAGTCTATTATCTAGACAAGGCGTCTTCCACTATAACATAAAGCTAGATCAGACGAGAGATCAGCTGCCAGGTCATCTAAAGTTTTGAAGGCGCACCCATATCCCGTTGTATCATAAGCACATATATTCATAACTTCTAAAATTATACTCTTAGGTAGTTCATTTACGTTAAGTAGGAAGTGGATTTGGCTGCGAGTAGTGTAGCAGTGTATCAGTAATGGTGCTCTGCTGTCGAACTCTCTGTTTGGCAGAGAGGAACTTGGACGAAGCTTTGCCGCAGGGCAAAGTTTCGTCCGGGGAGGTAGACAGTCCCTAAACTCGTGTATACGGGTTGTAAATGGGCATATTTTTGGATGAGCCTACGGGCTCGGTAAGCCCACTTTAAACCGGCCTTGTGCCACATTCGACCCGTGTGTGTGGGGGGTTAAATACCGTAGTGTAGCAGTGTAGTGCAGTGCAGAGTGAGACTTCTGTAGTGATCAGTTACACTTCCGTTTACTCGACCGGAAGATACCGTTGAACTTTATTACTATTACTTATTGTTACTACTAACCTACGTTCGTTCTACTACTAATCTCTCTGATGTAAATACCTCTCTGAATATACCAGTATTTTTCCCTACGACTGTGTTTGTTCGTTATTACCATATACTCACGTGGAAACACTCAACATCTCAACACAAGAAAGAAAGAAAGAAGATGAGAGGAAAGTAAGAAACAAAGAAAGAAGGAGGAAAGGACTAAGGAAGAATACGGATGACAAGGAAGGTAAGGAAAAAGAAGATGGGGTAAAGAAAGAAAGAAAGAAAGAAAGAAAGACGGGGTAATAAAGCAAGGATTTTTTTCTCGCCGAAGTCGATCCTTCAAACTCTCTGTAAAACCCTTGCGTACTAGTGGCTTCCCGCCTTGCTTGGGGTGAAACGCTTAAAAAACTCATGACGACAAATCGCGGCAAAAGAAATCCTATCAATAGCAAATCATATTGACACCAATAAAGAAATAATGCAGCAGAACTTTCTGCAAGAATTGATTTCATCTGTAACCCCCCTCCCCATTGCTCCACGAAACATTTCACCCACTACTCAAGCAAACATACAAATAAGTTGATCCTTTTACCGAATGGAAATTCCACAGCTTTCGTTGTAAAACAAGTTGGCTAGATATAGCTGTAAGTTCTATGATAAGAGTTTCTTTTCTTGTGCTTCTCCCTTGTGGAACTCCCTTCCGGGTACATGCTTTACAACTGTAATGTCTACTGTCCTCCTGATTACTCTTTTCTCCTCCTGCTCATTAGTAATTTTTATGTTCCCAATTCTTCTATACCAAGTAACTCCTTGTGTCTTAGAAGTTTTACTCTCTTGCATCTTGTGACACGTTTAATTTTGTTTCATTTTCAAGCTAATAAATTAAATTTAATATTTCCAATAAGTAAAGAATTTTGATGTATTTCAAAACGAATTTAAATTGACCGGAATTAGTTCTTTTTATTGTTTTGGTGGGCGAGGGAATCACTAAAAATCGATGATTTTAGTCATCTGTCAGTGTAATGTAATTCTCTTTATTAAAAATTCGTCAAAAGTAAAAGATAATTTTTCTGCAACTTTATTTGACAAATATTAGCTGATTTAAAGTTTAATTAATCTGATTTGAAACAAATATTACTCACCTTTAGTATAAAATATCACAGAAATGCATTTTTAACACATAGGTAAGTGTTTTATAAGATGCTGAAAGCTTATTGACATCCTGATAGCTTTATTGACAGCCGGTAATTTAACAATTTTTTTCTACTAAAAAAACAAACACCTTCACACGTACAAAATAACAATTTTAACCAGTTTCCGACCACAAACCTCTGTTACCAGTAAAGCGAAAATAAAATTAAAAAAATACTACGATGGACTGAATTTGCTCCGATAGACCCGCAACATTTGGAATTCGTTGCTTAAATCAAGAATTTCATTCGTCATATTAACTTGTCCTTGGCATTTTATTTTCTCACCACAGGCGGATAAGATTGATATGGGAGTGGCATCCAAAACAATTCCAGTCATTAGAAAAAATTGCTAATACAGAAAAAACTAGCACCACACCCGTGTCGCTATCAAATTTTAATTCCACAGCGAGCAACGAATTCCAAAAGTGGTGGGTCTTTTTTTTACAGTAAGATTTTTACAATGTTCGTGGCCACTCTAGATCGAGGGGTACGTTAGGAGACAATTTGTGTGTATAAGTGTGGAAGATAACGGTTAACCCTAGCCTTGAATAGGTTAAGATTAAATCAGAATAATTCGTCACCCACAAGGGCTAGGAGGACATTTTGGATTCTATCAAAGTTGGAGAGTGAAGTCTGGGCAGCTCCCGCCAAATATGACAACAGGACTGGATTTACGATTTTGGGGACTTGGCGGCATTTGTTCTTGTTTTACAGCTAACTTTGTGAGATTCTGTCAGTTGGTCACTGTTGGTATCAGTTGGTCAAAAGTTGGTCAGTTGGTCACTGTTGTTATCAGTTGGTGAAAAGTTGGTCAGTTTGTTACTGTTATTATTAGTTGGTGAAAAGTTGGTCAGTTGGTCACTGTTGGTATCAGTTAGTGAAAAGTTGGTCACTGTTGGTATCAGTTGGCGAAAAGTTGTCAGTTGCTACCGTTGGTATCAGTTGATCATAAGTTGGTCACTTTTATTATCAGTTGGTGGAAAGTTGGTCAGTTGGTCACTGTTGGTATCAGTTGGTGAAAAGTTGGTCACTGTTGGTATCAGTTGGTGAAAAGTTGTCAGTTGCTACCGTTGGTATCAGCTGATCATAAGTTGGTCAGTGGGTCACTGTTGGTATCAGTTGGTGAAAAGTCGGTTAGTTGATCAATATTGGCATCAGTTGGTGAAAAGTTGGTCAGTTGGTCAATATTGGTATCAGTTGGGGAAAATTTGGTCAGTTGGTGACTGTTGGTATAAGTTGGTCAGTTGGTCACTGACTGTAGTCAGTGAGCAGCTTTTGGTGTAGTATTTAACCAAGTGATATATCCTATGACCATTCGTAATGGTTAGATTTCCAAAAGTTTGACACAAATATGGGAGGAGAATTCTACATTTGACAATAAATTTCTAGTATATATATATATATATATATATATATATATATATATATATATATATATATATATATATATATATATATATATATATATATATATTACAATCCGTCCACAGCATTTGTATCTAGCGGAATTGACATGACAATGAAGTTTCCTTATATTTTTTTCTGTTAGGTTTTGCTAAGGTTCATGTAAAACGAGTGAAATGTCAAAAAGAAAAGAAAAGATTCTACATCCTGACATAATTTATTCGGATATTTCATATCAATCATTTTCTTTTGTTTGTTTGTTTGATTTCACCCCAAGCAAGACAATGAAGCTACCAAGATGAAGGGGTTACTGAGTGCAGGAATATGAGAAAAATAAAACTATTATTAAGCAAGCGAAGAATACAAGAACAGGAATTATGAAGACAAAAAGATAGCAATTGACACTGCATTTAAAATTTTGAATATCAAAGTTGACTGGAAAGCAAGAAGCCAGAAGAGTTTTTCACGATTGCAGAGTGCAAGAGAAGAAACTTTTAATTTGTTATCCGTGTTTTACAAGTAAGTACAAATGAAAATAAAATATTGGAAGCTTTTTTTTTCTGGTACCCGACGACATGGATTTAAGCAAGCTACCAGATTGGTATTTAGGTCCAAACCATTTACTGTCGAAGTAGCTGAATAAAACTGCCAGTTCTATTCCAGCAGTTGCTTTTCTCACACTTTCAACCTGTGGAACTTCCTTCCATTTACTTGCTTCCCTGATAACTACAATCTTTCAAAAATCACCATTTTCTATTTTGTTGAAGCCTGTTCATCTTTTATTGTTTCCCCCAATCCTCCTTATACTCGGTCTTTTCTCTCACTTTCACTTCATGTAAACCCCTGCGTACTAGTGGCATTTTCAACTTGCTTGGGTTGAAATGATTCTTTTTGAAAAACCCCTTTTTTCTGGTATACTTTCCTGAGAATTTTGTTTGGTTAAGAGGGTTCAGATAAGAATCTGATAAATTCAATGTTACCCTTGTTTTTTTTGGGAGGGGAGCAGATGTGTTGGAAGGCGTTAGAGGGATCTAAAATAGGGTGTTGCAAAGTAAAATAGGATAGTGAGAATTACTATTCTTCCAGGGTCTTGGTAAGTGTGAGCATTATTTTTAAAAAGCATTGCAAGAACGCAAGACATAATAGGTTACTGATTGTGAAATAATCTGAGAAAAAAAACATTATTAAGGTGAGCGACTCATAAAAGAACATGAATTAAGAAGACAGAAGATGACGAATGACATTGTATTTAACTTTCTGAAAATCAAAGTTGACTGAAAATCAAGAAACCGGAAGAGAGTTCCACAAGCGAGAAGTGCGAGAGGAGAAACTGGTAACATAGGACTTACCATCACATCAAGCTATTTCAACTGTAAAATAATGAGACTTAGCTGCCAATCTAGTACTGCGCTCGAATTCATAATGTCGTGGTACGAAAGGGGAAAATTCACCAGAACAATTACCATGAATGTAGTTATAGAAATGACATATGGAAGCTACTTTAGGGCAGTGGGAAAGTGACTTAAACCGAGATACAAGTTGAGTCAATAACATTGCAGATTCTTCTTTGTATTTTATCAAAGATCCCTAAACACACAGCAGAAGCACCAGACTTGATGTAACAGGAATCAATATGATCAGATGATCGCTTAAAATGTGAAACTCTCCCTTACCATGTAGTACTGATTTCTATGTTCACACTCTTGTTATGGTAACCACATCAACTGCATACAGCGTGTTGAGGTTGTGGTTTTAGCATGATGAGGCTGTGGCCCTAAAGATCAAAAGAGGAGTCGAAAGAATTAACGTCCCTTTATGTAATATTTTGAAGGGCTTCCTCTTGGTTTATAATCTGTCCGTAAAATCTCATGGTGAAAGGGAGGCACCGTGATTATATTTTGAAAATGTATTTTAACTCCGATCTGCGTCTTTCTTATAGGGTCTTAAATTAACATTAACACCGATAATTATAAGGACAGGTCAAACAGTTAACTTTGTTTCTGAAACCATATACTTGGATAAGTAAAACAAAAGATCAAATACCCAATACTAAAGCAAAGTGATAATCCCACACGCACTGACATGGCACGTGGAACTAGAACAGCCTACCCCAGCGAGCGAAATAAAGGGTTCAGTTCGACATTCCAACCACCTGAAGAAGGCCGGAGCGTACAGCGGCCGAAACTTTGCGATAGATATATGGCGACAAAGATGAGGACAATAGTCCGAATAATGTACATAATACCTCATCTCAGAAATATAGAGAGATATAATAACCTCAGCCACATGTGAAAAAAGGGATAAAAACAATGAATTTAAAAATAAAGTTTTTGCAAGATTTTTCATGAGCAACCAAACCCCACACCCCACCAAAATATTTTGATAAATTAATAACATTTTTGTTCTTGTATATAAATACTTGTCACAAAATGAAATGCTTACATTTGCTTTGATAAAATCCCTCAGAGGACAAAACGCGTCGGCTAAGATAAGTTTAACTTTTGTCATGAGTCATATATATGTAGGAATAAATTAAGCAGCTATCAAGTATGTATGCTATAGCAGCTCACCAGAAGAAGAAAAACTCAGTGCTATAGTAAATGGAACAACTTCGGGAAGGCTCCGTACATTGAGTGATTATTATGGGTTAAACTCACCACATCTTCAAATGGAACTCTTACATATGATCCATCGCCAAAGATGCACGAAAATGGTCGGCTCCCTGTACTGCTCAATTAAGTACCTCACCCCTCATGCTATCCTCTACCTTTATAAGAGCCAGATCAGACCGAAAATAGAGTACCGTTGCCATATTTGGGGAGGAGCTGCCAAGATCTCACTTTCCAGTTTAGATATCATTCAAAAGTGCCTCTGAGTCGTTGTTGGAGAATTATTTTCTACCCTCCAACCTCTCTCTCACAAGTGGGATGTGGTGATTCTCTCACTTCTCTATTGCTACTACCATGGAAAGTGCTTAGAAGGGATGGGTTTCTCCCGGCACGAAATATATAAATTGGGCATTAAGTTCCCATCCAAGCTCAAGTGGAACCCCTATATACGCCCCATCTCTAAAGA
Source organism: Acanthosepion esculentum (assembly GCA_964036315.1). Classification (NCBI taxonomy): domain Eukaryota; kingdom Metazoa; phylum Mollusca; class Cephalopoda; order Sepiida; family Sepiidae; genus Acanthosepion; species Acanthosepion esculentum. The sequence goes on along the minus strand of OZ038493.1, from coordinate 76,054,131 downwards.
TACAGGTAAAATGATCGGATCCCTGTATCGCTCAAGTAATTATCCGAGTTCTCATTTTATCTACTGCTTTTATAAGAGCCAGATCAGCCTAAAATAGAGTACTGTTGCGATATTTGGGTCGGAGTTGCTCGGGTCTCACTTTCCAGTCTTGATAGAGTTCAAAAGTGTCTCCGGGTCTTTGTTGGAGAAGAATTATTTTCCACTCTCCAACCTCTTTCTCTCACAGACGGGATGCTGTGCTTCTCTCACTGTTCTATTGCTATTACCATGGAAAGTGCTCAAATGAACTGCATTTCCTGCTTCCACCAGGTCTGACCATCACAGCTAGGGCCCGCCATGCCACTTATATAGTGATGAATCACCATATTCCCTCTGTATTCCATCAGCGAGAAGTAACTTCCACTCAAACAGCTTCTTCCTGTGAACCACTATGTAACAGACTCCCAAGAGGATGTTTCCCCAGTCACTACAATCTTAACCTGTTCAAGTCTAGAGTCAATCGTTATTTTCCCCTTCTATCCATACAAACTACACCTTAATGTAACCCTCTAACTTGAGTGGCCCTCAGCCCTTGTACATATGATCCATCGCCAAAGATGCAGGAAAATGTTCTTCTCCCTGTACCACTCCAGTAAGTACCTGACTCCTTATGCTATCCCCGACCTTTGTAAGAGCCAGATCAGGCCGAAAATGGATTACCATTGTCATATTTGGGTGGAAGATGCCCAAGAATCACTCTCCAGCCGTGATAGAGTTAAAAAAATCTCCAAGCTCTTGTGGGTGACAAACTATTCTCAACTTTTCCAGTCTCAATAGAGTCCCAAAAGTTCCTCTGAGTCCTTTTGGGTGATGAATTATTTTCCACAGGTGGGATGTGGCAAGCTTCTCACTGCTCTGTTGCTACTTCTGTGGAAAGTGCTTGGATGAAGTACATTTCTTGGTTCCGCTAGGTCTAACCATCACGGCGATGACCCACCGTGCCATTCACATTGTAACGAAAAAAATTTATTCCCTCCGTATGCCATTGGAGAGAAGTCAGTTTCACTCAGTTTCTTCCTGCGAACAATTGCTCTGTGGAACCAACTAACTAGAGGATTTTCTCCCAATCACTACAATTTTAACATGTTCAAGTCTAGGATGAACCATTAACTTCCCCACATAACCCTATAAACTGTAACTCTTACTCTGTAATCTTTTGCCTCGAGTGGCTCTTGGGCCTTGTACAGGGTGAACCCCACTTTACATGGAAGAACCAATTTAAAAGGCTTTCTCTGTCGGCCATAAAGCATGAACCTCTTGAGACTGAGATAAAATCACACCTTCCTCCTCTATTTGGACGTACCAATCATGGCGTGACAATTAACATGGGACGAATTAAATGAAAGGAAAGAAACAATATGTAAAAACGTATAAATATTTGTATTTAATGCTGCCTTCTTACAATGGATGTCATTATTTAAAAGATAGTCAGTCAGTTATGAGCCATACGTGATACACGCTTAGGCGATCGTGTATCTTTCGATACATGACTGACGAGGCAGATTTTTCCGTATTAGGTTGCCATTTCTTTCTGCGGTAGACCAGTTGCCATCCAAGGCTATAGAACCCGGTCTGTCCTGCTATTTACACATAGCTGGTTGGTGGGGGGGGGAGAAGAAGAGGATTCATACCTTTCCCAACGGTATCAACACGTAAGTGAATGTAATGGATGCTACTGAAATTCGAACTCGGCTCTCCGATTCCTCTATCCGAGCCACTATCCATTACTTCACCGAGTCTTACAACACATAAAGAAAAGAAAATATTGCAGGTGGATTAGCAATACAAAAAATGAAATTGTGAGATTAGTTTAAGTTTTGGTGGACGTAGCTTGTATTCACATGGGAAAAGCATGCGGCCATCTCACCCCCACCAAAAAAAATAGCAGGGCAGATTGGGCTCTCTAGCCTTTATTGGCCACCGGTCTAAAAGATGACAACTCTGAGCTCATAACCATGGAAAAAACACAAGCAAGCCAATCAACTATCTTTTCCATGGCAATACAGAGCTTACAGAAGTTGTGAAGGGCCATGATTGCATCTGTCAAGAGAAAGAACAAAGACAGATGTAAAGAAGTAATTTGTTTCTTTCTTTATTTTTTTTTAACTTAAATATAATCAAAAACCCATGTTCTGGAAATTTGAAAAAAATATAATGACAAATTGGAATTAGTACAAAAAACACAAAACAGTAAAATACTAATGAAAAAGCAAAAAACACAGAATAAATAATCGTAAACGAAAAAGAGACTGAATGAAAAAAGATGTGTTATTAGTCTTAAAAACTATTAGAAGTGTTTATTATGATAGTTTTTGAAGTGACAGATACAATTTTTCTCCTTACATTAAAGGCTCTAAATAAAAGTACTGTTAGTTATTATTAGTTTTTTTTATGTCTGCAATCTAATGACCGACAGTTTCCAGTATTGCCACCTGCAGTGTGTTTCAGCAAAATGCAGCCAAAAAGAGAAATACATAAATAAATAAATAAATAAAATTAACTTAGAATAAAATTAAAAAACAAAAAAAAAATTATTAAAAAATAAACTGAGATGCTGGAAATAAATCGAAAACAATGTAATTATCAGATGCAAAAAAAAGACAAAAAAGAAAGCCGGAAATTGATAAAAACTAAATTACAACGACAAGATGAGAAGTCACAAGTAAAAAAGAATTATCAACCTATAAAGAGGACAGCCCAAATAATGATGATGATAACTGTCATCAAATAGCCAGCGATAATATATTGTTAGTGACACCCTATCAATTTGCTGTGACAGGACGAGAAGCTGATAGATTAATTTTCTAATTATTTCTTTTTCATATTCCCAGTTTGCTTTCTCATTACAAAATGGAAAGTGAAAACGAAGACAAAACATAAAGTCCCTAACTGCTAAAACAAAAAAAATGTAGGTAAAAAAAAAATGAAAATGATCCATCATGAAAAATAATGTTTCTTCCCAATTCTGATATCTATTTAATATATTCTGGGACCGTTGTTTAACAAGCTTATTAACAGCAAAAACAAACAACAGAATCAAATTGTTACTCTTTTTGTTTGTTTGTTTATCCATCTGCCCATTTGATTGTGACCTTTTTTTTGTTTTATGTTTTATCTATACTGTTGATAGCAAAATAGAGAAACAGCCTTTGGTTCCTGTGAAGGTTTATCAGTACTGACAAACATGGCCGTCTCAGGGGAGATAACTGTTCTAAAGCAGCAATAAACATTGTCAATTGCTTGAGGAATTCATTTGTTGTGTTTGTTTGTCACGGTTTGTTTTTTTAATGTTTGAAAAAGAAAGAAAATTGAAGCACAAATATTTAATGTAGAAAAAATACTAAGTGAACAAAATTATAGCTACTGACTATATCGTCATCCATTGTCCATTACTCTCTAAAACTGGCGAGAACATAAAATTTTATTTCTGTCTTTTTGATAACTTTTTCATTTGTTGATTCAATTTTTTATATATTTTCCCCCTTGTCTTTTCACTATAATTTTCTCTTACCCAATCATTCGAATACTCTCTTCTTTTTCAGCATAACTGGTTCATTTTTATCTTTTTTTTAATCATTTCCCTCCAAGCAAGGCAATAATGCCACTAAGACTCAAGGGGTTACTGGAAGTGAAAGAGACTTTATTGAGGAGAAGGAACAGGTCTCAGGAAGGCAGAAGATAGTGACTGGTGTTGCATTTACCCACCTTTATCATATTTCTTTCTTTCTCTCTTACTTAAAGCTTTCTCTCTCTTGCAGTTTCTCTCTCTTCCATTTTCTCTCTCTCATTTTATCTCTCTTTCACTTTCTCTCTCTTACTTTCTCTCTCTTTCTCTTTATCTCTTTCTCACTTTTTCTATCACTTTCACTTCCCCTCTTTCACTTTCTCTCTTACTTTCACTTTTCTCTCTCTCATTTTCTTTCCTTCATATTCTCTCTCTCTCACTTTCTGTCTCTCACTCATTTTATCTCGCCTTCACTTTCCCGCCCTCACTTTCTCTCTTTTTCACTTTACCTCTCTCTCATTTTACCTCACTCTCTCTTTCACTTTCTCTCTCTCTCTTTCACGTTCTCTCTTTCTGTCTATCTCTTTCTCACTTTCTCTCTCTCACTCTCTCTCTTTCTCACTTACTCACTTTTTCACTTACTTTCTCTCTCGCTTTCCCTTTCGCTTTTACTTTCTCTCCCCTACTTTCTCGCTCTTACTTTCTCTCTTTTTCACATTTAATTTCACTTTCTCCTCTTTCACCTCATCTCTCTCTTTCATATCCTCGCTTTTTCCCTCTCTCTCACTTTCTCTCTCTTTCACTATCTCTCTCTCGTTCTCTCTCAAAATATCTCTTTCACCTGATCTCTCTCTTACGTTCTTTCTCTTTCCATTCTCACTTTTTCACTCTCTCTCTCACTTTATCTCTCTTTTACCTTATCTCTCTCACTTTCTCTCTCTTTAACTTTCTCTCTCTTTCACTTACTCTCTCTCTCTTTTTCTCTACCTCAAACTTTCTCTCTCTTTCTCCCTCCCTCCCTCCATTTTTTAATTTCTGTTTCTCTTTTTAATTTTTTTCTCTTCTTTTTTTTTAATAATTTCAGCATTTATCGCTGATTCATTCATCTTTTCTCGTATTTGTCATCCTTTTTTCAGTTAGTTCTTACATTTTTACTCTCCTATCAGATAAAGCAAATTTAGTATAGGAGGAGAAAGGTAATTAAACATAAAACAAGCTGTGCCAAAGGTAGTTTTACTCAACACCATAAATTCCTACAAACAAAACATCAAACAGAGAACTCAAGTCATATTCTTAAATAAACTTTTCAGATCGAGATTTTCATGTGGATGCCATGCATGGCGTGAAAGCCATTCAAATATATCGAAACTCTCAACTGCCTCCAACAACTTCCTAAGATCAATGGTGAAAAAAGGTTTTGATCAAGTAAAGACTGAGGCTCTTGGCAAAGATCATCCTGCTTTGAACACTGTGAATCTGCACTAAAGATGTATAAATGTTCCAAATAACAGAAACCATATTACATAAGGAATACCAACATCAGCAACAACAAAAATGGATATCACATGTAACTCAAAGAGAAAATAATGACATAATCATCATGTTGGCATTCTACACGACTTTAAACAAAAGGTTAGGAAGGAAACCCCCATCAATACTGGAAAGAGCAATAACAGCTATTGGACTTGAAAAACTTATTTTCCTGAAAAATTGTTTTAAGAAAAAGATTTTATAAATTTCACCCAAAAAACTGACCAGCCAATGAATACCAAATATTTCCTTATAAGGAAATGGCTAATATTAACATTAGCATTAGAGATGAGAACAGATACTACAATTTGATCCCAGCCCGATGGCCAAAGAGTGAAGAAAAGTGTAACTCGAGTAGCACTGGCTGCACAATCAATGAATGCCAAATGTTTCCTTATAAGGAAATGGCTAATATTACCATCATTACTATCATCATTCCTTCAATGCATTAATGAATGCCCCCACCTCTCTCTCCCTCGTTCTCACTCATTAGTTTCCTTGTAAAATTTAAATGTAATGTCAATCTACATCTCCAGATGCCTTGATCTTGTTCCCCGTCCTTCTCGTTATCCTTTCCTCAAACACCCCTCTTTACTCTTACTTTCACTCTCTGTAAACCCTTGCGTGCTAGTGGCAAAAAAAATTCTTTGTGTTTTTCTTTTATAATTTATAGAATAATTACTACCGTAATTCCCCATGTATATTACGCATTTTTTTCCTAAAAATAGCAAGCAAAATTAGGGGTGCGTGTATAATACACAGCTAAAAAATATCTTCAAAAAATTGCCATTTCATAGATCAATTTCAGTTGTGAAATGACTACTCACCACAAACATACAACAATTTGACACTAACATTCGACGATTTGGATGTCAAATACAATCACATATACCTAACAATACTTACAAATGTAAAATAAAATAAGAATTATCATAAAACTAAATTAAAATAATAATATTCTGTTTAAATCAAATTTTTAAAATAAAATAATTTCCCATGTATAATACACATTTTTTCTAAAAATTAATAAGCAAAATCAGGGGTGTGTATTATGCACAGATACAAAAATCTTTAAAAAATTGTCATAAAATAAAATAAAAATATTCATAAAACTAAAATATTATTCTATGTTTAAAACCATTTTTTAAAATAAAAGTAGGAAACGCTGGCCGTAATGAAATTGGAGAGGTACAATTTATAGGGTTTGATTACCAAACATGGGGTGCGTATTATGCATGAGTAGAAGCATTTTCCCACACTTTCAGCACAAATATAGGTGTGCGTATTATGGATGAAGGCATATGGGGAATTACGGTACTTTTTTCATCCGCCGACTTTTGTCTCAGTTTCATGTTTATAATTTCGCTTTCACTTTCACTTTCACTTTAAGCCTCTTACTTTTTCAGTCTATTGAACGTATCTCTTTCTTTCCTCTCCCTCTCTCTCCCTACTCTTTCTCCCCCTCTCTCCTTTCCCTCTCGCTCTCTCTTTCTCACTCTGTCACTCTTATTTTCTACTACTTAGTATTTCTTTGACTCTTCTTTCTTTCATAATTTCTTGACTCATAAACTTTCTTTCATCTTCTAAGTTTTCTTTTATTTTTCTTTCCACCTTTTATGTGATGGTTGTGCAGGTGATGTAATGGAGATTGGCTTCGAAAGAGAAATCAGAGAGCCTAGTTCAAATTCCAGTTGTTTTTTTTGCATTTACTTACACTCTTGAAAAGGCATGAATCCATCTCCTCCTCTAATATCTGGAAAAACCACTGTTAATGCCCCATAAACTGTTAATTCAATATTCAGTCATAAAAAAAAAATTTCATAATCTAAAATAAGTTGTGGCCTTAAATAATCCACAAAGGGTTGATAAACCATAAAATCAAATCAATCTATCAAACCTTTCTGTAGTTCATAATTATACTTACATTTGAATCATCTTATTACTTCAATCACTTTGAATGCATGTGTTAGAGAATGCAGAATCTGGTCCAGGATGGCAAACTACCGGTCAGAAGACCCCGTGAACATGAAATCCTGACAGTGATGGATTGCCTTTGTCTAAGTTTTGGGTATAAGACCAACATAGTGAAAAGACAGTGGACAGCCACAAGAATTTTGAAGAGTCAACATACTTTCCACACCCAGATTCTTTAGAGAGACTAGACCACATGTGGCAAAATGCTAAACTGAGATATTTCTCCTGCTACCTCCTGGAATCTATGATAACACATCTTGTATAATACAGTGAATAAGAAAAAATAATTTGCCTTTCATTGGGACAGTCTATGATGATATGACATAGTCTGAAGGACTGAACCCAGTATTGACATAGAACCCAGGGGTGACATAGAACCCAGGGGTGACATAGAACCCAGGGGTGACATAGAACAAATGTTTCTCCTCTCTCTTTCTTTCTACTTCTTAGCATTTATTCGTCTCTTTTTTCTTTCATAATTTCTTCATTTATTGCTAAAAATGCAAACTTACCTTCCTCTTTAATGTGCTGTACCCTTTCAGGGCATGAGCAATTATGGCTTCCCACAACTTCTTGTCCTTTGTACTCCTTAGTAAATTTTGTCTGTTAGCATAGAATTTACAGTTACATCTGGCCATTTCAACTGTAAAATGCTGGAACTTTGCCACCAATCTAGTTAAATTCATAAAATTTAGGTACCCTCGAGGAAAGTTTATCAGAATTTTTGAAAGAATGCGATGAATGAAGCTTTCGAGTAAAGGTTGGCAAAAAACCAAAATAATGTTCATACATCCAAATAAATATATAAAAATAATAAGAAGAAAAAACTTTCAAAATATGAAATCTTTGAAACTGAAATTGCAAGAATGCAGCATTTAACCAGAACCATTATTCCATTACAAAGAAGAATACTAGAACTGAAAATGGTTAAAAATCCCAGGCAACCAAAAAGGAAAATCACCACTCACATACTCAAAAAAAAAAAAAAGCACCCAGGAACAAGCTCATTAACTTTCTAAGAAAAAGCTTCTATTATCTCAGGTCTCAGCTAAAAGACTTGGTAAAGAATGGTAAATCAGGAAAACAGACAGGAACAAAAACAACAACCACAACAACAATAATAATAACGTTTCATTCTTGCTGTATAGCATCAATACTTGATAACTAGAAATTACCAAGCAAACTGAAAACTGTGTTAACCTGAAATGCAGATTCTGTGATGAATCTCCAGAAACAATTGGCTATCTTGGTTGTATATTATTAGCATCCACTGAATATAAAACTTGGCATGACAGGGTAGGCCAATACAAGAATCTCTTGATTAATAATGTGTACATCGGTAACAATAAAGAACTCAATTATCGACTACTATGGTTAAACTTAAGAATGGTTTACTGCATTAATCAAGTATTATGTATGTACTAATTGAATTTTACTATATAAAGATATTTTTATACTAATCAAAAAGACACATTAATTGAGGGATTCCTGTATCTGTACCAGAAAATATCCAACTTTTAGAAAAGAAACATTAGGAAGGAAACTACAAGACTTGGTTACAGACATGGGATCTGTAAAAAATTTAAAGGACTTTACAATTCCCACAGACAGAACAATCAAAGCTAATCTTCCAGACATAGATCACGAAAACAGAATGTGCCTTTTTTTTTTAAATTCCTGCAGACTGTAATCTTTTTTTGAAGATCTTCAAAAAACTATCAAAATAAAAAGGATCTTGATGTGGAAATCTCAAAAAATGTTGCCCGTGAAGGCATTAACAATTCCCGTTGTGACTGGAGCTCCTGGGTTTGATTGCAAAAGATTCTGAGAGACTCATTGAAGGGATTATGGGTAGGCCATGCCTTAAAAAAAAATACAAAAAATTGTTCTTACAAATACAGCTCACACATTATAAAGAGATTTATGTATTTAAAATGTCTGTGATCTTAGGTTGTTTTCCAAAAATGTTCAATGGAAAATGTCATGATGCCTTTTCTGACCTTAGGTCTCTGGTTGGGTCCAGAAGGAAATGAGTATGTAACAGAATTCAAAGGAAAGAATAATAATAATAATAATAATAATAATAATAATAATAATAATAATAATTATTATCCATTGTGAAGTAGGCTGTAATCTTGGTTTCAGTCTAAAAGAGAAGCAGTAGGTACGTTAACCAGAAGCGTTAAGACCTGACCTTATTTTTAGAAATAATGATAATAGTAATATTAGCCATTTCCCTATAAGGAAGCATTTGACATAAATTGACCAAGAAGCCCGTAACATTGTTGACTGAAATTCATAAAATCTTTCTCTTGAAAAAAATTTTTCAGGAAAATAGGTTTTTCTCAAGTCCAGTAGCTATTATCCCTCTTTCCAGTATTAATGGGAGTTTCCTACCTAATCTTTTATTGGAACAGCAACATCTGATTATGTCATTATTTTTTCTTCGCATTATATGTGACATCCATTTTAGCTGTTGCTGCTGTTGAAAGGTCCTCAAGGGATGTGGTTTCTCTTATCTGGGACAGTTATTTGTTTGTGATTCTGTAGTGAGAGTTAACAAGCTTCGCTTTAACCATTGATCTGAGAAAGCAGTTGTATACAACTGACAGTTTAGATATCTAGATATTTTTGAACAGACTGGAATAGATGCATGACAGCCGTATGAAAGTTTCAGTCTAGCGGGGCTACTTAAGAACATTTCAGGTTTGATGTTTCAATTTTATAGTAATTTGTGGTTTGGGGCAAAACTACCTCCAACCCAAAATTTTTTATGTCCAATTTCCTTTTCTTCAATACTAAATTTGTTATGACTTATTCATGTACCAAGGTATCTGAAGTGTTTAATATTTACTAATTCTACATCCTGAAATTTTATGATAGATTCAGTGTATATGCTATCATTGCTTTCATTCCAATTTCAGGTCATAGTTTCTGTTTTGGAAAGGTTTATCTTGAGTCCTATTTTTTGGAACACAAGAAACAAAGAAAAGGGTGCTCAACAACTATGTAATATCAATACTTATATGATAGTGAATGTTGGTGAATTTCCTCACAAATGAAGATGAGACTTGTGGCCACAGTGATGTGGTTCTACAGAAGCTAAAGTATTTAGAAACTAGAAAACAGCTTTAGAAATAAAGAAAAGAGTGCTAAGCCGCTATGTAATATTTATCCTACTGTATGGCAGTGAATATTGGAGAGTTCCCACACAGATGAAGAGAAGACTTGAGGCCACAGAGATGTGGTTCTACAGAAGCTAAAGTATTTAGACAACTTTGAAATCGCCTGCATTGAATCTTCTTAATGTTCTCCATGTGTAAGTTGGTGAATGCTACTATAATCCTTGCTTTAAGTTTATCTTTGGTGTTACAAGGAGTTTTGTTGGTCTCTCCCTCACCTGCGCCCCACACGGGTGTTAGGTGGCCAGATGTACAGGGTGACGTGGTCACAGAAATTGTCTGACAACCATGACTGGGTTGTCCTGCTCATGTGGCATGGTGCAGATTCTTTTTGTCAGACATAGCGTCTTCTAGCAGCCACCCTCTTGACCTAGGGCAGCACCACCTTCTCAAGACTCAAGAAGAATCTGCAATGTTATTGCTCCTGACCTGGTATCTCAACTTCATTTACTTACCCACTGCCATAATATAGCTTCCCTTGTGCCTTTTCTATAAATATTTTCATGGTAATTCTTCTAATGAAATTTCTTCTAGGGTACATAGACATTATGAATTTAAGCACACTACTAGATCTGTGGCAAGGGCTCATCATGTTAAGCTTGCATTTCTCACTTGTGGATCTCTCTTCTGGTTTCTTGCTTCCCAGTCAACTCTGATCTTCAAAATTTTAAATGCAATGTCAATCATTATCTACTGTCTTCCCGATTACTCTTCTATTGTTCTCGCTCAATTTTCGCTTGTGGAACTCTCTTCTGGCTTCTTGCTTTCCAGTCAACTTTGATCTTCAAAAATGTATATGCAATGTCAACCATTATTTTCCATGTTCTTAATTCCTCTCCTTTTATTGTTCTCTGTCCTTAATAATGTTTTCTTTTACTCACTAACCTTTTGTGTTTTACTGGCTTTATTGCCTTAGTTTGATTTGGTTTGTTTTACAGCATATCAACCTCAATGGGTCATTTAATGCCGGCAACTTTCTTTCCTAGTAATATTTTTGTTTTGTCAAAAATCTATTTCTGTTAATATTTTTTTTCCTCAAAAATGTATAGCTGATAATATTATTTTTTCAAAAACGTATAGCTGGTAATATTATTTTTTTAAAAACGTATGGTTTGTTTTACGGCATATCAACCTCAATGGGTCATTTAATGCCAACAACTTTTTTTCCTAGTAATATTTTTGTTTTGTCAAAAATCTATTTCTGTTAATATTTTTTTTCCTCAAAAATGTATAGCTGATAATATTATTTTTTCAAAAACGTATAGCTGGTAACATTATTTTTTCAAAAATGTATACCTGGTAATATTATTTTTTCAAAAACGTATTGCTGGCAATAGTTTTTTCCTTCAAAATTGTATTGCTGGTAATATTTTATAATGATTTTTACCTCAGTTTCAGGGTTAACTATTTTCCCATAGCTGGGACCCTAACAGGTGCTACCACACCGGGGCTGGGAATACCAGCAATTAAGAGGTGGTTCCAAGCTCCTCAAAGCCTCCTGATCAGAAGCCTTGCTGTTGGACGTAGTTTATCGTCTTACCCAGGACGTGGCTGCAGTTTATCGTCATACCCAGGACGACTTAGTTTGGATGAAAAGATTAAAAATTAGTGTTGATGTTACAAAGTAAGTAATGTTGTGGCTACAAGGAGATTAGTTTTTAAATAGACTTAATTGCAAAATTCTAATTTTCAGCTGATTCCAAGCAACGAAATATACAATTGCTTTAACTTCCGAACCTTCCTTTGTATAGATGGATCTGAACAGAATTCGATAGACAGATATGAATCAAGAAAGACTCTATAAACAGACAAAACAAAAGAGAATGGCAGACAGAAAAAGAGATAGATACATAGATCTGGGCAAACAGAGGTAGATAAACAGATAGATAGATAGATAGATAGATAGATAGATAGATAGATAGATAGATAGATAGATAGATAGATAGATAGAGTCTGTTGAATAGAGAGAGAAAAGACATATAAACAGATATAAGAAAAAACTCTGTTAAATAGCTAGATATATATGAAGTAAGACTTTGCAATCAGAATGAGTAAAATAGAGAAAGAGGGAAAGAGATTGAAATAGATATGAAAAACTGACATAGATAAATAGAGAGAGAGAGAGAAATAACCTCCTGAACAACAAACAGTATGGATTTAACTCCTGTAGGTCCACTGCTGATGTCTTAACTGTCATTACTCATAGAATCAGTAAAGCACTTGATTTAAATCCTTCACAAGAGAGATCACAGTATCAAATTACTCAGACATTTCTTCTCCTTAACCATTGCAATGGGGATGAACGTCTTGTTTATTATAATCTTTCATAATATACAATCCTTTCTCCCATACTATACAACATTCAGTAGCCATGTACCTTGAGTGGCACTTAGGTATTGTAATGGGTAGAAAATTGTAAAAGTAAAAATAAAAACAGTCTTAGTAGTTTAGAGAGAAACAAGAATGAGTAATAGAAAGAGTGGTCCTTATTTTTTTCCTGTCTGTCCTATTATTTAAGATCGATATATAGTGAACACAGTGACATAAATAAATAAGGAACACACAGACATAGAAAGATAATGAACATAGATAGATAGAAAAATAGAGAAATAGATAGATAGATACAAAGAAACTGAGATAGATAGATAGATAGATCAGTACAAATTGAGATAGACATATAATTAACATACTGACAGAAATAGATGGATAATGAACACACAGACATAAATCATGAACATAGATAGATAGATAGATAGATAGATAGATACAAAGAAACTGAGATAGATAGATAGATAGATAGATAGATAGATAGATAGATAGATAGATAGATACGAAGAAACTGAGATAGATAGATAGATAGATACAAAGAAACTGAGATAGATAGATAGATAGATAGATAGATAGATAGATACGAAGAAACTGAGATAGATAGATAGATAGATAGATATATAGATAGATAGATAGATAGGAAGAGACTTAGATAGATAGATACGAAGAAACTGAGATAGATAGATAGATAGATAGATAGATAGATAGATAGATAGATAGATACAAAGAAACTGAGATAGATAGATAGATAGATAGATAGATACGAAGAAACTGAGATAGATAGATAGATAGATAGATAGATAGATAGATAGGAAGAGACTTAGATAGATAGATAGATAGATAGATAGATAGATAGACAGACAGACAGACTAGGTATAGATTGAGCAGAATAGAGAGAAAGAGATAAGTTGACAGCTTGAGTGAAAAGAATGATTGAAAATTCTACAAACATGAACAATGTCTTTTCTCTACAAACCTCACTGGCTATGGAGTCAATTTAAATACTGTAAATTGTCCTTGATTCAGTGAATTGAAAAAACAACATTTGCAGTGCTGTTGCTGCTGTAGTTGCTTGAAGTAAATTCACACTAAGGTTTGAATTAAAATGAAGTGCAACATCAGATGAGAACTGCCCACCTTTTCACAAATCTCCATAAATAAGATTTCAATCAATCGACTTTTTTGCAAGAATTCTCTCCCACCCATATTAACAAAATATTGGCAACAATCAAACGGCTTGCATTGAAAGCACAACCCACACCTGATTTATTCCCCTTTGTAATCACATGGTTGTATATAATCATTCAATGCACTTAGTTTGCAAGTGGAAAAAAGACTTGCTTTAGGTTTGATTAGATAGTGTTATCTGTGGCTGAGACTATGAAAGGAATGAGAAAGACTTGTCATAGGATAGATAGAATTGAACTGAGATAGATATTAATGGAATGTGATAGATAGATAGATAGATAGATAGATAGATAGATAGATAGATAGATAGATAGATAGATAGATAGAAAGAAAGAAAGAAAGAAACAGACAAACAGGGTTAGAATAATATATGTAGATATGAACAGGCTTAAATTGCTAAATATTGATAGAGACAGGCATAGATAGATAGATAGATAGATAGATAGATAGATAGATAGATAGATAGATAGATATAAAGAGAATGGCATAGCATAGCATAGATATATAGATAGATATGAAGAAAATGGTATAGATAGAGAGTGAGAGAGATATGAAGAGAATAGCATAGCATAGCATAAATAGATAGATATGAAGAAAATGATATAGATAGATAGATACATATGAAGAGAATGGCATAGATAGATAGATAGATAGATAGATAGATAGATAGATAGATAGATAGATAGATAGATAGATATGAAGAAAATGGCATAGATAGATAGACAGATGCTAACATACTTATATAGAAAGATATGAATATATTGCAATAGCTGGCTTGGAATTTAAATATATATTTACAGACCAAGACAGATATAGATATATATCTATATCTATAGCATAATAATATAGTAATTCAAAGGAGATTAAATTTCGAATTGATAAGTCCTGTAGTTTTTTGGGGGGTTTTTTATGGCACTAGACCAGATACATTTTGATCAGACTTTATATATGTGAAAATGATGCATCATTTTTTATTTATCAAGGACAATTTTATGGGTCGGTGGGGGTAGGGTCTATGAAAAAGTGGCACAATTCCTCCTTTAGGACTTTTTAACCAGTGTTAGCATAATTTATGGCATTCTGAACTCAAGTAAAGATAACAGGATCTTTTGAAGCTAAAAAGAAATTACAGACTTCAGGCGTAACTGAAAAAGTAATAAATATTGCATTATGTATGTGCATCATAATTCTAGTTTGTCTGTATGGGGTTTAGATGATAATATATGATCGTAATTGTCTGTGAGTGTGTATGGGCCATAAAGTATACTAACGCTGCTTAAAAAGTCAAACGCATGTGAAACATGCATAACCAATGAAAATCATACAACAGAAAAGTAAAAAAAATACCAGAATTTCTCTTTTTTTTCTCCATACCTCTTTCTATGTTAGAAACTTTAATAAAAGTGAAACATGTTGGAGTTATAAAAGTTTCCTTTTCATTTGTTCTTTATTCTATAATATATATATATATATATCATATAATATAGCATATATATATATATATATATGAAGATTTTATCTTTATATATATATATATATATAGATATATATATATATATATATATAGAGAGAGAGAGAGAGAAAGAGAGAGAGATAAATACATAGATAGAGAGATAAGAGGCACGGTGGATTAGAGTCTCGGATTGAGGAATTGAAGAGCTGAGTTCGAATTCCAGTCAAATCTATTGAGGTACTAATACTCTTCACAAAGGTATGAATCCTTTTCTCCATCCAGCTATGTGTAAATAGCAGGGCAAACTGGTTTCTGTAGCCTTGGATGGCACCTAGTCTAGGAGAAGGATAACTCTGAAGTATATATATATATATATATATATATTTGTATACACACACACAGACATATATATATATATATATATTTGTATACACACACACACAGATATATATATATATATATATATATATATATATATATATATATATATATATATATATATATATATGAATGTATGAGCACTACTGGTACTATGCAACTGAGTACTACCTGCCGCTTGTTGAGGTTATCAGTAACTAAACTGGTTCCCACGCCAGGCTTTCTTAGTAACGAGAGTATGTAGACACCTTACAGGTTTATAAAAAAAAGACTTGTTAAAGTGTGTATGAATCTCCTTTCAGGATAAACGGCATTTAACCCATTCTTCACTAGGAGTATAGAACACTTTAGACTTTCTTCAACCATATCATCGAGTCAGAAGGAACCTTCTGATGTAACACCTGCAGCTCATTAGCAGCCAATGGTGTCGTTGGTCTACGACCGAATGACAAAATATCCACATGTGGCATTTTAAAGGCTTTTCCTCTTTGACATCTGGAGCAGCGATAAACATTTCTTTTCACTCCTATAGACACGAAGCATGTACGGACCTCAGAGAAACAATATGAAGATTGTATTGAACTGTTCATAACTCCAACTTCGTTTCTTTCTTTATTCTTCTGTAATATGTCTTGTTAATATATTTACTGATTGATTTTTCTTTGAATTACATGTTTTGTGTCCTTTCTTTGTATATATATCCAGCAGAATATCACATTAGTGTCACCATTTTTCTTATGGAAATGAAATGTTTTATGTTATGCCTTCTGGTGGATTTGTTCTACAAACAATATTTAGCGAACTTGTGTGAGTCTTTATGTCATAAGATTCTCATGACTGCACTCATTGCACGTTAAATTAATAGATATGAGAGTTTAATTCGAATAGTTTATTCTTTTTGTATTTCTCATCTATGGAACTTTATTCCAGCTTTTTGTTTTCTTTTCAACTATGATTTTCAAAAATATAAATGCAACGACAGCCGTCATCTTTTGTCTTCTTTGAAACTTGTTCTTTTATTGTCGTCTCTCTGTCCTCAATGATATCATTCTCAATAACCACTTTTAATATTCTCAATAACCTCTTTTAATATCATTCTTAATAACCACTTTTAATGTCATTCTCAATAATCCGTTTTAATATCATTCTCGATAACCCCTTTTAATATCATTCTCAATAACCTCTTTTAATATCATTCTCAATAACTCCTTTTATTATCATTCTCAATAACCTCTTTTAATATCATTCTTGATAACCCCTTTTAATATCATTCTCGATAACCCCTTTTAATATCATTCTCAATAACCTCTTTTAATATCATTCTTGATAACCCCTATTAATATCATTCTCAATAACTCCTTTTATTATCATTCTCAATAACCTCTTTTAATATCATTCTCGATAACCCCTTTTAATATCATTCTCAATAACCTCTTTTAATATCATTCTCAATAACTCCTTTTAATATCATTCTCAATAATCTCTTTTAATATCATTCTCGATAACCCCTTTTAATATAATTCTCGATAAACCCTTTTAATATTATTCTCAATAATCTCTTTTAATATTATTCTTAATAACCACTTTTAATATCATTCTCGATAACCTCTTTCGTCTTTTATTGTGTTTTCTACTCAATAATGTTTAATGTTTATTTCACTCTTGTAAAATAAGGCAATTGTGTGTTGAGATTGGTAGTAACGCTTAACCGATTATTCTCTTAAGAATTACATGGGAACAAGCAGAGAAGGGAAAGTAACAGAAAGAAAGAAAATAGAACTGAATAATGACTGGTATAGCCACTGCCCCAGAAACGATATCGTGGCTGATAGCGCATAACATCCGGAACAAAATACGCTAAAGTAACGTCTTCATAAGACACGGTCTCATCAACTGCCCACTGCTGGTTGCTGGTTTTCCCATTGCTTTTATTGACATGAGACAGTTGACAAACAGCCAGATTTGAAAAGGTTGCAGCGAGGCCTGTATCTGGATATGCCAAACTGTTCTGCTAACGGGTAAGTACACCATTGAAAATGTTCAAGGAAACCAACTGGATCTACCTCAAACAATATTACATGTTTATGTGAAAATCTGATATTGAAAATCTAAAATGTGATCAGTTTGGTATGCTTTTGATCAGAGGTCAGAAGATATGGCATCGATCGACCTGAAACATTCGTCATGCCAGGTTCATTATGCAGAATATTCTAAATTCTCTAACGGGATATGCTGATAGCATTGGCTATTTGAGTTATAGCCAGCCATCGCCATGTGGTGAGCAGGATCAATGTTTTCCTGGGGAGGGCAGTTGTGAACATCCAGACCTGGGAACATCTTCAAGATTCTCCCTTCCCCTCTTAAATTCATCTGCCCACCTTTTTCACTGTTAATAATGGCGGAGCGTCATCATATAATGTAGTAAACATATTAGTACGAATATCCTTTCTGGCTAAATCCTTTTTCTATAGGTGCCTCATAACACCGCGATGCCAAATTCTGTCCATTTTTTTAGAGTAGTCGCTACTAGTTTCATTTGAAGTCTTCTTTAAACAGACAAATGGCAATTTACCAGGAAAGAAGAGTTGGAATTAATGCATGCAATGTTTCACAGTTCTAGCATCATTCCTTTATATTCAGCCTATGAGCTTTTCAGCCCACCCGCATACCTGGAAAAAAACAATGCAGTTATTAATAAGAAAACATGAAATTGATGCATGCAGGATTTCACAGCTCTAGTATCGTCCCTTCATAGTCAGCCTATGAATTTTCAGCCATCCTACCCTGACACACGCGCGCGTACACACTCACATACATATACAGGCTGTCCATAAAGTTCGTGTGCACTTTAAAAAATTTATAACTTTATTTGTATTTGCGATAGAAATAATCTGTAAAAAATGTTGTAAAGTTTAATGTACCTAGTTTTAAGTATAGCTAAAATAACTAATGTGATTTCAGGCATTACTGTAAATCAGTTGGCAAATGTTTTCCGTGAACTGCAAAATCGTATTACCCTTTCTATTGCTAATGATGGAGGACATGTGGAAACTTAAATAAAATTTCAATAAAACTTTTTAAAATATAGATATACTTCTTTCTAATCCTTTTTACAAATTATTTCTATCGCAAATACAAATAAAGTTATATATTTTTTTAAAGTGCACACGAATATTATGGACACCCTGTATATAATTTTAGGAATATATATATATATATATATATATATATATATATATAATTTTAGGAAAACATGTCAAAATCGCTGCACAATTGCAGTCGTGTTTCGATGCGTATCTAATGCATCTCATCAGGCGATTGTAAATTACCGGCGAGTGAAACACATCTAACCTCTGATCAAAAGCACACCAAACTGATCACTTTATGGGAATTTACAATCGCCTCATAAGATGCATTTGGTACACATGGAAATACAACGGCAAATGTGTAGGGATTTTGACATGTTTTTCGATGTAATATCCTAAAATAAAGTATATTGCTCTACTTTGCATTGAGCCCTCTTTTAAATTAAATGTTACGAACGTTGGAATTGTACGCTATTTGTTCTCATTTTATCAGCATATATATATATATATATATATATATATATATATATATATATATATATATATGCAATAATCCTTTGTTTATGCATGTTTCATTAAAAGCAACAAACAAGGTATTACGGTTAAGCGTTTTATTTAATTTTTCTTATGTTCGAACAAGAGCTTTCTTTTCTAGACAAAGAGTGTGTAAAAACAGTCCAAATGTTTTATAGTTCCGAGCGCTTTCGGCTATACCTTTAGACATTATCAAGGATGATTCAATTTTTCAGCTTAATTGAGTGTGTGCATTATGTGTATGTTTTAGTGTGTTGTAGAGCTGTTTTTAATTTCCGAATACGGTTAGCACATTGTGGCCTTGTTCGTAGTTAATTATTAATGTCTGTGGTTTGATTACAAACTAAACTAGATTTTTAACGTCTGTGGTTTCATTGCAGAGCAAAACCACATTTTTAACATCTACGTTATGGTTGCAAATCTAAGTAACATTTTAACGTCTATGGCTGCATATAAAAACTATATTTTTAAAGTTTATGTTAAGGTTACACATCTAAAGAAACCTTTTAATATTTATTTATTTATTTTAATGTCTTTGGTTTGGTTGCACGTCTAAACTCTTAACAATATTAACTATGAACAAGGCCACAATGTGCTAACCGTACTCGGAAGTTAAAAACAGCTCTACAACACACTAAAACATACACATAATGCACACACTCAATTAAGCTGAAAAAACGAACCATCCTTGATAATGGCTAAAGGTATAGTCGAAAGCGCTCGGAACTATAAAACATTTGGACAGTTTTTATACACTGTTTGTCCAGAAAAGAAAGCTCTTGTTCGAACACAAGAAAAATTAAATAAACAGCTTAACCGTAGTACCTTCTCTGTCCTTTTTAATGAAACATGCATAAACGAAGGATTTCTGCATATATATATATATATATATATATATATATATATATATACTTTTTTTCTTAAGATATATTTAGTAAATAACAATTCTCACCTACGAATTTTAATTTTAAAATTCGTAGGATTTTTCAAACTGTCTGTTGTGTCAATGTTTATTTTCATTAAACTCTGTTTAATGAAAATAAACATTGAGAGATCTTTTGTGAGTCAGTTTTAACATATTTCAAATTCTATGTTGTGTTAATAGGATTCGCCTGGATTATATCAACGGATTACTACCTATATGTATACTCGACTCTCCCGTCGAATTCGAAGTATGAGGGTCAAGCAGATCAGTCCCTAGGAAACTGACAGCCCGACACCAGCACATGAGATTTGATTATAGTGTTGAAGGTTTTGTGCGGAACCATCCACACTATTTGAAGGGCCGAATACAGAGACTTGGTGCACGACGTGCCACAGGGTCCCCAAACGAACCCCCGCAGGTTTTGAATTCAGAGTTGGCTTTCTCCTAGACCAGTTGTCATCCAAGGCTATAGAACCCAGTCTGTCTGCTATTTACCCATAGCTGGTGGGAGAAGAAGAGGATTCATACCTTTCCCTTGGGTATTAACACATAACTGAATGTAATGGATTCGACTGGAATTCGAACTCGGCTCTCCGATTCCTCAATCCAAGCCTCTATCAATTAAACATATATATATATATATATATATATATATATATATATATATATATATATATATATATATATATATATATATATATATATATATATATATATGGATGTAGGTTAGACAGACTGGAAATAGTGAAACAAGGAAAGCGTAATTATAAGTTTGCTTGGTATTAAGTTAGATCAGCTGATTTCAAAAGCAGGTCAAGAGGAAAACAAATAGTTAAATACGAAAAAATATAGTTTTGTAAACAACTAAGCAGAATGAAAAATAAATTTCAAGATAGTAAATTTATCTTAAGCACTAAAATCAAGACTAATTCCTGTTCTTAATTTTAGTTATTTCCCCTTCTCTTTCCCACTCAAATGCCGACATTTTTTTTTCATTTTTCTTTTCTTTGTATCATCTCTCCTTTTATTTAGTTAGTTTTCTTTTAGTTGTCCCTCCTTGTGAAGCAATCAAATATTGAGCAACGATGATCTCCTCCTCTTCATATGAGTGAAGTTTACCGGAGGCCATTTTCTCTCACTTACTACGTTTGTACTAAAATGCATTTCCTCATTACTGCACTAACTGCAGAAGGTTCGCTTCCATTTTCTCTTTTTCACAATGCAATTATTTTTCTAATTAATCAATGCAATGTGATTTCCAAACAAATCTTTCCAGTAATCGTAAAATGGTGGAAGAATCTAGAACAGAAATATTAAAAATCAGCTCTTCAACACAGTGATAACAACGGAGACTACAGCAAACTGCAAAATGTAATTAGAGTGAAGATTCTTCCAAGAGTAAGACAGTTTATAAATAATTGTCAATATAGCTCCGTAGTTAGTGCATAGAATTAAAGGATAAATTTCTTGTAAAACCAAAGATGAACTTAAGGCAAAGACGAGGGTAGCATTCACCAACCTAAACAAGGAGATTTTCCAGAAGAGTTGCAGGAGATTCAGAAGTCATCTGGAGGCCGTGGTTGAAGTCAATGTCAATTTTATTAAATAAATTTACTCTTTAATATTTGAAAATATTTTTATATAATTTTGGTAAATATATCTGTTAAAATGAGATGTTAGTGTTATTTTCATTTTTGCATTATTTAGATGACACCATAAGTGAGAAAAAGAGCACCAAGACGCAATTCACAGCACTAGAAATTTGGAAACAGCATGCTGTATTGCTGGAATATCTAATACAAACATTTCAGTGTCTGGGTGTCAATCTGAGTACAGTTCAGAAGATTCAAAAAGTGTTAGATGAATCTAATGGTGATTACAAAGGTGTTTGGAGTGAGCACTAGTGATGGCGATGTTATGTCTCCATTCGTCTTCCCACAGGCCTTCAGACTCAACATGGCGGCCTACATCACATGCCCTGAGGAAGTAGTGCAGCAGTGTACCAAGAGGGTGGCGGCTGGAAGACCCTTTGTTTGGTAACATGACTCTAGACCATGCTACACTAGCAAGAGAACCGACACATAGCTGTTAGACAATTTCTGCAGCCACATCACCCCTTACATCTGGCCACCTAACTTTTCCCCAGACTGCCACCCCCTTGATTATTATGTGTGGGGTGCAGCTAAGCGAGAGAGCAACAAATCTCCGTGTAACACCAAAGATGAACGAAAGGCAAGGATGATGGCAGCATTTACCGAATTAAACAAGGAGAGCGTCCAGATTTTCAGGAGACGGCTGGAGAAGCTGGGGTTGAAGCCAATGGCGATTTTATTGAATAAATCTACTCTTTTTACTATTTCATTATTTTTTTTTGTGTGTAATTTTGGTAAATGTATCTGTTAAAATGAGATGTCAATATTATTTTCATTTTTACGTAATTTCGACGACAATTTATCCATCGCAACCTGTAAATCAATCGGATGTCTAAACACGCTGATGAACTGTGAAACAGCGAAACAGTCTGTCTGTAGATGACAATATAGAGACATGCTCCTGAAAGAATTTTGGTTGAGCTCTTCGGGGAGAAAAGTGAATTTGAATCATACAGTGACTATTACTGCTGCTGATGCAAGACTTTTCATTAAAACGAATCGAGTTCTCCAGTCACTGGCGTGTTTGCCTAAAAATAAATACGTCTAAATTCACCTTCATCCCTGCCGTGCACCAATGGCTTAGGAGCAAAATCTTAGGTGCATATATATATATATATATATATATATATGTGTGTGTGTGTGTGTGTGTGTGTGTGTGTGTGTGTGTGTGTGTGTGTGTGTGTGTGTGTAGGCACGGTGGATTTGTGGCTCGGATTGAGGAATCGGAGAGCCGAGTTCGAATTCCAGTCGAATCCATTACATTCACTTACGTGCTTAATACCCTTGGGAAACGTGTGAATCCTCTTCTCCCTCCAGCTATGGGTAAATAGCAGGACAGACTGGGTTCTATAGCCTTGGATGACAACTGGTCTAGGAGAAGAACAACTCTGAATTCAAAACCTGCGGAGGGTCGTTTGGGGACCTTGTGGCATATAGTGTACCAGGTCTCTCTATTCGGCCCTTCAAAAAGTATGGTTGGTTCTACACAAAGGCTTCACCACTATAATCAAATCATATGTGCTGATGTCTGGCTGTCGGTTCCTAGGAACTGAGCTGTTTGACCCTCATGTGTCGAATATGACGGGAGAGGCCACCATATATATATATATATATATATATATATATATATATATATATATATATATATATATTAAAAATATATATAAAACACGACATTAAAACTACTTTGAATGTTAATTCGAAAAGCACAAAAAAGGAACCTACTACAATCTTGTCTCCTTCCCTATAGAAGTAATATTGCGTAGTCCTTAGTTCCCACAAACATAACCTTCACGGCCATGACCCACAATGCCACGCACATTGTAGCTAAATACCCTCATCCCCTTGATATTTCCCTGGTGGGGTGTAAGTTCCACTCGAGGAGATTCTTCCCACGAACCTCTGCTTTGCGGAACAGACTCAGGAGATGCTGTTTCCCTGTTCAAGTCTTAGACATATATCCGCAAAAGGTTTGCCTTTTACTCTACCTCAAACGACCCACGAGCCCTGGACAGTTTAAACACAACTGTAAAAATTTTGTTTGATATTCACCTTTTTCAAAGCTATGATTCATTTTTTGGTGTGCGATTACTTATAAATCTGTTTCGCTTTTCAGGTGTCCTTTGCACAGCAACCTTCTACGCCTGGTATAATGTACTACATGTCTCACCCCACTTCATGTTAGAATATACAGTATAAGAAAAATCCAAGTTGAAAGAAGGCACTAAAGATATACAACGAGTCGCTGATATTAAATACACTTCATGTCATCTTGGCGTAAATCGTATACTACATAATATTGATTGATGTCTTAACACAGCAATCGTAGCATCTAAACTGTGATCAGGATTAAATCTTGACTTCAGAAGAAGTCGCCCCAATCTAAAATTTAAAATGTAACACTTATTTGACCCCATAGATAATCATGTTGCCAGGGGCAAATTCCTTACTGCAAATCTCATGAAATAATCGTTATTTTTCCCCAGAAATTATTAAACAAATTATAAAGATCGATTGATACATTTGGATACTCGGAAATTTAAACTGATGAGATATATAGATTTGAACAGACTAACATAAATAGATAGATAGATAGATAGATAGATATGAACAGACTGACATAAGTGGGTAGACATCTAGATGTGAACAAACTGACATAGATAGATAGATAGCGATTTTCCAATCGTAGCTTAGATGTGGCACAAGGCCGAATGTAGGGGGCACCCAGTGAGGATCGAACTCACTACTCAGTCGTAATTGTTCTAGCGAGACAAGCTTGCTAACCACTACACCGTCTCGATGTGTCCCAGGAAGATAGATGGATAGATACATATGAACACTGACATAAATAGGTAGACATCTAGTTGTGAACAGACTGACATCGATAGATAGATTTGAACATAGACAGAAAAGAGATAGATAGATAGATAGATAGATAGATATGAACAGACTGGCATAAATAGGTAGATATCTAGATGTGAACAGACTGACATAGATAGATATTAGGTTGGTGCAAAATTAATGTCGTTTTTTGACGTTCATCTTCATGTGAGAAAACGACATTAATTTTGCCCCAACCTAATAGATAGATAGATAGATTTGAACAGACTAACATATATATATATATATATATATATATATATATATATATATATATATATATATATATATATATAGATAGATAGATAGAGAGAGAGAGAGAGATATATAGATATGAGCAAACTGACATAAATAGCTAGACATCTAAATGTGAACAAACTGACATAGATAGATATTGAACAGAATAAGATAGACAGATAGATAGATAGATAGATAGATAGAGAGATTGATTTGAACAGACTGACATAGATAGATAGATAGATACATTTGAACAGACTAACATATATATATATATATATATATACATACATACATATAGATAGATAGATAGATAGATATGAGCAAACTGACATAGATATATAGATAGATAAATTTCCTGTTTTCTTTAAACGCAAACCAAAGTTAAAGTTTTAAATAATGTATTTAAAATGTTACAATATTTTTTAAATCTTAATAAAATAAAAACTGCTTATTCTATTAAAAAGTTCAAGGTCATTGCTACACATAGTAATATTTTGGTTGATACTTAGTTTAGATGAAAAACTTATAAATAATATAATTTAATGTGGGCATATTTTCAAAGAAATTGATCGACCTAAAAATGAACTTAAATAATTTTTTTTCAACTTTAATTTAGCTAAGCTTAAATCCCTACTTAAATAGTATAAAATAGCATGAAATAAAAATATTTGTATCCGTTAAGGAAGAAACACAAGATAAAATGATATGACTAAATAAACCTAAAAGATCTTGTGAAAATTAAACCTTTACAGAAATAGCAAAGTACAATTTAACATCTTTCTCCAACTGAGAGTAAAAGATGAAAAAAAAACAAAAAAACAAGCAACCAAACAAGAACACAAAGCTGAAATGAACTCGCATATATAGGAATCAATCTACAAAAAAAAAATAAGTAAAGAAACCGTCATTTTTTTATCGCCATTTTCTCGTGAAACGTTAATAACTTATAGGAAAAGGTCAATTCGTCTTCCTTAATCATGTAACCGTTTTTTTAATGTAAAATTCACTCTGTCCAGTAGAGTACGACCTTTCAGAAGATTGTCATTTGGAAAATCAGACAACGTCGGTATGGAGATGTGCCTTTTCATCGTATGCGGGGAAGATAGCGTTGGGATTTTTCCACTTGCTCACTCGAACGAAATATCTCAAAAATGGGCAAAATCACATTTTTCATATCAAATATACATTAAAAATTCAAGGAACATTTAATTAAAATTTTTAATGTCAAATTGCGATTTTCTTCACATAAAATCGGTTTCTTATGGGATATTAGCATTCCCAAAGTATGAAATATTTGAGCTTAGCATTTTTAGAAAACTTTTTTTTTTTACTGCTTAATATACACCGCTGGTCAAAATTTTAAGGCCAGATACAAAAGAGTTAAAATAATCAAAATATATTGTAGCGGACCGAGCTTTTTCGTAAATTAAATTAGGAACATGTGCGTTTATTCCTGCTAGAAGTAGGTCTACTAAAAGAACATGGCGGACTCAGAGATTGAATCCACCATAAAGAAGGGTAAAGAAAACAAACAAGACCGATATATATATATATATATATATATATATATATATATATATATATATATATATATATATATATATATATATCGTATTTTATAGTATTTCGTCGAGCTTAGAATCCTCAACAGAATGCAGAAAGCACTGGTCGGCCGTTTCGTCCTATCTGGGACTCATCAGCCTAAATCCCCAAATCAATTACTTGTATATCTTGCTAAATCCAGCTAAGCTCTGTGATAGAGCGGCTAAGTGTCAAAATAGTAGTCGTGGCTCTTGGGGAACAGGTTCCGAGGTTATTCGGGGACTCTGGATAACTCTGTATACTTGGATGGGTATCGGTGACACGGAACTGAGTGAGTAGAGGCGCTATATCGAGTCTAGTTTATGTTTTCTTCGTCCCGTGGTACAGTTGGTATGATGTTCGCGTTGTATCGAAGCGATCCGGGTTCGATTCTCGGTAGTGACTGCGCACTGCTGATGAGTCCCAGATAGGACGAAACGGCCGTCCAGTGTTTTCTTCATTCTGTTGAGGATTCTAAGCTCGACGAATTACTATTATATATATATATATATATATATATATATATATATATATATATATATATATATATCAACAAATATATGTATTAAACAACAAAATTTACAATAAACATTAACATTTGTGTTTGTGTGTGAATGTAAAGAGTTTATATTTTAGTGAATGTTCGTACGTACGTGTATGTGTGTATAATGTTCATGGCGTCTCCCACAAGTGGGAAGACGCAATCTTCTGCGAGAGCTTACATTGTAGATGTGTTCGCTGAAAATGAAGAAATTAAAAAGAGGACGAGGCAAGAAGTCGCCCAGTATTTATAGTGTAGGGAGATCGACCCCTAGTGAACAGTTAGGAAATCAAGGAGGAGTTAACTCCGAGAATATTTGCGACACATTTACATTTAATTAGAAAATGTAGTTTATTAGCAAACGAGTTAACATTTTAAGCTTTTAATTGATTAATTTAAACAAACATTGAAAAAAGGATTTTTTTGGTTGGTCATAAAGACCATGTAAATAAAAATAGCAAATACATAACAAATAAGTCACAACGACAATTTAATTCTCAGTATATCCTCCATTTTTGCGAATTACTTCGAAAATTCACATTGGCATACTCATTATTAACTCCTGCATGAGGGTGCTTGGGATGCTTGCACAGGATGCATAAACTGCAGCACGAAGAGCATCCACAGTTTCAAATTGTGACCCATGTTTATAAACATCCTTTGCCATCCATCCCTAAACATTCTTGATTGGGTTTCGATCTGGAAACCTAATCGAGAATGCTTGAAAGCGTTGTGGATTGCAGCATTGTCCTACTGGAAAATCCAGTTTTCTCCACATAAATGAGGGCCTTCCGTAATTAGCGATGCATTTCTTAACATGTCAATGTAACTAGCAGCTGTTTGACGACCTTTTACCTCCTGTAACTCAAGAGTTCTATTGTACGAAAATGAACCCCAGCCCATAATTGATCCACCTCCACTTTGCCGTGTTGAGAAAATTTCTTTTGGGACATGTTTTGCTTGACAGTAACGCTGAAAACCGTCTGGGCCATCAAGATAGGAATTTTTTCTCGTTTGAAAACAACACTTTATTCCATTTATCTACATCCCATGTTTGATAATCGGAAGCAAATTGTAAACGGAAGGTTTTATGGCGAAGAAGAAGGCGAGGCCTCTGCAGCCGTTTCAAGTTCTTAAACCCTTTCCAACAGGGAAACTAGGTACAGCGATTACCAGAAATGTCCACCTGGTTGCAATTTGCAGTCCGGTAAACGTGGCTGACACATGTGCACGACAGGATGAAGCCATGTGAAAAAAAATATATGTTAGGTAAATATAAGGTGTCCATTAATAATTCTGTAGTGCCCCCCTCGATAAAAATAAAATAAAATATGTAAACAAAAATAAAAAAGAAATCAAATTAGAATAAGGCATTTGCGTTCCTCTAAAACCGTTATATCATTTTCTTCCCTTTTCTCTATATACTTCTCTTTCAGCTAATGAGAAGGCAACCTTCAAATAAAAAAGGAAGAAGAAAAAACTGAACACGCCCGACAAACGGCGGAAGTTTGCTGGGCTAGAATCCAGCCATTTATGACTAGAAAAATACCACAACAAGTAAGGCTCCCCGCATAATTTCCGCTATATAAAAAAACAATTTTACGTAAAGAACGCAGGAAAATAATATAATCTTGTTCAATCAAAAAAATTAACACAGTGAGACTTTTGATGTTAGCCGAAATCAAGGTTCGTGCCAGTAGTCTAGAACTCTTGTCAAAAGGATATAAACTGACAGCCCTCATGCAGAAGAGGACTGCTAGAGAAACCTGAACAAGAGAAGGGACCATCAGAGAAACAAACTATGCTTGTCGCATGAAGAAGTTAGTCAGTCATCTGCTTAAGACATTTTCCCACCTTTCTTAGAGCCGAGAAATGACAGCAGATTGACGTTGTATCAATTTCTAAGATGATTACTACCAAGGTCTGAATCCTAAACTGTTAACTACCGAACCGAAACGGAATTTCTCCTGACTACCACCAATATCCGCCTTATAAAGGGACATTTTACTACAACGAATGTCAAGGGACTTACTCCAATCTCAATCAAATAAATAAATATATGTTATTTGTTTATACCGTATAACCTTCAGTCAGTTTTATTTCCGAAGTACCGATAAATAAAACTAAGAATTTCCTCACAACGGGGCACATTTTGAATGCAAGAATCTTGGATTATAAAAATGACATAGAATACCAAATATATTTATTACATAACTGATATATAAGAGTTCAACATTTTATCTAAATTTTGAATATTACATTCCTGAGAAGGTCACCACCACGAAGAAAAAGAGAACATACGCGTATGCAATTTGTTTTGGAGTCTACCGTCAGCAAAAGAGATATCAGATACCTGTAGGAAATAGGAAAATCTTAGATAATGTGTCGAACTCTTGTATATCAGCAATGTAATCAATATATTTTGTACTCTATGCCATTTTTATAATCCAATATTATTGCATTTAAAATGTGTCTCATCATTATGGGACAATCTGTATATAAACAGCGATCCCAGAGCAATATCTTTTGCACGTTTGTGATAAAAAAAATCCAAGTCGGGAGAAGGCACTAAAGATATACAACGAGTCGCTGATATTAAATACAATTCATGTCATGTGGTATATCTTGGCGTAAATCGTATACTACATAATATTGATTGGTGTCTTAACACAGCAATCATAGCATCTAAACTGTGATCAGGATTAAATCTTGACTTCAGAAGAAGTCGCCCCAATCCCATAGCAGCGGTTTTTCCCGATTTAAATTGTAACACTTATTTGACCCCAGGCATCTAATCATGTTGCCAGGGGCAAATTCCTTACCGCAAATCTCATGAAATAATCGTTATTTTTCCCTAGAAATTATTAAACAAATTATAAAGATCGCTTGATACATTTGGATACGCGGAAATTTAAACTGCTGAGATAGATAGATAGATAGATTTGAACAGACTAGCATAGATAGATAGATAAATAGATAGATAGATATGAATAGACTGACATAAATAGGTAGACATCTCGATGTGAATAGACTGACATAGATAGATAGATAGATAGATAGATAGATAGATAGATAGATAGATAGATAGATAGATAGATTTGAACAGACTAACATAGATAGGTTACGTATAAATCTGTTTCGCTTTTCAGATTTCCTTTGCACAGCAACCTTCTGGTATAATTGTACTAAATGTATCACCCCAGTTCACGATGGAATATACAGGATAAAAAGAATCCAAGTCGGGAGAAGGCACTAAAGATATACAACGAGTCGCTGATATTAAATACAATTCATGCCATGTGGTATATCTTGGCGTAGATCGTATACTACATAATATTGATTGGTGTCTTAACACAGCAATCATAGCATCTAAACTGTGATCAGGATTAAATCTTGACTTCAGAAGAGGTCGCCCCAATCCCATAGCAGCGGTTTTTCCCGATTTAAAATGTAACACTTATTTGACCCCAGGCACCTAATCATGTTATTAGGGGCAAATTCCTTACCGCAAATCAGATGAAATAATCGTTATTTTTCCCCAGAAATTATTAAACAAATTATAAAGATCGACTGATACATTTGGATACGCGGAAATTTAAACTGATGAGATAGATAGATTTGAACAGACTAGCATAAATAGATAGCTACTGGCACTGACATCACTAGATAGATAGATAGATAGATAGATAGATAGATAGATAGATAGATAGATAGATAGATAGATATAAAAAGCATTCATGTTCCCAGGCGCAAATTCCTTAACAGCAAATCTGATGAAATAGTCGTTATTTTTTCTCAGAAATTATAAAACAAATTATAAAGATCGAAAGATCGATTGATACATTTGGATACGCGAAAACTTAAACTCCTGAGATA
Source organism: Acanthosepion esculentum (assembly GCA_964036315.1). NCBI lineage: Eukaryota > Metazoa > Mollusca > Cephalopoda > Sepiida > Sepiidae > Acanthosepion > Acanthosepion esculentum. The sequence continues at coordinate 76,023,239 of OZ038493.1, read as the reverse complement.
GATAGATAGATAGATAGATATGGACAGACTGACATAGGCAGAAAAATAAAGAGATAGCTATCAACAAACTCAGATAAGCTTCCTAAAATGTTATGACATGTTGTGAACTCTATTATGATAAAACATTGATTTTGTTAAAAAAAAAATTTCTACGTTCATTGCTACAATTATAAATATTTCGATACCTGCTTATTTCGGATGAACACACTTATAAATTATATCATATTAGGCGGACATATTTTCTGTGATGCATGCCAAATATGAAAGATGTATGTGATCTGACCTCTTAGATATGAACAAAGGAAGTTTGAAATCAGAGTCTTGCTTCTCTAAAGTGCGTTACCCTTCCTGAATCAAGTGTCACATCAACCTCATATCTTGCATATCTTTATCCATCAATTTGCGTATATCCGCTAAATAATGCTTAGCGTTATCGTATTGCCCACATACCCCTTGCGTCAGTTTAAACTGACACATTCTTTCTATATATTATGTTGGCTTTGTTTAAAGTTCGTTTTTTTTCAAGATTTCCGATGAAAACTGAGGAACTATTCTACTTATTTCAGTTAAATTTTCGCTTTACAAAATTATCGTTTATAGCCGTCCAAGACGATAAACTACATCCGCGTACTGGGTAAGACGATAAACTACGTCCAGCAGCAAGACCTCTGATCAGGAGGTTTTGAGGAGCGTGGAACCACCTTTTAATTGCTGGTGTTATTATCTAGTCAGATAATTCATAAAAAAGCATTATTTGCCATGACGTTTTTTTAAGATTGTCTCCTTGTTTTCATACATTAAATAAGTTAATGCCATTCGTTTTGAACAACAATTTTCCATTACTTCTACAGATTTCTTAGCAACATTAATTTCTTCTTCTTCTTCTCCTATGAGCCGTGTTCCTTCAGGATGTTGGCGATCATGGCTCTCCACAATTTCCTGTCTTTTGTTACTCCTAATAAAGTTTGCCTCTTTTTTTATCTCTTTAAACCCTTTTCAAATTTTCAAGCCTTTTCCCTCATTATGAGCTTAAACATTTCAACTATCTTTTCTTGATGTTAGGCATAGGTTAGTGCCCTTTCTGTTTACATTTTCTCTAAAACTACACCGTTTCTCATATAATCGGTCCATGGTATCCCAAAAGTCCTTCTGTTATAAAAAAAATTAATCTGCTTGAGCGTGCATCGTCTGCCTTTTAGAAAGAAAGCAGACGTTGCGTTGGGCCCTTGCTTAATTTAATTTTTGAATTTCGAAAATATATTTGGTATATTTTGATTTGTGGAGAAACAGCTGCGTTTGTTTTTTTCATCCAAAACCAATAAAAGGATTTCACTCCAAATTCTGGTAAGTGTATTTGGAGCCTATCTGTAGATTATATAAGGTGGTGGTGGTGGTTGTGGAGGTGTTTGGAGTTAATTTCCGAAGTCGATGAACAGCTTCTGCAGGAATACAGGTCGCTCCGGCCCAGAAAAGAAGAACAACACAGAAGAATCTTGACAACCAGCAGTTGAGAAATGAAAGGGACATTAAAGTCGCTTTCACATCAAAGAAAAAGTCTTCGGTTGGTGTGCTTCTTCTATTCTTTGTCGTTACCACGAACTTTGCGTCGGAAATCGTTCCAATTCTTTGAAAACTATTCAGAGAAGTATTTTCTCCTGTTCTTCATTTCATGTAAATTCCTTTTCTGAGGATTTTATGCAGCATTACAATTTTTATTGTAAAAAGGCAGTTTACATTTTCCTTGATAATGTTTACATACATGTTATTAGTCATTATTTAGAACACTATGCTCTTAATTTATGGAATCCATTTATTTTAGTGTGTCAATAAATTTATCGTCTGTTTTTCAAACTCCGTTCGTGTCGTCTGTAAATGCTGGTTGTGTTGAAAAGGTTGATGTGGCTGCCTGTTGAATAGCATTTAACAATTATACATTTTTGTATCAAGGAAAAACAATGGAAAACCGAGTTTTGTTTCGACGATAAAATATATATTAAAATCAACAAATACAAAACATTTTTTGTAATGTGTGAAACAATAAGAAAGGAGAAGTTGAAATATTAAATGTAAATAAACAAGTTTCCTGAAAGAATGTTCAAAGTTCTGTATTATATAGAATGATGTTTTCAGAAGAACATGTGACAAATCAGTTTGTGGATTATATATAACTAACAGAACTGTTGCAACTTGGCTTGTTATATAGAACTGATGGTGAATGATATTTAAGTTCTGCGTGCGTGCGTGCAGTGAGTAGAATGAATAGTCTGTGTAGACGCGTGTGAGTTGCTGAGTTCTACTGAGTTCTGCTTCTACTGTCTATTTTTGGAACGAATTCCGGTTTATATAACCATGGGTAGGCTCCCAGGACCATGGCGGGAGAAATTTCGAGAGCACACAAAAAATATCTGATTGGATGAAAAATTACCCAATCGGTGATTTTATAACAAAAGCATGTTTGTGAATTAACAGTAGGAAAAATTCAGTGTGCTGAATGCGATCAGTAAATTGTCTTGTGATAGTTAGTATTTATTATTTGACCAATCACATTTGAGAAAAATGTAGGCGTGTCAAACATAGTAGTAATCGCTATACGTCTGTCTTTGTGGTGCGCCCATAAATGTTACGTCAAACATTTGTTTGAAACATTTTTTTCGTAGGGCTTTTTTTACCAAATAAAATCATATACAGTCGAGGAACATCCTTTTGGTTCAAGTCTTTTCTTCATCTGTGAGGAAATTGTCCAGCATTCACTACTATATAGGAGAACTGATATTACCTAGCAGTTCAGGTATCTCTTCTTTGTTTCTAACGAAATCTTCCAGTTTCTTAATATTTACCTTAGCTTTTCGAAGGCACCTTTCGTTTGTTTCTCATGAGATTTTCCTGTATCTTAATTATTATTTAATGTCGATATTTAAATGGGACATCTAATGAGAATGTAATATTGTGTACGTAGTAAGGGAGAGTAAGTTTAGTTTAAAATTATTGTTCTTCGTGGCGTGTCCCTTAAGATCGCAGGCGATCATAGCATTCCGTAACTTCCTGGTCTTTGGAGCTCTTAATAAATCTTTCTGTTTCTTAATACTTTGCTTAGCATTTGCAAGGCATCTTTTGTTATCCCAATGCGTCTTTTGACTGCAGGGTCGCACTTACACATACTTTTAAATCGGACATGAAATACTATGTAAATATTTTCGTCCCTTTGTATTAATCAGTAACTTGTATAAATCAAGCTTAAAATCTCTTATTATTATTAACTAGCAGCATTACCCGGCGTTGCCTGGGTTTATTCAAAAAAAGATCACGAACCTCATCCCATCTGTAAAGTTAAAATAAAGAAATTTTTCTTTAGTGCCTCTTATCTATATCGCGAAAAATTATAATGACATGAAGTGTGAAAACATTGACAACAGGAGAAAGTTGTTTTTTACAGAAGCACAGAAGATAATATAAATATATAAAAAATACTGCTACAAAATACACTTGAAAAGCAATTGAGGCATCAAGGGGTTTATATGGTCACCCTGGGGGGGGTCCCTTCATGCATTTTTAAAAATCTGACAATCGATTTCTATCTCATTGTAAGAGCGTAACAAACCTGCAAAATTTCATCAAAATCGAAGCAATTTGAATTTTTGGGGGTCCCTTTGGGGTACCCTGGAGGTCCCAGTATCGGGAGAAACGAAAATCAATATAGCGTATAATAAGCGTGACAGTAAGATACATACAATTATCAAGTTTCATTACAATCAGCCTTAGGGTTTAGGTTTAGATTTCAAATCTGAAAGTTTAAAAACAACCAAACTAATGGAAATTGCCATTTAAACATTATATTTATCGATTATCGGTTATTGATTTTTGAAAAATGACTAACTTTTTGCCCAGACACAAGCAATACCGAGTACAATCTATGTTCCAAATTTGGTGGAAATATGCCTCATGGTTCTCGAGTAGTTCGCGAACACACACACACACATAGTTAGTTTTATATATATTATAGATAGAAGATAGATAGAAGATAAGTTATTTCTTAGTTTTTTCTTATTGGGACACATGAAGAAAAAATGAAGGAAAGAGAGAAGAAAGGATTAATCATCAAATGCAAGAAGACAGAATGCATGGTTGTTAGCAAAAGGATGAACTCAAAGGGTAAAGTGCAAATCGGACGTACGAAAATCAAACAAGTTCGAAAATTTAAATATCTGAGAAATGTTCGAACAGAGGACGGGAAGTGTGACACTGAAATCCGAAGAAAGAATTCGCTAGAAAAATTATTTCATTTCTAATGCTAATCTACAAAAATTATTTCCTCAAATATGTTCATTATTTTTATAAGTGGCCCAGTCTATATATATATATATATATATATATATATATATATATATGTATCCAGGGTTTAAATGAGCAGCTGTGAATAGGGTCTGCCCGAAAACAGCCTTCTAGCGTAAAAATGCCCCAATGCCACAAGAAATAATAAAATAAGCAGGTCGGCAATGCCTGGCCACTACTATTAGTTTCATGTGCTTTCACGCAATCATCAGGCAGCCAGTGACTTGTAATAAGATGAATATCCTATATAGTAACAACGGGCGAGTTCAATTCCACAAGCAAACCAAACCCGCACGGCTGGCGGGGGGGGGGGCATAGATCATTTAGCAAAGGTCTAAAATAGCAAAACAGGAAAAAAATGTTTCTTGCCTGGAAAGGCTTGTCAGTGTAGCAAAAAGCGCTCAATAAAGTGAAACTAGTTCCACGGCACAGGAGCTGAAGTTTTAAGCCAAAATAGTGCTCAACCGTAGCGGACAATTCAATTCAGAGCATCTATATATAAATATAATTCCAGAGTTTAAATGATATATATATATATATATATATATATATATATATATATATATATATATATATATATATATATATATATATATATATAGCAGCATTAGAGTAAATGATCACAGCTACATATCAGTATATGCAGATGTTCCAAAAGGACGATACTCAGACAGCAAAAGGATGAACCGAAAGTGCGAATTGCAAATCGGAGGTACCAAAATCAAACAAGTATGGTAAGTTAAATGGTTTGCGAATTGTTTTAGCAGAGGACGCAAAGTGTGACCCTGAAATCCGAAGAAAGAATTCGCTAGAAAAAATATTTCATTTCTAATGCTAATCTACAAAATATTTTTCCTCAAATATGTTCCTTAAGTTTTATGTGGCCCAGTCTTTTTATGTAGAGCCACACACACACACACACACACACACACACACACACACACACACACACACACACACACACTATATATATATATATATATATATATATATATATAGCAGCATTAGAGTAAATGATCACAGATACATATCAGTATATGCAGATGTGCACAAAAGAAAGATACTCAGACATCATATTAATAGCAAAAGGATGAACCCAAAGAGCGAATTGTGAATCGGAGGTACCAGAATTAAACAAGTTCAAAAATGTGTATGATATGCAATGCTAACAGCAAAAATTGCAATATGAGTACTGGTAAAAAAATGGTTGCTGAAGACATTAGGCTTATAATACCCAGAAATTTATACACAGATATCCTCAAGGACACATGGCACAGTGGATAAAGGCGTTTGTTAGATCCAGTGACAGGACCCAAAGAGTGTGAGGTCAATACCTGGTTAAGGCGGTGGAGAACTTGGAGAGGGGAATTAACAGGAGATAACTGATAACTGACATCCATTAGACATGTCACGTGTAACTAGAACAGTCTACCCCAGTGAGCGAAATAAAGGGTTCAGTTCGACAATCCAACCACCTGAAGAAGGCCAGAGTATACAACGGCCGAAACGTTGTGATAACTATGGCAACACAGATGAGGACAATAGTCCGAATAATGTAAATAGTGTACATAATACTTCATCTCAGAAATATAGACAGATATCCGAACATATATCTTTTACAGCCCCTGTCCCAATAAGTCTGGATAATCGAGGAAACACTGTATTATGGGTTCGGACCGATTGGTTAGGATGCCAGCATTTTAACCATAGAACACCATCAAGGTCAACTTGTTAAGGAAGAAACCATCGTAATTGCCCCAAAAATACGATGGTTTGTTCCAGTCATTTTGTGTAGATCTGGGTTGCTGAAACTTTTTGAAAGCCGAAATCAACGAATTCATAAATCATCCGAACTGGGAAGTTAAGCGGATTGGCCTTTTTCAAAATGGCGATCACGCCACACTGCGCTCTCTACCAGAAACTGTAACTGAGGAACCACTCGGCATATCTGGCAATATTTTTAAAAAAATGTATTGCTCGTATTTTTAATACAAAATATTTTATACTTTCATAGTGTTTTGACTCTAGTTTTGGGTTTCACTATTTGCCCATAACTGTGACCCTAACAGGTGCTACTACCCCGGGTCAGGATGAATCTGGGATCAACAGTAACTGAAAGGTGGTTCTATGCTCCTCAAAACCTCAATCAGAAGCCTTGCTGCTATACGTATTTTCAAACCCAGGATGGTGCAAACTTTGAAATCATGCCGTTCTCATGACCTCTGACTCAGTGACAGCCATCTTTTAGATAA
>OZ038493.1:75736658-76014158 GCA_964036315.1 Acanthosepion esculentum | reverse complement strand
TAGGAATAATTGTCTGTTTGGTATATCGGCATGATATTAAATTTACCCTGGTTACATTCAAAAATATGTTGTGAAACAAAAAGTTTTCTGTTGTCTGGCAACTTTATGTTGCTTTTGTGTAGGGAGACCCTGTTGTTCAGTTGTTGGTTGATGCCTATATATGATTTCCTGCATTTTGTGCATTTAAGTACATAAATCACATTTTTGGAGTTGCAGTTTAAGTTTTTGTTTATTGTGAACGTTGTTTTGGGGTTTTGAAAAGTGTACGAGTTTCCTTCTATAATGATGTCACAAACCCCACACCTTTTTTTGTTGCATTTTGTGACTCCCTGTATTGTGCGTTGGGTAAATTTAGATGAGGTTAATATGTGTTTTAGGTTTTTAGATTGGCGTTTACTTTTGATTATTTTGGTTGTTTTTATTATATTATTCAGTTTATTATTCTTGCTAAGTCGGTCTAGATTTTTGGTAATTTTTGTGAATATTTCTGGATTGTTTTTGTTGTATGTTGAGACATATGCTAGAGTTGGCTTGACATTACGTTTCTTTTTATTTCTGAGTTGGTCTAGAGGGATTTTTTTTGCGAGTTCAAAACCTTTGTTTATTAGAGTTGTGGGGTAGCCTCGTTTTTTTAGAGTTTTATGTAGTTCTTCTAAGCGGGTTTTTCGGAGGTGTTTATCAGTCACTATAGTACAAACTCTACGTGCTAGGGAATAGGGAATAGATTTTAGGCAGCTTTTGGGGTGATGGCTCTTGAAATGAAGGTATTGTTGGGTGTCTGTGGGTTTGTGGTAGATATCTGTGATTATATGGTTGTTTTTATTTCTAATGAGTATATCTAAAAATGGTAATTCGTTAAAATTATATTCTTGCGTGAATTTGATTTTTGGGTGTAAGTTTTGAAGTAGAGTATGAAATTGGTTAATGTCGCCCCATGAGGATTTCCAAAAGATGAAGCAATCATCTAAGTATCTTTTCCAAGATTTAGTGAACTGGGCTTTTATATTTGCCCCATATATTTGTTCTATCTGTTCATAGAGGTTTTCTTCTAGGTAAGCTAATGTTAGGGTGGCATATGTTGGAGCCATTTTTGTTCCCATTGCTGTACCCAGGGTTTGGATATAATTTTTATTGTCAAATTCAAAGGTGTTATTGTTTAAAATTAGATCTATACTATTGATAATGAACTCTTTAGTGAATCTCGGATGTAGTGTTTCTGGATGTTTTTCAATCCAGAATGAGATTGCTTTCTTTCCTAGTTCATGGGGTATGTTGCTGTATAGGCTACTAATATCAAAAGTTGCCATAAGAGTTCCCGGATCCACCTTTTGTGGTATGTAGCTAAGGAAATGTATATCGTCTCTGATATGACTTTTAATTTGTTTCGTATATGGTTGTAATATTATGTCTATCAGGTTACTTAGTTTACTAGTTGGACAGGCTGGTCCTGCTACTATTGGTCTGAATGTAAGGTCACTGGGGTTTGGGTGTGTTTGTGTATGAGAGTGTGTGTGCGTTTGTACAGATTCCTTATGGTGGGACAATATACGTGTGTGCATGTGTATGTGTGTGTGTGTGTATGTTTGTGTGTGTGTGTATGTGTACAAGTGTGTTTACTAATTCTTCGTAGTGAAACAGTGTATGCATTCAGGGGGAATGTACACACACATATATACACGCATGCTGACAGGAACACACGAAAACGGAAATAGATCTAAGGGATCTAAGAACACACAGGGGTCATTAAAACATTAAAAGATAAGACAACCCGATTCATCACTTCTCAAACCAACCTTAATTGTTTTATGACCCTTCGCTCAGAACTCTTCACTACCATTTAAAGAAAGACATTGGAATGACCAACACAAAAACAGAGAATGTCTCATATAGAGAAGATGTAACATTGAAAAGCATAAAGGAAAAAAATTAATTATTTTTAATAATTATTTTTAATAATATGTGGAAATCTCCACCCTTTACCTGAAGACGGTCGTAAGACCAGAAACACGTGTTGTAAAACTATGTAAAACTATGAAAAATAAAGAATAATATTTTTTAATAAAAAAGAAAAAACAAAAACCCACATTACAACCAAAAAAGTTTGCGGTACCTCTCTTCTTTTTAATATATATATATATATATATATATGTGTGTGTGTGTGTGTGTGTCTGTCTGTCTGTGTGTCTGTCTGTCTCTGTGTGTGTGTGTGTGTGTGTGTGTGTGTGTGTGTGTGTGTGTGTGATTAGGAAATAGTACTGTTTCGCTCGCTGTATCACAGCTCCTCGGTGTAAATAGGCGTCCGAAAGCCTCAAGCCATGATCGAAAAATGTCCGATCTGGTGTCAGTCGGAGTTTCTGCCCCTAAGCCATCAGCACTCGGCAGAGAGAAACTGCTGATTCTAGCGTATTGTTTTTACGAATGTAGATAAACGCCATTTTACCGAAGAGCTTTTGCGTTTTAGCGTAGGCGACTGCTTTTTGTAGAATTAGGCTGTCTCTCAAGAGTGCCCAACTGAAAATATATTATCAAGAGCTTAATAACGTCATTCGTAAACAGTACTGTTTCGCTGTATCACAGCTCTTCCTTGCGACTATATATATATATATATATATATATATATATATATATATATATATATATAATTACACGTATGCCTACGTTTATAGTACGACTCAGAGTTTCATAGCTTTGCCAATAAGCACTATTTAAATACCACGGCACTCTCTAAATTTTTCTGGGATATCAAAACACATAACTACACACCTGTAGTAAATTGAGACCTCATCCTTATAACGAAACAATCAACCTCAACAAGGATAAATGTACTCTGTGCCTATTAGAAAAATAAACTATTCTCAAACACATCAATAATTATAATCTGCTGAACAAGCCCAATGGTTGTCATGATTACTTGCAATCATTACTTGCAACCATAGAAAGAAATCCCTATTTCGATGCGGGTCAGAACAATTATCCTATCATCTTTGCAATACCTCAAATGTCCTGCCTCGAATATATATTTATTTTCCATATCCAGTTACCTCCCTTACATCATCCTAGCGTTTAACGGTTTTAACCTAGCGTTTCTTTTTTAATTTCGTTTTATTCATTTTTAATAATCAAAGATAGACCAAAGACGTTTGCGAGAAGTTTCGGCTTATTTCGAGAGCCGATTTACCAAGGATCCTGGTCTCTCTATGTTAAAGAGTTTCGCAACTATTTGGGTGACTTTCCTCGTCTTGAGCCAAGTGAAGAGACTAGCTGCGAGAGTAAAATCACAGGGGACTAAGTTCACTTGGCATTGAATATGATCGGCAGTGGCAAGTCTCCGGGACTTGATGGTCTGTCCTACAAACTGTAGTTGAGACTGTCACATCTTTGAGCCGATTTTGACTGTCGTGTTCAACAACTGGTTCTGGCGGGGGTCCGTCCCCGACAGGATCTCCAGGAGTGTTATCACGTTGTTGAAAAAGGGCAAGTGCGGTGGGTGGGATTTAGATGATTATAAGCCCATAACTCTGATAAACACAAAGTTAAAGATTTTGGCCAAGATCATGACGGAGCCCGAGCCAGGGTTTCCGAGTACGCAGAAGACGTTTTCATTTTCGTGTCGATGCGCAACGACATTGAAGTGATGAAGGCGCTTGGCCGGTACGAGAAGGTGACAGTGGAAAAGATTAACCGCAACAAGTCTTCCGCCTTGCGATTAAGTACCTGAAAATGGGTCGCGCTACCGGAGTCCTTGAGTTAAACTGACAGACCCGGCCAAATTCTTGAAGTGTGATTCGGCCCGGCCTCCAGCTGAAGAAGAATTAGTCAAAAGTACAGGCAAACATCGGAGCGACGGTTCGGACTTGACTCCGAACGTGGTTGTCCATGAAGGGTAAGGGTGTAGCGTGCGCCACGTACGTCTTTCCTCTAATCCTTTATCGATTGTCTGTACACCTTCTCTGCAAGAAGCTTAAAACGCGCGTTCGAGGGCTTGCTCTCCTCCCTCTTGAGGCGGGATCGCAAGCATCAGGTCTGCAGTGAGGTCGTTGCCCAGTGTGCATATAATAGAGGTGCTGGGAATGCCGCTCTTGATGAACCATCGGTACGCATCGAGGTTGGCTTTCCTATGCCACGCGTTGACAGAGGTGTCGATCTTGGAGGGGAGTGTTATGGAAGCCTTCCCTAACTTTACCATCACTCCTACCGTTTCTAATGCTGAGCGCCATCGTAAAACTAGGAAGTGTCAGCCTTGAGGGTCATTCCTCGGTCCAGTGGTCTTTCACTATCTAGAAGACTATTGTTTCGTGAATTAGTGGAGTAGGTCGCGAAGGATCCTCTTTGTGAGTGGTTTGGCTGGTCTTGGGCGCCAGTGGCGGATTACCTCAACAGAGTTTTCGCTTACCTAGTGATTTATTCGGAACGTGCTATCGCTCAATGACGTGGCCTTCAGTGGGGAACTGTGCCGAGTTGCCTGACTGTCATCGATTTTACCTTGGTCTAGAGGAAAGGTTTTCGCACGTCTTTTACGATTATCCTCAGGTGCACCCGTTCTAGGACTATGACGACAGGTTAACAGCTCGTATCGGTTCCGACCATCGATCTCGCATACGCGTGCGATAATGTGTCGCCCTCGTTCTCTGGTATGAAACGAATAGTGTTTTTGACGTTACTGTGACAAGAATGATGGTAGGACGTCGCGAGTGAAGGGAATCTTGCGATACGAACGCTATTATTATCAGGATCTAGTTGGATTCTTGAGTTATCAGCTCAAGATGATGATCAGAACTGGCGGAAAGACTTTCTTATCGACAAATTTCAGCGAAAGCTGGGTAAAAGTGGCGAGCTTGGTGCGACTGAACAGGGCTAGCCTATATTTTTATTTTTTTAATCCTCTTGGGCGCAACGGTGTGGTTTACTGTGAACCCTCCCCTGCTTAAGATCGACTCGATTTGTTTACGTAGTTCATGTCAGTAAGTGCTGTTCCCGGCATTCTCTTTTGCTATGAGACACGTCTAGATTCCCAACCTCCCCAGTTTGTTTGTGTCCCCTTTTTGTATTCTTGGGTCAGACCTTGATTATCTTACTCCGTGATTTATTTTTTATCCTTCCCTCTTCGTTAAGAGTTATCTTGAGTCTGTCTAGAGGTAGAATACAACGGTCACCCTTATTTTTGTGCAGGGGACAGGTCCTACTAACATACGTTATTTTTAGTTTTAATGTTTTTTTATATTTTAGTATCGTTTTTTGGGTTCACCCCCTCCCCCGTCGTTTCATGGTCATTATATTTTTATAAGAAAATACGAGACATTTTTGAACTGTTTAAATGTTTATGTCATGGTTTTTTTTATAGGTTCCCTGTGAATATGTGGTATTATGGTATATGTAGGATTGTATGGTGATGGGCGAGTTCTTGTGGTGAATGTGCAAATTGTAATGAATGAATGGGTCGTGAATCTGATTGGCTAGATCTAGAATAGTTAATGTTAACCAGCCTTACACTACTTCCTCTTCGGCCTTGCGCCAAAATTGTATATTTCGCACAATAAATCAACATTCCTACCAAGTTTGAAATCAACACCATTCAACCTTGGTTCTACCTTCGTTGGTTGACTCATAATTCATAGCATTGGAATGAATAGTAAATTTCCAAACACTCTAAACGAAAAGACGATAAACAGTTTCCCACCATTCAACCATGGTTCTTCTTTGGTATGTTGACTCAAAATTCAGAGCGGGGATATGCGGAATAACTATCTAAACACCCTGTTATAAGAGATGGTAAACTAATTATTAACAGTTTCTTAACGTTCAGCTTCGGTTCTGCCTGGGTTTGCTGACCCATAATTAATAGCAACGAAATACGTTATTACTTTTCGATCATTTTGATGTTTGAACTCATTTCCTTGTCATTTTAGTGCTTTTAATTACCTACAGAACCAACATTCTTGGTTTTGTACCAGATGAGGTTAAAAGAAATAAGAATTTAGAGCATGAAAGATCACTAACATGTTATAGATCAAAATAACTAAGACAAATTAGTCAAGAACTGAAAATAAAATTGTGCCTCGACTCCTGAAAGTAATGCCGAAATGAATGATTCATTTTAAGTAAATACACAAAAATTAACAGAGGCCCAATTTAGACTGGTAATTTTAGTGCAAGATAAAAATGTCACGTAACGGTTCTTTATCCATTTTTGTTTTTGTAAACCTAATCTTACTGCATTTCATCAAAGCGAGAAAATGTTCAAATTTTAAACAGACAATTAAATCCACAACAAAGCTGGAAAAAAAATGAAAGGCCTTCTGAGAAAAATCCTTTCTTTTTATTGAAACAAAAAGAGAAATAGATGAACAGTAACAGACAAAACATTTCCGATGATACAAATAGAGAACTCTGTAAACTCACACTACGTGACATGGCACTTCAGGACGTTAGCGATCATGACTCTCAACAACTTCCTGTCGCGTGTTGATCGGAGAAATGTTGTCTTCTGGACATTCCTCTTTGTTCTGACATCCATTCATTTCATTTTTATTTGCCATGACGCTGAAGAACGTTAGCGATCATGACTGTCCACAACATCCCCACTTTTGTTGCTCCTAGTATCTTTGTCTCTTTACCATTCCTATTTGTTTTGCCATCCATCCACTCCTTTTTTATGCGTCATGACTCTGCAGGACGTGAGAGATCATGGCTCTCCACAACATCCTTTCTTTTATTGCTCCTAGTAACTTTGTCTCTTTACCATTCCTCTTTCTTCTGCAATATATTCACTTCTTTTATTTACCATGGCACAACAGGACGTGAGCGATCATGGCTCTCCACAACTTCCTCTCTTTTATTGCTCCTAGTAACCTCGTCTCTTTACCATTCCTATTTATTCTGCCACCCATCCACTCCTTTTTTTATGCGTCATGACTCTGCAGGACGTGAGAGATCATGGCTCTCCACAACTTCCTCTCTTTTATTGCTCCTAGTAACTTTGTCTCTTTACCATTCCTCTTTCTTCTGCAATATATTCACTTCTTTTATGTACCATGACACAACAGGACCTGAGCGATCATGGCTCTCCATAACATCCCCACTTTTGTTGCTACTAGTAACCTTGTCTCTTTACAATTCCTATTTGTTCTACCATCCATCCACTCGGTTTTTTATGCGTCATGACTGTGCAGGACATGAGAGATCATGGCTCTCCACAACTTCCTCTCTTTTGTTGTTCTAAGTAACTTTGACTCTCTACCGACCCTGCTTTGGCTTTTTTTCTGCCATCAATCCATCCACTTTTTATTCATTTATGTGCGAGGTTCGCTAAAAACTGAGGATTATTGTTCTCCACAAGTTTGTCTTTGTTGATTTAATACATTATGCACCTGCTCTGCTTACCTTCAATATGTTCCATCGTCTTGGTTAAAAAGTTTGAGCTGTCTCTTTCCTGTTATCGGTATTTTCATGAAATGTTCTCTGTTTACAAAAAGGACCGCGGACCACATTTTAGCATATTAGCTTTTTTTTAAATTCCAGTGCTTTCTAGACATTTTATGACAGACTCACTTTTACAATTTCAGATCAATATTAAACTGGACCCTTATTTTGTGTCCCTCACTTTAGATGAAGCGAATCGTTATTTATTTGCTAAACAGTATAAAAAAAGATATATATAAAAAAATGACCAAGCAATAAAAGTTTTTCATAACATTTCCTCAATTATTTTTTACGCTGGCCGAAAAATGAACACTTAAAAATCACATTTTTTGTGTTTACATTTCTAGTCCGAACATTTGCTACCAGGAGACATCAATGTTAATATCTAGACGACGGTCATTTAAAAAAAAATATGATTACGAGAAATTACATCTGATATATGAATTAAATGGGATTTGGAGTTCATGATGTTGGTCATTTTCAAGTAATAATAATAATAATAATAATAATAATAATAATAATAATAATAATCAGTTCCTTAACTAGGTGTGATAGTAGGCTCGTAGTGCAGATGAGTATCTGGCCATTTAATTTCATATATCTCGGTTGAAAGCCAGAAAGGTATTCATTCATGAGTAGTGTGTCTTTGCTAAGTAGACCTGGAAGAAAGAGTTGAATCTCTCCCCAGGTTAAACACCAGCCCTCCAGCTTAGAAACTCGACTTGATCACGGACATGGACGGAGAACTTCTCGCCCGTCCTGGACGTTGACATCAGTCTGAGAAGCCGTCTGTCTAGCAATGCCATCTCATCACCGCACTGTCTACATACATAGCTGTGAAGCTAAGTCTATTCTATGATGCTAGATAGCCGTTTAACCAGCGGCATAATTTCAGATAAAGTTGGATTCAATAAATACATAGTTCAACTAAATGATCTCATCAGCTTATTCTTTTTCTATGTGTCGTGTCCTTTCAGGATGAGGGCGTTCATGGCTCACCATAACCTCCTATCTTTTGTAGATCTTAAAATGTTTCCCTTTTGCCAAGCCCTCCCTGCCCCACTTATTTGCTACCCATGTAGGCTCCTAGGTAGATCCCATGCTGACTTCCTCTGTCACTTTTGCCTTTTATATGCCCTGTAAGTGTCAAATTCTCCATATCAGCCGTCCTCATTATTTGTCGAAGAAATTTCAGCTGCCTCATTCTTATTCTGAGGATAATTGTTTTCAATTTTCTCAAGCTGTCTTCGTTGTATACGCGCCCCGTCCATGGTATTCTCATTATATTCTCAGCATCCTTCTGTAGAACCACATTTTTGTTGCCTCCAGTTTTCTCTTCGTCTGTGAGAAGATTTTCAGCATTCTATGCCCTATAAATGCTATAATATAATATTTCAGCACTCTCTTCAAATGTTCCTGTTTTCTTTGCTTAGCTTTTGGAAGGCATCTTTTGATATTCCAATCCGCGTTCGGATTTTGGTGTTGCATACTGCATCCTCTATTGCAACACCCCTTGAATATTTAAACTTCTGTATTCGTTTGATGTTAGCCTCTCAAATTTATAGTTCGCATCTTGAGCTGAAAACCAAACATTCTGTCTTCTTACAGGCGATAGTCCCTTTGTTTTGCTTTCCTTTAATACCTTTCCTAGGGGGTCCTGCAGTTTTTGTTTCTGTTTCTATTGTTAAAATAATTAACGATAACGGATATCAATAATAAATACCAAGAGGGTCTCTAGCTTATTTAGGATAGACAAGTTGGACAAATCTGGTGAGAAGACACATCTTTATCGTACGCCCCTCAACGCCAGGCCTTTGTCAGGAGCTAGGCCTCAGGGTTCTTGATAAGATCCAGAGACGGATATGCAATGTAATTGGCCCTGATCTGTCATCTCGTCTGCAGTCGCTCTCTCACAGACGCGCCGTTGCCTCGCTCTGTCTTTTTTACATATACTTTCACGGTAATTGCTCCGATGAGCTGCTTTCGCTGGTTCCCAGGCCTCATGAATTTAAGCGTCCTACGAGGCTGGCATCCCGTTCCCACCCCTTCACAGTTGAAACTGTTAGATGTAGACGTCTCTTCTACTCCAATAGCTTCATGTCTCTCACATCTCGCCTGTGGAACTCCCTTCATTATTCCTGTTTCCCTGACAAATATAATCTCCAACTATTTAAATGTAACGTCAATCAACATCTCCAGTTGTTCCTTGTTCTATCCACTTCCCTTCTCCACAACTTTCAACCTTTCATTCCTATCTGCTCTCGCTCCAAATCTTCTGTAAGCCCCTTGCCTTGATCGACCCACTATCTTTCTCCACATCCTCTCCTTTACCATTCCTATCTGCTCTTTCTCCAAACCTTCTGTAACCCCTTGCGTGCTAGTGACTTCCAGCCTTTGCTGGGGGACTGAAAAATTTTTAAAAAAAGAAAAAAAAGCTTAAACTCCCAAAGTAGTGCGGGATTATTTTTTAACAAGTACGTATGATGAATCGCCATGGATCCTATTACTCACTTGAATCAACAGAACAGTCAATTATCTCAGAGCAGCTCATTAACTGAACACATCAAGAAACTAATGCTGATTGCGAACTTCCCAAAAATTATGAACCTAAATCACACCTACGTTCTTGTTTTAGTTTCACTAATGAAGCTTCGACTATATTTGAAAGAGAATGAACTTTCTATGGAGAACCAATCCAACCATAGACGGTATGCTACCCAGGAATTTGTGGAATATGACAATTAGAAATCTTATTTTTTTAAAAACAATGTCCTTTCAGGGTAGAAGCTGTCATGACTCGTCCCGGGCTCCTGCATATTGCCATAACATCATGGAAAGAGACATTTCCCATTTCCTTGCCCACGGTTTTGAATTCAGAGTTTTCCTCGACTGGCTGTTATCCAAAGCTACAGAACTTTGTCTGTCGCGCTATTTAACTGGGTTGATGAAGAGACGGTTTCTTGCCTTTCCCGAGTGCGTAACGTAAAAAACGAGGGTGAAAACATGAAACTGAACTTTACCGATTCCACTATCCTAGCTGATAACTCTGAGGCTATCAGCACACGTTCCTTGCCCCCAAAAGAACGTTTCCGTCGTCTCTTTCAAAGGAATACTCTACAGCGGTGGCCGAATTTTCTTAATGTAAGAGCCATATTCAGCTGTCGCAAGAGATGAACACAATTTACACATACGTTTTGTTACATACACATTAACGTTTTAATCCAATCTCAATTCATACCCAGTAAATAATTGTAAAGTTTGAAATTTTTCTTATTTACCTTCTATATTAAGAGTGATGAAAAAAAGAGCTCGGCCAACATATGTCCACGCGCCGCATATTAAAGGCCAAAGAGCCGCATACGTTTCACGAGCCGCGGTTTGGTCATCCTCGCTGTAGGGTATATTTCCAGTGAACCCACAAAGTTTACTGCTCATACAAGCTAGCGGTAAAAAAGTACATATTACTTTTGGTTTCAGTGCCTGCTTCAAAATCGACTAAATTTTTAGATAGATTCTCGTCTAGAAATGAAAACAAATCTGCTATAAGTTTAGAACTGGTTGTCTGTTTCATCTTATTAGTTCCTATTATAGACACAAAATAGCATAATGGACTTTACTGTTAAAGTTCTAAAAGTTGTGTTCTTTACTTTTGTAATGTGTGCTCTCCCAGAAAAAAATGCTCCTATAAGGATAGGATGTCTATACTAACAATTCACACAGTCACTGCCATGGATCTAGGTAAATTGCTCGAAATCAATTGCTCGACAGTAAATTGCCCGAAAACAATTGCTCGAGAAATAATTCCTCGAACTATCAATTGCTCGAAAGGCAGATTACTCGAAGTAATTTCGAAGCTCGAAGCCCCACGTAAACTGCGCCGTCTCACGACACGTCAACGGAGCTGCATATAAAAGGAGCCACAACACTCAAATTTAGCAGTCCTGATTTTCTTTTCTATATTTGTTTTCTATTTCAGTAATTTTGGAGATCTCGAACCCTAGTGATGGATATAACTTTTGTTGAGAGCGAAAAAGGAAAGAAGAATTTATGTTTGGATGGATATCTATATATTAAGGTCATGTTTAATGGATGTCAGTTATCAGTTATCAGTTACCCTGAAAGTTCTCCACTGCCTTATCCGGGTATTGAATTCACACTCTTTGGGTCCTTTCACTGGATCTAACCAACGCCTTTATCCACTGGTGGAAATATAAACAAATAAGAAACTTAATGAAATATAGATATTTAAAAGAACACATGGCACAGTGGATAAAGGCGTTGGTTAGATCCAGTGACAGGATCCAAAGAGTGTGAGTTCAATACCTGGTTAAGGCGGTGAAGAACTTGGAGAGGGGAATTAACAGGTGATAACTGATAACTGACATCCATTAAACATGGCCCGTGGAACTAGAACAGTCTACCCCAGTGAGCGAAATAAAGGGTTCAGTTCGACATTCTAACCACCTGAAGAAGGCCGGAGCGTACAACGGCCGAAACGTTGTAATAAATATGGCGATAAAGATGAGGACAATAGTACGAATAATGTAAATAATGTACGTTTAAGTTTAGCAACGAGTGTAAATATACAGACAAAGAAAGAGAAGCAGATAAGAACTGTAATTATAACATGCGAATCGAACTGCTGGAGTGTCTGTTATATTTTTGTAGGCCTTTGGAGAACGATTATTTTAAACAATTCGAAATGCTTACTATTCTTTTGCAAGAGTTAAATCTATCGATATCTTTGTTCGTCGCTCAAGCATGTATTTTCCATTGCATACAAGCTCCTCTAGGGCGCATACACACATTGAAACATGCCTACTATCACCCTCAGTGTTGTCCTTCCGCTGCTACTTAAATCCGATGTCCTTGCATGAGTGTTACTTCTTAAGCAGCACTTTGAAGAAAGGAAAGGCAGCCCTGAATTGATGAGAATCTTTTTTTAACTTTTTTCCGGCACACAGGTGGGTAAAATAATATCTATGCATACTTCCCAATTGTTTTCCGAAATAGTAGCTCACAATGAACATTGTTCAAGGATTGATCGTTTTATTCTTACACCTGTTTAATTCTTTGCCACATATAAAGAGATTGGTGGGTGTGTCAGTTAACCAGATAACTATTGGGTAGTGCTTGAAAACTGTTCTCATTACTATTGTGATATCACCTCCTGCTGTTGCTGTTTGGCTGTGGACTATAGTGCATAAATGGTGAGAAATTAAGTGACATCAGGAGTATAGTTCCATTTACAGAATCACTTATGAGTGCCACAGAACAGAAGACAGAAGTCTGAGGTCATTTCACCAAAATCTGTTTTTACAGTATCGATTTAATATAAATATATTAATCAGGGCCGTAGCAAAGACAAATGTTTTTTTGGTGGGGAGGATAAAATAAATTAGAATTTAGCCTAAACTTATCAAAGGCCGCCTACATGGTTAGAGGTAAGAACATTTAAAATTTCCAGTACGCCTAGATTGGCAGAAATCATCTCTGAAATAATAGGGAAATAATAAGGGGAAATTATCATCATCGTAGAACTTTAAAGAAGAATTCTTTCATTTGGGGTTTTATGAATGTTATATTCTTCCTTTCTTTTATCGTTTTTTTCTTGTATTTCTTTCAAGAAACTGTACAAAATACTACGATTGGTAACAAATTTTCACATTTCACACACACACAAACATATATATATATATATATATATATATATATATATATATATATATATATATATATATATATATATATATATATAAGGAGGTGGTTAAAAATGCTGTGTCCAAACAAGAAAACATTAAAAAAATCTGATGTTTGATCATTTTGTGATTTTAATCTAAAGGAGAATTTTTTTCTTTTTGGAGGCGGGGGGCAGAAATTTTAGCCTAAAGTTATCAAAGGCCACCAACATGGTTAGTTGCAAGAACATTAAATATTTCGAGTATCACAAGATTGGCAGAAATCATCTTTGAAATAATGGAGAACCTGTCTTCTCAAAGAACATTACATTTTTATTCATATATTTTAGTTTTAGTTTAGTTTATTTTTGTTGAACTCTCCACAATTCCAAATTAAAATGAAAACGCACCCACGCGATAAAGGGAATTTATCATCATCGTACACCTTTAAAGAAGAATTATTTCATTGGGGTTTTATGAAACTTTCATGGTCTTTTTGCTTTCTTGAATTTCTTTCTTTATTGTATTTTGTTTAAAAAAAACCTGTAAAAAATACTAAAATTGGTAGCATGGTATCCAGTTCACCTGGAGAACAGTTCATTACAACCTTCTCTTCATATACAGAGTTCGGCTGGTATCTGAGGACAGATTTTAAGGATTAGTAAAAAACTTGCTGAACAAATGAATATATATTTGATTACAAACAAGTAAACATGAAATTTATCTAACTATTATTTAATTTTATTCAATAAAACCACCACTAGCATCAATAATTGCCTGTGCACGAGGTCGAAATCGGCTGCAATTTCTGATTAATTCGTTTTTATTTATGTCATACATTACTCGAACTATTGCAGCTTTAAGAGAGTCTTTGGTGTTATGAGGCTGTTTATTAACCTCCTTCTCAACAACGCTCTACACATAATAGTCTAGTGGGCTGAGATCTGGAGAGTTAGGAGGCCAAATATTGGGTGTGATGTGGTCGTACAAATGATCAGTTATCTATTCTTGTGTTTGTAGCGCCTTGTGGGATGGAGCCAAGTCTTGCTGGAATATGTAAAGCCTGCCTTACATATGTTGTCAATCCAGGGTTTGACAACTGTTTCTAGAACCTCAATGTAAGCAGTAGCATTTACTCCAAGACCTTGTGGAAAGAAAAGTGTGTTGTTTTAGACACATGCAGATTTTTGGCAATTGACCTCATTGATTCACCTCGGTTTTCATCAATTGTCTGCTTGACTTCCTGAATAAATTCGGATATTCTAACTTTATCCGAACGTGCAAAATGTATTTTACGTTTTGATATAGATATAGGGGAACTGTCAGCGTTTTCTAACTCTTTTTCGTATCTTGTGGACAAATGATTTTGCAACTCTGAGAAAACGTGCAATATACAAATCGCTATGATCAGCTTTTAATGCCACAATCACAGCATGCCTTTTCATTTCATTTGTTATCATAGGGTTTGCCATTCTTGATTTCTGAAAAATAAAAGCATTAGAAGTTAGTGGGAAGCAGTATTAATCTTAAATCTGTATGTCCTTAAATACCAGCCGCACCCTGTATATTTTATTTTATTTAACCCACATTTCGTGATTGTATCTTTAATTTCTGATAGACAATGTTCTTTTTTTGCTGCAGAGAACTATGGATGTTCAGAATGGAATAAAGAAATCTAGTATTAATATCCATTCTACTTTCTTTCACCTGTCATTGCTTTTAAATATTCCACACATTGTAACTTTGTCATATGTCTTGGGTAATAGTCAAGTCGAAGTAATTGTGAGTGACACATAGTGAAAAATAGAAGTTATGGTTCAATTCACCGGACTATTTTGTTACAATATCAGTCAAAATTAATTGGGAAACAATGACGTCTTCTCCACCAAATATCTTTGCTTTGTTTCTATTCTTGTGTTTGTACTCAATTTCTGGTTATTTTTACCTGTATGTATACAACCGCTCTGCAAGTGTGTTCTAAACAACAGCAAATCCTCAATCCGTCCTCTATTCAACCAATTCGAAGTTCTAACATCTTCAGCAGACAAGGCAGAATGCTTTGCTCGAAAATTCTCATCCAACTCAACTCTTGACTCCTCCGGTGTACCCACGCCCGACATCATCGCTAGAACTGAGACTCTGCTGAGTAATATATGCATGATTCCGTCGTTGGTCTCGGACATAATTTCTAAATTAGACTCCCATAAGTCAAATGGAGGCGGCGGGGTACCAGCCATCATGCTAAAGAAATTTGCTCCTGAGTTAGCTCCAGTTCTCGCCAAACTCTACAACTATTGTCTCGCCGCTTCCCGCTTGCCAGCCTGTTGGAAACCCTCTTCTGTCGTCCCTATTTTAAAGAACCCTGGAAAACATTCTCACCCCTCTAACTAGCGCCCTATCAGTCTCCTACCGCTTTTCAGCGAAGTCTTCGAAGCTTTAATCAATAAGGAAGTAGTTAAGCTTACCTGGCATCTTACCTGTCTCTAGAAAAGGATATTGTTATGGGGCCCTACCTTCATGGACAAAATAGACTCGTCCATGAAGGTAAGTCCCTATAACAAATATGGATTCCGTTTTGCTCCTTCTACCGCTGATGTGCTTACGGCCATTACTGATTATGTATATCAAGCTCTTGATAATAACGGCGAAGCTTGAGCTGCTGGCTCTAGATATCTCGAAGGCCTTTGACAGGGTTTGGCATGTTGGTCTTCAGGGTTACGGTACTACAGGACGATTATTTGGCTTAATCCAATCATTCCTATCAAATTGTGAAATAAAGGTACTCCTGAACGGGTTCTCTTCCAATTCTCCATACGAAAGCAGGAGTTTTCGAAGGCTCTACCCTGGGTCCTACACTGTTTCTGATATTCATCAATGATTTCCTGATGCCATCAGATCTCAAGTTAGCATCTATACAGACGACACTACTATTTACTCTTGTCTCAATAGTAAATCCCGCATAGCTGACAAAGTTAATATGGTCGCTGCTCTTAAAATGGATCTCCAGTCAGTGGTTAACTCGGGCAGTAAATGCCTTGTAAACTTGAATGCCTGCAAAACTAAACTGCTCTCATTTAACCGCCACAGGAAAACTTTCCTTCCCCCCATCAGCATGGTTGGTGCTCGACTCCGTGAGAGTGTCTCACTATGCCCTCTTGGCCTCATGTTTTCTAATGACTTGAGGTGGAACAACTACAATCAATAGCTGCATCTACTGCAAGGAAAGTCGGTTCACTGTGCCGTGCCAGAAGGTTTTTCTCGTTAGTGCCCATCTTACACATCTACAAATCTACCATTCGTCCATGTATTGAATACTGTTGCTGGTCTGGTGCCCCTGCTGTTCATCTTGAGGTTCTTGACAGAATCCAAAGAAAGATCTGCAATGTAATCGGTCCTGACTTGGCTTCACAACTTCAGTCACTTTCTGTTCTGATGAGCTATGTTCCCTGATCCCTCGACGATATGAATTTAAAATGCTACTAGATTGGCATCTAGGACGACCCTTTTACTGTTGAAATAGTTAAACGCAACCGCCACTTCTACTCCAGCAGCTTCTTTTCTTACGCTTCCCGACAGTGGAACTCCCTTCCACTTACTTGTTTCCCTGATAACTATAATCTTCAAAAATGTAAACGCAATGCCAATCGTCATCTTCTGTTACATTGATCCCCGTTCTTCTTTTATTCTTTCCTCATTCCCCCCCTCTATGCGCAACCTTTTTCCTCACTTTCACTCTCTGTAACCCCCTTCGTGCTAGTGGCACTCCTGCTTGCGGTGAAATGCTTAAAAGTAGATTACGAGAGTCTTGTTTTGGTGATAATAATGATAATTAACACATAGCTGGGGGGAGAAGAGGTGGATTCATGTCTTTACAAAGAGTTTTTTGTGTGTAAATTAAAATAATGAACTCAAGAGGAATTGAAAGACGGCTCTCCGATTAACAATTCTGTGCCATTATCCATTACATCACCCGCACCTCCAAGATTACGGCTCCTCGTATTCCCAAGCGGTAACCTATCTAAATACTAACTAGGCTCGACACTGCTTAACTTCGGTGATCTTACAGGAATCAATGTTTCAACGTGATATGGAGTAATCTTTCTTTCTTTGCGGACTGGCGCTGCACAATCATAAACAAAGAACTGTGCCAAATAGCAGAAACCACGCCACTTGTGGACTACCAGCAGCAGCAACGACTGAAATGGATAGCAATCAAGATAAAATAATAACAAAAGAACTATAACAGCGAGTGAACTTGAGAAACCTATTATATACACACATATATTTTATATATATATATATATATATATATATATATATATATATATATATATATATATATATATATATATATATATATTTAAATATATTTGCAACGGTACAGAAGCGTATCAAGGCATAAAAAACAATTTTTTTTATTAACGGCCATGTTAGATTTAAAATAAAACACCAGTTAACCGGTTTCGTCCCCTCTCATCAGAACTGTTAACGGGGAATAGAAATTATGAAGAAAATATCTGTTATGGATGACATGAATGAATGGGCAGGGAAGAAAGAGATAGATAATAAAAAAAGGAAAAAGTGTATATAATTAAAGTAATACCACACAAGATGCTAGAGACCCAGTACAGCAAGCCCAAGCAAACAGTCCCTTTGTTTGCAAAGAGACGGTCGCCTGGACCTGATGTACAAAGTCTCCAACACCCTGAGATGGAATACTGAGTGTGCCCTGGCCAAAACGGAAAACCAGGTCACACTGAAATCCAACGCACAAGTAGGATTATTTATTAAATCATCCGCAATCGACGACCCATACGTATTTCGAATGGAATCGCCCAACGAAAAATTTTATTTAATATTTTCGCAGGTACGTGTTGTTTAATTCTAGCGTATGTGTATATACACACACACACACACACACACACACACACACACACACACACACACACACACACTGGCGAAAATAAGTTTAAGACCGATCGTTCATTTCAGAATACGTTGAGTTTTCCATAAACTTTAACAATTGGACCATTCCCAAAGCGACTAAACGCACCCTTCATATTACACCCCCGCCTCTCACATGCGCCATTTTTTTTTTACACATGGAATTCCTCGGTTGGGCGGCATTTAACAAAGGATTTTTCATCCGATCCAAAGATACAAATGCATGACTCGTCACTCCAAAGAACTCTACACTCGACCGTCCATTGAATGTGACTTTTCGCGAAATTCAGCCGCTTGAGTCGATTCCTCTCTGAAATAATTGGCTTTTTTCTAGCAATGCACCCGAATAATCCAAATTCTCTTAGACAGTTTCAGACAGTTTGTGGCATAAAACTAACGCCAGTTTTACCAGATAATTGGCTGCAAATATCCACGGCCGCCAGCATTCGATTAGCTTCGGAAAGCCTATGAATTCGTCTATCCACTTGCACTGTTGTTTCTCTTGGGGCTCCTGATCTTTGCCTATCCTTATATTGTCCAGTCTCCTGGTAAAGCTTCCAAGACTGAACACAAGACGTTTTGCTGCACTTCAATTCCTTGCATATGTTCATAATGGAAACGTTTTGTTGATGAAGTAACACTATTTTTGATCTAGTCACTGGCCTAAGACTACAACGCTTTCCCATAGCGAATTAATTGTATAACAATGCTCAGTTATTACACTGTATAATGCGTTAATGACCAGCCATGTGGCCACCCATTTAGCAAATACTTTGCATAATGCCCATGTGGTCTGAAACTTATTTTGCTGGCAAATTTGGATAATCTAAATTAATCCAGCATTAAATTTTTTCAAATTGTAGTAAAATATACAATTCTAACATCATTCGAAAGAGAAATAAATTCTACATAAAGCGTATACAATAAAACTAATTTATATTGTTTTATTAGAAACATATTCTTAAATGAATGAAACTTTAACCGTCAGTCTTAAACTTATTTTCCCCAGTGTACATCAAACAAAAGTTTAGGAAAGAAACCTCCAGTGAAAAGAACTTTAACAGCTAGTGGACTTGAGAAACCTATTGTCCCGGTTTTATAATCATTTATTTGACAGCAGTACTGCCTGCTTGTTCAATGAATACACAATGTTTCCTTGTATGGAAACAACTAATATTACCATAATCATTACTATGCAAGCATTTTTCCCCAGTAGATTTTAAGGATTATTATTATAGATTTCTCAAATAAAAAAGATTTTCACGCTAATTCAAACAGATCATTGTCATTTATATTATGTTGCGAGTTGCAACAGGTTTGATCAGGTTTTATATGCTCTTGATACATTTGACCCGCAGACCATTTTTGGCGGACGTGTGAGGCCACAGGTAAAATAAGACATAGAATTTAAACAAAGAAATTTCAAGAAATATATTGATTGGGCATTTTAAATTCGGAAAATGAGAACTGAAATTAAATATAAAGAGTCCAAAGTATTCTTCAGTGTCTGTAGCTGAGGTACTTACATGTCGATGGGAGGGGAAAAGAATACGTCTTTTCTCTATGAAAAGACAACGAGAAAGTGATGGGTTCTTTCAAATCTCGCGCCGCCTGTAATTATCGTCAGGTGGCGGTAATTTAAAATCTCGCCGCCTGTGATTATCACTGCGGAGGAGGTGGGTAATCCAACAATTATCAAGAGGTTTAAATTAGCTTAATCGAAATCAACACCATGAAAATTTTCATACCACTTTTGGTAAATTCAATCATTTAAAATATTTTTTTTTTCGTTTTGAGTCGAATTTTTACTCTTCTTAAAGTAAAAGACGTAATATAATGAAAATGTTGCTACTTTTCTTTAATGTTAGATTTGATAAAGAAAAAATACACAAATGTGGGCAATTGTTAAGTAAAATGGCAGAAATACGCCCCTGATGGAATAATCCATACTAACCTCTCACCCCTCCGATATAATCTACTTTACACCAAAAATCACCTATCAACCAATCAACACTCTAGTTTCAGCAAGCGAGACTTCTCATTGGCTCAGACCCCTAGAACTGTAACAAGTTCACGCGAAAATGTCTTTTCGCGCCCAGCGTTCTGGAGCCTATTTTCTTGGCCCAAACTCTATAAATCTGAATCGACTCAGTCAGACTTTCACCTCTGGAGAGATGCCAAACTAATCCACGCAAGTCAAAACCTTGACCAACTACACTTTTACCGCGCAAACTTCTCTGATTCAGCAAACAACAACCACGCTCTCTCAGGAACAATTTGTAGCAATTACTTACAATACTTAAAAAGTGATATTTACTCACTACTAAATAAGTATTGGTAAACAATCAATCAAACATCCAAACAACTAAAGGTACACAACTCCTAACTTAAACTTACGCACACACACTATTGATTGAACTCACACAAAGGACATTTTTGTACATAACCAAATACTTAGTTTAATTTTACGAACAAATCTTAATAACAGCTTCACACACGCTGAAACTTCACAAAAATACTCTACACAATCTAATTCAACCATCCTCATTTATCCAAAAATATTCAACCCAATTGTATATGTCAATTGTATATAAATCCATGTTATTGTTGTACTTTTAATTATGTTTGTCTTCACTCTGAATTTTCAAGCATGATTTGTTTTCAATATTCCTTTTATCTCTTAATTTGTTGTGGACTAATGTTTAAAAACACCGACATCATAAATCCTTCTGATAACTAAAAATACATTCACCAGTCTGCAACACCGCCACCTTTCACGCATGCAAAATAAAAGTTTAAAACGGTCGCATTCCATTTATTATTTAAAATATGTCAGCAAAGACATCTTAAAATTTCCTGGTTAAACGTTATGTTTTTTTAATTATTAAAACACATTCATTGAAGAAACATCAACTCAAAATAGTTCCGAAATTTAAAATATTAAAAAAAACATCAGTTAAATAAATGAAAATAAATCATTAAAAACGGATATTTTCTAATCGTCTCCAAAATTTTAATTCACCATAAAATAAAAAGAATTTATATCAAATTCTCCCAGAGTGAAGCCCTTTATCAGAGTTAGCTCCTCCTTAATTGCCTAATTGTCCACTAGGGGACGCTCTCCCTACACTATAAATACTGGGCGACTTCTTCCCTCGTTCTCTTTTTCATTTTGCATTTCAGCGGACACATTTAAAAATGTAATCTCTCGCAGTGATCCGCGTTTTCGCCCACTTGTGGGAAAACGCCATGAAACACACATACACGTACGTACGAACATTCACCCAAACACAAACTCTTTACGTTCACACACAAACACAAATGTTAATGTCTATGTCACTTGTAAATTTGTTGTTTAATACATATATTTGTTTACATATATATGTCGATCTCGTTTGTTTTCTTTACATCACAGGTTGGATTCAACTTGAGTCCCCATGTTCTTATAGTGGACCTTCTAGCAGGAATAAACAGCACGTGTTCCTAATTCAACAACACTCAAACCCACTCGGTCCTCGACACCTTCCCTTGCACTTCTTCGGTTAGGCTCACCTTCGCGATCACCAAAATATGAGCGACTTGAACGCGCTATTTCTAGAGGCAGGGTCTATATTCGCGCTCATCCCGATAAACAAGGCAAAAACAGATTTTTTTTAAACATAAAATTTCCTTGTAACTACACGTAATATCATTCGTACTTACGAAATGTAAATAACTGTTTTTTCGTAATTTTCATTCTGGTGATTGGAGTTGTTGGAAGGCAAGCTAAACAAATTGTGATTTACAATTTATAATTTCAAAAGTGTCCCAAAAATTTAATAAAGAAAACTAAACAAATATTGATTTAAAATTTATAATTTTTTACGGTGAATTAATATTTGCGATAAGTAACTTTACATTATTTGAGGTGAATTAACATAAAAGATAAAAAAAACAAAATAAGAACGTTTTGTTTTAGTTTGTTTTGTTTTTTCACAAAACAAAAGTTTACGGAATATTTTATTAAAACATCAAATTAAAAAATTCTAAACAAAATAATAATCTAGTTGTATTTTCGGATTCAGGGCAAAATTTTATGCAGCTTAAAATTCAATTTTAAATCGACTTGATTTCTCCGGGAATTTATCTTTAAAAATTGTAAATTTTAAAGTCAAGTGTTTAGTTTAAATTATATTAAACAATTAAATGCCGATTAAGATTGGCATTTAATTTCAGTAATTTTCTTTTTTATACAAAATTCTCTTTTTACAAATGAATTAAATGAATAAGTATCTAAAAATTCTGCCTTTTTACAGATTCTTAATGTTTTCACAATAAAACGATATTTCTGGATAGAATAAGTTACAACTCAAATATTGTCATCTAACTACAAACGCAGAAACAAGTATAACTATGTATATTTATTTTGGTATATTAGTTTCATCAACCAGGAAGAACGCCAGTAGATTAAAAAATTAAAAAAAAAAAACAGAAAATAAAATAAATAAATGTATTTTCAGTGCATATATACTCGTGTATAAGTCTAGTTCGTCTACAGTCAGGGCACATAGACAAAAATGCATATTTTCAAGGAATTAAATTTTCAACGCCATTTTATTGATTTAGAATATTAACAAATAACATCTTCAATATGATTTCCATTATTTGTGATACAGATATTGATGTACTTTGCAAGATTCACGTAAACTCGATGCAATAACTCCACATTGCCATCAATTTTAGTATATTCACTCTTTATGCGTTCAATCAAGTGTGTTGCATTTGCGGTTTTCATTGAGTACACCTTCTCCTTTAGCTTACCTCAGAAAAAGAAGTCAATTCATTCTTCTTTTGACAAAA
This sequence comes from Acanthosepion esculentum, assembly GCA_964036315.1. Classification (NCBI taxonomy): domain Eukaryota; kingdom Metazoa; phylum Mollusca; class Cephalopoda; order Sepiida; family Sepiidae; genus Acanthosepion; species Acanthosepion esculentum. The sequence goes on along the minus strand of OZ038493.1, from coordinate 75,991,278 downwards.
CCATGTTTAGTCTGTGAAGGTAAAAACAAATATAGTTAATGAGATTTCCTATGTGTCCAGACTTTAGGGATACTCTGCACAATACGAAGCCTCTGTCTTTGCATGCATTTCAGTTTTAAAAGAAAGAAAAGAAAGATTTACCTGTGTATAGCGCAACCGGTCACCGAAAGTGTATGATTTTTAACCTCTTCCAAAAAGAAAGTATCTGTGTATAGTGCGACCACCTATTTTTTTTAAATGATCATAAAAACTCGCACTATACTCGAGTATATACGGCAATGGCTCCTGTAACCTTATTAACGGAATATCTCATTACTAGAAAGAGGAGAACAGGCTGCGTGACGAATAAATATATACGCTTACTGTTATTTAACTAACTTAGTATAACAATGTGTTTAGGGGTCTCCCCTTTTTACACAAATGGACTCACCCAAGGTATACATATAATACTACCAATGAATACCCGAATTGTAGTAGTCAGTAGTAGTAGTGGAACGTTGAGTCGGTCGGTAGAACGTTTGGACAGTCAGACGGTGCAAGAGTCACAGTAACGAGCCCGTAGACTCAGTAAGAAGTCATACAGCGATACGTCGATATCAAAGATTATATATATATATATTGCTACTAACCCGCATTCCTGGAACTACTAACCTGTATTACCAGTTTGTATTATTACGTTAATACATTTATTTCCTATATTCATTCTTGGCGTTTGTTATTATTTGATACCGGATTTCATCCCGGAATCCACAACACAATGTGTATTTGCTTTGGTATATTATTTTCAATAATTCAGTAGTAATTTTCATTTATTAGTGTCCAGCAATGGTTTCTGTAACCTTAATAACGGGATATCTTATTATTAAGAAGAGGAGAACGAGCTACTTGACGAATAAATATATATTCTCACTGTTATTTGCACTGTTTACAGTCGCTTTAATGTCCTCATCTTTGTTGTTTCTATCACAACATATCAGCTAATGTGTTCTCTGATTATCTTCAGATCTCTGTCTATCCAGATAACCCTCAAGCTATTTGGGTGGATTGTAATTGTGGGGTCAATCCCAGAGTATGGTAGTACAGGGTTAGACTCAATAAGAACAGAACCAGCAATAAATGAGCAGTACTAAAAAAAAAGACAAAAAAGAACAAGACGAAACATCCATAGACATCGCGAAACGAGAACAATCAAACCCCTCGGATTAAATAATAGGTTCAGTTCGTGAATCCGTAAGGTTACAAAGAGTCCCTGAAAAAGACCATAGAGCACAAAGGCCGAAATGTTTTGATAATTACAAGCGTGCAAAACGGGTGATGGGTAACTATTTATAACTATCTTACTTTTTGGCTATCGATGGGGGGGGCTATATTTCTCGATTCAACAGTAGCAGTAACGAAAGTAAACAGCAGGGAACAACCGGAAATCCCAGAAATCTTTAAAAGGCTGGCCAAGCCCTATTCAGGCCTCTCGTTTCCTCTTTTCCTTTTCAGCGGAGGGCTACCTTCAAGGCCCAGCTCGAAGGAGTACTCACAACCTTTCCTGCAGAAGATACGTAGTAATCCTGGCCGAAGATTTCTCGTTCCCCGTGGGAACAAGCGGAGAAATCTCCTTTCATTACGCCCAACCGAAGGACTACTACTCACAACCCTTGCTGCAGAAGATACGTACCTGTCTTAACACTCAGATTTCTCGTTCCTCATGGGAACAAGCGGAGAAATCTTTCTCTATGAAACACCTGCTGCCAAGAATATACACACATGCAACCGAGAAAATTCTCTGTGGCCGTTATTACCGCATCAATTGAGACAACCTTTCCAATACCGCCCCCCCCAAATGTCAAACCTTATCAGGAGTCAGAAAAGGAGGTAATGAGAAGCCCAATCTATTTACTCTCTTCCTAGACTATGCCCCTCAAATATAAGCACAGATGTGAACAGATGGGCATTGATCAATTATGAATTCCATACCTCAAACAACTGCTCTGTGAAAAGAGGATGTTTCCGCGATCACTACAATCTTAACCGGTTCAAGTCTAGGGTTAACACTTATCTCCTCTTCCTATCTGTATAAACTATCTCTTAACCTAACTCTTCGCCGCAAGTGGTCCCCGGACCTTGTACATCTAGAATCTGACGAGAAAAAAATTGTCTAGCACGGTAAACTAAGTTTTGTCCCAAACGACTCTAATAATAAAAAACAAAGTTCTTGCTCTTCACTCCCGAGGCCAATGTACAGATGATAGGCTGGGGGTGTCTACCCTGATTATATAGGTATTTAATAGATACATAGTTATGAAGAATAAACTTGAACAAAAAAACTCAACATCCTCTACCAATTGTTCCAAGAAATAGAACTCAAAATAAATCTTTCCAAAATGATCTGGAATGAAATCAGTGATGGCACCTGCACTGAACCCATCAACAAAATAAAAACATCCTCTATCAAGTGTTCCAAGAAATAGGACTCAAGATAAGCCTTTCCAAAACAAAAACTATGATCTGAAATTAGAATGAAATCAGCGATAGCATCTACGGTGAATCCAACCAAAATAATTCAGGATGATTTGTTTTTTTTACGGTTTATCAACCCTTTGGGTTATTTAAAACCGATGCATATTTTGGATTCTATGAATAATTCTTTTTCTTTCACGAGTGAATAATGCATTAATGGTGTGGCCCGTTTAGAGGCCAGAAAGAAAGACACGGAAGACGAAGGTAGGTTGAAACACGTGTATTGAAAATACAGATACATACAAAGCAAGAGTGTTAGTAATGAGCAGTTAGAAGTGTCCGTCCGAACGGTCAGGCTACACTGCGTCTCCCCTACCCTACGACTCTCACCTAGGAAGTCTCGCAGTTAGTATTTATGAGAGGAGGAAGAGTTCGTTCTACTGTAGGAGGGTTTACCACAACAATTAACAATTTGTGGAGATAAGTATCTTACGATTTAACCCATAGCTAGTAGGGGAGAATAAGTGAATTCATAACTTTCCCAAGTCTATTTGCGCGTAAGTAAATGTAAAGAACTAGACTGGAATTCGAATTTGGATCTCCGATTTCTCATTCTACGCCTATATATATTACACCACCCGCACATTATGTGAAGATGTATAATTAGTAAATACTAGACACTTCAAACAGCTCGGTGTGAGGATCGCTTATATTAAATTTAGTTTCGGAGAAAAGGAAAAGTAACACAGAATAGGTGCTCTAGTAGTTTCGCCCAACACCACAAGATGCCACAGAACCAAAAAATTAGCCTTAAAATTCGAGTTATATTAAGTAGCCTTGGAGGATTGATATTTTCATAGGGATGCCATATACGGCGCTAAACTTGTTCAGAAATATCTAAGCTGACAGTTGTATTCAAGTCTGTTTCATTAAATCTATGTTGAGCGAAGGAATCATGCTAGTGGACTGGCGCTACACAATCACAAAGAACTGTACTAAATAACAGAAACAGCATTACTTGAGGACTACGAACATCAGCAACCAATAAGAGGGAAAGCACATTGTTATGGTCCAGGTTAGGAAAATTGAAATAAAAAGGACATGTATTTAGACTCAACTTTCGCTGCTTTTCCTTTACTTCCACGGAAAGTTTTCGGGCGAACTACATTCCTTGGCCCCGCCGAGTCAAAACCTTCACAGCAAGCACACGCCATGAAACGGACATAGTAGCAAACCCCACCCACATTATCTTCGTATCCTGTGGCTGATAAATAAGTTCCACCCGAGCAGCTCCTTCTCACGAACGACTTCTCTGTGGAACCGATCTTCCAGCAGGATGTTTCCCCGATCGCTACAATCTTAACCTGTTCAATGCTAGGTTTAGCCATTATACTCCTATACACAAAAATGGCCTCTTAATGTAACCCTCTAACTCGAGTGACCCCCGGGGCTCGTAAAGAGTGAACCTTACTGTAAAAGAAAGAAAGAGTTGAAATTTCTTAGAAACATAATGAGGAAAGCAGGATCGGAAAGTTTGAAACACACAGGACATATTGAAGATGTGAGGGACTGATGGAAATAACGAGTAGCATATCTAACAGGAGGCAAACAGTACTTAGAGCTAGAAAGTATAGAATGTTGTGGAGAGCCGTGTCCTGAAGAATAAAAGAAGACAAAGGATAATTAACAATTTTTTCTTTCATATTATATCTGAGGTCGTTATTAAGTGAAGACAATAATCAAAGCTATATGGTTTGATATGCAATCATTTCCCTATTACTCAGCTGTTCTATTTATTCGTGATAAAACCTGATTCATACAAACAGGAGACTATCTGCTCTTCACACTGTTATGATCCAGGTTAGGACCAAGGAAGAACAACACGAACACAAGAGTAGAAATAACGAAGATATATTACACGGAATAATAATACAAGATGTGGAAGGTGTTAGTATGACTGTCAGCCTGGTTTAGAGTGAACTACTATCGGCTCGACTCGATTCGTCCCTCTCTCTCTCTCTCTCTCTCTCTCTCTCTCTCTCTCTCTCTCTCTCTCTCTCTCTCTCTCTTGAGAGGCGTAGTATACATAGTGTTAGGGAGAGTTTATTCTGTAGTTATAGGTAAGGACCCATAACACACATGTAACTAAAAGAGAAAATAATGACATAATCAAGATGTTGACATTCCACATTACTTTAAATAAAAGGTTAGGAAGGAAACCTCCATCAATACTGGAAAGAGTGATAACAGCTACTGGGCATGAGAAGAGAAAATAATGACATAATCAAGATGTTGACATTCAACACTACTTTAAATAAAAGGTCAGGAAGAATCCACACCCCTTCAGTACCGGAAAGAGCGATTACAGCTACTGGACTTGAGAAAACCTGTTTTCCTGAAAAAACAGTTTTAAGAGAAAGATTTTATAAAAATTCAACTGAGCCATACTGGCTGCTAGTTTGATGAATGCCAAATGTTTCCTTATAGAGAAATGTCTAATATTACCGTTAATATTCTGTATGACGACATTTCTGTCACTTCAAGTCTATTTTTCATTCTTATTTAGGGAGTGAGAAGATATATTTGGAACGAGTGGTAGAGGAAGAAATAAGAAAAAAAAACAGAGAATGTTAAGTGGGAAGAAATTGAACAAAGCATCTTGTGATATGAAATGTTCTATTCACTGACATAATGACACAAGCATGAAGTTGACCTTCCACACTACTTCAAACAAAAGGTTAGGAAGGAAACTCCCATCAATATTGAAAAGTGCGATAACAGATAGTGGACTAAAGAAACCTATTTTCCTGAAAAACCGTTTCAAGAGAAAGATTTTATAAATTTAACCGAAAGCAGTACTGGCTGATCGGTCAATGAATGCCAAATGTTTCCTTTTTAAGGAAACGGCTTATATTACCAAGACTATTGACACATCTATTAACTTAAATAGGGCAATTGAGTCTTGGCTTGCTACAATGGCTTCTCGTCCTTTAATGGTAAACGTACCCCGTTTTAAGTGGGGTTTCTTTCTTCAAATAGATGTATACTCAAACACAGATAATACACTCTGATCCAGGTAGAAATGCTGGGAAATAAAAATTTGATACGATCCTGAACGCAAAAAGACAAACATCTTTTGTCTTCATCAGCATGGCTGATGCTAACTCCTAAAAGAGTTACTCATTGCACCTTCTCGGGCTAACGTTTTCCGCTGATCTGAAGGGGGAAGATTATATTGCGTCAATTGCTAAAATTGGTTTACCGTGCAAGACATTCTTTCTCGTCAGATGCTAGATATACAAGGCCCGGGGACCACTCCCGGCGGAGAGTTACGTTAAGAGATAGTTTATACAGATAAGAAGGGGAGATAACTGTTAATATTAATCTTGAACCGGTTAAGAGTGTAGTGATCGGGAAAACATTCTCTTGGGATTCGGTTTCACAGAACAGTTGTTTGTGAGAAGCTGTTCGAGTGGAATTTTTCACCAATGGAACATGGAGAGAATATGGGTGGCTTGCTACAATGTCGGGGCCTTGCCGTGAAGGTTAGAACTGGCGGAACCAAGGAATGTAGTTCGACCGAGCAAGAAAGCAGTAAGAGGCTCGCCACATCCTATATGTGGGGGAGAGTTTGGAGGGTGGAAAATAATTTGTATATACGTACCTTTTGTTATTATACGAGCTTGCTTTGCCATAGGAAGTTTTGATTTTTTTAAAATAGAAAAAACACCTGACGGCAAGTAAAACCTAAACGGACACATTGAAGGAGGGATAATACTCAGTGGCTCAAATTAATTGATATTGAACAGAACCACATCGACCATTATGCAAGTACGTCACCAAGCACCCACGAAAAGATCTACCTTTACATTTTATCTAGAAATGTTCTTTAGTGATGAACTTGTTGCGTAATACAACATCCATGCCAGTGTTTATTTCATAGTGAAATTTATAAATACTTTATCAAGAACAGCATTCCTGCTCGGGCCGCATTCCTGCTCGGGCCGCATTCAGTCCAACCAGGAGCAAAGAAAATACCCGAAAAAATCTATTGTTCATTCCCAATTAGTAAAAGATATTCTATTGATTAGTCAAACGTGCGTGTGGGCTTTCACGCTACATTCCAAGTGTGAATCATCAATACAAATTCATCTCAAACTGCAGCTGCACAGTAAAATCCATCTTGCACATTTAAAAATCTGCCATTCGTCCGTGCATTAAATACCGCTGCCATATATATGGTCTATTGCTCCTGCTATACATCTCGAGGTTCTTGACAAGATCCAAAGAAGGATCTGCAATGTGACAGATCCTGAATTGGCATCTCGACATCAGTCACTTTCTAACCGACAAGGCGTGGCTTCTCTTGTCTTTTCTACAAATATTTTCATGGCAACTGCCCCGACGAGCTTTCTCCTTTAGTGCCCTACTACATGAATTTAAACGTGCTGCTTGATTGGCATCTAGGTCCCACCCGTTTATTGTTGAAATAGATAAATGTAACCACCACTTCTACCCCCAACAGCTTATTTTCCTGCATTTCTCGCTCGTGGAACTCGCTTCCGTTTACTTGCTACCCTGAAAACTACAATCTTCAAAAATTTAAATGCAACGTCAATCGCCATCTTCTATCTTCTTGAAACACATTCATCTTTTGTCCTTTCCTCAATCCTCCCTATTCTCAATCTGCTCTTTCACTTTCACTCCCTGTAACCACCCTTGTACTCCCGCCTTGCTTGGGATTAAATGATTTTTTTAAAAATGCATTTAGTTGGAAGACGAAGAATACAGTTTAAATTTTATATTCTGAATAGTTGAACTGTGTAGAAGATTTGCTGTTGTTTTGAAAGTTTGGGATAAATCTATTGATAACTGAAAGTTAGATGTATTAAAAGCAGTTATCTATCGACCAACAATTATTGAAAAACATCAAGGAAAGCAAACAGATTTTTTTCAGGCATACATGATCTTGTATATTATATTGATTAAATTATCGAAAATGTCCCTGGAAGAAAATATGGATATAAAAAACATATTCGCGTAATTAGTATTAATATTACCGATTCTTTGAATAAATATGGATACATGCATAGACTGACATTCTGAATGTCCGAAAATACGCAATCCATATTCGCCAATGAATCACGTTAATAACTGTCATTGAAAAGTTGATATTGACAGGAAGTTTCAGCCAAAATTACATCGAAATTTATGGAAATATTTTAAATTTTCTTACTCCTTGTCAGCACAACACGACAATTTATGGAAATTACATTTGTCAAGCTTGCACCAAATTTGTAAACGTTAATTCGTCTTTGATCTGAAAAACTATGCCTGATTAAGTCCAGGTTATTTGTCACAGATTTTTTAAACTGAAACCTGCTAACCCTGCTACTCGGTGGTTTCTGCAAGAGATTTTCTCGGTAAACAAAGCCGTTTCCAGCGATTTGATTTGGACATGAAAAAAGGGAAATGAAGGAGCAATGCGAATGGAAATAAGGAAACATTCAACATTCTTTGACCGAGCAGACAGTGTTAAAGCCGGTTAAAATTCATAGCATCTTCCTATTAAAATTTTTTTTCAGAAAAATAGGTTTCTCCATTGTTATTACGCTTTCGTGTATTAATGGGATGTTTCCTTCCTAACCTATTGTTAGAAGTAGTGTGGAATATCAACATCTTTATGTCATTGTTTTCAGCTCGAGTTACATGTGACATCCATTTTAGCTGTTGCCGCTATTGAAAGTCCTCAAAATAATGTGGTCTCTACTATATTCGAAGAAGGTCAAGGCGGCCGGCTTTGCTGAACGAGCGCAAGTACGGGTCCGCCGGGATGCTGAGGTTCTTCTCTGATTAAAAGAATTTCACCCAGGACCAGACGAGCAACAGGCAGAACGACATGTAGATCTGCAAAGACATCGAGGAGGTCCCCGTCGTGAAGCATACGAAGTTTCCCTCCTCCGTCATGACCCTTTGCGTCATCTCCAGCGTGGGGGACGTCATGCCTCCGTTCTTCTTTCAATAGGGCCTGAGATTCACCGCTGAGATCTACCAGGAAGTGCTGAGGAGCGTGGTGAAGCACTGGATGGACGAGATCGCCGCCGGGCGCCCCTACGTCTTCCAGCAAAACTCCGCTCCTGCACACAAGGCCAAGATGACCCAGGCGTGGCTGCTCAACAATGTTCCTCACCACTGGTCGATGGACTTGTGGCCGCCCTCCTCACCTGACTGCAACCCCCTTGACTATTTCTTCTAGGGCGTGATCGAGGCCAAGACCAACAAGCACGCCCGCAACACGTTCGGCTCTCTGAAGTGGAGGCGTTCACCGCTATGGACAAGGACATGGTCGCCAAAGCGTGTGACTCATTTCACGCACGCCTTGAGATGGTCGTCGCCGCCGCCGGCGGTTACATTGAAAAATAATGTAGTATGTAACTCTAACTGTTGCTAAATAAACTGTCGGGTCTCTGCATATACAACTTTTGTTTTTATAGCCTATTTCGTTTTCTTTTTGCCAAGTGTCTGAGTTTGCTGCAACACCCTGTATCAATTTACAGTGTTGGGAGAAATTGTCTATGTTCAATTTCCTTATCTCTTACACAAAATTTCTTTTAACTAATCCATACACCCAGGTATTTGAAGTGTTTAGTATTTACTAATTCTACATCCACAACTTTTATAATGGATTCGGTGTCGATACCATCGTTGTTTTCATTCCAGTTCCAGATAATGGATGGCATAAAAGGAATTGGAAAAAAACATTTTTATTATTCCAACGAAAAAAATTTTTCTTTATTTTTCCGTTATTTAAAACTGAAAAAAAATTTCTCCTTTATAACTTCTTATTACTCCAGGTATGAACAAGCCTTCTGTGTTTTTTGTCTTTTCAAACATGATAAAATCCTTCTTTTTGCCATTCCAGAGATTAAAGACCTTTTTGCATTCTTATTACTCCAGGTATGAACAAGCCTTCTGTGTTTTTTGTCTTTTCAAACATGATAAAATCCTTCTCTTTTTGCCATTCCAGAGATTAAAGACCTTTCTACATTCTTATTACTCCGGAAATAAAGAAACCTTTCAAAAATGGGTAAATCCGTCTGCATTTTTGTTATAAAAGGATTTTAATAAACTTCTATTTTTGCTGTCATTCAAAAGATGAAAAAAAGAAAACTAATGTTGTTTTCTTATACATGCCAAACCTGAAAAAATCCTGCCATCTTTGTCATTCAAAAGATTACAAAGTTTCCGCCTTTTGAGATTCCGACAAATGGAAATCATTCAGATATTATTAATTGTATTGATTACTACAGTGGAAAAACTGTATCAGTTGACCAGAAATATAACTTTTTATTGCAAGGGACAGTAATGTTTTACTTGACACTTCTTTGCGTCTGAGGTAATCTTCAATGTAGAATTCAAGTTTTCAACGGAATTTGTGCGACCAAATTCTGACACTAACGGAAGCAGGTAAATGTTAACTCATAGGTAGCGGGAGAAGAGGTGGTTCCATACCATTCCCAAGGTTATTTGCAAGAGAATATAACAAACACGTCTGAAATTGAAACTTGACTCACCATTTCAATTCTGACCCATTATTATACAACCGAACATCCAGCACTTGGTATTCCAAGCAGACACTTATCTAGCTACTGACCAGATACCTTTCCGAGAGGTACGTTTAAGTGGATATATAAAAAGACACAACTAGAATTAGAACTCGGCTCTCAGAATACTTAACACTCCCGAGTAGTTACTCATCTACGTACTGAACAGGCTCGACGTTACTTAATTTGATGCTGGACTCAAATGGTAATATTTGGCATAATTTCAAGGTCATCTGCGTGCAAAAGAATATAAGGTAGACAACTGAAACATAAAATGAAACTGGGCTCAATTTCAATTCTGGCACGTTATCCATATCAAAGAATATCTAAGTTTACAGCACCTGGTATTAAGAAGCGGTCACCCATCTAGATAGTGACTAGGTACCTTTCTGAAAGGTATGCTTAAATGAATATTAAAAAGAAAAAACGACTGGAATTGGAAATCGGCACTCAGAACACAGAGCATTCCCAAGCAGCCAAGACTGGACGTCGCTTAACGGGCTGTCATACTCAAAAGATATGTCTGCACTCAGAGGAGAAAGTCGTCTGTTGGCATAATTTCTGATGACATGCCGAGAACAACTTTAAACAGATCTGACAGTTTATTCTGGGCAATAAGTGTTTTTCGTTGTTCCCCGATCTGTTCTCTCAGGATGGGGCCATGCACATTGTGTACAGAAAATCGTCAATCAGGCATGAAATCGAAAAAACTAAAGCAAAAAATTATGTTAACCAGAACTTTACTGTTCTTATATCTAATGGAAGCGTACACGAAGTTATCATGTTAGATGGACTGGCCATGTCCCTTCATGCCGTGAGTGATCATGACTCTCCACAACTTTTATCCCTTGTAACCATTGGCAGTGTTCTTCCTTTGTTAAACCTCCCACCAACCGTCCCCCATCCATTCACATAACGTAAATAGCTCACTGTCTTCCTCTATCTCTCTTTCCCTAGATATACCCTGAGGCTTAAGTTTTTCAAGCTCCCCTTCCTTGTTATGTGTCCAAGAAATTTTAACTGTATAGGTGTTCTTTTTGTTACCGTTTTTTTTTTAGACTTCCTCGTAGCTTACACGGTCCGTCCATGGAATTCTCAGTATTCTTCTGTAGAACTATATTTCTTTCGCCTCAAATTTTATTTTCATTATTTTGTGGGTAGATTGTTCAGTATTTAGTGCTGTATAAGACTATGAATATCATATAGCAATTCAGCACCCTTTTCTTTGCTCCTAATGAAATTTTCTGTTTCTTTCTCCTTTGTTTAACTTTTGGAATGCATCGGATTTTGGAGTTACATGTTACATCCTTACTAGATAATTAAGCTTCTGTACTTAATTGATGTTGTCATCTCCGATTCGTAGTTCACATCTTTTTTCTCTTGCTAATACTTTCTATCAAATCGTAGTTGAGAGCTAGTCCTTTTTTCTTGCTTTTCCTTTACTACCTTGTGTTGTAAGGAAATGTCCCACACTCCCTATCGCCTATGTGGACTGACTATATCAGTAGTTATATATAGTGGGCACAGGATATACCTGGGGCTTGTTTCGGCAATTAGTTGGAGATTCGACCCCAGCTGTGCTGGTCGAACTCTCTGCCTTCGGGCAGGGAGGAACCCAGCCGAGGCTATGCCTAAGGGCAGAGTCTCGTCTGGGTCTGGGTCGGGGTCGGGGTCTATGGGGAATGTTTACCTGAACCTTCGAGCTCGGTTTTGCCCCGCATTAAAAACGGTCTTGTGCCACATCCTGCCTCGCGAGGAGGTAAGGTAAATAATCTTGCTTCGGCAATTAGTTGGAGATTCGCCTCCAACTGTGCTAGTCAAATTAGCTGCCTCCGGGGAGAGAGGATCCTAAGACGAAGCTGTGTCGAAGGGCAGAGTATCTTCTCGGGAAACAGCTATCCGACCCCGTTCTATCCTACGGGCTCGGATACCCCACATTAAATTCAGCCTTGTGTCACATCTGACTGCATGGGGCTGCTGGTAGATATCCTTGCTTCGGGAATTACCAGCCTACCACCCGATTCTCTTTTACAATAAACTTCTGTTCTTTCATCTACGCGCGTGTTGCTGTTCCTTCACTCAAGTACCACCTTTGTCTGTTTGTAACCTCTTTATGGATACAACACCTTGTCAACAAGGTCTTTCTGTCTCTGCTATCAACACAGTGATGCGTTTCTTATATCGTTACGTTTACGCCAACTGACAATAAATCCTGGTCGGACTTCTAGCGCCCTTTGGAGACTTTGAACAGATCTGGAGAGAAGAAACACTTTTTAGTAAATAAAAATAAAGATATCTGCAATAACGAATACGCAGCGAGACTTCATTGCAATGTTGATACATGAATCTATATCCTAGAATTACGTTCAATCGATATTTGATCCATACCTAAGTTCTTTTTGGTATGAAGCATGTTACAGAAAATAACAAAAGACGTAAAAATGGCAAAATGCATATGGCACTATGATGGTTGCATACAATGAAACAAAAACTGCAGGGTCTTCAAGACAACGTAATAAAGAAAAACTGTAAGAAATGACAATTGATAGCTTTGTATTTTATTGAAACCTCTTGCGGGTAATTTAAAGCCAGAAATTATTTTTAGATTATAAGACATTTTTTAACATAATAGCGATTTTTTGATAAAAGTCCTGCTAATTAACCCATAGCTGGGGAGAGAAGAAGTGGATTCTATCTTTCCCAACCGAATTTGGAACGCAGGTCTCCGATTAACAATTCTGAGCACATGCAAGTACTTGTTATCCCAATTGTTCATCCATTAAGGTTTTGACCAGGTTCAACGTTGAAGAATGGATGAACAATCAATTATACGATGACAGAATGTACAGTAGTTAGCAAGAAGAACGGCTGAAGATGAGAGCTACGAATTGGAGACATCAAAATCAAGGACATAGAGAATAAATAAATATCAGAGAAGTGTTTTAACAGATGACAGTGTGAAATATGCCTTTCACACTCTAAACAAAGTATTAAGAAAAAAGAAAAAATTATTAAAAACAAAGGAAATGGTGCTGAGCTGATTGATTGATTCGTTTTTTACGGCTTATCAACCTTTTTGCAGGTTATTTATAAGCCAGAAAATATTTTTAGATTGTAAGTATTTTTTGGAGATATTAATGATTTAGTGATACAAATCTTACTAATTAACCCATATCTCGGGGGTGAATAGGTAGATTCATACATTTTCATAGTATCGTTTTCTTTGTTTCTAACGAAAATTTTCTGTGTTTTTAATACTTTGCTTAGCTTTTGAAAGGCATTTTTCGCTATACCAATACGTCTTCGGATTTCAGCGTCGCACTTTCCGTCCTCTGTTTAAACACTTCCCAGATATTTAAATTGTTGCGCCTGTTTGGTTTTGGATAATGAGGAAAGAGGGGTTGAGAAATTTAACATTCATATGACATTGAAAACAAGAGGAACAAATGGAAACAATGCATAACCTGTCTAACGAGCTTGTTTCCAGAATAGGGTTTAGGAGAGTAGCAAGAAAGAGGAAATTTATTAAGAGATAAAAAGGAGAGGGAATTGTGTGATGAAGGTAAGAAGAAGAAGAAGAAGAAGAAGAAGAAGAAGAAGAAGAAGAAGAAGAAGAAGAAGAAGAAGAAGTATTTGTATTGTCCATCTTGACTTTGATATATTCCACATTTACATGAAGTCACAAGTCCAATCAGAGCAAAGACCAGCGACTCCATCTGCACTTGAATGAGAATGCCTGAAATTCCAATTGTTTTCGTTTGGAAATCAACCTGCAGTCTGTGCAGGCCGATCATGACAGACCAGCTTGTAGTGTCATTGAATTAACCATTTATAAGAGGCACAACAGGACGTGCAAACACGCAGTGCAAAAGTCAAAAGAACGAACATTCGTGCACCGAGATGCGCTTCTGCAACAGCTGTTCTCGCTTGTAAGAGGTTAGTATGAAAAAGGCGATGCAAGACGGCGATTCTGAAGAAGCGAATATCGATGTATCAAAAATTATTTTATATTTTATTGCTTTAGGTATCAGTTTCACTTCGGATATAAACAGTGGCTCCTTCACGTTTAAATTTAAGCAACATCGAGGTTGGTCAGTACCCTGATGGTTGACCGCCAAGATAATCTTGCACGTCTAAAAATGATCTCGGATGTAATCACAAATTATGCCAAACATTATCTTTTGAGTTCGACTGCCAGTTAAGCAACACCGAGTATGGTCAGTACCTAGATGGGTGACCGCCAAGATAAACTTGCACGTCTATTTAAAAATGCTCTCGGATGTAATCACAAATTATGCCAAACATTATCTTTTGAGTTCGACTGCCAGTTAAGTAACATCGAGTGTGATCAATACCTCGATGGGTGACCGCCAAGATAAACTGGCAGGTCTGTTTAGAGATGTTATCATACATTATTCCAAATATTATCTTTTGATTTCGACTGCCAGTTAAGCAACATCGAGTGTGGTCTGTACTTAGATGGGTGACCGCTCGAGGTTGTGCCGGTAACCGGCTGATTAACGATTCGACATAGGCAATGACCCTACCCCGAGAAAACAGATTGTGCAACAACCCAATACACTTATTGTTCAAGATAAAATGGCAGGCCTGTTTGAAGATACTCTCGTGATGTCATCACAAATTATGTCAAATATTATCATTTTTGGCAGACAGGTTAAGGAATATCGATCGTGGTCAGTACCTGGATGGGTGACCGCTTGGCAATACCAGGGGCTGTAAACATGGATGTGCCGATGGAGTAATGGATAAACGGCTGATTAAGGATTTAAAAAATCGAAAGATACATGATCGCCTAAGTGTTTATGACGCATAGCATATAACTGACTATTGGCAAGTACATGAGCCCATCCCGAGAAAACTGATCTTGCAACGACATAAGCTCAGATGAGCGATTGTTGTAATGGATAAGGACTCGGATTTTGGAAATCAGAGAGTCGAGTTCCAATTCCAGTCGGGTTCGTTTTATTATGCAGAAATACCCTTGGGGAAGGCATGAATCCACCACGTTTCATTATTGTTTTGCAGGAAACTGTTTTGTCAATATTTTGACATAGAGTAAGTGATTGAAGTTTTATTTATTTTATTTTTCTTATGATGAGTTTATGCTTATATTCCTACCCCCGCACCTCGCAAATTCATTTCACTAAATTATTATTATTATTATTATAGATGTGTGCTAATTAATATTCACTCTGAACACAGATACTACACTTCCATGCTAAGCAAGAGTGTCCCAGAGTGATTCTTTTGTTCTTGTCAGAGGACAAAGATATTCCCATCCTAGTTAGCGGTTTAAATCCCAGCATTTATACAAGAGTTATATATATATATATATATATATATATATATATATATATATATATATATATATATATATATATTAGTAGTAGTAGTAATCTTATAAGTATAAGAAATTATACTCGTTCGGAAAACCTACAGTGTCTTGATTTGCAAATAATCAAACCAATATCAAAGGGGAAAAAAAGGTGTAACATAAAGAAAGAACCAAGAGCATGGACGTTAGCCGAAAATAATCGTCCAGCATGCAAGTCCAAGGCCCAAAGAAATAAAAAACCCGATACGAGTACGCAAAATAACTAAATAAAGTGCTCAATACAGTAAGTAAAGCAGACCTAGTTAAACCTAGACAACCAGACAAACCTACCAAGGTTTCACCTAAGCGGATATATATATATATATATATATATATATATATATATATATATATATATATATATATATATATATATATATACACACATACACACAAGCATTTTGCTTCTATATATATATATATGTATATATATATATATATATATATATATATATATATATATATATATATATATATAATTTAAAATTAGCTATTTGTTTAAAGTGGGTAGAATTGAATATCAGATTTTAATTGATTGAATTGTTTTTTTACGGTTTATCTAACTTTTCTTATATATATATATATATATATATATATATATATATATATATATATATATCTATAATATATATATACATATATATATATATATATATATATATATATATATATATATATATATATATACAAGCATAAAAAATATAGCTAATTTGAAATAATATATATATATTAGGGAATATGTAATAGATTTTTAAATAAAAAAATTATTAAAAAAAATATTTAATAAACATGATATAATATAGTATAATCATACATAAAAAGCAAATACTTAAATCCTGTTCTTTTATTGTTCTCTCTCCTTAATATTGTATTTTTTTTATAATCTTTAATAATCAGTTGTCCCATGCAGCTTTGTTGCCTCAATTGGGGTGAGCTGATTATAAAATAAAAATAATAAAAGGAATATTTAATAGACTTTTAAATAAAAAGCAAATATTTAATAAAGAGAATAGTTAATCAGATAAAAATCAAATATTAAATATAAAAATAATTTAATAGACTTATTTTAGAAAGGACAAATTTAATAGATTTGAATGAGATAAAAAATAAATATAGGATAAAAAGCTTATTTAATTTATTTTAATTAGAAAAAGAGCAAATATTAAATAGCAATTTTAATAGATTTGAATGAGTAGAATCTAGTAGACCATCTTCAGGACATGGTTATTAGAAACATACTTAGGATTAGACGATATTTAAGTAAACATGAAGAGACGATAAACACAAAGACTGTTCATGTTGACTTAAATATCGTCTAATCATAAGTATGTTTCTAATAACCATGTCCTGAAGATGGTCTACTAGACCAAAACATCTGACGTCAACAGTAAAACAACGTTAAAACAGTAAACTTGCATATTCGGATTTTGTTTTGTCTTTTCCATATTTTTCATCATACCGTCGAATCTACATCCACATATTTTCTTACAAATGTAAATAAATGTAAATGCTTCAAATTACTTGGTGTATAGATCAGCCATAATAAATTTATGATTAATTCATTTTTTACAGCTTATCAACCTTTTTGAAGGTTATTTCCAGGCAGAAAATGTTTTTAGATTGTAAAAAATGTTTTGGAGATAATTGTTTTTTTTTTTGTGTTACAAATCCTACTAATTAACCCATAGCTGGGGGGGGGCGAAAGATGGATTCATACCTAGTCAGAATTTGATAAACAAACAAGGAATTTAAATGTGGATAGCAGTCAATTCTATATTACAATCAATATATAAACTGGTCCCTCACTTTGTGATCACAGTAGTTTCTACACATTTATATTCCAGAGAATGTAAATAAATCTAAGACATGCCTGTGTCGCTAATCAGTACTTCATTGATTGATTGATTCGTTTTCTACGGCTTATCAACAAACAAGAAATTATAATGTGGATATAAAGTGGGGGATCGATACTATATTACAATCAACATATAAACTGATCCCTCACTTTGTGGTGCCGTTAGTTTCTACACATTTATATTCCAGAGAATGTAAATAAATCTAAAATACATGGCTGTGTAGCTAATTTCATTGATTCGGTGATTCATTTTCTACAGCTTATTAACGCTTTGCAGGTTATTTAAAGCCAGAAAATATTTTTAGATTGTAAGAAATTTTTATCTGAGATAATAATGGATTAGTGATACAAGTCTTAATAATTAACCTATAGCTGCTGGAGAAAAGGTCGATTCATACCTTTCGCAAGCGTATTTGTGTGTAAGTGAATATAACAAATGCAACAGGGTTTAGAACTTGGTTTTCTGATTAACAATTCTTAGCCATTATCCATTACGCCACCCACACATCCAAGTTTACAGCACCTGGCATTCCCTAGCTGTCACCTATCTAGATACTAATTGGTGATTGTACAGGGACTAGTGTTTCAACATGATATGGCCGCAAGACTTAACAAATTTAGTAATGGAAATAATGAAATTGTTCATTAAATATGCAGGGATAAAATAGTTTTTCCCCATGCCACAAATTACTTAAAAAACCAAAATGTTAACCTGAAAACATCAGTCATGTTCTTAAATAGGCTTGTCGGATCGAGACTTTCATATTGATGCCATGCATGGCGCCAACTCGTTCAGAAATATCTAAACATTCAGTTGTACACGACTACTCTTTCACATCAATGCTTCAAAATGTCTTTGAGACTGTGAAGCCAGCGGATTTTAGTAAAGATCGTACTTCTTCAAACATCTCAGTCTGGCACTACAGAATCACAAAGAACTATATCCGATAACAGAAGCCTCATCACTTGAGGAATTTCAACAGCAGCAATAGCTAAAATGGAAGCAAATGTAACTCAAAAAGGAAATAATGACATAATAAGGATGTTGTCATTCCACACTATTTCGAATAAAAGGTTAGGAAGGAAACCTCTATCAATACTGGAAAGAGAGATAACAGCTACTGGGCATGAGAAGAGAAAATAATGACATAAACATGATGCAGACATTCCACACTACTTCAAATAAAAGGTTAGGAAGGAAACCTCCATCAATACTGGAAAGAGTGATAACAGCTACTGGACTTGAGAAGAGAAAATAATGACATAATCAAGATGTTGACATTCCACATTACTTCAAATAAAAGGTTAGGAAGGAAACCTCCATCAATACTGGAAAGAGTGATAACAGCTACTGAACTTGAGAAGAGAAAATAATGACATAATCAAGATGTTGACATTCCACATTACTTCAAATAAAAGGTTAGGAAGGAAACCTCCATCAATACTGGAAAGAGTGATAACAGCTACTGGACTTGAGAAGAGAAAATAATGACATAATCATGATGTTGACATTCCACGCTATTCAAATAAAAGCTTAGGATGTAAACCTCCATCAATACTGGAAAGTGTGATAACAGCTACTGGGCTTGAGAAGAGAAAATAATGACATAAATATTAAAAAGGTTTGGAAAGAAACTCACATTAATAATGGAAAGAGCAATAACATCTACTGGACTTGAAAAACGTATTTTCCTGAAAAATATTTTGCAAGAGAAGGATTTTATAAATTTCAAACCGACAACAGTACTGGAAATTTAATTAATGAACATTGAATTTTTCCTTATAAGGAAATGGCTAATATTACCATGTTCATTATCCTTGACAGTATATTGGCTTGAGAATTTGGCGCCATAGTAAATGGATCCCTGTAAACATGGCCAAAGCAATACTAAATTAGAACAAATCAAAATATCCCTAGACATGAGAACAATCGATCACTATAGATTAAAGTAAATACTGTACTAAATGGTGATGATAATAATAACTATTTCTCTATAAGGAAACATTTGGCATTCATTGACTGAGTAGCCAATAGTGCTTTCAGTTGAAATTTATAAAATTTTTCTCTTGAAACAGTTTTTAAGAAAAATATTTTTTTTTAAATCCAGTAGCTGATATTAACTCTTCCCATACTTATAACATTTGAAAAGTCTTTTAAACTAGATCAGAATATTGGAGTTAGACCTTGCAAACTAGCTCTTAATACTTTGCTTACTTTGGATCAGGAGGTCAGAACAGGAATAGGAATCATCATTTCAAATTAGAGCTAAAGAGATCAATTAGAAAAGATAGAGCTCAATCCATAAGACGTTTGGTATGTGAGAGAGGAGTTTCAGCTATGACAGTCCAAAGAGCAGTGAAAAAAGACTTGAAAATTAAATTGTACATGAAACGTGCGAGGCACCTTATTACTCCAGGACAGAAAGTTAGAAGTTTAGAGAGGGCTGAAAAATCATCTTGGATAAGTTGGAAAATGATCCTGGAATTATATATATATATATATATATTTGAACTTAATTTCAATCCTTCATGAGCCTCCGATCCTTAGATGTGATTAATTAATGATGGACATGTCATTTTTGAAATATCTATACTGTCAACTGTATACGGTCGCTTTTTCAGATCTGTGGTTTAAAATGACTTTGGGAAAATGTAGATCTTAATGGAAACCATCCTTCTTCAAACCATGTGGACTGGCGCTACAAAATCACAAACAATGGACTTTACCAAATAAGAGGAACCACATCACTTGAAGACTACCAACAACTGCAACAACAATAATGGATATCACATGTAACTTAAAGAGAAAATAATGACCTAATCAAGTTGTCGACATTCCACACTACTTTAAACAAAAGGTTAGGAAGGAAACACCAAACCGCATGAATACTAAAAAGAATGATAACTGCACCTGAGCTTGAGAAATCTATTTTCCAGAGAAAATGACTTAATAGAAAGATTTTATAAATAAATCTATAATATATATATATTAATTTAATAAAATTCAATCAAAAGCAGCCCTGGCTTCACGAACCTAATGTTTACTAATGTTTACCCAGAAAAAAATACCTAATATTACTATTATCATTACCACTAGAATGTCTATCTGCATGGAAAGCCGAAAAGGTGTGCCAAAGATTATTCCAGGTAGGAAAACCAGGGCCTCAAATAGGTAAAAACTGTTTATCATGTAGCTTTTAAATGATTATAATTTCATGATACCTGCAGTTTTCAGCAAAAGTTACGTTTTATTGAATTGTGTATCTCTGAGGGAACCTACCAGGATTAATCATTGGCAGCCACAATCTTACCAACATAAGATACGCAGATGACACGGTACTGATAGCAGACATGGAAAAGAAATTACAAAACCTCCTGTAGAAGGTAGCGTGGGAGAGCGAGAAGAAAAGACTAACTATAAACTACAAGAAGACACAATGCATGGTCATCAGTAAAAGGATGACCTCAAAATGCGATTTGCAGGTCGGCGACACTAAAATCAAACATGTGCGGAAGTTTAAGTATCTGGGAAGTATTCTGGCAGAGTACGGTAGATGCGACCCTGGGATCCGAAGACGGATTGGGATGGCTAAGGATGCATTCCAGAAGCTGGGCAGAGTATTGCGAGACAGGAGGATTTCTATGGTAACAAAAGAAGGAGTATTGAGCTACTACGTGACATCTGTCCTCCTGTACGGCAGCGAATGTTGGACGGTCTCCTTAAGGATGAAGAAGAGACTCGAGGCGGCGGAGATGTGGTTTTACATAAAAATGCTGAGGATATCATGGACCGAGCATGTGAGCAACGATGAGGTCTTGGAGAGGATGCAAACAAGGAGGAAGGTTATGCTTAACATAAGGAGGAGGCAGATGAATTTTCTGGGACACGTGATGAGAAAGAAGGGCCTGGAGTATCTGATACTCCCAGGACGAACAGAGGGGGAAAAACAAGGGAAAGCAGCGCATGACATACGTGGCGGGCTTGGGCAGGTGGATGGCAGAGCGTGGTCTGGGGAAGTTGGCAGAAACACAAAACCTGTTGAGAGCCACAAGGGATAGGGGGAAGTGGAGAGCCATGATCACCTACGTCCTGAAAGGACACGGCATATAAAAAGAAAGTATTTCTTTTCTTTTACAAAGAAAACAAATATTCTGTTCAGAACAATACACTCCTGGTCAAAAATTTAAGACCACTTGAAATTTAAAAAAAAAGGCTGTTTTTCATGGAAAAATTTTAAACATTTCTTACTTAAGGTTACTAATTTTATAATTTATATATTATTTTATAATCTAAAAGGTTATGTAGACAAAAAGTTATAATCCGAACATTTTATTGAGAAATTGACATTTTTATAAAATGAGGCGTTTTACACTTGATCAAAAGACCAGAGACAAACATTCTACGAAATTGTAGGAAAAGTGTACGAAAACATTCAACAACCAAATTTAATAATGAGTTCTACCTTCACTGGTTTTGATGACTTCAAAAATTCTTTGGGGCATGCTAGAAATTAGTGTTTCAATTAAGCTGCGAGAATATTGCTCCTGCTTCTGAAGATAATTTCACAAAGTTCATTTTTTGTTGAATATTGTTTTCCATTCCGATAAATATCTCTCGCCATCCACCCCCAAACATTTTCAATTGGGGTCAAGTCCGGTGAGCATGCAGGATGTCTCAAGAGATGGATCCCATTTTCTTATAGAAAGGTCAAGGTCCGTCATGCAGCGTGGATTGCAGCATTGTCCTGGTGGAATAACCATCCATCCCCACACAAACGATGGCCCTCTGTCACCAAGGATGCTTTTTGTAGCATGCTAACATAACCAGTCACTGTCTGACAACCCTGCACCACCTGGAGCTCCATCGTCCCTCTGTAAGAAAAGGCACCCCATACCATTAAATAAAATTTCAGGGGGCATGTTTTTCTTATGCCAATATCGTTGGAAGCCATCAGGACCATCTAGATTGAATTTTTTCTCATCAGAAAACAGGACTTTCTTCCACTTCTTAATGTCCCATGTTTGATATTTCGGACCAAACCTTAAACGGTTCACTTTGTGACGTGGAAGCAGCCGAGGAATTTGTTTGCGCTTTTTATTTACCATGTCTTTTTGTCATAAATGTCGTCTGATGGTTACTGGACTGCAATCAGCATCTGTGGTTGCCTTAATTTAACTAGAAGAAAGTCCACTGGCTTTCACAACAACCCGTCTTATTCTCCTACTCAATGCCGGAGAAATCTTTTGGGGGCTACCAGTAGACTTTGCGTTTCCATAATTCTCACTGTCCTTTAGAAAGTTGCAAATCACAGTTTTACTGCGATTTACCTTAGCTGCGATCGCCCGTTCTGACAAACCTTGATTATGGAAATCTAGAATTCGAGCACGCTCAACTTCGGTAAGTTTGCTTGCTTTAGGCATGATGGCACATTTACGTAGTGATTGCTAATCTCTAATTGATCTAAAAGCATTGGAATTACTCTAGATCTAACAATTTATACCCCCGGTCCCATTTCTGAATAAATTGATCGGATTATAACTTTTTGTCTACATAACCTTTTAGATTATAGAATTAGTAACCTTAAGTAAGAAAAAGTTTATAATGCATCCATGTCTCTTATAAAAGATTTTTCAAGTGGTCTTAAATTTTTGATCAGGAGTGTATCATTCAAGCCGTCTAGAGTGCTGTATTATAGTCATATGCAACACATTCACTGTAACTGTAGCAGCAGTAGTGAATCTTGGGCAAGAAAGCCTGACGTAGCCCATCTCTCTTTAGGTTGGTTTTGAGTTCTAAACTTTTCCCCTTCTCCTAGACTGATAGTCAACAGAACGACCAATATACTCTTCAAATTAACCCATAGCTGGACGAAGATGAATTCTTTTTCTTTTCTTTTTTTTTTTTTTTTTTAATCATTTCACCCCAAACAAGGCGATAATTATTTACACAACTTATATTCGGACGATTCTCGTTGTCGTTGTTGTTGTTGTTATCACAACGCTTCGGCCGTTGTACCATCCGGCCATCATCAGATGTATATCACTTTGGATAACCGAGAGGAAATTTTGAACAGTGTGTACTTAAACTCAGTGGAAACGGACGAGTAATAACTGAACAGTACTAAATATACGAACTACACGATGTCTCTAGACATTGGCAGAGGAACGAGAACAGTCTAACCCCGTAGATTAAATAAAGGGTTCAGTTCAGAATTACCTGATTGTTATACACATGATGGCGGCCGAAACTTTGTGATAACAACTACAAAGGACAATAGTCTGAATATATACAGTGTAAGGAATTCAGATAAGGAGATAATGCCACTAAGACGCAAGTGTTTACTGGAAGCAGTAGGTTCAGATGTTACGACAGCCCCGGGCATCCAATCAAAGAGTGAAATACAAGTTTAGTTTACGTTTAAATTGAATAAAGTGTTTTTTTCTCATGCTTAATCTACTTTTTACATACTTAAAGCGTCTTCCTTCTTCACATTTCTCAGTGCTAGGCCCTATAGACACCCCTTTGCTTGAGTCTTAGCGGCATACCATCAAGAAGGTGTATTCGGGAATCGCCAAACATCACCAAACCTCTGCACGCCACTTAATGAAAGTGGAAGAGAATGAGAAGACTTTAGTGAGGAGAAAGAACAACAAAAGAACAGTTTCAGGAACACAGAATATGACGATTGACGTTGCATTTAAACTTTTGAAGAACGTAGATGGTAGGGAAGCAAAAATCCGGAAGAGAGTTCCACAGACGAGAAGTACGAGGAAATGAATTATTAGAATAGAACTTACTGTTATATATAGATGTTCATGTATCTTTTCGTTCTTTCGAAGGATATTAGTGTAAATTGAACAAAACAGATTAGTGGGAATTGAACTCGGCCCGCCGAATTCATTTTCAGCACCAATAAGCTTTACACTTTACGCGCTACCACTATAGTTTGGATACATTTGTTTTAATTGTTTTCCACTTAATCAAATAGTCACCCAGCTGAATGTTTCAATTTGTCTATTTTTTTTATTCTGTTAGAGAAAAAATAGAACGAGAAAACATTGCCCATTATTCGTCTGATTTGCTACAGTGAAAAGTCTGATCGCTAAAACAAGTGGTCATCCATCATTGGTCAGTTAATAGCCTGAAAAGATAAAACCAGCTGACCATTTCACCCGGCAATTCAAGCACTTGTCATTTCACGGATTTACCTTAATAAATAATGTCCACACTGCAATTCCTGCGGAATGTCCAAGGTTACAACCAGACCTGAACGTAGCTACAATTGTCTTCCTCTCTGTTCAGTTGAATGAAGCAATTGGCCCTTAAAATTCAGACCTGTCAGTGAACCACATAAATCGCCAGAGAACATGGCATGTTACACGTTCAGTACACATGCATACGTTAACACAAGCTAATAGACCACGTGACCTTTCAGCCAAATGCTTTATTTGTTTGTATATTTATCTAAACCCTGACTAGCCTATTAACTGTTAATTTGCTGGCTACAAACACCTGTCAATAAAATGTCTCGTTAGAGAAGTAAACGGATAACGGAGTACATAAGGGAGGAAATGAAGACAAATCAGAAAGATTTCTCATCAGAAAACGTTATATATATATATATATATATATATATATATATATATATATATAAGTATCCTCCTCTCTTTCTTTCTACGTACAAAACGATGACATTTTTTCACACATGGCTGACACCACCCACACAAGATCACTTGCTAGGGTTAAAGTCATTATCTACACGTGTTGCCAAATTTAATAATCTCTTCAATTTTTTTATGATCAGTGACAGATGTTAACGTTAGTTGACAACCATTGAAATACTGACAAATTTTCTGTTTCTGTCTGAACTTCTGTGTTATCATTATTCACATTATTTACAATCAGACTATTGTCCTCATATTTGATGTTATTGTTAAAACGTATTAGTATAATCCATTATTATATCATTCAATACAAGTGGACGAGACTTAAAGCCAAAAAGCATGGTTGTATATATCTATAATAAATTAATTTATCTCTGTTCATAAAAAAAAACACCGAATCTATTTTCATCTGTCCAATTTTCAGCGATGAAGAGTTATTATATATATAATATACGTTCGAACTATTGTCCTCATCTTTGTTGTTATTGCCACTACATTTCAACCGTTGCGACCCCCGGCCTTTGATCTGGGTAGCCTTTAGATAATATTGAAATTAACCTTTTATTTTATTTTTTTTTGCTACGGGGGTTAATTGTCCCCCTCCTGTTGTCAGTGTCTTGTTCTTATTTTTAGTACCGCCCAGTTATTGTTTCCCCTGTTTCTACTAAATCTAACTTTGAATTATCCAGTCCATGGATTAAACGCTAATCAACTAAATTCCACGGGATAATTCGGAGTTTAAGCCTTTTATTTCTTTGATACCAACTTGATTTTAACGTGTGCTGTTCAAACATCAATAAGGCCCCGATTAGTATCTCAACATAGTTGATTTTTTTCAGGTTGGTAATTTCTTGATGCTGTTAATCTGAACAGACAAGCCCAACATGCGGTTCCGTGGGGAAGTGCCTGAAAGCCATACCACGGATTGTGCCAAACCTTGCGAATGACATTTGTTGCGTAGACGGAAATGTGCAAAGTAGTCGGTGGATGTACTAGCTCGAAGTGACGTGTAACTGTGGCCTAAGGTTCGTGCGTGCTGGCCTTATTGAAACTGTTCACTTAACCAGACTGTACGCTATTTCACAGAAACTGTAACTATGGTCTGTTCAGTATAGTTGCAGTATAAGTCACAAGTTGGTTCCGTCGAAATTTTTAAAAAACACCTGAGTAGTTTGCAACACGGAATATCTACATATCTTAGTAGACAGGAAAGCATAAAAACAAGTTGCCGAACATACAATATATCTTCAGTAAAATGAATAGAGCACTCCGGCTGATTGGCATTTGTTTGCATTCGTAAAAACAATACATTTGGCTGGTTCACTCTGCCGAATGAAGATAGCTCAGTGGTAGAAGTTCTGACTGACACCAAATTGGTTGGGTTTCTACCCTGGCTTGAGGCATTCCGATGTCGCACTGAGGAGCTGTGATACAGCGAAACAGTACTGTCTGCGAATGACATATATATATATATATATATATATATATATATATATATATATATATATGTGTGTGTGTGTGTGTGTGTGTGTGTGTGTGTTTGTGTGTGTGTGTGTGTGTGTGATGCGATGGAAAAATTGTCGTCTAAATTACGCAAAAATGAAAATAACACTGACATCTCATTTTAACAAATATATTTACTAAATTTACACCAAAATACCTTGAAATACTAAAGAGTAAATGTATTCATAAAATCGCCAATGGATTCAACCACGGCCTCCACACGACTTCAGAATAGGCTACAACTCTTCTGGACGGTCTCTTTGTTTGAATTGATGAATACTGCCATAATCCTTGCCTTCTGTTCATCTTCGGTGTTAAAAGAGTTTTGTTGTTCTGTCGCTCAATTGCGCACCACACATAATAATCAGGGGTGTTGCTGTCTGGGAAGTTAGATAGCCAGATGTAAGGGGTGATGTGGTCGCAGAAATTGTCTAACAACCATCACTGGGTTCTCTTGCTTGTATGGCATGTTACAAAGTTCTGTTGCCAGATATAGTGTCTTCCAGCAGCCAGCGTTTTGTCCTAGAGCAGCACTACCTCCCTGAAACTGATTGACACATGGCCTGGACCCCCCCCCAACAAATTCGGGAGTTGTTTGCTTATCAGCGATTAGAGTGAGTTTTCCGATCAGCCGTAACTTCGTAATCACCATTAAACTCATCCAACTCTTTCTGAATCCTCTGCACTGTCCTCAAATTGATATCCAATCATTCTGGAATGTTCGTATTGGAGCTTCCGGTTCGAATGCCAAACAGTATAGCATGCCGTTTCCAAATTTCTGGCGGAATGTCGGTCTTTTTCTCACAGACGGCGCCCAACTCACACTACTATACTGTGCAGTTGGCAAAATCATAACAAACAAACAACGCATGTGCGAAATTCAAAATATAAAATGGCGACAATTTAATGATCGAACCCTTTATATATATATATATATATATATATATATATATATAAAAGTGAAATCTTCAGGTGGCCTTAAGATTGCATCTAGCATGAAACAGACTGTCACTTTTATATTTATACACGCTCTATCTCTGATATTGAGCACTTTATCCCATAAATATAGCACATCTTAAGACTATATTTCTTCATATATATATATATATATGGATATAGAGGCACTTCATCGAGATGTAATAGTAGATCTTGGTAGATCAGTTACGACTGAGTAGTAAGTTCGATCCTCACTGAGTGCTCCATTCTAATCCTCAATGAATCAATTGCATCCCCCTGTTAGTCTGAATATTGACAACGTAACAAATGGAACATTCTCAATATGGCTGCCGTCATTTTATAGAAGCAACCACATAGTGGTACTAAACAACGACCACAAGGCAAAGGCACACAGAGTACATAATAACATAGGCAACAAAGAAATTTGATATGACCTAAATCAAATATTCTTTGGGCTTCATAATATGTCCAAGAATCTTGGTTGAGGGAACACCTCGCCTGGTAAGTGAGTCAGCTATTTGGTGACTTGTGGGCACCCATTTAATGACAGACAATTCTTTACCGATTAACATTTCACGCAAGATAGCCGTCTCAAGTCTTTTATCTAGAATCTGAGTGCTTAAATAGGCTGATTCGCAAGCACTTCTCTGATACAGATTTATTTTCATGTTCAAGTTTATGATTATATTTGCTTCGCGAATAACATTGGAGTTTTTGCGAATTATGCAATTTTATTTGTATCTTTCATCTTTGAGAAGATGATCGAATTACAGGTAGCATTATCTAATTGTTTATAGAGAGGTGAAGAATAATGGCCTGAAATGGTGGGTCGCAGTTTAATTATTCTCTTTCCAACAGTCAGAGTGTCGTTTTGAAAATTCAAAACTATGCTTGTTTTTTCATTGAATTTTTGCTTAAAAGTAAATGTATCTCACATTCGACAACATCAGTAGTTATTTCCGACCAATCAAACAAGGAATAGTCAGTTTCCTTGCAGATTCTGCTGTAACCATCATCAACAAAAGAAAATGTAAAAACAGAAGTTTGTTACACAAAGACTGCTCATAATTATGAATTCAAATTTTGAAGCCACAGACAGTTGTCGTACAACCATTCGCATCGTTCACCAGGGACTGCAACATTTTACAACCCACAAACAATCACAACAGAACATTTTCTGATGTATTCCTATACGCATCTTGGTAACTGTTCTCATGCGAATGAGAACATTCACGTGCCTAATGAAATTTTAAGTCGCACACGACACATCTTGAAACCTGTCCACCGCGATCCACAGGATTTAAATTACGGCCACGTGACTATATAGGAAGTTGTCTGGTTGAAGTGCGACTATACTAGGTAGCACAGGTATATGGTCGACTCCGTCCATGTTTGAATTTATCTGTAAAAAGGGTGTCCTGACTTTCCATTTTTATCTCAGGCTGAGGGATACATTTATCAATATTTGAAGGAGTAACTGAATAGACCAAAATATGTTTAATGGTCTCCTCCATATTTGTGAAAGACACTTCAGTCAATGCCGACATTATTAAGCGTGCATCCTTCTCAGGAAGGTTTACAGATGAAAGGAGCATAAATGCCATTACTGGATCTGGAAGAGCCAGGTTTTCCTGTGTAAACTTAAAGTAGGTGTGGTTTAAAATCAATCAGAAAATATTTTATTCCTATTTCTGCTGCTCTACGCAATTTATACAAATTATTAAAGGCAACGAATTACCATCTCCCTTTATCTGCCAGAAATAATCCATCCACTTTTGGGATGATAGTGTCCATACATGTCTCTGTTTCCAAATCTTCACTGTCTATCTCAGAAGAGGCAGCACAGGCGTTTCTACTTAAATATAGGTAAATAGCCAAAGCCTGTTTTGGTTTCTGCCAACCTATACCAAAGATGTAGGCTTTTCTTCTATTGTTCATAGGCAGATTTATTTTCTAGTCTTGGAGGCCATTTGGAAGAATATGTATTAGAATTATGCATTCTTACATAAATTATAAATATTAGAGTCACAAATCTTTAAAAGAAACAGAAAAATAGGAAAGGAAATTCACTTAATTTTAGTTGCAGATCAACTACGCTATGATAAGACTTGTAAATCCTTAATGAATCAATTGTATCTGCAATAAGGCAATCCTCCTCTTAGTTTGAATATTGACAACTGAACAAATGAAACACTTTCAATATGGCTGCCAGCATTTTATAGAAGCCACCACTAAACAATAACCAAAAGGCAAGGGCCATAACTACGACATTAAGATTCCATACTTCCGGCATTGTGCCACATCTAAGCTATGCTTAGTAAAGCTCTATATATGTGGACGTAGGAAACAACACTCTATACTGACTGTTAGTTTCACGACTCTGTCGATCTTCAGATCATATATATATATATATATATATATATATATATATATATATATATATATATATATATATATATATATATATATATATATATATATATACACATACATATATATATATATATATATAATGCCACCGGGAAATTAGATTTAGAATCTTGTGTGCATTTGTGTGTGGGTCCCTGTAGCCGTGGTTATCCACAGTTTTCTCTCTCTTGTTTCATTCAACAATACTTGTTCGTTTACTATCTGTTTGAACAATACTGTTTTTTTTATCGATTTGCTCAAATTTGTGAAGCAGGTTACCCATTGCTTTCCCTTTCTTCGCCTTCGATATGCTCAAATCCTTCATGCTTTCTTTCTTCATTTATTTGTTAACATCAGTTTTTTTTTTTGCAGTGCCACTTAAGAACTTTCTCAGGTGACGAGCTCCCTTCATAATATTCCAAACATTCGTTGGAATTGATCACACCTCAGATGCTTCAAAACTTTTCTTTATTTTCTCAAGAGATTGTCCAGCAGTCAACGCCAGACATTGAGGGTTTCTATTTTTATTCTTAGATCTCGTAATATCTTTTAGATTTTTTTAAAATTTTAATCTTCTTTTACGTTTCAACATAAATTATCAAATTACAAATTACGGGCAATGCACTGAGACTTTTACAAAATAGAACAATCCATTAAAAGATTACATAATAAAATTATATCATCCACAACAATTTATCTATGTGCCAAGTTTCTTCACAAAGCAGACGACCGTGTCTCTCTAAAGCTTCATGTCTTTGGCACTCTCACCAATACTTTCTACTATATAACGCTACTTTCGATTTGCGCAAAGTTTTCCAAATAGTTTACACCTTTCTTTGCTTCTCTTACATTTTATGTATCGTGTGGAAACTAAATTTACCAAGCCTTCTTTTCTCGTTAATTGCTCGAAAAATTCCAGTCTTATTGTCAGCTGAAATTTCTTTGTAGTTCTTAATCTCCTTAGAACGACCTTATTTGATGCAAGCCCTGACTAAGGTATACCCGAAATTTCACAGAAAACCACATCTCGGTCGCCTCAAGTCGTTTCCTTTTCTTTCTTTTTTTTAACATTAATTCAACAAATGTAAGGCCCAACAGCCACTCAACTCAGAGGTTTGTTGAGTAATATTGTTATATGAACGTAAGAGGAAGCTGCAAGTAGATACTATACGTGCAACCACGAAGTCACAACACTTTGTCACCGGGATGGAGCATGCTGGCCTTGTTTAACTGCTGATCGCACCAGTTTTGTGTAGACAAATAAGGCTAGAAACTTGCATGCTGTGTATCAATTTGTTTTGTGTTCAGTACGGCACGAGGTTCGCTGGGGACCGAAAGGGCTCTTAGAGTTAAACAATACATGTCTTCTCTAAGGCATTCTGCGCGTGAAAAATATGGAAAACTTTAACTCCCATTTCTTTTTATATTACTTTGGAAACACTATTTAGCGGTTGTTAGAAGTTCTTTGGCTGCAAAATGGGACACTTTCGAACACAATTTATTGCTTTCCAATATTATTTTCAGTTCTTTGATTATTTACTCACTTTCTGAAAAGTGACTTTTGCTATTCTTGTGTGCCATTCAAGTCTCTATGTTACGCTTTCCATCACTGGCCAGGTAGTCGCTTATACTATGTATTGTCTCTTCGGCCTACTTTAAACAGACACTGAGAGTTTCAGTTCATACAGAATATCTTATTATAACTCCGTATGTCCTTCTTTTAGTTCCTGAGTTAGTACGTACGCACGTTAAGACCTGCCAATGCCTCATATATAATGAACCTTTCCCTTTTGATTTTGTGGAAAGACGGAAAAGACATACCAGAGACGCTACTTGATTTCGTTGAGAAAAAGAAAGTAAGAAAGTAGGAAAGATTGAAATTCTTAACTTCTCCTGCTGATAACTCATAAATAATGAACTGTTCCGTTTCGATGGCATGGAAAGACGGAAAAGACATATCAGAGGCGCCACGTGGTTTCAGAGAAAGAAAGAAAGAAAGAAAGAAAGAAAGAAAGAAAGAAAGAAAGAAAGAAATGTTTTAAATTCTTCAGCCAGTACCTCATATATAATGGGCTATTCCGTTTTGATCGCATGGAAATATCATACCAAAGTCGCTACTTGGCAATGAGAAAGAAAGAAAGAAAGAAAGTACGATGGCGCTAGAGAAGTTCTTATTTTTTTTAAATAACTTTTTCCGCGGATAATCCTTTAGCGATTTTTCAAGAAAAAGACGAATAGTAAAACCATAGAAAATATTTACTGCGTACGTGTGTGCGTGTGTTCAGCCGAGATAAAACTGAAAAAATGTGGTAAAAAATACAGTAAAACAGAGAAATGTGATGGGAAGAGAGAAAATATAGCGTAGCGTTTCTACAAAACCAGTGCTGATACATTTTCAAAAATTTTAAAGCTATCTCCAGAATTAGCATGGGATGAACTTGACAGAAGAGTGACAAAAATCAAAAACAGCTCTTAGAGTCATTGTAAAAGGAATGGAATCTTTTATCAAAGTTGATGAAACTTTTGCAACGAATGCCAAAAATTTGTGCTGCAATAATCAAGACTAAAAGAAGATATTTTGACGAGATCAAAATTTAATTATGAAATGCTTTTTGTCATATTAAAATTTTAAAAAAATCATTTTTTAAGCATGTACAATAATTTTTACAAAATAGATAAAATGAATATATATATATATATATATATATATATATATTAATTTTATCTATTTTATATTCATTTCATATATATATATATTCATTTTATCTATTTTATATTCATTTTATATATATATATTCATTTTATATATATATTCATTTTATCGAGTGTATATTCATTTTATATATATATATATTCATTTTATCTATTTTATATTCATTTTTTATATATATATTCATTTTATCTATTTTATATTTATTTTTTATATACATATATATTCATTTTATCTATTTTATATTCATTTTATATATATATATATATATATATATATATATATATATATATATATATATATATATATATATATAAAATGAATATAAAATAGATAAAATGAATATATATGTATATAAAAAATAAATATAAAATAGATAAAATGAATATATATATAAAAAATGAATATAAAATAGATAAAATGAATATATATATATATAAAATGAATATACACTCGATAAAATGAATATATATATAAAATGAATATATATATATAAAATGAATATAAAATAGATAAAATGAATATATATATATATGAAATGAATATAAAATAGATAAAATTAATATATATATATATATATAATGAATATAAAATAGATAAAATGTGTATATACAAAAAGAATATAAAATAGATAAAATTAATATATATATATATATAAAATGAATATAAAATAGATAAAATGAATATATGTATATATAAAATGAATATAAAATAGATAAAATGAATATATATATATAAAATGAATATAAAATAGATAAAATGAATATATATATATATATATATATAAAATGAATATAAAATAGATAAAATTAATATATATATATATAAAATGAATATAAAATAGATAAAATGAATATATATATATATAAAATGAATATAAAATAGATAAAATGAATATATATATATATATATAAAATGAATATAAAATAGATAAAATGAATATATATATATATAAAATGAATATAAAATAGATAAAATGACAACAAATGGAGCATAATTCCATTGTACGTAACATTTATTTTGAAACAGGGCTCAATACCAAGTAGAGTTAAATATTATTTATTTTAGGATATTAAAACAAAAACATGTTAAAAATCACTACACGATTACAATCCTGTTTCAACACTACAAATATGTCCTTTAGGGCGATGTCAAATCACTGTGGAGCGAAAGATTAATTAGGCCTTTGAAGTGATTAACCAATCAAATGTGACCTACGCTAAATTCAAACACACCGGAATTTATTTTTTAATATAGGTCATGACACGAAGTTGTCTGCATCCTAGACAATGTTCTCAGGAACAGATACAATTTTTTACATTATTCCGAAAGATGTATCGAAGTCTGACATTCACCTTTCCAAATAAGTAAACGCTAGGAGTAGAGAGGTAATTTAAGACGATGCAAACTGGTTATATGCTCGTTAAGCATCTTACATAAAATTTTATAGTTGATAAATACAAAACTTCTTTAAGAAGCTGGTAAATGAATTAACCGTTCAAAAAAACAGATAAAAAATACGGAATTACTTTGCAAATTAATATGCAACCGTTACATAAAGAGAATCTATATAAGATATTAACAATACCAACTAATTAATGTAAGATGTTAATAATAATAACTAAACACCTGTACATCCATATAAGATGTTAATATTAATACCCAAACATCAATAGAAAACAATATTAAATCAAAATGAATCTTAAAAATAGAATAGAAACCCATAAAAGTTGCAGCACAGTTTATCTACTGATTATTACTAGAAAAATATTATCAAATTAAAAGTTTAAGCATATTGTAAGGTAAAAGGTAGGCTATGCCTACAATTTAGAGTTAATTCGCTTCTTTGGTTTAATAAGGCGTTTTTATTAGAAAATCTGATAATTTCTAATTTTTCATATAAACATAGAAAACAGGGTTCATTTAAAGATCTACATCTTTTAGTTTTTTTTTAAATTTTCCATTTTACCTTAGAAGTTTTATTAGCTTCTTTTAAATTCCAAAAATATTTAGAAAGAGATGTATTATTTTTATAAGTACTATTGTTGAAGAATAATATATGTTGATACCACATTGTCTTAAAAGAATTCTTAGTACTACCAATATAAAATTTTTCAAGAGTCGGATTCTCTATTGTATAAATAGTTCTTAGATAAACAAGAGAAGTGGTTAAACATTGGTTTCGTGATGGGCATTTGTTACAATCCTTGCAATTACATTGGTTAATATTATTAACAGTATTTATCTTGGGATGTGCATTATTATCCAAATCTTTAAATTGGTTTAAAATTTTATTATGTTTCTTTATAATCTTCTCAATATTATCGGTGCAGCTATAACTTATTTTTAAGTGTTTCTGTTTAATATTTTACTAAGAGGTTTACTTTAGGAAAATGTTTATCAATTACATTGACGAAGTTTTTGCCTAACTTAGTACTAATTGGTTAAATGATTTTCCTATTTCTATTCTTTTTCCTCAGATATACTTGATTTTAGTGTATTGTAGTCACTATTTTTAAAGCAGTATTATAAACACCACTATATTTATCAAACATCTTTTTCAGATGAGTTGTTGCTAATCCTATATTCTATAGATGAGGGCATATGTTTGATTACAGATGGAGGGTGATTTTTTTTTATTTTTGCAGAACAAAGCCTCCTGCGGACAAAGCTGTCAAAACAATGGCTGTTTTGAAGAATTTCGAGGTTTGAGTGCATAGACCATCCGACCTACTTGGTCCATTTTCCTATTCCCTGTTTCTCAGACGTAAAAGTGTTTGAAATCGTAATGGCAATCGTAATATTAACCATTTCATTACAGGGAAACATTCGGCATTCATTGACCTTACAGACAGTGCTTCTTGAGTTACGCTTTTCTTCACTCTTTGGTCATTGGGCTGTGATCAAAGTGTAGTATCTGTTCTCCTCATCTCTAATGCTAATGGTAATATCAGCCATTTCCTTATATGAAAACATTTGGCATTCATTGACCAAGCAGACAGTGCAACTCGAGTTACAATTTTCTTCACTCCTTGGTCATCGGGCTGGGATCAAAGTGTAGTATCTGTTCTCCTCATCTCTAATGGTAATATTTGCCATTTCCTTATTTGAAAACATTCGGTATTCATTGACCTAACAGCCAGTCCCACTCTCGGTTAACGTTAATAAAATATATCTTTTAAAATCAAAATTTCAGGAAAATACGTTTCTCAAGCCAGTCACGTATGTTCAGGCACGTGACTTCAAAGAACATTTTTAACTGATCAGAAATGAGATTTGAAAAAACAAAATTCTTTAAATCCTTTGGAGCTCGCAAAACGCTATAACAACTGGTTATTTTGTACTCACTGGTATCGTACGTTTAATTTGCTACCGACTATGTGCCACACGTGACAGCCTTATTAAAAAGGTACAGCCATTTATATTATTGTCATTCTTTGTCTGTCACTCTCAATGTCGGTGGCAGGAGGTTTGTCATATATCACTTGTACAAGGACACATGTTAACAGTCATCCTGATAGCACAATTAATGAAGTATAGTATTGCCACAGAAGGTTACTGTACCGATTAAAGGGAGCATTGACCGAAGAACAGTGAGGAAAATTGAAAATATGTTTACTTTTTCTGCATCTGCTCACAGAACTGACATGACGATGTCTGTTTTGAAGAATATGGCGGTTTTTAGTTCATGGGTCATCCCCCTACTCACTAGATTTTGCGCCACGTGAGGAATTCCTTTTTCCAAACTGTAAAAGGAATTCGAGAAAGAAGGAATGTTGAAATTATTCAGAGGTGAAAGCAATAGCATAGCAGAATTTCAATGACCAACAATCATTTTTTTTTTTATGGAAACTTGCAAAAGCACGAGCCAAATCGACGGAACTCTATGTTACATAAGTGGAAAAGCATCGAGATTTAAACGTCTCAGTTCATCCCCATTCTTGGTG
Organism: Acanthosepion esculentum; assembly: GCA_964036315.1. NCBI lineage: Eukaryota > Metazoa > Mollusca > Cephalopoda > Sepiida > Sepiidae > Acanthosepion > Acanthosepion esculentum. The sequence continues at coordinate 75,954,782 of OZ038493.1, read as the reverse complement.
GGGCTGAGAATTTTTCACCTTGGAGACACGTTAAATTACTCTATACACAGATGTTCATATATTTACGGCCATATCACGTTGAAACACCTGTTCTCTTCCGATCACCAAAGTTGAGCAACGTTGAGACTGGCCAATACCTTGGTGGGGCCGCTTGGAAATACCATTTGCTGGAAGCTTGGATCAGTGGGTGGTGTAGTGGATGTGCGGGTGGTGTGGTGAATAACGACACGGAATGAGAAATTGGAGAGTCGAGTTCCAATTCCGGTCGTTTTCTTTACATTCACTTACGCGCTAAACCTTTAGAAAAAAGGTAGGAATCTAACTTTTCTCCCCCACAGATATGGGTTAAACAGCAGCATTGACTGGGTCTTATAGCCTTGGATGGCAACAAGTCTACCGCAGAATGTAAAGACAAGACATTCATGAATCGAGAAAAAAAAATCAAGAAAGCAGATTTAAACAAAAACACGTATTTTAGTAAATTTAGCCACTTTTCTTCCAGGCGTATATTTCAATGAATAAATTGAACCAAGAATTCTATATATACTGTGACCAGCTTTATATATTCTTTCTTAAAAAAATGTTAGATTGCAAACGGTACAGGTTTTTCCTGAAATTCAATTTTCCACACATTCAATAATAAAATTTGTTTAACTTATTTTCGCTTTTTTTTCATTCAGCTGACATAAAGTGAAAAAAACTATACTGAATCCATTGCTAGATCAGTTGCTAAGCAATTTGGTTCTTTGTGACATGTTTTTCTCTCCAGAAGTCATCTTACATATCTATAAAATCTACCATTCGTCCATGCTTAGAATATTGCTGCCTTATATGATCCGATGCCCCTGCTATTTACATCGAGCTTCTCGATAAAATCCAAAGAATCAGCAATATTATTGGTCCTGATCTGGCGGCCTGGCTTCATTCACATTCCCGCCGCTATAACGTTACCTCTCTGTGCCTTCTCTATAAATACTTTCATGTCCGGATGAGTTCTTTGCTATGCTATTGTTGTTTTATTCCCCTCCCCCCACACACATGAATTGTACATATGGATGCTAGTTCAGTTTTTCATAGAGACAATGAGGTATTATGGTGTGTGCAGTAAGAATGGTAAGTAGAAATGCGTTGTTTTCGTGTTAGGAATATTGTGCTATGATTGGCTTAGTGACTGGCTAGCTAAGTTTAAATTTAAGACAGAAGAAGACCTTTTTTTTTTGTCCATTTTGGCCTTTTGCCACATTTTGTATTTTCACAAATAAATATCGTTCTTTGCTATGCTACCTCGACATTTTTTTAAACTGGTGTCGAGAACTCAACAATTTACAGTAGAGCTGTCCAGATGTCGCCGTAAATTCTATGCTAACAGTTTCTTTCCACTCACTTCTCGCTTATGGAACTCACTTCCGGTTCCACACTTTCCGGCCAACTTTAATCTTCAAAATTTTAAATGCCATGTCAAACGCTATCTACTGTCTTCCTGATGACTCTATTCTCTTCTTCCTGATTCTTCCGCACTCTGTAACACCCTGTGTTTTAGTGGCTTGCGTGGGTTGTGTCGGTTTCACCCTAGCATGGGGTGAAACCGACTTAAAAAAAAATTTTTAAAATGTTGTAGTTCATATTTAAATTATCCTAATGTATGGTATTTGATTTTATTTTGTTCCCCAAGGCGTGTTTCGTTATTATACGAGTAAACAAAATTCACAAACTTTGATGACCAATTTCCAAAAAGTGAAGAAAAAAAAAGAAGGAATGCACCGTTCTTCTCTAACTTGCTGTGCCGATTAAAAGAATCATTGAAAGAATAACAGCGAGGTAACTGTGGAAAGATGTTAACTTTTCTGCAAGGGAAAGCATCTTTTCTCAAGTCTAGCAGAACGATGACCGTTCTGAAGAATTTGTATTCTGCGTGCAGAAACCGTTCACTCACTTCACAAGACCTGGCTTCATCAGATTATAACCTGTTTCCAAAGGGCTTACGGCCACTTCACTTTGAAACACCGATTCCTGCATGATCACCGAAGAATTGTCGAGTCTTCTGGTCTCAGATTAGATCGGTAACCGCTTGGGAATATCAGGTTCTGTAAGTTTGGATGTGAGTGTGGTGTAATGAATAATGGCTCAGAATTGTTAATCGGAGAGCCGAGTTCCAATTCCAGTTACAGCTCGGTTCATTATAACAATTTACACGCAAATACCTTGGGAAAATTATGAATCCATCTCTTCTCCCCCAGCTATGGGTTAGTTAGTAAAACTTGTATCACTAAAAGCATTATTATCTCCAAAAAATGAAATTGCATGAAAAATAATTCAATTTCGGCCTTAAATAAACCATAGAGGAATTGGTATGCCGTAAACAAAAGCAAGGGACTACGTTTCAAAAACTTGAAACGAATTTAAAAAGGGATCAATTTTTGTCTATATTTCTGAGATGACGTATTTTAACTGTTTACACTATTTACATTGTTCAGACTGTTATCTTCATCTTTATTGTCATATTCACAGTCTATATTTCTGAGATGAGGTATTGTAACTATTTACACTATTTACATTGTTCAGACTGTTGTCCTCATCTTTATTGTCATATTCACAGTCCATATTTCTGAGATGAGGTATTGTAACTATTTACACTATTTACATTGTTTGGACTGTTGTCCTCATCTTTATTGTCATATTCACAGTCTATATTTCTGAGATGAGGTATTGTAACTATTTACACTATTTACATTGTTCAGACTGTTGTCCTCATCTTTATTGTCATATTCACAGTCTATAATTCTGAGATGAGGTATTGTAACTATTTCCACTATTTACATTATTCAGACTGTTGTCCTCATCTTTATTGTCATATTCATAGTCTATATTTCTGAGATGAGGTATTTTAACGATTTACACTATTTACATTGTTCAGACTGTTGTCCTCATCTTTATTCTCGTATTCGCGACGTTTTGGACGTTGTACGCTCCGGCCTTCTTCTGGGCCCAGTGAATAAAGCGTTGGTTGAAGTAATCCAGTGACCTGAGCTAAACAATTGTGAGTTCAATACCTCGCCACAGCAGAAGTGAATAAAAACTTGGAGAGTTGAGTTACTAAAAGGAAATAACTGAAACCGAAACTTAGATATCCGGAAGAGGCAAAGCATTTCCAAAATGGTACGACTTGTAGCGTGATCATATTCAGTTGCGATGCGTACCTATTGGCAACGACCAACTGCCGACAAAACCTATCGATGCAAAAAGAGTGGACGTAGGCTTTTCGGCCAAGAACGGAGATAACACTGTCACAATACATAGTGCATTGGCTCTTCCTCCTTAGGTGGTGTACATAGCCGTAGCCCAAACTCTGTACACATGCTAAGCAATACCCATCGCCTCTTAACGTAAACTTTTCACTATGGTACATAGACTTTATGAATTTAAGTGCAGTACTAGATTGGTGGCAAGGTCTCATCATTTTACACTTGAAATGGCTAGATGTAACCGTAAGTTCTATGCTAACAGTTTCTTCTATCGAACTCCTCGCTTGTAGAAATCTCTTCCAGCTTCTCGATTCCCAGTCAACTTTGATCTTCAAAAATTTAAATGCAATGTCAATCGTTATCGTGGGTTAGGGAATGAAACTGAGATGCCAGGTAAGAAGCAATAAAATTGAAGATTCTTCTTGGGATTTCATCAAGAATCTCTAAAAACATAGCAGTAGCATCAGTCCAGATGTGGCAGCAATATTCCAAGAAAGGACTAATGGTAGACTTGGGGAAAGAATAGATGGATTCATGCTTTTCCTAAGGTTATTTTAGAAAAATGAATGTAATGAGCTCGACCTAAACTCGAACTGGGCTCGCCGATTTCTTGTTCTATCACACCCCCTGCACATCCACTAATAACTGTCATCGCCCCTAAACCAAAAGGTGTTACGGATATCCGCTTTTCATAATACCACAAATAATTCATTGCACCTCTCTATTATTTTTGCGCATGCGTGTTCGTGGCTTTTTTCTTAATTACCTTTTTTTTTCTTTAGCAATTAAAATATTGATTTTAAAAGCAAATAATGAACAACACCAGAATAGAATTCACGATTGTCCATCTGATTTATGACTAATCAGCATTGTATTACTTTCAAGCAAGAAAAGCAAAAATTAACCCAATACGAGCTAGTCACTGGAGAGTCGTGTTTCAGGCAGCATTTCCCTGTGGTAATGACGAAGTAAGGTTAGGAGTATGCCCTGGTGCTTGAGGCAAAAGCCGGTGGGACTAGGTTATTTTTGCTAATACATCTTCACATGCGGAAGAGGGCATATTCAACCTGCCTTTTGTATCATAAATGTTTGCGTAGATTAGCGGTTATCGGTGTGGGAAGTGTACTCAGCGGACCTAGTAAAATCCCGGGCTTAATCTGTTACATTGCTGTGGGCAAGGTATGAACCCATCTTTTTTTCTACCCAACAATGTGTTAACTAGCACGGAATTCCCGAACCTTAGATGATGACAAGTAAATGAAAGGAATTTGAATTCAAAACTATGAAGATGGCACAGAAAACCACTCCACCATCTTTGCCAAGAAGGCATGACAATTTTCAGATAATAAAGGAAGGAATTTTTGGAGAGCTATGATCGCCTATCTCTTAAAAGGATATTGTATTTAATTAAAGAAAATAGCAGAGTAGACCGGCTGATCTCTATATCCTTGGGTGGCAACCTATTGTGTAGAAAGACGACCGACCTTCTCTACAATAAATGTTGAACATGGACTAACCCATCCACAATGAGTAGAACGTCTAGCCATACGAATGGTCGCCGCAAAGTGGGTTGCGTTTGTGTCGTACGCATTGCCGAACTGAAGTACGGTATTCTTTAATATTGTATTATTAATCGATGTCTCTCATGTGATTAAACCCGTTCTTCTCTCAACCATTTCCCCGTGTTTTACAGTATTATTAAACAGAATTACGAACGTTATCCGAACTTTATAACACAGATATTCCACAAAGTAGGACTCGATAATTTGACACGTTTTTCTTCTTGTTTGATACTAGTAGGTCCAATATTCTTGGCAGCGTTACATGAATCAATCTGAACACTAAAGTTCCAAATTGATGTGTAGAAAAATGACTGACCTTCTCTACACTAATTGTTGAACATAGACTCGTCTATACGCTATGAGTAGAACGTCTGCTCATAGGAACGGTCATCGCAAAGTGGGTCGCGTGTGTGCCGTACGCATTGCCCAACTGAAGTACGATATTCTCTAGTGTTGTATTATTAATACGCGTCTCCCATGTCAGGAAACCCGTTCTTCACTCAACCTTTTTCCCAGTGTTTCCTTTCAGTATTAACAACCACAACTATGAGAGTTCCTTCGAACTTTATAACACAACCAATGTCAGAGAAGGAAAATTCTGAAGTGAAGCTGATTGAATATGAATTACTTAAAGGATTATTAGTTGCTCCTTCTAAATTATCTTTCTACTTAAGGAAGAGTCTTCCCTCTGCAGTTTTGTGTGGATAGCGATCTTCAAACATCTTCTTCTTCTTTTGTGGGCCGTATGCCTTTAGGACGTAGGAGATCATGGCTCTCCACTATTTTCCACCTTTTGTAGCTTATAATAATTTTTGTCTTTTTGTTATGTCTCCTAAAACTTGACAAGCCATCCATTTACTCAAGCTCGCAAGGTAGGTTATGCGATTTTTTTCTCTGCCCATCTTGCCTTCAATATGTTCTGTGGGCATCAAATTTTCCAAGACCTCTTTCCTCATTAGAAATTTAAACTGTATCTTCCTGATGTTAAGTAGGAGTGTTTTCTGGCTTCCATTTTCTCTAAAACTGAATCGATTACTATACGTCATAATACACAGTACGCACATTTTTGTTCTGTGCAACTACAGTGTGGACTACAAAGAAGATACCAACACAAGAAACAACGCAATTTGAAAATTACAGAATCAGATTCAATGAATAACGTAACAAAATGAAAAGTAACGGACGAATCAAATTGTTCCATTTTTTTTGTTTTTGTTTTTGTTGAGAAGTCCTAAGCCTTGAGCATGTAAAAAGCAATATAAAAGCACATCGACAACAAATCTTGGAGAGAGTCACTCGCCTCCAACAAGGTTTTTATTTTCAGCGGCCGACAACTTCAAATGACCAGTCTTCAATCGCCTATCCCACATCCACCAATCAATACCACATCAACTCTCAAACAAATTCTCAACAAACTCTCTCTATCCCCCTCTCTTTCTATTGCATTTATCAGGGTAACAAGTAAACGGAAGGGAGTTATACAGACAGGAGATGAGAGAAAAGAAACCTCCAACAGATTCTTTTCTCGCACTTCCCGCCTGTGGGATTTCCATTTACTTTATTCACTGAGAACTACAATCTTTCAAAATTTAAATGCAATGTCAATCGCCATCTTCTCTCTTCTTGGATTCCGTTTAGCTTTTATCCTGTCGTCAATCCGCCCTATACTCAGTCTTTTCTCTCACTTTCACCCTCTGTATCCCCCTGCGTACTAGTAACATTCCCAACTTGCTTGTGGTGAAATGATACTTCTTTCTTTTCAAACACGTATTGAGTTTTATTCAAAGTCAAATATCAGGAACACTCATTTCAAACAAAATTTCTTTATGAAGCAAATTAAAATTGCATCACCTAACTAATTCATATTTGTATCATATTTGTTTTATGGTTGTTGTTTTTTTTAATCATACATATATAATTACTTTATCTATGTATTTATTTTATTGATTTATTTTGAAATGGTAAGAATTATTATCAAAATTTATTAGGGGAGCAACGGTTAATTTAACCTTTCGCCTGCCTAGGGCATTTTCGTTTGTATTATCCTAACGCTTGTTTTTAGAAATATAACTCCTGCAAAGTAACTCGGCTCATTTGGCTAATAGAATGTGCCGATATATAGTGTTTCACATCGCACGGGAAGCACAGAATTTACAAATCATAAGTTATTTACACTACGCTCCATGTATCACATGTGATGCAAAAGTTATAATCAATACAATCAATGCAATAAAGTGGAAAAATAGATGTCTTTCATTTAAGACCTTGCATTATCAGTGAAGCATCCTCTGGTCATATATAATGCACAAAATATTAAATTAGGCCTTCCCTCAAACGTCATGATATACAGTGTTTCACATAATACAACCACACGAATCATAACTTTCTTACGCTATGTTCTGTGCATCACATGCGATGCAAACGTTACAATCATTTCATTAAAGTGGAAAATACTTGTCTTTCATTTAAGACCTTAAATTGGGAGTCAAGCGTCCTGTGGTCATATGTGAAGCACAAAATATTAGATTAGGCCTTTCCTCAGATATTCTGCCCAATGGTAGACTCTTTTCATAAGCACCCTAGTTTTAGCACTCTTTTAAAATCAGGGCTCACGTGCACTACATAGAATGCACGGGTGTGGATATCACATGTCCTGTGCATCACATACGATGCGCAGGACAGGCAGTGGGTTAAACAGGCTTCCAAATAAATATTAACTGTGGTTTTCTCCTTTGACCTCGCTATATTCGCCAAAATATGAATATCACATGTTTAGATAGAGCGTGTTAGATCCTAGTGATTTTTATCGATCAGTTTACAACTTTAGGTGATTATTACTCTCCACATCGTCCTATTTCTTTTGTTATCTTAAGTAAATATTGACACTTTACATTTTGTATTTATTCTGGCATCATTTTCCACAAACTTGTTAAACCGGTTAATCGTTTTTCCCACTCTTCTTCCCTTGGCTTCAGCATGCCTTTTACGTGTTAAATTTTCTTGATCCTCTTTCCTCGTTATGTGTCCCAAGCATTTAAGCCCTCTCTTTATTATAGTAAACATGAGCTTCATTATTGTTCCTATTTTACTTATTAAAATTATTATTTACTATTTTCCTATTAAAAATTGTCGATAGAGGCAAATCTCTGTCGGTACCATCTGCATTCTGTGTGGAAATAGCATTCACTGCCAATAGAAGAGTAGACGGTACAGAGGAGTTAATCACTCCTGTTCTTTATTTATAACAATACTTTTCCATATTTTAATACTTTGCTTAGTTTATTAGGGAGGCATGGTGAAGTAATGGATAACGGCCCGGATTGAGGAATCGGAGAGCCGAGTTCGAATTCCTGTTGAATTCATTACATTCATATACGTGGTAATACCCTTGTGAAAGCTATGAATACCCTTTTTTTCCCCAGCTATGGGTAAATAGCAGGACAGACCGGGTTGCCCTGGACGGCAAATGGTCTACTGCAGAAAGAAATGGCAACCTACTGCGGGAAAATTCTGCCTCGTCAGTAATGTATCGAAAGCGTGTATCACATAACTGACTGAGTTTATAAAAAGCTTCTTTGGCTATTACCATTCGTTTTTTGAATGTCAAAAACCAAAACAATATTTTTAACCAAAATTTCGAACGTGTTAGAAAAGATTAAAAAAGTTAATAAAATTACCAAAAATACTTTGGTCTTTCATCTTATTAATAACATAAACATTTTGACGATAAAACTTTTTTTTATCAAGTTGGCGTTTTTTTTTTCATTATGCTATGATTTTTTCAGAGAATTATTACTATTTTCACTTAGTGAACAAAACCATCCCAAGGCCTGACAAGGTAGAAATAAAATTTGCTGACTTCAGAAAAAAATTCATTATTGGAAGTGAAATCTGATGCTTTTAATATTTTATTCATTTCTAGGGATATTGTGAACATTTTCTAGGAATAAGAAAATTTGCTCAAAATTCTATCTGCTATTTTAGAAGAACGTACAAATGTTAACAAGTATTTTGAGCTATAAAATTAATTTTAAAAAATGATATTGTGATTAATCAAAATTTTTTTAAAATTAATTCAAAATCAAAAACAAGATCTCATTTGAATGATCAAAATTTAAACGATACCCTGCTGTTCCTAGTAAGGAATTTAACTCCAAACATAAAAAAACAAGGCCAGAATTAAAACAGTTTTGTTGTTTGCAGAAAATCAATTCTTAAAAGGTGAAAGGCTGCCATCCACTGTTTAAGACACTGATGTTTTTGATAGGGAACCTAAAGCCTGCCTGACATTTCTCATTCAAAAAGGGTTGATTAGGACACAGATTGATACAAGTTTCTTTCAATGACTATAAAAGCATTTTCACTTAGTGAACAAAATCATCCCAAGGCCTGATAAGGTAAAAATGAAATTTGCTGACTTAAGAAAAAAATTAATGATTAAAAATGATATTTGATAAGTTTCCTTCCATCACAAATGTTTTCTAATGATCGGTACACATTGAATAAGAAAATTTGCTCAAAATTCTGTTATTTTAGAAAAGTGTACAAATGTAAACAAGTATTTTCAGCTATGAAATTAATTTAAAAAATAAATGATATTGTGTTGATCAAAATTTAAAAAAATTATTTGCTGCACTCAATAACTAATTGAAATCCAAACATTATTAATTTGGCAAAATCAAAACAGTCAAGTCTCATGAAGGCAAGTAATACGCATCTTGTTTTTAAATTAAGTTGTTAACTTATATAAAATTGTTAAATATATTTATATGATTTTTTTACCAGAAGTAATGGGAATACAAGACAGGTATGGAATATCTGAAATTGTGTGTGGAACATTGATACATAAAACGTGAAATATTAACAACTCCTGTTTTAGACATTTTTTGGTGGGGAACCTAAATATTTTTCTCATTCAAAATGGGTTGATTAGGACACTGACTCATAGAAGAAGATTATTTCAATGATTATCTGATAGCAGTACCTCATTTTCAGTAGGTATGTTCTTTGTAGGACTTAAGCCGCATCACTGTCACTCGTTCAAATCGATGCATAAAATGTGAAAGGCTAACGACTCACGTTTTAGACACTTGGTGGTGGGGAACCTAAATACTTTTCTCACTCAAAATGGGTTGATTAGGACACTGACTCATAGAAGAAGATTATTTCAATGATTATCTGATAGCAGTACCTCATTTTCAGTAGGTATGTTCTTTGTAGGACTTAAGCCGCATCACTGTCACTCGTTCAAATCGATGCATAAAATGTGAAAGGCTAACGACTCACGTTTTAGACACTTGGTGGTGGGGAACCTAAATACTTTTCTCACTCAAAATGGGTTGATTAGGACACTGACTCATAGAAGAAGATTATTTCAATGATTATCTGATAGCAGTACCTCATTTTCAGTAGGTATGTTCTTTGTAGGACTTAAGCCGCATCACTGTCACTCGTTCAAATCGATGCATAAAATGTGAAAGGCTAACGACTCACGTTTTAGACACTTGGTGGTGGGGAACCTAAATACTTTTCTCACTCAAAATGGGTTGATTAGGACACTGACTCATAGAAGAAGATTATTTCAATGATTATCTGATAGCAGTACCTCATTTTCAGTAGGTATGTTCTTTGTAGGACTTAAGCCGCATCACTGTCACTCGTTCAAATCGATGCATAAAATGTGAAAGGCTAACGACTCACGTTTTAGACACTTGGTGGTGGGGAACCTAAATACTTTTCTCACTCAAAATGGGTTGATTAGGACACTGACTCATAGAAGAAGATTATTTCAATGATTATCTGATAGCAGTACCTCATTTTCAGTAGGTATGTTCTTTGTAGGACTTAAGCCGCATCACTGTCACTGGTTCAAATCGATGCATAAAATGTGAAAGGCTAACGACTCACGTTTTAGACACTTGGTGGTGGGGAACCTAAATACTTTTCTCACTCAAAATGGGTTGATTAGGACACTGACTCATAGAAGAAGATTATTTCAATGATTATCTGATAGCAGTACCTCATTTTCAGTAGGTATGTTCTTTGTAGGACTTAAGCCGCATCACTGTCACTCGTTCAAATCGATGCATAAAATGTGAAAGGCTAACGACTCACGTTTTAGACACTTGGTGGTGGGGAACCTAAATATTTTTCTCATTCAAAATGGGTTGATTAGGACACTGACTCATAGAAGAAGATTATTTCAATGATTATCTGATAGCAGTACCTCATTTTCAGTAGGTATGTTCTTTGTAGGACTTAAGCCGCATCACTGTCACTCGTTCAAATCGATGCATAAAATGTGAAAGGCTAACGACTCACGTTTTAGACACTTGGTGGTGGGAAACCTAAATAATTTTCTCATTCAAAATGGGTTGATTAGGACACTGACTCATAGAAGAAGATTATTTCAATGATTATCTGATAGCAGTACCTCATTTTCAGTAGGTATGTTCTTTGTAGGACTTAAGCCGCATCACTGTCACTCGTTCAAATCGATGCATAAAATGTGAAAGGCTAACGACTCACGTTTTAGACACTTGGTGGTGGGGAACCTAAATACTTTTCTCATTCAAAATGGGTTGATTAGGACACTGACGCATAGAAGAAGATTATTTCAATGATTATCTGATAGCAGTACCTCATTTTCAGTAGGTATGTTCTTTGTAGGACTTAAGCCGCATCACTGTCACTCGTTCAAATCGATGCATAAAATGTGAAAGGCTAACGACTCACGTTTTAGACACTTGGTGGTGGGGAACCTAAATACTTTTCTCATTCAAAATGGGTTGATTAGGACACTGACTCATAGAAGAAGATTATTTCAATGATTATCTGATAGCAGTACCTCATTTTCAGTAGGTATGTTCTTTGTAGGACTTAAGCCGCATCACTGTCACTCGTTCAAATCGATGCATAAAATGTGAAAGGCTAACGACTCACGTTTTAGACACTTGGTGGTGGGGAACCTAAATACTTTTCTCACTCAAAATGGGTTGATTAGGACACTGACTCATAGAAGAAGATTATTTCAATGATTATCTGATAGCAGTACCTCATTTTCAGTAGGTATGTTCTTTGTAGGACCTAAGCCGCATCACTGTCACTCGTTCAAATCGATGCATAAAATGTGAAAGGCTAACGACTCACGTTTTAGACACTTGGTGGTGGGGAACCTAAATACTTTTCTCACTCAAAATGGGTTGATTAGGACACTGACTCATAGAAGAAGATTATTTCAATGATTATCTGATAGCAGTACCTCATTTTCAGTAGGTATGTTCTTTGTAGGACTTAAGCCGCATCACTGTCACTCGTTCAAATCGATGCATAAAATGTGAAAGGCTAACGACTCACGTTTTAGACACTTGGTGGTGGGGAACCTAAATACTTTTCTCATTCAAAATGGGTTGATTAGGACACTGACTCATAGAAGAAGATTATTTCAATGATTATCTGATAGCAGTACCTCATTTTCAGTAGGTATGTTCTTTGTAGGACTTAAGCCGCATCACTGTCACTCGTTCAAATCGATGCATAAAATGTGAAAGGCTAACGACTCACGTTTTAGACACTTGGTGGTGGGGAACCTAAATATTTTTCTCATTCAAAATGGGTTGATTAGGACACTGACTCATAGAAGAAGATTATTTCAATGATTATCTGATAGCAGTACCTCATTTTCAGTAGGTATGTTCTTTGTAGGACTTAAGCCGCATCACTGTCACTCGTTCAAATCGATGCATAAAATGTGAAAGGCTAACGACTCACGTTTTAGACACTTGGTGGTGGGAAACCTAAATACTTTTCTCACTCAAAATGGGTTGATTAGGACACTGACTCATAGAAGAAGATTATTTCAATGATTATCTGATAGCAGTACCTCATTTTCAGTAGGTATGTTCTTTGTAGGACTTAAGCCGCATCACTGTCACTCGTTCAAATCGATGCATAAAATGTGAAAGGCTAACGACTCACGTTTTAGACACTTGGTGGTGGGGAACCTAAATACTTTTCTCATTCAAAATGGGTTGATTAGGACACTGACTCATAGAAGAAGATTATTTCAATGATTATCTGATAGCAGTACCTCATTTTCAGTAGGTATGTTCTTTGTAGGACTTAAGCCGCATCACTGTCACTCGTTCAAATCGATGCATAAAATGTGAAAGGCTAACGACTCACGTTTTAGACACTTAGTGGTGGGGAACCTAAATACTTTTCTAATTCAAAATGGGTTGATTAGGACACTGACTCATAGAAGAAGATTATTTCAATGATTATCTGATAGCAGTACCTCATTTTCAGTAGGTATGTTCTTTGTAGGACTTAAGCCGCATCACTGTCACTTGTTCAAATCGATGCATAAAATGTGAAAGGCTAACGACTCACGTTTTAGACACTTGGTGGTGGGGAACCTAAATATTTTTCTCATTCAAAATGGGTTGATTAGGACACTGACTCATAGAAGAAGATTATTTCAATGATTATCTGATAGCAGTACCTCATTTTCAGTAGGTATGTTCTTTGTAGGACTTAAGCCGCATCACTGTCACTCGTTCAAATCGATGCATAAAATGTGAAAGGCTAACGACTCACGTTTTAGACACTTGGTGGTGGGGAACCTAAATACTTTTCTAATTCAAAATGGGTTGATTAGGACACTGACTCATAGAAGAAGATTATTTCAATGATTATCTGATAGCAGTACCTCATTTTCAGTAGGTATGTTCTTTGTAGGACTTAAGCCGCATCACTGTCACTCGTTCAAATCGATGCATAAAATGTGAAAGGCTAACGACTCACGTTTTAGACACTTGGTGGTGGGGAACCTAAATACTTTTCTCATTCAAAATGGGTTGATTAGGACACTGACTCATAGAAGAAGATTATTTCAATGATTATCTGATAGCAGTACCTCATTTTCAGTAGGTATGTTCTTTGTAGGACTTAAGCCGCATCACTGTCACTCGTTCAAATCGATGCATAAAATGTGAAAGGCTAACGACTCACGTTTTAGACACTTGGTGGTGGGGAACCTAAATACTTTTCTCATTCAAAATGGGTTGATTAGGACACTGACTCATAGAAGAAGATTATTTCAATGATTATCTGATAGCAGTACCTCATTTTCAGTAGGTATGTTCTTTGTAGGACTTAAGCCGCATCACTGTCACTCGTTCAAATCGATGCATAAAATGTGAAAGGCTAACGACTCACGTTTTAGACACTTGGTGGTGGGGAACCTAAATACTTTTCTCATTCAAAATGGGTTGATTAGGACACTGACTCATAGAAGAAGATTATTTCAATGATTATCTGATAGCAGTACCTCATTTTCAGTAGGTATGTTCTTTGTAGGACTTAAGCCGCATCACTGTCACTCGTTCAAATCGATGCATAAAATGTGAAAGGCTAACGACTCACGTTTTAGACACTTGGTGGTGGGGAACCTAAATACTTTTCTCATTCAAAATGGGTTGATTAGGACACTGACTCATAGAAGAAGATTATTTCAATGATTATCTGATAGCAGTACCTCATTTTCAGTAGGTATGTTCTTTGTAGGACTTAAGCCGCATCACTGTCACTCGTTCAAATCGATGCATAAAATGTGAAAGGCTAACGACTCACGTTTTAGACACTTGGTGGTGGGGAACCTAAATACTTTTCTCATTCAAAATGGGTTGATTAGGACACTGACTCATAGAAGAAGATTATTTCAATGATTATCTGATAGCAGTACCTCATTTTCAGTAGGTATGTTCTTTGTAGGACTTAAGCCGCATCACTGTCACTCGTTCAAATCGATGCATAAAATGTGAAAGGGTAACGACTCACGTTTTAGACACTTGGTGGTGGGGAACCTAAATATTTTTCTGATTCAAAATGGGTTGATTAGGACACTGACTCATAGAAGAAGATTATTTCAATGATTATCTGATAGCAGTACCTCATTTTCAGTAGGTATGTTCTTTGTAGGACTTAAGCCGCATCACTGTCACTCGTTCAAATCGATGCATAAAATGTGAAAGGCTAACGACTCACGTTTTAGACACTTGGTGGTGGGGAACCTAAATATTTTTCTGATTCAAAATGGGTTGATTAGGACACTGACTCATAGAAGAAGATTATTTCAATGATTATCTGATAGCAGTACCTCATTTTCAGTAGGTATGTTCTTTGTAGGACTTAAGCCGCATCACTGTCACTCGTTCAAATCGATGCATAAAATGTGAAAGGCTAACGACTCACGTTTTAGACACTTGGTGGTGGGGAACCTAAATATTTTTCTGATTCAAAATGGGTTGATTAGGACACTGACTCATAGAAGAAGATTATTTCAATGATTATCTGATAGCAGTACCTCATTTTCAGTAGGTATGTTCTTTGTAGGACTTAAGCCGCATCACTGTCACTCGTTCAAATCGATGCATAAAATGTGAAAGGCTAACGACTCACGTTTTAGACACTTGGTGGTGGGGAACCTAAATATTTTTCTCATTCAAAATGGGTTGATTAGGACACTGACTCATAGAAGAAGATTATTTCAATGATTATCTGATAGCAGTACCTCATTTTCAGTAGGTATGTTCTTTGTAGGACTTAAGCCGCATCACTGTCACTCGTTCAAATCGATGCATAAAATGTGAAAGGCTAACGACTCACGTTTTAGACACTTGGTGGTGGGGAACCTAAATACTTTTCTCACTCAAAATGGGTTGATTAGGACACTGACTCATAGAAGAAGATTATTTCAATGATTATCTGATAGCAGTACCTCATTTTCAGTAGGTATGTTCTTTGTAGGACTTAAGCCGCATCACTGTCACTCGTTCAAATCGATGCATAAAATGTGAAAGGCTAACGACTCACGTTTTAGACACTTGGTGGTGGGGAACCTAAATACTTTTCTCATTCAAAATGGGTTGATTAGGACACTGACTCATAGAAGAAGATTATTTCAATGATTATCTGATAGCAGTACCTCATTTTCAGTAGGTATGTTCTTTGTAGGACTTAAGCCGCATCACTGTCACTCGTTCAAATCGATGCATAAAATGTGAAAGGCTAACGACTCACGTTTTAGACACTTGGTGGTGGGGAACCTAAATATTTTTCTGATTCAAAATGGGTTGATTAGGACACTGACTCATAGAAGAAGATTATTTCAATGATTATCTGATAGCAGTACCTCATTTTCAGTAGGTATGTTCTTTGTAGGACTTAAGCCGCATCACTGTCACTCGTTCAAATCGATGCATAAAATGTGAAAGGCTAACGACTCACGTTTTAGACACTTGGTGGTGGGGAACCTAAATATTTTTCTGATTCAAAATGGGTTGATTAGGACACTGACTCATAGAAGAAGATTATTTCAATGATTATCTGATAGCAGTACCTCATTTTCAGTAGGTATGTTCTTTGTAGGACTTAAGCCGCATCACTGTCACTCGTTCAAATCGATGCATAAAATGTGAAAGGCTAACGACTCACGTTTTAGACACTTGGTGGTGGGGAACCTAAATATTTTTCTGATTCAAAATGGGTTGATTAGGACACTGACTCATAGAAGAAGATTATTTCAATGATTATCTGATAGCAGTACCTCATTTTCAGTAGGTATGTTCTTTGTAGGACTTAAGCCGCATCACTGTCACTCGTTCAAATCGATGCATAAAATGTGAAAGGCTAACGACTCACGTTTCAGACACTTGGTGGTGGGGAACCTAAATATTTTTCTGATTCAAAATGGGTTGATTAGGACACTGACTCATAGAAGAAGATTATTTCAATGATTATCTGATAGCAGTACCTCATTTTCAGTAGGTATGTTCTTTGTAGGACTTAAGCCGCATCACTGTCACTCGTTCAAATCGATGCATAAAATGTGAAAGGCTAACGACTCACGTTTTAGACACTTGGTGGTGGGGAACCTAAATATTTTTCTCATTCAAAATGGGTTGATTAGGACACTGACTCATAGAAGAAGATTATTTCAATGATTATCTGATAGCAGTACCTCATTTTCAGTAGGTATGTTCTTTGTAGGACTTAAGCCGCATCACTGTCACTCGTTCAAATCGATGCATAAAATGTGAAAGGCTAACGACTCACGTTTTAGACACTTGGTGGTGGGGAACCTAAATACTTTTCTCACTCAAAATGGGTTGATTAGGACACTGACTCATAGAAGAAGATTATTTCAATGATTATCTGATAGCAGTACCTCATTTTCAGTAGGTATGTTCTTTGTAGGACTTAAGCCGCATCACTGTCACTCGTTCAAATCGATGCATAAAATGTGAAAGGCTAACGACTCACGTTTTAGACACTTGGTGGTGGGGAACCTAAATACTTTTCTCATTCAAAATGGGTTGATTAGGACACTGACTCATAGAAGAAGATTATTTCAATGATTATCTGATAGCAGTACCTCATTTTCAGTAGGTATGTTCTTTGTAGGACTTAAGCCGCATCACTGTCACTCGTTCAAATCGATGCATAAAATGTGAAAGGCTAACGACTCACGTTTTAGACACTTGGTGGTGGGGAACCTAAATATTTTTCTGATTCAAAATGGGTTGATTAGGACACTGACTCATAGAAGAAGATTATTTCAATGATTATCTGATAGCAGTACCTCATTCTCAGTAGGTATGTTCTTTGTAGGACTTAAGCCGCATCACTGTCACTCGTTCAAATCGATGCATAAAATGTGAAAGGCTAACGACTCACGTTTTAGACACTTGGTGGTGGGGAACCTAAATATTTTTCTCATTCAAAATGGGTTGATTAGGACACTGACTCATAGAAGAAGATTATTTCAATGATTATCTGATAGCAGTACCTCATTTTCAGTAGGTATGTTCTTTGTAGGACTTAAGCCGCATCACTGTCACTCGTTCAAATCGATGCATAAAATGTGAAAGGCTAACGACTCACGTTTTAGACACTTGGTGGTGGGGAACCTAAATATTTTTCTGATTCAAAATGGGTTGATTAGGACACTGACTCATAGAAGAAGATTATTTCAATGATTATCTGATAGCAGTACCTCATTTTCAGTAGGTATGTTCTTTGTAGGACTTAAGCCGCATCACTGTCACTCGTTCAAATCGATGCATAAAATGTGAAAGGCTAACGACTCACGTTTTAGACACTTGGTGGTGGGGAACCTAAATACTTTTCTCATTCAAAATGGGTTGATTAGGACACTGACTCATAGAAGAAGATTATTTCAATGATTATCTGATAGCAGTACCTCATTTTCAGTAGGTATGTTCTTTGTAGGACTTAAGCCGCATCACTGTCACTCGTTCAAATCGATGCATAAAATGTGAAAGGCTAACGACTCACGTTTTAGACACTTGGTGGTGGGGAACCTAAATACTTTTCTCATTCAAAATGGGTTGATTAGGACACTGACTCATAGAAGAAGATTATTTCAATGATTATCTGATAGCAGTACCTCATTTTCAGTAGGTATGTTCTTTGTAGGACTTAAGCCGCATCACTGTCACTCGTTCAAATCGATGCATAAAATGTGAAAGGCTAACGACTCACGTTTTAGACACTTGGTGGTGGGGAACCTAAATATTTTTCTCACTCAAAATGGGTAGATTAGGACACTGACTCATAGAAGAAGATTATTTCAATGATTATCTGATAGCAGTACCTCATTTTCAGTAGGTATGTTCTTTGTAGGACTTAAGCCGCATCACTGTCACTCGTTCAAATCGATGCATAAAATGTGAAAGGCTAACGACTCACGTTTTAGACACTTGGTGGTGGGGAACCTAAATATTTTTCTCACTCAAAATGGGTTGATTAGGACACTGACTCATAGAAGAAGATTATTTCAATGATTATCTGATAGCAGTACCTCATTTTCAGTAGGTATGTTCTTTGTAGGACTTAAGCCGCATCACTGTCACTCGTTCAAATCGATGCATAAAATGTGAAAGGCTAACGACTCACGTTTTAGACACTTGGTGGTGGGGAACCTAAATATTTTTCTGACTCTAAATGGGTTGATTAGGACACTGACTCATAGAAGAAGATTATTTCAATGATTATCTGATAGCAGTACCTCATTTTCAGTAGGTATGTTCTTTGTAGGACTTAAGCCGCATCACTGTCACTCGTTCAAATCGATGCATAAAATGTGAAAGGCTAACGACTCACGTTTTAGACACTTGGTGGTGGGGAACCTAAATATTTTTCTGATTCAAAATGGGTTGATTAGGACACTGACTCATAGAAGAAGATTATTTCAATGATTATCTGATAGCAGTACCTCATTTTCAGTAGGTATGTTCTTTGTAGGACTTAAGCCGCATCACTGTCACTCGTTCAAATCGATGCATAAAATGTGAAAGGCTAACGACTCACGTTTTAGACACTTGGTGGTGGGGAACCTAAATATTTTTCTCACTCAAAATGGGTTGATTAGGACACTGACTCATAGAAGAAGATTATTTCAATGATTATCTGATAGCAGTACCTCATTTTCAGTAGGTATGTTCTTTGTAGGACTTAAGCCGCATCACTGTCACTCGTTCAAATCGATGCATAAAATGTGAAAGGCTAACGACTCACGTTTTAGACACTTGGTGGTGGGGAACCTAAATATTTTTCTCACTCAAAATGGGTTGATTAGGACACTGACTCATAGAAGAAGATTATTTCAATGATTATCTGATAGCAGTACCTCATTTTCAGTAGGTATGTTCTTTGTAGGACTTAAGCCGCATCACTGTCACTCGTTCAAATCGATGCATAAAATGTGAAAGGCTAACGACTCACGTTTTAGACACTTGGTGGTGGGGAACCTAAATACTTTTCTCACTCAAAATGGGTTGATTAGGACACTGACTCATAGAAGAAGATTATTTCAATGATTATCTGATATCAGTACCTCATTTTCAGTAGGTATGTTCTTTGTAGGACTTAAGGCGCATCACTGTCACTCGTTCAAATCGATGCATAAAATGTGAAAGGCTAACGACTCACGTTTTAGACACTTGGTGGTGGGGAACCTAAATATTTTTCTCATTCAAAATGGGTTGATTAGGACACTGACTCATAGAAGAAGATTATTTCAATGATTATCTGATAGCAGTACCTCATTTTCAGTAGGTATGTTCTTTGTAGGACTTAAGCCGCATCACTGTCACTCGTTCAAATCGATGCATAAAATGTGAAAGGCTAACGACTCACGTTTTAGACACTTGGTGGTGGGGAACCTAAATATTTTTCTCACTCAAAATGGGTTGATTAGGACACTGACTCATAGAAGAAGATTATTTCAATGATTATCTGATAGCAGTACCTCATTTTCAGTAGGTATGTTCTTTGTAGGACTTAAGCCGCATCACTGTCACTCGTTCAAATCGATGCATAAAATGTGAAAGGCTAACGACTCACGTTTTAGACACTTGGTGGTGGGGAACCTAAATATTTTTCTCATTCAAAATGGGTTGATTAGGACACTGACTCATAGAAGAAGATTATTTCAATGATTATCTGATAGCAGTACCTCATTTTCAGTAGGTATGTTCTTTGTAGGACTTAAGCCGCATCACTGTCACTCGTTCAAATCGATGCATAAAACGTGAAATATTAACAACTCCTGTTTTAGACATTTTTTGGTGGGGAACCTAAATATTTTTCTCATTCAAAATGGGTTGATTAGGACACTGACTCATAGAAGAAGATTATTTCAATGATTATCTGATAGCAGTACCTCATTTTCAGTAGGTATGTTCTTTGTAGGACTTAAGCCGCATCACTGTCACTCGTTCAAATCGATGCATAAAACGTGAAATATTAACAACTCCTGTTTTAGACATTTTTTGGTGGGGAACCTAAATATTTTTCTCATTCAAAATGGGTTGATTAGGACACTGACTCATAGAAGAAGATTATTTCAATGATTATCTGATAGCAGTACCTCATTTTCAGTAGGTATGTTCTTTGTAGGACTTAAGCCGCATCACTGTCACTCGTTCAAATCGATGCATAAAATGTGAAAGGCTAACGACTCACGTTTTAGACACTTGGTGGTGGGGAACCTAAATATTTTTCTCATTCAAAATGGGTTGATTAGGACACTGACTCATAGAAGAAGATTATTTCAATGATTATCTGATAGCAGTACCTCATTTTCAGTAGGTATGTTCTTTGTAGGACTTAAGCCGCATCACTGTCACTCGTTCAAATCGATGCATAAAACGTGAAATATTAACAACTCCTGTTTTAGACATTTTTTGGTGGGGAACCTAAATATTTTTCTCATTCAAAATGGGTTGATTAGGACACTGACTCATAGAAGAAGATTATTTCAATGATTATCTGATAGCAGTACCTCATTTTCAGTAGGTATGTTCTTTGTAGGACTTAAGCCGCATCACTGTCACTCGTTCAAATCGATGCATAAAACGTGAAATATTAACAACTCCTGTTTTAGACACTTGGTGGTGGGGAACCTAAATATTTTTCTCATTCAAAATGGGTTGATTAGGACACTGACTCATAGAAGAAGATTATTTCAATGATTATCTGATAGCAGTACCTCATTTTCAGTAGGTATGTTCTTTGTAGGACTTAAGCCGCATCACTGTCACTCGTTCAAATCGATGCATAAAATGTGAAAGGCTAACGACTCACGTTTTAGACACTTGGTGGTGGGGAACCTAAATACTTTTCTCATTCAAAATGGGTTGATTAGGACACTGACTCATAGAAGAAGATTATTTCAATGATTATCTGATAGCAGTGCCTCATTTTCAGTAGGTATGTTCTTTGTAGGACTTAAGCCGCATCACTGTCACTCGTTCAAATCGATGCATAAAATGTGAAAGGCTAACGACTCACGTTTTAGACACTTGGTGGTGGGGAACCTAAATAATTTTCTCATTCAAAATGGGTTGATTAGGACACTGACTCATAGAAGAAGATTATTTCAATGATTATCTGATAGCAGTACCTCATTTTCAGTAGGTATGTTCTTTGTAGGACTTAAGCCGCATCACTGTCACTCGTTCAAATCGATGCATAAAACGTGAAATATTAACAACTCCTGTTTTAGACATTTTTTGGTGGGGAACCTAAATATTTTTCTCATTCAAAATGGGTTGATTAGGACACTGACTCATAGAAGAAGATTATTTCAATGATTATCTGATAGCAGTACCTCATTTTCAGTAGGTATGTTCTTTGTAGGACTTAAGCCGCATCACTGTCACTCGTTCAAATCGATGCATAAAACGTGAAATATTAACAACTCCTGTTTTAGACACTTGGTGGTGGGGAACCTAAATATTTTTCTCATTCAAAATGGGTTGATTAGGACACTGACTCATAGAAGAAGATTATTTCAATGATTATCTGATAGCAGTACCTCATTTTCAGTAGGTATGTTCTTTGTAGGACTTAAGCCGCATCACTGTCACTCGTTCAAATCGATGCATAAAACGTGAAATATTAACAACTCCTGTTTTAGACACTTGGTGGTGGGGAACCTAAATATTTTTCTGATTCAAAATGGGTTGATTAGGACACTGACTCATAGAAGAAGATTATTTCAATGATTATCTGATAGCAGTACCTCATTTTCAGTAGGTATGTTCTTTGTAGGACTTAAGCCGCATCACTGTCACTCGTTCAAATCGATGCATAAAATGTGAAAGGCTAACGACTCACGTTTTAGACACTTGGTGGTGGGGAACCTAAATACTTTTCTCATTCAAAATGGGTTGATTAGGACACTGACTCATAGAAGAAGATTATTTCAATGATTATCTGATAGCAGTACCTCATTTTCAGTAGGTATGTTCTTTGTAGGACTTAAGCCGCATCACTGTCACTCGTTCAAATCGATGCATAAAATGTGAAAGGCTAACGACTCACGTTTTAGACACTTGGTGGTGGGAAACCTAAATACTTTTCTCACTCAAAATGCGTAGATTAGGACACTGAATTATACAAGATTATTTCAATGATTATCTGATAGCAGTACCTCATTTTCAGTAGGTATGTTCTTTGTAGGACTTAAGCCGCATCACTGTCACTCGTTCAAATCGATGCATAAAATGTGAAAGGCTAACGACTCACGTTTTAGACACTTGGTGGTGGGGAACCTAAATATTTTTCTCATTCAAAATGGGTTGATTAGGACACTGACCCATAGAAGAAGATTATTTCAATGATTATCTGATAGCAGTACCTCATTTTCAGTAGGTATGTTCTTTGTAGGACTTAAGCCGCATCACTGTCACTCGTTCAAATCTGTGCATAAAATGTGAAAGGCTAACGACTCACGTTTTAGACACTTGGTGGTGGGAAACCTAAATACTTTTCTCACTCAAAATGCGTAGATTCGGACACTGAATTATACAAGATTATTTCAATGATTATCTGATAGCAGTACCTCATTTTCAGTAGGTATGTTCTTTGTAGGACTTAAGCCGCATCACTGTCACTCGTTCAAATCGGTGCATAAAATGTGAAAGGCTAACGACTCACGTTTTAGACACTTGGTGGTGGGAAACCTAAATACTTTTCTCACTCAAAATGCGTAGATTAGGACACTGAATTATACAAGATTATTTCAATGATTATCTGATAGCAGTACCTCATTTTCAGTAGGTATGTTCTTTGTAGGACTTAAGCCGCATCACTGTCACTCGTTCAAATCGATGCATAAAATGTGAAAGGCTAACGACTCACGTTTTAGACACTTGGTGGTGGGAAACCTAAATACTTTTCTCACTCAAAATGCGTAGATTAGGACACTGAATTATACAAGATTATTTCAATGATTATCTGATAGCAGTACCTCATTTTCAGTAGGTATGTTC
Organism: Acanthosepion esculentum; assembly: GCA_964036315.1. Lineage (NCBI taxonomy): Eukaryota > Metazoa > Mollusca > Cephalopoda > Sepiida > Sepiidae > Acanthosepion > Acanthosepion esculentum. Next base: position 75,931,115 of record OZ038493.1, on the reverse strand, counting down.
TTTGTAGGACTTAAGCCGCATCACTGTCACTCGTTCAAATCGATGCATAAAATGTGAAAGGCTAACGACTCACGTTTTAGACACTTGGTGGTGGGGAACCTAAATATTTTTCTCATTCAAAATGGGTTGATTAGGACACTGACCCATAGAAGAAGATTATTTCAATGATTATCTGATAGCAGTACCTCATTTTCAGTAGGTATGTTCTTTGTAGGACTTAAGCCGCATCACTGTCACTCGTTCAAATCGGTGCATAAAATGTGAAAGGCTAACGACTCACGTTTTAGACACTTGGTGGTGGGAAACCTAAATACTTTTCTCACTCAAAATGCGTAGATTAGGACACTGAATTATACAAGATTATTTCAATGATTATCTGATAGCAGTACCTCATTTTCAGTAGGTATGTTCTTTGTAGCACTTAAGCCGCATCACTGTCACTCGTTCAAATCGATGCATAAAATGTGAAAGGCTAACGACTCACGTTTTAGACACTTGGTGGTGGGGAACCTAAATATTTTTCTCATTCAAAATGGGTTGATTAGGACACTGACCCATAGAAGAAGATTATTTCAATGATTATCTGATAGCAGTACCTCATTTTCAGTAGGTATGTTCTTTGTAGGACTTAAGCCGCATCACTGTCACTCGTTCAAATCGATGCATAAAATGTGAAAGGCTAACGACTCACGTTTTAGACACTTGGTGGTGGGGAACCTAAATATTTTTCTCATTCAAAATGGGTTGATTATGACACTGACCCATAGAAGAAGATTATTTCAATGATTATCTGATAGCAGTACCTCATTTTCAGTAGGTATGTTCTTTGTAGGACTTAAGCCGCATCACTGTCACTCGTTCAAATCGATGCATAAAATGTGAAAGGCTAACGACTCACGTCTTAGACACTTGGTGGTGGGGAACCTAAATACTTTTCTCACTCAAAATGGGTTGATTAGGACACTGACTCATAGAAGAAGATTATTTCAATGATTATCTGATAGCAGTACCTCATTTTCAGTAGGTATGTTCTTTGTAGGACTTAAGCCGCATCACTGTCACTCGTTCAAATCGATGCATAAAATGTGAAAGGCTAACGACTCACGTTTTAGACACTTGGTGGTGGGGAACCTAAATACTTTTCTCATTCAAAATGGGTTGATTAGGACACTGACTCATAGAAGAAGATTATTTCAATGATTATCTGATAGCAGTACCTCATTTTCAGTAGGTATGTTCTTTGTAGGACTTAAGCCGCATCACTGTCACTCGTTCAAATCGATGCATAAAATGTGAAAGGCTAACGACTCACGTTTTAGACACTTGGTGGTGGGGAACCTAAATACTTTTCTCACTCAAAATGGGTTGATTAGGACACTGACTCATAGAAGAAGATTATTTCAATGATTATCTGATAGCAGTACCTCATTTTCAGTAGGTATGTTCTTTGTAGGACTTAAGCCGCATCACTGTCACTCGTTCAAATCGATGCATAAAATGTGAAAGGCTAACGACTCACGTTTTAGACACTTGGTGGTGGGGAACCTAAATACTTTTCTCATTCAAAATGGGTTGATTAGGACACTGACTCATAGAAGAAGATTATTTCAATGATTATCTGATAGCAGTACCTCATTTTCAGTAGGTATGTTCTTTGTAGGACTTAAGCCGCATCACTGTCACTCGTTCAAATCGATGCATAAAATGTGAAAGGCTAACGACTCACGTTTTAGACACTTGGTGGTGGGGAACCTAAATACTTTTCTCACTCAAAATGGGTTGATTAGGACACTGACCCATAGAAGAAGATTATTTCAATGATTATCTGATAGCAGTACCTCATTTTCAGTAGGTATGTTCTTTGTAGGACTTAAGCCGCATCACTGTCACTCGTTCAAATCGATGCATAAAATGTGAAAGGCTAACGACTCACGTTTTAGACACTTGGTGGTGGGGAACCTAAATACTTTTCTCATTCAAAATGGGTTGATTAGGACACTGACTCATAGAAGAAGATTATTTCAATGATTATCTGATAGCAGTACCTCATTTTCAGTAGGTATGTTCTTTGTAGGACTTAAGCCGCATCACTGTCACTCGTTCAAATCGATGCATAAAATGTGAAAGGCTAACGACTCACATTTTAGACACTTGGTGGTGGGGAACCTAAATACTTTTCTCATTCAAAATGGGTTGATTAGGACACTGACTCATAGAAGAAGATTATTTCAATGATTATCTGATAGCAGTACCTCATTTTCAGTAGGTATGTTCTTTGTAGGACTTAAGCCGCATCACTGTCACTCGTTCAAATCGATGCATAAAATGTGAAAGGCTAACGACTCACGTTTTAGACACTTGGTGGTGGGGAACCTAAATACTTTTCTCACTCAAAATGGGTTGATTAGGACACTGACTCATAGAAGAAGATTATTTCAATGATTATCTGATAGCAGTACCTCATTTTCAGTAGGTATGTTCTTTGTAGGACTTAAGCCGCATCACTGTCACTCGTTCAAATCGATGCATAAAATGTGAAAGGCTAACGACTCACGTTTTAGACACTTGGTGGTGGGGAACCTAAATACTTTTCTCATTCAAAATGGGTTGATTAGGACACTGACTCATAGAAGAAGATTATTTCAATGATTATCTGATAGCAGTACCTCATTTCCAGTAGGTATGTTCTTTGTAGGACTTAAGCCGCATCACTGTCACTCGTTCAAATCGATGCATAAAATGTGAAAGGCTAACGACTCACGTTTTAGACACTTGGTGGTGGGGAACCTAAATATTTTTCTCATTCAAAATGGGTTGATTAGGACACTGACCCATAGAAGAAGATTATTTCAATGATTATCTGATAGCAGTACCTCATTTTCAGTAGGTATGTTCTTTGTAGGACTTAAGCCGCATCACTGTCACTCGTTCAAATCGATGCATAAAATGTGAAAGGCTAACGACTCACGTTTTAGACACTTGGTGGTGGGGAACCTAAATACTTTTCTCATTCAAAATGGGTTGATTAGGACACTGACTCATAGAAGAAGATTATTTCAATGATTATCTGATAGCAGTACCTCATTTTCAGTAGGTATGTTCTTTGTAGGACTTAAGCCGCATCACTGTCACTCGTTCAAATCGATGCATAAAATGTGAAAGGCTAACGACTCACGTTTTAGACACTTGGTGGTGGGGAACCTAAATACTTTTCTCACTCAAAATGGGTTGATTAGGACACTGACTCATAGAAGAAGATTATTTCAATGATTATCTGATAGCAGTACCTCATTTTCAGTAGGTATGTTCTTTGTAGGACTTAAGCCGCATCACTGTCACTCGTTCAAATCGATGCATAAAATGTGAAAGGCTAACGACTCACGTTTTAGACACTTGGTGGTGGGGAACCTAAATACTTTTCTCATTCAAAATGGGTTGATTAGGACACTGACTCATAGAAGAAGATTATTTCAATGATTATCTGATAGCAGTACCTCATTTTCAGTAGGTATGTTCTTTGTAGGACTTAAGCCGCATCACTGTCACTCGTTCAAATCGATGCATAAAATGTGAAAGGCTAACGACTCACGTTTTAGACACTTGGTGGTGGGGAACCTAAATATTTTTCTCATTCAAAATGGGTTGATTAGGACACTGACCCATAGAAGAAGATTATTTCAATGATTATCTGATAGCAGTACCTCATTTTCAGTAGGTATGTTCTTTGTAGGACTTAAGCCGCATCACTGTCACTCGTTCAAATCGATGCATAAAATGTGAAAGGCTAACGACTCACGTTTTAGACACTTGGTGGTGGGGAACCTAAATACTTTTCTCATTCAAAATGGGTTGATTAGGACACTGACTCATAGAAGAAGATTATTTCAATGATTATCTGATAGCAGTACCTCATTTTCAGTAGGTATGTTCTTTGTAGGACTTAAGCCGCATCACTGTCACTCGTTCAAATCGATGCATAAAATGTGAAAGGCTAACGACTCACGTTTTAGACACTTGGTGGTGGGGAACCTAAATATTTTTCTCATTCAAAATGGGTTGATTAGGACACTGACCCATAGAAGAAGATTATTTCAATGATTATCTGATAGCAGTACCTCATTTTCAGTAGGTATGTTCTTTGTAGGACTTAAGCCGCATCACTGTCACTCGTTCAAATCGATGCATAAAATGTGAAAGGCTAACGACTCACGTTTTAGACACTTGGTGGTGGGGAACCTAAATACTTTTCTCATTCAAAATGGGTTGATTAGGACACTGACTCATAGAAGAAGATTATTTCAATGATTATCTGATAGCAGTACCTCATTTTCAGTAGGTATGTTCTTTGTAGGACTTAAGCCGCATCACTGTCACTCGTTCAAATCGATGCATAAAATGTGAAAGGCTAACGACTCACGTTTTAGACACTTGGTGGTGGGGAACCTAAATATTTTTCTCATTCAAAATGGGTTGATTAGGACACTGACCCATAGAAGAAGATTATTTCAATGATTATCTGATAGCAGTACCTCATTTTCAGTAGGTATGTTCTTTGTAGGACTTAAGCCGCATCACTGTCACTCGTTCAAATCGATGCATAAAATGTGAAAGGCTAACGACTCACGTTTTAGACACTTGGTGGTGGGGAACCTAAATACTTTTCTCACTCAAAATGGGTTGATTAGGACACTGACTCATAGAAGAAGATTATTTCAATGATTATCTGATAGCAGTACCTCATTTTCAGTAGGTATGTTCTTTGTAGGACTTAAGCCGCATCACTGTCACTCGTTCAAATCGATGCATAAAATGTGAAAGGCTAACGACTCACGTTTTAGACACTTGGTGGTGGGGAACCTAAATACTTTTCTCATTCAAAATGGGTTGATTAGGACACTGACTCATAGAAGAAGATTATTTCAATGATTATCTGATAGCAGTACCTCATTTTCAGTAGGTATGTTCTTTGTAGGACTTAAGCCGCATCACTGTCACTCGTTCAAATCGATGCATAAAATGTGAAAGGCTAACGACTCACGTTTTAGACACTTGGTGGTGGGGAACCTAAATACTTTTCTCACTCAAAATGGGTTGATTAGGACACTGACTCATAGAAGAAGATTATTTCAATGATTATCTGATAGCAGTACCTCATTTTCAGTAGGTATGTTCTTTGTAGGACTTAAGCCGCATCACTGTCACTCGTTCAAATCGATGCATAAAATGTGAAAGGCTAACGACTCACGTTTTAGACACTTGGTGGTGGGGAACCTAAATACTTTTCTCATTCAAAATGGGTTGATTAGGACACTGACTCATAGAAGAAGATTATTTCAATGATTATCTGATAGCAGTACCTCATTTTCAGTAGGTATGTTCTTTGTAGGACTTAAGCCGCATCACTGTCACTCGTTCAAATCGATGCATAAAATGTGAAAGGCTAACGACTCACGTTTTAGACACTTGGTGGTGGGGAACCTAAATACTTTTCTCACTCAAAATGGGTTGATTAGGACACTGACTCATAGAAGAAGATTATTTCAATGATTATCTGATAGCAGTACCTCATTTTCAGTAGGTATGTTCTTTGTAGGACTTAAGCCGCATCACTGTCACTCGTTCAAATCGATGCATAAAACGTGAAATATTAACAACTCCTGTTTTAGACATTTTTTGGTGGGGAACCTAAATATTTTTCTCATTCAAAATGGGTTGATTAGGACACTGACTCATAGAAGATGATTATTTCAATGATTATCTGATAGCAGTACCTCATTTTCAGTAGGTATGTTCTTTGTAGGACTTAAGCCGCATCACTGTCACTCGTTCAAATCGATGCATAAAATGTGAAAGGCTAACGACTCACGTTTTAGACACTTGGTGGTGGGGAACCTAAATACTTTTCTCACTCAAAATGGGTTGATTAGGACACTGACTCATAGAAGAAGATTATTTCAATGATTATCTGATAGCAGTACCTCATTTTCAGTAGGTATGTTCTTTGTAGGACTTAAGCCGCATCACTGTCACTCGTTCAAATCGATGCATAAAATGTGAAAGGCTAACGACTCACGTTTTAGACACTTGGTGGTGGGGAACCTAAATACTTTTCTCATTCAAAATGGGTTGATTAGGACACTGACTCATAGAAGAAGATTATTTCAATGATTATCTGATAGCAGTACCTCATTTTCAGTAGGTATGTTCTTTGTAGGACTTAAGCCGCATCACTGTCACTCGTTCAAATCGATGCATAAAATGTGAAAGGCTAACGACTCACGTTTTAGACACTTGGTGGTGGGGAACCTAAATACTTTTCTCACTCAAAATGGGTTGATTAGGACACTGACTCATAGAAGAAGATTATTTCAATGATTATCTGATAGCAGTACCTCATTTTCAGTAGGTATGTTCTTTGTAGGACTTAAGCCGCATCACTGTCACTCGTTCAAATCGATGCATAAAATGTGAAAGGCTAACGACTCACGTTTTAGACACTTGGTGGTGGGGAACCTAAATACTTTTCTCATTCAAAATGGGTTGATTAGGACACTGACTCATAGAAGAAGATTATTTCAATGATTATCTGATAGCAGTACCTCATTTTCAGTAGGTATGTTCTTTGTAGGACTTAAGCCGCATCACTGTCACTCGTTCAAATCGATGCATAAAATGTGAAAGGCTAACGACTCACGTTTTAGACACTTGGTGGTGGGGAACCTAAATACTTTTCTCACTCAAAATGGGTTGATTAGGACACTGACTCATAGAAGAAGATTATTTCAATGATTATCTGATAGCAGTACCTCATTTTCAGTAGGTATGTTCTTTGTAGGACTTAAGCCGCATCACTGTCACTCGTTCAAATCGATGCATAAAACGTGAAATATTAACAACTCCTGTTTTAGACATTTTTTGGTGGGGAACCTAAATATTTTTCTCATTCAAAATGGGTTGATTAGGACACTGACTCATAGAAGAAGATTATTTCAATGATTATCTGATAGCAGTACCTCATTTTCAGTAGGTATGTTCTTTGTAGGACTTAAGCCGCATCACTGTCACTCGTTCAAATCGATGCATAAAACGTGAAATATTAACAACTCCTGTTTTAGACATTTTTTGGTGGGGAACCTAAATATTTTTCTCATTCAAAATGGGTTGATTAGGACACTGACTCATAGAAGAAGATTATTTCAATGATTATCTGATAGCAGTACCTCATTTTCAGTAGGTATGTTCTTTGTAGGACTTAAGCCGCATCACTGTCACTCGTTCAAATCGATGCATAAAATGTGAAAGGCTAACGACTCACGTTTTAGACACTTGGTGGTGGGGAACCTAAATATTTTTCTCATTCAAAATGGGTTGATTAGGACACTGACTCATAGAAGAAGATTATTTCAATGATTATCTGATAGCAGTACCTCATTTTCAGTAGGTATGTTCTTTGTAGGACTTAAGCCGCATCACTGTCACTCGTTCAAATCGATGCATAAAATGTGAAAGGCTAACGACTCACGTTTTAGACACTTGGTGGTGGGGAACCTAAATATTTTTCTCATTCAAAATGGGTTGATTAGGACACTGACTCATAGAAGAAGATTATTTCAATGATTATCTGATAGCAGTACCTCATTTTCAGTAGGTATGTTCTTTGTAGGACTTAAGCCGCATCACTGTCACTCGTTCAAATCGATGCATAAAACGTGAAATATTAACAACTCCTGTTTTAGACATTTTTTGGTGGGGAACCTAAATATTTTTCTCATTCAAAATGGGTTGATTAGGACACTGACTCATAGAAGAAGATTATTTCAATGATTATCTGATAGCAGTACCTCATTTTCAGTAGGTATGTTCTTTGTAGGACTTAAGCCGCATCACTGTCACTCGTTCAAATCGATGCATAAAATGTGAAAGGCTAACGACTCACGTTTTAGACACTTGGTGGTGGGGAACCTAAATATTTTTCTCATTCAAAATGGGTTGATTAGGACACTGACTCATAGAAGAAGATTATTTCAATGATTATCTGATAGCAGTACCTCATTTTCAGTAGGTATGTTCTTTGTAGGACTTAAGCCGCATCACTGTCACTCGTTCAAATCGATGCATAAAATGTGAAAGGCTAACGACTCACGTTTTAGACACTTGGTGGTGGGGAACCTAAATACTTTTCTCACTCAAAATGGGTTGATTAGGACACTGACTCATAGAAGAAGATTATTTCAATGATTATCTGATAGCAGTACCTCATTTTCAGTAGGTATGTTCTTTGTAGGACTTAAGCCGCATCACTGTCACTCGTTCAAATCGATGCATAAAATGTGAAAGGCTAACGACTCACGTTTTAGACACTTGGTGGTGGGAAACCTAAATACTTTTCTCACTCAAAATGCGTAGATTAGGACACTGAATTATACAAGATTATTTCAATGATTATCTGATAGCAGTACCTCATTTCTAAGTAGGAATATTCTTGTTGGGAACTGTTTTTGTGTTTAACAAAAGAAACTTGAGCAGCATCACCATCACTCTGTCATTCCTATTCACTACTGTTGATTGATTGTTTCTTTTTAGGACTTGAGCAGCATCACCCTCACTTGCTCAAAATCGATGCATAAAATATGCAATTTTAACGACCCGTTTTTTAAGTAGGAATATTCATTTTAGGAACTGATGTTTATACAGGGTGTTTCACAATTTTTGAAACAAAATGATCAGGCCCAAATCAAGGATCACAAATGATAGAGTAATGGAAATTACATTTATTGAAAGATAAAAGGACAACATTTTAGGATCTGCAGCCATTTAGTCTCAAACGTCAACCAAAAATGTCAAGAGGATCCGTAGAATACAAGCTCCGGACGTCCGCCGTTCAGTTGAAGGCAATGATGAATGCAAAGTTTTTGATAACGTCTACATATTTCTCCTGGGTGATCGCTTGAATATCCTCAGTGATGGCTGCCTTAATGCAGCATTGGTGCAAGTGTTGGCCTGGTAAATGTTGCCCTTGATGAACCTCAGAACTAGAAATCTGATTGAGTTCAGGTCAGGCGAGTGAGGTGCCCATTCCACTTCACGGTTGATGGGATGCTCTCCAAACTTTACATGGAGCCATGCTATGGTAACATTAGCAGTGTGAGGAGGAGAACCATCCTTCTGGAACCACTGTTCCTCTCCATCAAGGTCCTCACGATCCTCGAGTTCTCCCCAAATGAGAGCCCACTGCTTTGGTTGAAGCGCCCTCTATGCACTAGATTATAATGAAAGAGACTTTTGAACATTGTCACTCAGTCAATCCTGTTCATCTTCAACTATAAATACAATGGAGTTCTCGAAATCAAGCATATATAGAAATTTAAATATCTGGAAAATGTTTTAACAAATGACAGGAAACATGACACAGAAATCCGATGATGCATCGAAACAACAAAAGGAAGTTTTAGGAAACAGGAAACATTCCTTTGGAACAAAGAAAAGCTTGCCGCACTGTTATGTAATTAAATTCTCCTATATGACAGTCAATTCTGAACAATTTCCACACAGATAAAGAATATACTTGATGCAACAGAGATGTCGTTCTACAGACGGATGCTGAGAATACAATGGGTGAATATATAGAAAATAATGATTTTTAAAGGAATTGAGAAATGACTATGATTATCATCCTTCGACTTATGGTTGGTCAGAACTATCCTTCTTTCGGAAGCTGATACAAAATGTGGGACGCCAACCCTACATCTCGGTGTTTTTGTCGAGACACCATCTCTAGAAAGACTTCCACCCATGGCTGAAGACTTCTTTCAAGCCATGAAGTGAATTATCCCGCACCAGACACCAACTTGTAATTTAAATTTGACCTCAAGAATTACTCCCGAAGCTTTTCCCAGGATTGTGTTTAAAATCATTTTCCTTCTCTTTTTTTATTACTAAGATATACACACAAATAATACATATATACATTTGTTCCACGCGGGGAATAATACATCGCATATAACTAACACAGCAAAGCAGAGTGTAAAGAGAGTAAAAAAGGAAGGGTCTTACATATAATATTGAGATTCGTTTTTCGTGTAACTGAAGCACTTGTAAGAAAAAGTTCTTCTTCCTTTTGTATTTCTCCCGTTACAGACATTATTATATCTATATTTGTTGAGTCTTGACTCAATGTTGAATCGCGCCTAATGCATGGAATAATAATGCAACACAAAATGTACTTAGAACAAGAATGTATTATAACAAGAAAGTGTACACAATAAGTACATATAGTATTTCTGTATATTTCTGGGAAGACGTTCCTGGAGAATGTGTTGACTAGTCGCAGTCGATCAGAGTCTCTAGTTGGATCTCGTGATTCCTCGTCCTCTCGTCTTCCGGTACCAACCACTATTTATATAGTTGGTAGTCACCTATGCAGATTAGGTGGATCCTACCACAACAATATTATAACACCGATATTTCACAGTCGGGACGGACTAGAATGTCTGAAAAGAAAAAGGATGACAAACATGCTTTGTTCTCTGTGAGACTATGATATTAATCATCATGTTTCGAACTCCGTATGGTTAGTCGGAAAATAGTTCGTTTGGTAGCTGATACAAAATGGGGAACGCCAACCCTACATCTCGGTGTTTTTGTCGAGACACCATCTCCAGAAAGACTGCCACCCATGGCTAAAGACTTATTTCCAGCCATGAAGTGAATTATCCCGCACCAGACGCCAACTTAGAAGTTGAATATCCGCGGGCCGTCTTAGAGACTTTAATTCCGGATTTGTTCTCAGGGTTTATTCCCGAAGCCTTTCCCATGATTGGGTATGACCGCAAGGCAACGGAGGTTTAAAATCAGAGTTTTCCTTCTCTACAATGAGTATACTCAGAAAGAGGCTGTTGAAATTTATGGTGTGCATAATTAGGAAAGCAGGTTTTGACATTTGATGCTCGCAGGACAGACTGGAGACATGACGAACAGTGAGAAAGAAGAAGTAACCTCCTCCCTAACGAGCTTGCCTAAATGAATGGTAAAATATGAACTAGAGGAGTAGTAAGAAAACAAAACATCACTTAGAGATTTAAAGGATAGGAAATAATGGAGAGCCATGATCTCCCACGCCGTGAAGAGACACGGCATATAACAGCAGATAAGTTTTTGTAGACATCTTCATATACTGCAGTCGCCTACTTGGTCATTTTTTAATCATTTCGCCGCAAGCATGGACACTAGGATGTAAGGAGGTCACTGAATGTGCGAGAATATGAAAAGAAAAACGACTATTAAGGAGAGAGGACAATAAAAGAATAAGAATTAAGAAGAAAAAAAGATAACGATTAACTTTGCATTTAAATTTTTGAAGATCAAAGTTGACTGGAAGCAGGAATTCGGAAGAGAGTTCTACAAGCAACAAGTGCGATAGAAGAAATTGTTATCAAAGAACTTACGGTTACATCTAGCCATTTCAACTGTAAAATGATGAGACCTTGCCACCAATCTAGTACTGCGCTTAAATTCATAAAGTCTATGTACCACAGTGAAAAGAAGAATTAGCATGAAATTATTTAAAGGAAAGGCACAGGAAAGCTACATTATGGTGGTAGGAAAGTGACTGAAGCCGAGACGCCAATAAGTGAATCTTATGCGAGAGAATAATCTGTTAGCATAGAAATTACGGTTACATCCAGCCATTTCAACTGTAAAATGATGAGACCTTGCCACCAATCTAGTACTGCACTTAAATTCATAAAGTCTATGTACCATAGTGAAAAGAAGAATTAGCATAAAATTATTTAAAGGAAAGGCACAGGAAAGCTACATTATGGTGGTAGGAAAGTGACTGAAGCCGAGACGCCAATAAGTGAATCTTATGCGAGAGAAGAAACTGTTAGCATAGAACTTACGGTTACATCCAGCCATTTCAACTGTAAAATGATGAGAACTTGCCACCAATCTAGTACTGCACTTAAATTCATAAAGTCTATGTACCATAGTGAAAAGAAGAATTAGCATGAAATTATTTAAAGGAAAGGCACAGGAAAGCTACATTATGGTGGTAGGAAAGTGACTGAAGCCGAGACGCCAATAAGTGAATCTTATGCGAGAGAATAATCTGTTAGCATAGAAATTACGGTTACATCCAGCCATTTCAACTGTAAAATGATGAGACCTTGCCACCAATCTAGTACTGCACTTAAATTCATAAAGTCTATGTACCATAGTGAAAAGAAGAATTAGCATAAAATTATTTAAAGGAAAGGCACAGGAAAGCTACATTATGGTGGTAGGAAAGTGACTGAAGCCGAGACGCCAATAAGTGAATCTTATGCGAGAGAAGAAACTGTTAGCATAGAACTTACGGTTACATCTAGCCATTTCAACTGTAAAATGATGAGACCTTGCCACCAATCTAGTACTGCACTTAAATTCATAAAGTCTATGTACCATAGTGAAAAGAAGAATTAGCATGAAATTATTTAAAGGAAAGGCACAGGAAAGCTACATTATGGTGGTAGGAAAGTGACTGAAGCCGAGACGCCAATAAGTGAATCTTATGCGAGAGAAGAAACTGTTAGCATAGAACTTACGGTTACATCCAGCCATTTCAACTGTAAAATGATGAGACCTTGCCACCAATCTAGTACTGCACTTAAATTCATAAAGTCTATGTACCATAGTGAAAAGAAGAATTAGCATGAAATTATTTAAAGGAAAGGCACAGGAAAGCTACATTATGGTGGTAGGAAAGTGACTGAAGCCGAGACGCCAATAAGTGAATCTTATGCGAGAGAATAATCTGTTAGCATAGAAATTACGGTTACATCCAGCCATTTCAACTGTAAAATGATGAGACCTTGCCACCAATCTAGTACTGCACTTAAATTCATAAAGTCTATGTACCATAGTGAAAAGAAGAATTAGCATAAAATTATTTAAAGGAAAGGCACAGGAAAGCTACATTATGGTGGTAGGAAAGTGACTGAAGCCGAGACGCCAATAAGTGAATCTTATGCGAGAGAAGAAACTGTTAGCATAGAACTTACGGTTACATCTAGCCATTTCAACTGTAAAATGATGAGACCTTGCCACCAATCTAGTACTGCACTTAAATTCATAAAGTCTATGTACCATAGTGAAAAGAAGAATTAGCATGAAATTATTTAAAGGAAAGGCACAGGAAAGCTACATTATGGTGGTAGGAAAGTGACTGAAGCCGAGACGCCAATAAGTGAATCTTATGCGAGAGAAGAAACTGTTAGCATAGAACTTACGGTTACATCCAGCCATTTCAACTGTAAAATGATGAGACCTTGCCACCAATCTAGTACTGCACTTAAATTCATAAAGTCTATGTACCATAGTGAAAAGAAGAATTAGCATGAAATTATTTAAAGGAAAGGCACAGGAAAGCTACATTATGGTGGTAGGAAAGTGACTGAAGCCGAGACGCCAATAAGTGAATCTTATGCGAGAGAAGAAACTGTTAGCATAGAACTTACGGTTACATCCAGCCATTTCAACTGTAAAATGATGAGACCTTGCCACCAATCTAGTACTGCACTTAAATTCATAAAGTCTATGTACCATAGTGAAAAGAAGAATTAGCATGAAATTATTTAAAGGAAAGGCACAGGAAAGCTACATTATGGTGGTAGGAAAGTGACTGAATCCGAGACGCCAATAAGTGAATCTTATGCGAGAGAAGAAACTGTTAGCATAGAACTTACGGTTACATCCAGCCATTTCAACTGTAAAATGATGAGACCTTGTCACCAATCTAGTACTGCACTTAAATTCATAAAGTCTACGTACCATAGTGAAAAGAAGAATTAGCATGAAATTATTTAAAGGAAAGGCACAGGAAAGCTACATTATGGTGGTAGGAAAGTGACTGAAGCCGAGACGCCAATAAGTGAATCTTATGCGAGAGAAGAAACTGTTAGCATAGAACTTACGGTTACATCCAGCCATTTCAACTGTAAAATGATGAGACCTTGCCACCAATCTAGTACTGCACTTAAATTCATAAAGTCTACGTACCATAGTGAAAAGAAGAATTAGCATGAAATTATTTAAAGGAAAGGCACAGGAAAGCTACATTATGGTGGTAGGAAAGTGACTGAAGCCGAGACGCCAATAAGTGAATCTTATGCGAGAGAAGAAACTGTTAGCAGAGAACTTACGGTTACATCTAGCCATTTTAACTGTAAAATGATGAGACATTGCCACCAATCTAGTACTGCACTTAAATTCATAAAGTCTATGTACCATAGTGAAAAGAAGAATTAGCATGAAATTATTTAAAGGAAAGGCACAGGAAAGCCACATTATGGTGGTAGGAAAGTGACTGAAGCCGAGACGCCAATAAGTGAATCTTATGCGAGAGAAGAAACTGTTAGCATAGAACTTACGGTTACATCCAGCCATTTCAACTGTAAAATGATGAGACCTTGCCACCAATCTAGTACTGCACTTAAATTCATAAAGTCTATGTACCATAGTGAAAAGAAGAATTAGCATGAAATTATTTAAAGGAAAGGCACAGGAAAGCCACATTATGGTGGTAGGAAAGTGACTGAAGCCGAGACGCCAATAAGTGAATCTTATGCGAGAGAAGAAACTGTTAGCATTGAACTTACGGTTACATCTAGCCATTTCAACTGTAAAATGATGAGACCTTGCCACCAATCTAGTACTGCACTTAAATTCATAAAGTCTACGTACCATAGTGAAAAGAAGAATTAGCATGAAATTATTTAAAGGAAAGGCACAGTAAAGCTACATTATGGTGGTAGGAAAGTGACTGAAGCCGAGACGCCAATAAGTGAATCTTATGCGAGAGAAGAAACTGTTACCATAGAACTTACGGTTACATCCAGCCATTTCAACCGTAAAATGATGAGACCTTGCCACCAATCTAGTACTGCACTTAAATTCATAAAGTCTATGTACCATAGTGAAAAGAAGAATTAGCATGAAATTATTTAAAGGAAAGGCAGAGGAAAGGTACATTATGGTGGTAGGAAAGTGACTGAAGTCGAGACGCCAATAAGTGAATCTTATGCGAGAGAAGAAACTGTTAGCATAGAACTTACGGTTACATCCAGCCATTTCAACTGTAAAATGATGAGACCTTGCCACCAATCTAGTACTGCACTTAAATTCATAAAGTCTACGTACCATAGTGAAAAGAAGAATTAGCATGAAATTATTTAAAGGAAAGGCACAGGAAAGCTACATTATGGTGGTAGGAAAGTGACTGAAGCCGAGACGCCAATAAGTGAATCTTATGCGAGAGAAGAAACTGTTAGCATAGAACTTACGGTTACATCCAGCCATTTCAACCGTAAAATGATGAGACCTTGCCACCAATCTAGTACTGCACTTAAATTCATAAAGTCTATGTACCATAGTGAAAAGAAGAATTAGCATGAAATTATTTAAAGGAAAGGCAGAGGAAAGGTACATTATGGTGGTAGGAAAGTGACTGAAGTCGAGACGCCAATAAGTGAATCTTATGCGAGAGAAGAAACTGTTAGCATAGAACTTACGGTTACATCCAGCCATTTCAACTGTAAAATGATGAGACCTTGCCACCAATCTAGTACTGCACTTAAATTCATAAAGTCTACGTACCATAGTGAAAAGAAGAATTAGCATGAAATTATTTAAAGGAAAGGCACAGGAAAGCTACATTATGGTGGTAGGAAAGTGACTGAAGCCGAGACGCCAATAAGTGAATCTTATGCGAGAGAAGAAACTGTTAGCATAGAACTTACGGTTACATCCAGCCATTTCAACTGTAAAATGATGAGACCTTGTCACCAATCTAGTACTGCACTTAAATTCATAAAGTCTACGTACCATAGTGAAAAGATAATTAGCATGAAATTATTTAAAGGAAAGGCACAGGAAAGCTACATTATGGTGGTAGGAAAGTGACTGAAGCCGAGACGCCAATAAGTGAATCTTATGCGAGAGAAGAAACTGTTAGCATAGAACTTACGGTTACATCCAGCCATTTCAACTGTAAAATGATGAGACCTTGCCACCAATCTAGTACTGCACTTAAATTCATAAAGTCTACGTACCATAGTGAAAAGAAGAATTAGCATGAAATTATTTAAAGGAAAGGCACAGGAAAGCTACATTATGGTGGTAGGAAAGTGACTGAAGCCGAGACGCCAATAAGTGAATCTTATGCGAGAGAAGAAACTGTTAGCATAGAACTTACGGTTACATCCAGCCATTTCAACTGTAAAATGATGAGACCTTGTCACCAATCTAGTACTGCACTTAAATTCATAAAGTCTACGTACCATAGTGAAAAGATAATTAGCATGAAATTATTTAAAGGAAAGGCACAGGAAAGCTACATTATGGTGGTAGGAAAGTGACTGAAGCCGAGACGCCAATAAGTGAATCTTATGCGAGAGAAGAAACTGTTAGCATTGAACTTACGGTTACATCTAGCCATTTCAACTGTAAAATGATGAGACCTTGCCACCAATCTAGTACTGCACTTAAATTCATAAAGTCTACGTACCATAGTGAAAAGAAGAATTAGCATGAAATTATTTAAAGGAAAGGCACAGGAAAGCTACATTATGGTGGTAGGAAAGTGACTGAAGCCGAGACGCCAATAAGTGAATCTTATGCGAGAGAAGAAACTGTTAGCATTGAACTTACGGTTACATCTAGCCATTTCAACTGTAAAATGATGAGACCTTGCCACCAATCTAGTACTGCACTTAAATTCATAAAGTCTATGTACCATAGTGAAAAGAAGAATTAGCATGAAATTATTTAAAGGAAAGGCACAGGAAAGCTACATTATGGTGGTAGGAAAGTGACTGAAGCCGAGACGCCAATAAGTGAATCTTATGCGAGAGAAGAAACTGTTAGCATAGAACTTACGGTTACATCTAGCCATTTCAACCGTAAAATGATGAGACCTTGCCACCAATCTAGTACTGCACTTAAATTCATAAAGTCTACGTACCATAGTGAAAAGAAGAATTAGCATGAAATTATTTAAAGGAAAGGCAGAGGAAAGGTACATTATGGTGGTAGGAAAGTGACTGAAGCCGAGACGCCAATAAGTGAATCTTATGCGAGAGAAGAAACTGTTAGCAGAGAACTTACGGTTACATCTAGCCATTTCAACTGTAAAATGATGAGACATTGCCACCAATCTAGTACTGCACTTAAATTCATAAAGTCTATGTACCATAGTGAAAAGAAGAATTAGCATAAAATTATTTAAAGAAAAGGCAGAGGAAAGCTACATTATGGTGGTAGGAAAGTGACTGAAGCCGAGACACCAATAAGTGAATCTTATGCGAGAGAAGAAACTGTTAGCATAGAACTTACGGTTACATCCAGCCATTTCAACTGTAAAATGATGAGACCTTGCCACCAATCTAGTACTGCACTTAAATTCATAAAGTCTATGTACCATAGTGAAAAGAAGAATTAGCATGAAATTATTTAAAGGAAAGGCACAGGAAAGCCACATTATGGTGGTAGGAAAGTGACTGAAGCCGAGACGCCAATAAGTGAATCTTATGCGAGAGAAGAAACTGTTAGCATTGAACTTACGGTTACATCTAGCCATTTCAACTGTAAAATGATGAGACCTTGCCACCAATCTAGTACTGCACTTAAATTCATAAAGTCTACGTACCATAGTGAAAAGAAGAATTAGCATGAAATTATTTAAAGGAAAGGCACAGTAAAGCCACATTATGGTGGTAGGAAAGTGACTGAAGCCGAGACGCCAATAAGTGAATCTTATGCGAGAGAAGAAACTGTTAGCATAGAACTTACGGTTACATCCAGCCATTTCAACCGTAAAATGATGAGACCTTGCCACCAATCTAGTACTGCACTTAAATTCATAAAGTCTATGTACCATAGTGAAAAGAAGAATTAGCATGAAATTATTTAAAGGAAAGGCAGAGGAAAGGTACATTATGGTGGTAGGAAAGTGACTGAAGTCGAGACGCCAATAAGTGAATCTTATGCGAGAGAAGAAACTGTTAGCATAGAACTTACGGTTACATCCAGCCATTTCAACTGTAAAATGATGAGACCTTGCCACCAATCTAGTACTGCACTTAAATTCATAAAGTCTACGTACCATAGTGAAAAGAAGAATTAGCATGAAATTATTTAAAGGAAAGGCACAGGAAAGCTACATTATGGTGGTAGGAAAGTGACTGAAGCCGAGACGCCAATAAGTGAATCTTATGCGAGAGAAGAAACTGTTAGCATAGAACTTACGGTTACATCCAGCCATTTCAACCGTAAAATGATGAGACCTTGCCACCAATCTAGTACTGCACTTAAATTCATAAAGTCTATGTACCATAGTGAAAAGAAGAATTAGCATGAAATTATTTAAAGGAAAGGCAGAGGAAAGGTACATTATGGTGGTAGGAAAGTGACTGAAGTCGAGACGCCAATAAGTGAATCTTATGCGAGAGAAGAAACTGTTAGCATAGAACTTACGGTTACATCCAGCCATTTCAACTGTAAAATGATGAGACCTTGCCACCAATCTAGTACTGCACTTAAATTCATAAAGTCTACGTACCATAGTGAAAAGAACAATTACCATGAAATTATTTAAAGGAAAGGCACAGGAAAGCTACATTATGGTGGTAGGAAAGTGACTGAAGCCGAGACGCCAATAAGTGAATCTTATGCGAGAGAAGAAACTGTTAGCATAGAACTTACGGTTACATCCAGCCATTTCAACCGTAAAATGATGAGACCTTGCCACCAATCTAGTACTGCACTTAAATTCATAAAGTCTATGTACCATAGTGAAAAGAAGAATTAGCATGAAATTATTTAAAGGAAAGGCAGAGGAAAGGTACATTATGGTGGTAGGAAAGTGACTGAAGTCGAGACGCCAAAAAGTGAATCTTATGCGAGAGAAGAAACTGTTAGCATAGAACTTACGGTTACATCCAGCCATTTCAACTGTAAAATGATGAGACCTTGCCACCAATCTAGTACTGCACTTAAATTCATAAAGTCTACGTACCATAGTGAAAAGAAGAATTAGCATGAAATTATTTAAAGGAAAGGCACAGGAAAGCTACATTAAGGTGGTAGGAAAGTGACTGAAGCCGAGACGCCAATAAGTGAATCTTATGCGAGAGAAGAAACTGTTAGCATAGAACTTACGGTTACATCCAGCCATTTCAACCGTAAAATGATGAGACCTTGCCACCAATCTAGTACTGCATTTAAATTCATAAAGTCTATGTACCATAGTGAAAAGAAGAATTAGCATGAAATTATTTAAAGGAAAGGCAGAGGAAAGGTACATTATGGGGGTAGGAAAGTGACTGAAGTCGAGACGCCAATAAGTGAATCTTATGCGAGAGAAGAAACTGTTAGCAGAGAACTTACGGTTACATCTAGCCATTTCAACTGTAAAATGATGAGACATTACCACCAATCTAGTACTGCACTTAAATTCATAAAGTCTATGTACCATAGTGAAAAGAAGAATTAGCATGAAATTATTTAAAGGAAAGGCACAGGAAAGCTACATTATGGTGGTAGGAAAGTGACTGAAGCCGAGACGCCAATAAGTGAATCTTATGCGAGAGAAGAAACTGTTAGCATAGAACTTACGGTTACATCTAGCCATTTCAACCGTAAAATGATGAGACCTTGCCACCAATCTAGTACTGCACTTAAATTCATAAAGTCTACGTACCATAGTGAAAAGAAGAATTAGCATGAAATTATTTAAAGGAAAGGCAGAGGAAAGGTACATTATGGTGGTAGGAAAGTGACTGAAGCCGAGACGCCAATAAGTGAATCTTATGCGAGAGAAGAAACTGTTAGCAGAGAACTTACGGTTACATCTAGCCATTTCAACTGTAAAATGATGAGACCTTGCCACCAATCTAGTACTGCACTTAAATTCATAAAGTCTACGTACCATAGTGAAAAGAAGAATTAGCATGAAATTATTTAAAGGAAAGGCACAGTAAAGCTACATTATGGTGGTAGGAAAGTGACTGAAGCCGAGACGCCAATAAGTGAATCTTATGCGAGAGAAGAAACTGTTAGCATAGAACTTACGGTTACATCCAGCCATTTCAACCGTAAAATGATGAGACCTTGCCACCAATCTAGTACTGCACTTAAATTCATAAAGTCTATGTACCATAGTGAAAAGAAGAATTAGCATGAAATTATTTAAAGGAAAGGCAGAGGAAAGGTACATTATGGTGGTAGGAAAGTGACTGAAGTCGAGACGCCAATAAGTGAATCTTATGCGAGAGAAGAAACTGTTAGCATAGAACTTACGGTTACATCCAGCCATTTCAACTGTAAAATGATGAGACCTTGCCACCAATCTAGTACTGCACTTAAATTCATAAAGTCTACGTACCATAGTGAAAAGAAGAATTAGCATGAAATTATTTAAAGGAAAGGCACAGGAAAGCTACATTATGGTGGTAGGAAAGTGACTGAAGCCGAGACGCCAATAAGTGAATCTTATGCGAGAGAAGAAACTGTTAGCATAGAACTTACGGTTACATCCAGCCATTTCAACCGTAAAATGATGAGACCTTGCCACCAATCTAGTACTGCACTTAAATTCATAAAGTCTATGTACCATAGTGAAAAGAAGAATTAGCATGAAATTATTTAAAGGAAAGGCAGAGGAAAGGTACATTATGGTGGTAGGAAAGTGACTGAAGTCGAGACGCCAATAAGTGAATCTTATGCGAGAGAAGAAACTGTTAGCAGAGAACTTACGGTTACATCCAGCCATTTCAACTGTAAAATGATGAGACCTTGCCACCAATCTAGTACTGCACTTAAATTCATAAAGTCTACGTACCATAGTGAAAAGAACAATTAGCATGAAATTATTTAAAGGAAAGGCACAGGAAAGCTACATTATGGTGGTAGGAAAGTGACTGAAGCCGAGACGCCAATAAGTGAATCTTATGCGAGAGAAGAAACTGTTAGCATAGAACTTACGGTTACATCCAGCCATTTCAACCGTAAAATGATGAGACCTTGCCACCAATCTAGTACTGCACTTAAATTCATAAAGTCTATGTACCATAGTGAAAAGAAGAATTAGCATGAAATTATTTAAAGGAAAGGCAGAGGAAAGGTACATTATGGTGGTAGGAAAGTGACTGAAGTCGAGACGCCAATAAGTGAATCTTATGCGAGAGAAGAAACTGTTAGCATAGAACTTACGGTTACATCCAGCCATTTCAACTGTAAAATGATGAGACCTTGCCACCAATCTAGTACTGCACTTAAATTCATAAAGTCTACGTACCATAGTGAAAAGAAGAATTAGCATGAAATTATTTAAAGGAAAGGCACAGGAAAGCTACATTAAGGTGGTAGGAAAGTGACTGAAGCCGAGACGCCAATAAGTGAATCTTATGCGAGAGAAGAAACTGTTAGCATAGAACTTACGGTTACATCCAGCCATTTCAACCGTAAAATGATGAGACCTTGCCACCAATCTAGTACTGCACTTAAATTCATAAAGTCTATGTACCATAGTGAAAAGAAGAATTAGCATGAAATTATTTAAAGGAAAGGCAGAGGAAAGGTACATTATGGTGGTAGGAAAGTGACTGAAGTCGAGACGCCAATAAGTGAATCTTATGCGAGAGAAGAAACTGTTAGCAGAGAACTTACGGTTACATCTAGCCATTTCAACTGTAAAATGATGAGACATTACCACCAATCTAGTACTGCACTTAAATTCATAAAGTCTATGTACCATAGTGAAAAGAAGAATTAGCATGAAATTATTTAAAGGAAAGGCAGAGGAATGCTACATTATGGTGGTAGGAAAGTGACTGAAGCCGAGACGCCAATAAGTGAATCTTATGCGAGAGAAGAAACTATTAGCATAGAACTTACGGTTACATCCAGCCATTTCAACTGTAAAATGATGAGACCTTGCCACCAATCTAGTACTGCACTTAAATTCATAAAGTCTATGTACCATAGTGAAAAGAAGAATTAGCATGAAATTATTTAAAGGAAAGGCACAGGAAAGCCACATTATGGTGGTAGGAAAGTGACTGAAGCCGAGACGCCAATAGGTGAATCTTATGCGAGAGAAGAAACTGTTAGCATAGAACTTACGGTTACATCCAGCCATTTCAACCGTAAAATGATGAGACCTTGCCACCAATCTAGTACTGCACTTAAATTCATAAAGTCTATGTACCATAGTGAAAAGAAGAATTAGCATGAAATTATTTAAAGGAAAGGCAGAGGAAAGGTACATTATGGTGGTAGGAAAGTGACTGAAGTCGAGACGCCAATAAGTGAATCTTATGCGAGAGAAGAAACTGTTAGCAGAGAACTTACGGTTACATCCAGCCATTTCAACTGTAAAATGATGAGACCTTGCCACCAATCTAGTACTGCACTTAAATTCATAAAGTCTACGTACCATAGTGAAAAGAACAATTAGCATGAAATTATTTAAAGGAAAGGCACAGGAAAGCTACATTATGGTGGTAGGAAAGTGACTGAAGCCGAGACGCCAATAAGTGAATCTTATGCGAGAGAAGAAACTGTTAGCATAGAACTTACGGTTACATCCAGCCATTTCAACCGTAAAATGATGAGACCTTGCCACCAATCTAGTACTGCACTTAAATTCATAAAGTCTATGTACCATAGTGAAAAGAAGAATTAGCATGAAATTATTTAAAGGAAAGGCAGAGGAAAGGTACATTATGGTGGTAGGAAAGTGACTGAAGTCGAGACGCCAATAAGTGAATCTTATGCGAGAGAAGAAACTGTTAGCATAGAACTTACGGTTACATCCAGCCATTTCAACTGTAAAATGATGAGACCTTGCCACCAATCTAGTACTGCACTTAAATTCATAAAGTCTACGTACCATAGTGAAAAGAAGAATTAGCATGAAATTATTTAAAGGAAAGGCACAGGAAAGCTACATTAAGGTGGTAGGAAAGTGACTGAAGCCGAGACGCCAATAAGTGAATCTTATGCGAGAGAAGAAACTGTTAGCATAGAACTTACGGTTACATCCAGCCATTTCAACCGTAAAATGATGAGACCTTGCCACCAATCTAGTACTGCACTTAAATTCATAAAGTCTATGTACCATAGTGAAAAGAAGAATTAGCATGAAATTATTTAAAGGAAAGGCAGAGGAAAGGTACATTATGGTGGTAGGAAAGTGACTGAAGTCGAGACGCCAATAAGTGAATCTTATGCGAGAGAAGAAACTGTTAGCATAGAACTTACGGTTACATCCAGCCATTTCAACTGTAAAATGATGAGACCTTGCCACCAATCTAGTACTGCACTTAAATTCATAAAGTCTACGTACCATAGTGAAAAGAAGAATTAGCATGAAATTATTTAAAGGAAAGGCACAGGAAAGCTACATTAAGGTGGTAGGAAAGTGACTGAAGCCGAGACGCCAATAAGTGAATCTTATGCGAGAGAAGAAACTGTTAGCATAGAACTTACGGTTACATCCAGCCATTTCAACCGTAAAATGATGAGACCTTGCCACCAATCTAGTACTGCACTTAAATTCATAAAGTCTATGTACCATAGTGAAAAGAAGAATTAGCATGAAATTATTTAAAGGAAAGGCAGAGGAAAGGTACATTATGGTGGTAGGAAAGTGACTGAAGCCGAGACGCCAATAAGTGAATCTTATGCGAGAGAAGAAACTGTTAGCAGAGAACTTACGGTTACATCTAGCCATTTCAACTGTAAAATGATGAGACATTGCCACCAATCTAGTACTGCACTTAAATTCATAAAGTCTATGTACCATAGTGAAAAGAAGAATTAGCATGAAATTATTTAAAGGAAAGGCACAGGAAAGCCACATTATGGTGGTAGGAAAGTGACTGAAGCCGAGACGCCAATAAGTGAATCTTATGCGAGAGAAGAAACTGTTAGCATAGAACTTACGGTTACATCCAGCCATTTCAACTGTAAAATGATGAGACCTTGCCACCAATCTAGTACTGCACTTAAATTCATAAAGTCTATGTACCATAGTGAAAAGAAGAATTAGCATGAAATTATTTAAAGGAAAGGCACAGGAAAGCCACATTATGGTGGTAGGAAAGTGACTGAAGCCGAGACGCCAATAAGTGAATCTTATGCGAGAGAAGAAACTGTTAGCATAGAACTTACGGTTACATCCAGCCATTTCAACTGTAAAATGATGAGACCTTGCCACCAATCTAGTACTGCACTTAAATTCATAAAGTCTATGTACCATAGTGAAAAGAAGAATTAGCATGAAATTATTTAAAGGAAAGGCACAGGAAAGCTACATTATGGTGGTAGGAAAGTGACTGAAGCCGAGACACCAATAAGTGAATCTTATGCGAGAGAAGAAACTGTTAGCATAGAACTTACGGTTACATCCAGCCATTTCAACTGTAAAATGATGAGACCTTGCCACCAATCTAGTACTGCACTTAAATTCATAAAGTCTATGTACCATAGTGAAAAGAAGAATTAGCATGAAATTATTTAAAGGAAAGGCACAGGAAAGCCACATTATGGTGGTAGGAAAGTGACTGAAGCCGAGACGCCAATAAGTGAATCTTATGCGAGAGAAGAAACTGTTAGCATAGAACTTACGGTTACATCCAGCCATTTCAACTGTAAAATGATGAGACCTTGCCACCAATCTAGTACTGCACTTAAATTCATAAAGTCTATGTACCATAGTGAAAAGAAGAATTAGCATGAAATTATTTAAAGGAAAGGCACAGGAAAGCCACATTATGGTGGTAGGAAAGTGACTGAAGCCGAGACGCCAATAAGTGAATCTTATGCGAGAGAAGAAACTGTTAGCATTGAACTTACGGTTACATCTAGCCATTTCAACTGTAAAATGATGAGACCTTGCCACCAATCTAGTACTGCACTTAAATTCATAAAGTCTACGTACCATAGTGAAAAGAAGAATTAGCATGAAATTATTTAAAGGAAAGGCACAGTAAAGCTACATTATGGTGGTAGGAAAGTGACTGAAGCCGAGACGCCAATAAGTGAATCTTATGCGAGAGAAGAAACTGTTAGCATAGAACTTACGGTTACATCCAGCCATTTCAACCGTAAAATGATGAGACCTTGCCACCAATCTAGTACTGCACTTAAATTCATAAAGTCTATGTACCATAGTGAAAAGAAGAATTAGCATGAAATTATTTAAAGGAAAGGCAGAGGAAAGGTACATTATGGTGGTAGGAAAGTGACTGAAGTCGAGACGCCAATAAGTGAATCTTATGCGAGAGAAGAAACTGTTAGCATAGAACTTACGGTTACATCCAGCCATTTCAACTGTAAAATGATGAGACCTTGCCACCAATCTAGTACTGCACTTAAATTCATAAAGTCTACGTACCATAGTGAAAAGAAGAATTAGCATGAAATTATTTAAAGGAAAGGCACAGGAAAGCTACATTATGGTGGTAGGAAAGTGACTGAAGCCGAGACGCCAATAAGTGAATCTTATGCGAGAGAAGAAACTGTTAGCATAGAACTTACGGTTACATCCAGCCATTTCAACCGTAAAATGATGAGACCTTGCCACCAATCTAGTACTGCACTTAAATTCATAAAGTCTATGTACCATAGTGAAAAGAAGAATTAGCATGAAATTATTTAAAGGAAAGGCAGAGGAAAGGTACATTATGGTGGTAGGAAAGTGACTGAAGTCGAGACGCCAATAAGTGAATCTTATGCGAGAGAAGAAACTGTTAGCATAGAACTTACGGTTACATCCAGCTATTTCAACTGTAAAATGATGAGACCTTGCCACAAATCTAGTACTGCACTTAAATTCATAAAGTCTACGTACCATAGTGAAAAGAAGAATTAGCATGAAATTATTTAAAGGAAAGGCACAGGAAAGCTACATTATGGTGGTAGGAAAGTGACTGAAGCCGAGACGCCAATAAGTGAATCTTATGCGAGAGAAGAAACTGTTAGCATAGAACTTACGGTTACATCTAGCCATTTCAACTGTAAAATGATGAAACCTTGCCACCAATCTAGTACTGCACTTAAATTCATAAAGTCTATGTACCATAGTGAAAAGAAGAATTAGCATAAAATTATTTAAAGGAAAGGCACAGGAAAGATACATTATGGTGGTAGGAAAGTGACTGAAGCCGAGACGCCAATAAGTGAATCTTATGCGAGAGAAGAAACTGTTAGCATAGAACTTACGCTTACATCTAGCCATTTCAACCGTAAAATGATGAGACCTTGCCACCAATCTAGTACTGCACTTAAATTCATAAAGTCTACGTACCATAGTGAAAAGAAGAATTAGCATGCAATTATTTAAAGGAAAGGCAGAGGAAAGGTACATTATGGTGGTAGGAAAGTGACTGAAGCCGAGACGCCAATAAGTGAATCTTATGCGAGAGAAGAAACTGTTAGCATAGAACTTACGGTTACATCCAGCCATTTCAACTGTAAAATGATGAGACCTTGCCACCAATCTAGTACTGCACTTAAATTCATAAAGTCTACGTACCATAGTGAAAAGAAG
The DNA here is from genome assembly GCA_964036315.1 of Acanthosepion esculentum. NCBI lineage: Eukaryota > Metazoa > Mollusca > Cephalopoda > Sepiida > Sepiidae > Acanthosepion > Acanthosepion esculentum. The sequence continues at coordinate 75,904,525 of OZ038493.1, read as the reverse complement.
AATTAGCATGAAATTATTTAAAGGAAAGGCACAGGAAAGCTACATTATGGTGGTAGGAAAGTGACTGAAGCCGAGACGCCAATAAGTGAATCTTATGCGAGAGAAGAAACTGTTAGCATAGAACTTACGGTTACATCCAGCCATTTCAACCGTAAAATGATGAGACCTTGCCACCAATCTAGTACTGCACTTAAATTCATAAAGTCTATGTACCATAGTGAAAAGAAGAATTAGCATGAAATTATTTAAAGGAAAGGCAGAGGAAAGGTACATTATGGTGGTAGGAAAGTGACTGAAGTCGAGACGCCAATAAGTGAATCTTATGCGAGAGAAGAAACTGTTAGCATAGAACTTACGGTTACATCCAGCCATTTCAACTGTAAAATGATGAGACCTTGCCACCAATCTAGTACTGCACTTAAATTCATAAAGTCTACGTACCATAGTGAAAAGAAGAATTAGCATGAAATTATTTAAAGGAAAGGCACAGGAAAGCTACATTATGGTGGTAGGAAAGTGACTGAAGCCGAGACGCCAATAGGTGAATCTTATGCGAGAGAAGAAACTGTTAGCATAGAACTTACGGTTACATCCAGCCATTGCAACCGTAAAATGATGAGACCTTGCCACCAATCTAGTACTGCACTTAAATTCATAAAGTCTATGTACCATAGTGAAAAGAAGAATTAGCATGAAATTATTTAAAGGAAAGGCAGAGGAAAGGTACATTATGGTGGTAGGAAAGTGACTGAAGTCGAGACGCCAATAAGTGAATCTTATGCGAGAGAAGAAACTGTTAGCATAGAACTTACGGTTACATCCAGCCATTTCAACTGTAAAATGATGAGACCTTGCCACCAATCTAGTACTGCACTTAAATTCATAAAGTCTACGTACCATAGTGAAAAGAAGAATTAGCATGAAATTATTTAAAGGAAAGGCACAGGAAAGCTACATTATGGTGGTAGGAAAGTGACTGAAGCCGAGACGCCAATAAGTGAATCTTATGCGAGAGAAGAAACTGTTAGCATAGAACTTACGGTTACATCTAGCCATTTCAACTGTAAAATGATGAAACCTTGCCACCAATCTAGTACTGCACTTAAATTCATAAAGTCTATGTACCATAGTGAAAAGAAGAATTAGCATAAAATTATTTAAAGGAAAGGCACAGGAAAGATACATTATGGTGGTAGGAAAGTGACTGAAGCCGAGACGCCAATAAGTGAATCTTATGCGAGAGAAGAAACTGTTAGCATAGAACTTACGCTTACATCTAGCCATTTCAACCGTAAAATGATGAGACCTTGCCACCAATCTAGTACTGCACTTAAATTCATAAAGTCTACGTACCATAGTGAAAAGAAGAATTAGCATGCAATTATTTAAAGGAAAGGCAGAGGAAAGGTACATTATGGTGGTAGGAAAGTGACTGAAGCCGAGACGCCAATAAGTGAATCTTATGCGAGAGAAGAAACTGTTAGCATAGAACTTACGGTTACATCCAGCCATTTCAACTGTAAAATGATGAGACCTTGCCACCAATCTAGTACTGCACTTAAATTCATAAAGTCTATGTACCATAGTGAAAAGAAGAATTAGCATGAAATTATTTAAAGGAAAGGCACAGGAAAGCCACATTATGGTGGTAGGAAAGTGACTGAAGCCGAGACGCCAATAAGTGAATCTTATGCGAGAGAAGAAACTGTTAGCATTGAACTTACGGTTACATCTAGCCATTTCAACTGTAAAATGATGAGACCTTGCCACCAATCTAGTACTGCACTTAAATTCATAAAGTCTACGTACCATAGTGAAAAGAAGAATTAGCATGAAATTATTTAAAGGAAAGGCACAGGAAAGCTACATTATGGTGGTAGGAAAGTGACTGAAGCCGAGACGCCAATAAGTGAATCTTATGCGAGAGAAGAAACTGTTAGCATAGAACTTACGGTTACATCCAGCCATTTCAACCGTAAAATGATGAGACCTTGCCACCAATCTAGTACTGCACTTAAATTCATAAAGTCTATGTACCATAGTGAAAAGAAGAATTAGCATGAAATTATTTAAAGGAAAGGCAGAGGAAAGGTACATTATGGTGGTAGGAAAGTGACTGAAGTCGAGACGCCAATAAGTGAATCTTATGCGAGAGAAGAAACTGTTAGCAGAGAACTTACAGTTACATCCAGCCATTTCAACCGTAAAATGATGAGACCTTGCCACCAATCTAGTACTGCACTTAAATTCATAAAGTCTACGTACCATAGTGAAAAGAAGAATTAGCATGAAATTATTTAAAGGAAAGGCACAGGAAAGCTACATTATGGTGGTAGGAAAGTGACTGAAGCCGAGACGCCAATAAGTGAATCTTATGCGAGAGAAGAAACTGTTAGCATAGAACTTACGGTTACATCCAGCCATTTCAACCGTAAAATGATGAGACCTTGCCACCAATCTAGTACTGCACTTAAATTCATAAAGTCTATGTACCATAGTGAAAAGAAGAATTAGCATGAAATTATTTAAAGGAAAGGCAGAGGAAAGGTACATTATGGTGGTAGGAAAGTGACTGAAGTCGAGACGCCAATAAGTGAATCTTATGCGAGAGAAGAAACTGTTAGCATAGAACTTACGGTTACATCCAGCCATTTCAACTGTAAAATGATGAGACCTTGCCACCAATCTAGTACTGCACTTAAATTCATAAAGTCTATGTACCATAGTGAAAAGAAGAATTAGCATGAAATTATTTAAAGGAAAGGCACAGGAAAGCCACATTATGGTGGTAGGAAAGTGACTGAAGCCGAGACGCCAATAAGTGAATCTTATGCGAGAGAAGAAACTGTTAGCATTGAACTTACGGTTACATCTAGCCATTTCAACTGTAAAATGATGAGACCTTGCCACCAATCTAGTACTGCACTTAAATTCATAAAGTCTACGTACCATAGTGAAAAGAAGAATTAGCATGAAATTATTTAAAGGAAAGGCACAGGAAAGCTACATTATGGTGGTAGGAAAGTGACTGAAGCCGAGACGCCAATAAGTGAATCTTATGCGAGAGAAGAAACTGTTAGCATAGAACTTACGGTTACATCCAGCCATTTCAACCGTAAAATGATGAGACCTTGCCACCAATCTAGTACTGCACTTAAATTCATAAAGTCTATGTACCATAGTGAAAAGAAGAATTAGCATGAAATTATTTAAAGGAAAGGCAGAGGAAAGGTACATTATGGTGGTAGGAAAGTGACTGAAGTCGAGACGCCAATAAGTGAATCTTATGCGAGAGAAGAAACTGTTAGCATAGAACTTACGGTTACATCCAGCCATTTCAACTGTAAAATGATGAGACCTTGCCACCAATCTAGTACTGCACTTAAATTCATAAAGTCTACGTACCATAGTGAAAAGAAGAATTAGCATGAAATTATTTAAAGGAAAGGCACAGGAAAGCTACATTATGGTGGTAGGAAAGTGACTGAAGCCGAGACGCCAATAAGTGAATCTTATGCGAGAGAAGAAACTGTTAGCATAGAACTTACGGTTACATCCAGCCATTTCAACCGTAAAATGATGAGACCTTGCCACCAATCTAGTACTGCACTTAAATTCATAAAGTCTATGTACCATAGTGAAAAGAAGAATTAGCATGAAATTATTTAAAGGAAAGGCAGAGGAAAGGTACATTATGGTGGTAGTAAAGTGACTGAAGTCGAGACGCCAATAAGTGAATCTTATGCGAGAGAAGAATCTGTTAGCATAGAACTTACGGTTACATCCAGCCATTTCAACTGTAAAATGATGAGACCTTGCCACCAATCTAGTACTGCACTTAAATTCATAAAGTCTACGTACCATAGTGAAAAGAAGAATTAGCATGAAATTATTTAAAGGAAAGGCACAGGAAAGCTACATTATGGTGGTAGGAAAGTGACTGAAGCCGAGACGCCAATAAGTGAATCTTATGCGAGGGAAGAAACTGTTAGCATAGAACTTACGGTTACATCCAGCCATTTCAACCGTAAAATGATGAGACCTTGCCACCAATCTAGTACTGCACTTAAATTCATAAAGTCTATGTACCATAGTGAAAAGAAGAATTAGCATGAAATTATTTAAAGGAAAGGCAGAGGAAAGGTACATTATGGTGGTAGGAAAGTGACTGAAGTCGAGACGCCAATAAGTGAATCTTATGCGAGAGAAGAAACTGTTAGCATAGAACTTACGGTTACATCCAGCCATTTCAACTGTAAAATGATGAGACCTTGCCACCAATCTAGTACTGCACTTAAATTCATAAAGTCTACGTACCATAGTGAAAAGAAGAATTAGCATGAAATTATTTAAAGGAAAGGCACAGGAAAGCTACATTATGGTGGTAGGAAAGTGACTGAAGCCGAGACGCCAATAAGTGAATCTTATGCGAGAGAAGAAACTGTTAGCATAGGACTTACGGTTACATCCAGCCATTTCAACCGTAAAATGATGAGACCTTGCCACCAATCTAGTACTGCACTTAAATTCATAAAGTCTATGTACCATAGTGAAAAGAAGAATTAGCATGAAATTATTTAAAGGAAAGGCAGAGGAAAGGTACATTATGGTGGTAGGAAAGTGACTGAAGTCGAGACGCCAATAAGTGAATCTTATGCGAGAGAAGAAACTGTTAGCATAGAACTTACGGTTACATCCAGCCATTTCAACTGTAAAATGATGAGACCTTGCCACCAATCTAGTACTGCACTTAAATTCATAAAGTCTACGTACCATAGTGAAAAGAAGAATTAGCATGAAATTATTTAAAGGAAAGGCACAGGAAAGCTACATTATGGTGGTAGGAAAGTGACTGAAGCCGAGACGCCAATAAGTGAATCTTATGCGAGAGAAGAAACTGTTAGCATAGAACTTACGGTTACATCTAGCCATTTCAACTGTAAAATGATGAAACCTTGCCACCAATCTAGTACTGCACTTAAATTCATAAAGTCTATGTACCATAGTGAAAAGAAGAATTAGCATAAAATTATTTAAAGGAAAGGCACAGGAAAGATACATTATGGTGGTAGGAAAGTGACTGAAGCCGAGACGCCAATAAGTGAATCTTATGCGAGAGAAGAAACTGTTAGCAGAGAACTTACGGTTACATCTAGCCATTTCAACTGTAAAATGATGAGACCTTGCCACCAATCTAGTACTGCACTTAAATTCATAAAGTCTACGTACCATAGTGAAAAGAAGAATTAGCATGAAATTATTTAAAGGAAAGGCACAGGAAAGCTACATTATGGTGGTAGGAAAGTGACTGAAGCCGAGACGCCAATAAGTGAATCTTATGCGAGAGAAGAAACTGTTAGCATAGAACTTACGGTTACATCCAGCCATTTCAACCGTAAAATGATGAGACCTTGCCACCAATCTAGTACTGCACTTAAATTCATAAAGTCTATGTACCATAGTGAAAAGAAGAATTAGCATGAAATTATTTAAAGGAAAGGCAGAGGAAAGGTACATTATGGTGGTAGGAAAGTGACTGAAGTCGAGACGCCAATAAGTGAATCTTATGCGAGAGAAGAAACTGTTAGCATAGAACTTACGGTTACATCCAGCCATTTCAACTGTAAAATGATGAGACCTTGCCACCAATCTAGTACTGCACTTAAATTCATAAAGTCTACGTACCATAGTGAAAAGAAGAATTAGCATGAAATTATTTAAAGGAAAGGCACAGGAAAGCTACATTATGGTGGTAGGAAAGTGACTGAAGCCGAGACGCCAATAAGTGAATCTTATGCGAGAGAAGAAACTGTTAGCATAGAACTTACGGTTACATCCAGCCATTTCAACCGTAAAATGATGAGACCTTGCCACCAATCTAGTACTGCACTTAAATTCATAAAGTCTATGTACCATAGTGAAAAGAAGAATTAGCATGAAATTATTTAAAGGAAAGGCAGAGGAAAGGTACATTATGGTGGTAGGAAAGTGACTGAAGTCGAGACGCCAATAAGTGAATCTTATGCGAGAGAAGAAACTGTTAGCATAGAACTTACGGTTACATCCAGCCATTTCAACTGTAAAATGATGAGACCTTGCCACCAATCTAGTACTGCACTTAAATTCATAAAGTCTACGTACCATAGTGAAAAGAAGAATTAGCATGAAATTATTTAAAGGAAAGGCACAGGAAAGCTACATTATGGTGGTAGGAAAGTGACTGAAGCCGAGACGCCAATAAGTGAATCATATGCGAGAGAAGAAACTGTTAGCATAGAACTTACGGTTACATCCAGCCATTTCAACCGTAAAATGATGAGACCTTGCCACCAATCTAGTACTGCACTTAAATTCATAAAGTCTATGTACCATAGTGAAAAGAAGAATTAGCATGAAATTATTTAAAGGAAAGGCAGAGGAAAGGTACATTATGGTGGTAGGAAAGTGACTGAAGTCGAGACGCCAATAAGTGAATCTTATGCGAGAGAAGAAACTGTTAGCATAGAACTTACGGTTACATCCAGCCATTTCAACTGTAAAATGATGAGACCTTGCCACCAATCTAGTACTGCACTTAAATTCATAAAGTCTACGTACCATAGTGAAAAGAAGAATTAGCATGAAATTATTTAAAGGAAAGGCACAGGAAAGCTACATTATGGTGGTAGGAAAGTGACTGAAGCCGAGACGCCAATAAGTGAATCTTATGCGAGAGAAGAAACTGTTAGCATAGAACTTACGGTTACATCCAGCCATTTCAACCGTAAAATGATGAGACCTTGCCACCAATCTAGTACTGCACTTAAATTCATAAAGTCTATGTACCATAGTGAAAAGAAGAATTAGCATGAAATTATTTAAAGGAAAGGCAGAGGAAAGGTACATTATGGTGGTAGGAAAGTGACTGAAGTCGAGACGCCAATAAGTGAATCTTATGCGAGAGAAGAAACTGTTAGCATAGAACTTACGGTTACATCCAGCCATTTCAACTGTAAAATGATGAGACCTTGCCACCAATCTAGTACTGCACTTAAATTCATAAAGTCTACGTACCATAGTGAAAAGAAGAATTAGCATGAAATTATTTAAAGGAAAGGCACAGGAAAGCTACATTATGGTGGTAGGAAAGTGACTGAAGCCGAGACGCCAATAAGTGAATCTTATGCGAGAGAAGAAACTGTTAGCATAGAACTTACGGTTACATCCAGCCATTTCAACTGTAAAATGATGAAACCTTGCCACCAATCTAGTACTGCACTTAAATTCATAAAGTCTACGTACCATAGTGAAAAGAAGAATTAGCATGAAATTATTTAAAGGAAAGGCACAGGAAAGCTACATTATGGTGGTAGGAAAGTGACTGAAGCCGAGACGCCAATAAGTGAATCTTATGCGAGAGAAGAAACTGTTAGCCTAGAACTTACGGTTACATCTAGCCATTTCAACCGTAAAATGATGAGACCTTGCCACCAATCTAGTACTGCACTTAAATTCATAAAGTCTATGTACCATAGTGAAAAGAAGAATTAGCATGAAATTATTTAAAGGAAAGGCACAGGAAAGCTACATTATGGTGGTAGGAAAGTGACTGAAGCCGAGACGCCAATAAGTGAATCTTATGCGAGAGAAGAAACTGTTAGCATAGAACTTACGGTTACATCCAGCCATTTCAACCGTAAAATGATGAGACCTTGCCACCAATCTAGTACTGCACTTAAATTCATAAAGTCTATGTACCATAGTGAAAAGAAGAATTAGCATGAAATTATTTAAAGGAAAGGCAGAGGAAAGGTACATTATGGTGGTAGGAAAGTGACTGAAGTCGAGACGCCAATAAGTGAATCTTATGCGAGAGAAGAAACTGTTAGCATAGAACTTACGGTTACATCCAGCCATTTCAACTGTAAAATGATGAGACCTTGCCACCAATCTAGTACTGCACTTAAATTCATAAAGTCTACGTACCATAGTGAAAAGAAGAATTAGCATGAAATTATTTAAAGGAAAGGCACAGGAAAGCTACATTATGGTGGTAGGAAAGTGACTGAAGCCGAGACGCCAATAAGTGAATCTTATGCGAGAGAAGAAACTGTTAGCATAGAACTTACGGTTACATCTAGCCATTTCAACTGTAAAATGATGAAACCTTGCCACCAATCTAGTACTGCACTTAAATTCATAAAGTCTATGTACCATAGTGAAAAGAAGAATTAGCATAAAATTATTTAAAGGAAAGGCACAGGAAAGATACATTATGGTGGTAGGAAAGTGACTGAAGCCGAGACGCCAATAAGTGAATCTTATGCGAGAGAAGAAACTGTTAGCCTAGAACTTACGGTTACATCTAGCCATTTCAACCGTAAAATGATGAGACCTTGCCACCAATCTAGTACTGCACTTAAATTCATAAAGTCTATGTACCATAGTGAAAAGAAGAATTAGCATGAAATTATTTAAAGGAAAGGCACAGGAAAGCTACATTATGGTGGTAGGAAAGTGACTGAAGCCGAGACGCCAATAAGTGAATCTTATGCGAGAGAAGAAACTGTTAGCATTGAACTTACGGTTACATCTAGCCATTTCAACTGTAAAATGATGAGACCTTGCCACCAATCTAGTACTGCACTTAAATTCATAAAGTCTATGTACCATAGTGAAAAGAAGAATTAGCATGAAATTATTTAAAGGAAAGGCACAGGAAAGCTACATTATGGTGGTAGGAAAGTGACTGAAGCCGAGACGCCAATAAGTGAATCTTATGCGAGAGAAGAAACTGTTAGCATAGAACTTACGGTTACATCTAGCCATTTCAACCGTAAAATGATGAGACCTTGCCACCAATCTAGTACTGCACTTAAATTCATAAAGTCTACGTACCATAGTGAAAAGAAGAATTAGCATGAAATTATTTAAAGGAAAGGCACAGGAAAGCTACATTATGGTGGTAGGAAAGTGACTGAAGTCGAGACGCCAATAAGTGAATCTTATGCGAGAGAAGAAACTGTTAGCATAGAACTTACGGTTACATCCAGCCATTTCAACTGTAAAATGATGAGACCTTGCCACCAATCTAGTACTGCACTTAAATTCATAAAGTCTACGTACCATAGTGAAAAGAAGAATTAGCATGAAATTATTTAAAGGAAAGGCACAGGAAAGCTACATTATGGTGGTAGGAAAGTGACTGAAGCCGAGACGCCAATAAGTGAATCTTATGCGAGAGAAGAAACTGTTAGCATAGAACTTACGGTTACATCTAGCCATTTCAACTGTAAAATGATGAAACCTTGCCACCAATCTAGTACTGCACTTAAATTCATAAAGTCTATGTACCATAGTGAAAAGTAGAATTAGCATAAAATTATTTAAAGGAAAGGCACAGGAAAGATACATTATGGTGGTAGGAAAGTGACTGAAGCCGAGACGCCAATAAGTGAATCTTATGCGAGAGAAGAAACTGTTAGCATAGAACTTACGGTTACATCCAGCCATTTCAACTGTAAAATGATGAGACCTTGCCACCAATCTAGTACTGCACTTAAATTCATAAAGTCTATGTACCATAGTGAAAAGAAGAATTAGCATGAAATTATTTAAAGGAAAGGCACAGGAAAGCCACATTATGGTGGTAGGAAAGTGACTGAAGCCGAGACGCCAATAAGTGAATCTTATGCGAGAGAAGAAACTGTTAGCATTGAACTTACGGTTACATCTAGCCATTTCAACTGTAAAATGATGAGACCTTGCCACCAATCTAGTACTGCACTTAAATTCATAAAGTCTACGTACCATAGTGAAAAGAAGAATTAGCATGAAATTATTTAAAGGAAAGGCACAGGAAAGCTACATTATGGTGGTAGGAAAGTGACTGAAGCCGAGACGCCAATAAGTGAATCTTATGCGAGAGAAGAAACTGTTAGCATAGAACTTACGGTTACATCCAGCCATTTCAACCGTAAAATGATGAGACCTTGCCACCAATCTAGTACTGCACTTAAATTCATAAAGTCTATGTACCATAGTGAAAAGAAGAATTAGCATGAAATTATTTAAAGGAAAGGCAGAGGAAAGGTACATTATGGTGGTAGGAAAGTGACTGAAGTCGAGACGCCAATAAGTGAATCTTATGCGAGAGAAGAAACTGTTAGCATAGAACTTACGGTTACATCCAGCCATTTCAACTGTAAAATGATGAAACCTTGCCACCAATCTAGTACTGCACTTAAATTCATAAAGTCTACGTACCATAGTGAAAAGAAGAATTAGCATGAAATTATTTAAAGGAAAGGCACAGGAAAGCTACATTATGGTGGTAGGAAAGTGACTGAAGCCGAGACGCCAATAAGTGAATCTTATGCGAGAGAAGAAACTGTTAGCCTAGAACTTACGGTTACATCTAGCCATTTCAACCGTAAAATGATGAGACCTTGCCACCAATCTAGTACTGCACTTAAATTCATAAAGTCTATGTACCATAGTGAAAAGAAGAATTAGCATGAAATTATTTAAAGGAAAGGCACAGGAAAGCTACATTATGGTGGTAGGAAAGTGACTGAAGCCGAGACGCCAATAAGTGAATCTTATGCGAGAGAAGAAACTGTTAGCATAGAACTTACGGTTACATCCAGCCATTTCAACCGTAAAATGATGAGACCTTGCCACCAATCTAGTACTGCACTTAAATTCATAAAGTCTATGTTCCATAGTGAAAAGAAGAATTAGCATGAAATTATTTAAAGGAAAGGCAGAGGAAAGGTACATTATGGTGGTAGGAAAGTGACTGAAGTCGAGACGCCAATAAGTGAATCTTATGCGAGAGAAGAAACTGTTAGCATAGAACTTACGGTTACATCCAGCCATTTCAACTGTAAAATGATGAGACCTTGCCACCAATCTAGTACTGCACTTAAATTCATAAAGTCTACGTACCATAGTGAAAAGAAGAATTAGCATGAAATTATTTAAAGGAAAGGCACAGGAAAGCTACATTATGGTGGTAGGAAAGTGACTGAAGCCGAGACGCCAATAAGTGAATCTTATGCGAGAGAAGAAACTGTTAGCATAGAACTTACGGTTACATCCAGCCATTTCAACTGTAAAATGATGAGACCTTGCCACCAATCTAGTACTGCACTTAAATTCATAAAGTCTACGTACCATAGTGAAAAGAAGAATTAGCATGAAATTATTTAAAGGAAAGGCACAGGAAAGCTACATTATGGTGGTAGGAAAGTGACTGAAGCCGAGACGCCAATAAGTGAATCTTATGCGAGAGAAGAAACTGTTAGCATAGAACTTACGGTTACATCTAGCCATTTCAACTGTAAAATGATGAAACCTTGCCACCAATCTAGTACTGCACTTAAATTCATAAAGTCTATGTACCATAGTGAAAAGAAGAATTAGCATAAAATTATTTAAAGGAAAGGCACAGGAAAGATACATTATGGTGGTAGGAAAGTGACTGAAGCCGAGACGCCAATAAGTGAATCTTATGCGAGAGAAGAAACTGTTAGCATAGAACTTACGGTTACATCTAGCCATTTCAACCGTAAAATGATGAGACCTTGCCACCAATCTAGTACTGCACTTAAATTCATAAAGTCTATGTACCATAGTGAAAAGAAGAATTAGCATGAAATTATTTAAAGGAAAGGCACAGGAAAGCTACATTATGGTGGTAGGAAAGTGACTGTAGCCGAGACGCCAATAAGTGAATCTTATGCGAGAGATGAAACTGTTAGCATTGAACTTAAGGTTACATCTAGCCATTTCAACTGTAAAATGATGAGACCTTGCCACCAATCTAGTACTGCACTTAAATTCATAAAGTCTATGTACCATAGTGAAAAGAAGAATTAGCATGAAATTATTTAAAGGAAAGGCACAGGAAAGCTACATTATGGTGGTAGGAAAGTGACTGAAGCCGAGACGCCAATAAGTGAATCTTATGCGAGAGAAGAAACTGTTAGCATAGAACTTACGGTTACATCTAGCCATTTCAACCGTAAAATGATGAGACCTTGCCACCAATCTAGTACTGCACTTAAATTCATAAAGTCTACGTACAATAGTGAAAAGAAGAATTAGCATGAAATTATTTAAAGGAAAGGCACAGGAAAGCTACATTATGGTGGTAGGAAAGTGACTGAAGCCAAGACGCCAATAAGTGAATCTTATGCGAGAGAAGAAACTGTTAGCATAGAACTTACGGTTACATCTAGCCATTTCAACCGTAAAATGATGAGACCTTGCCACCAATCTAGTACTGCACTTAAATTCATAAAGTCTATGTACCATAGTGAAAAGAAGAATTAGCATAAAATTATTTAAAGGAAAGGCACAGGAAAGCTACATTATGGTGGTAGGAAAGTGACTGAAGCCGAGACGCCAATAAGTGAATCTTATGCGAGAGAAGAAACTGTTAGCATAGAACTTACGGTTACATCTAGCCATTTCAACCATAAAATGATGAGACCTTGCCACCAATCTAGTACTGCACTTAAATTCATAAAGTCTATGTACCATAGTGAAAAGAAGAATTAGCATGAAATTATTTAAAGGAAAGGCACAGGAAAGCTACATTATGGTGGTTGGAAAGTGACTGAAGCCGAGACGCCAATAAGTGAATCTTATGCGAGAGAAGAAACTGTTAGCATAGAACTTACGGTTACATCTAGCCATTTCAACCGTAAAATGGTGAGACCTTGCCACCAATCTAGTACTGCACTTAAATTCATAAAGTCTATGTACCATAGTGAAAAGAAGAATTAGCATGAAATTATTTAAAGGAAAGGCACAGGAAAGCTACATTATGGTGGTAGGAAAGTGACTGAAGCCGAGACGCCAATAAGTGAATCTTATGCGAGAGAAGAAACTGTTAGGATTGAACTTACGGTTACATCTAGCCATTTCAACTGTAAAATGATGAGACCTTGCCACCAATCTAGTACTGCACTTAAATTCATAAAGTCTATGTACCATAGTGAAAAGAAGAATTAGCATGAAATTATTTAAAGGAAAGGCACAGGAAAGCTACATTATGGTGGTAGGAAAGTGACTGAAGCCGAGACGCCAATAAGTGAATCTTATGCGAGAGAAGAAACTGTTAGCATAGAACTTACGGTTACATCTAGCCATTTCAACCGTAAAATGATGAGACCTTGCCACCAATCTAGTACTGCACTTAAATTCATAAAGTCTACGTACAATAGTGAAAAGAAGAATTAGCATGAAATTATTTAAAGGAAAGGCACAGGAAAGCTACATTATGGTGGTAGGAAAGTGACTGAAGCCGAGACGCCAATAAGTGAATCTTATGCGAGAGAAGAAACTGTTAGCATTGAACTTACGGTTACATCTAGCCATTTCAACTGTAAAATGATGAGACCTTGCCACCAATCTAGTACTGCACTTAAATTCATAAAGTCTATGTACCATAGTGAAAAGAAGAATTAGCATGAAATTATTTAAAGGAAAGGCACAGGAAAGCTACATTATGGTGGTAGGAAAGTGACTGAAGCCGAGACGCCAATAAGTGAATCTTATGCGAGAGAAGAAACTGTTAGCATAGAACTTACGGTTACATCTAGCCATTTCAACCGTAAAATGATGAGACCTTGCCACCAATCTAGTACTGCACTTAAATTCATAAAGTCTACGTACCATAGTGAAAAGAAGAATTAGCATGAAATTATTTAAAGGAAAGGCACAGGAAAGCTACATTATGGTGGTAGGAAAGTGACTGAAGCCGAGACGCCAATAAGTGAATCTTATGCGAGAGAAGAAACTGTTAGTATTGAACTTACGGTTACATCTAGCCATTTAAACTGTAAAATGATGAGACCTTGCCACCAATCTAGTACTGCACTTAAATTCATAAAGTCTATGTACCATAGTGAAAAGAAGAATTAGCATGAAATTATTTAAAGGAAAGGCACAGGAAAGCTACATTATGGTGGTAGGAAAGTGACTGAAGCCGAGACGCCAATAAGTGAATCTTATGCGAGAGAAGAAACTGTTAGCAGAGAACTTACGGTTACATCTAGCCATTTCAACTGTAAAATGATGAGACCTTGCCACCAATCTAGTACTGCACTTAAATTCATAAAGTCTATGTACCATAGTGAAAAGAAGAATTAGCATAAAATTATTTAAAGGAAAGGCACAGGAAAGCTACTTTATGGTGGTAGGAAAGTGACTGAAGCCGAGACGCCAATAAGTGAATCTTATGCGAGAGAAGAAACTGTTAGCATCGAACTTACGGTTACATTTAGCCATTTCAACCGTAAAATGATGAGACTTTGCCACCAATCTAGTACTGCACTTAGATTCATAAAGTCTATGTACCATAGTGAAAAGAAGAATTAGCATGAAATTATTTAAAGGAAAGGCACAGGAAAGCTGCATTATGGTGGTAGGAAAGTGACTGAAGCCGAGACGCCAATAAGTGAATCTTATGCGAGAGAAGAAACTGTTAGCAGAGAACTTACGGTTACATCTAGCCATTTCAACTGTAAAATGATGAGACCTTGCCACCAATCTAGTACTGCACTTAAATTCATAAAGTCTATGTACCATAGTGAAAAGAAGAATTAGCATGAAATTATTTAAAGGAAAGGCACAGGAAAGCTACATTATGGTGGTAGGAAAGCGACTGAAGCCGAGACGCCAATAAGTGAATCTTATGCGAGAGAAGAATCTGTTAGCATAGAACTTACGGTTACATCTAGCCATTTCAACCTTAAAATGATGAGACCTTGCCACCAATCTAGTACTGCACTTAAATTCATCAAGTCTATGTACCATAGTGAAAAGAAGAATTAGCATGAAATTATTTAAAGGAAAGGCACAGGAAAGCTACATTATGGTGGTTGGAAAGTGACTGAAGCCGAGACGCCAATAAGTGAATCTTATGCGAGAGAAGAAACTGTTAGCATAGAACTTACGGTTACATCTAGCCATTTCAACCGTAAAATGATGAGACCTTGCCACCAATCTAGTACTGCACTTAAATTCATAAAGTCTATGTACCATAGAGAAACGAAGAATTAGCATGACATTATTTAAAGGAAAGGCACAGGAAAGCTACATTATGGTGGTAGGAAAGTGACTGAAGCCGAGACGCCAATAAGTGAATCTTATGCGAGAGAAGAAACTGTTAGCATTGAACTTACGGTTACATCTAGCCATTTCAACCGTAAAATGATGAGACCTTGCCACCAATCTAGTACTGCACTTAAATTCATAAAGTCTATGTACCATAGTGAAAAGAAGAATTAGCATGAAATTATTTAAAGGAAAGGCACAGGAAAGCTACATTATGGTGGTAGGAAAGCGACTGAAGCCGAGACGCCAATAAGTGAATCTTATGCGAGAGAAGAAACTGTTAGCATTGAACTTACGGTTACATCTAGCCATTTCAACTGTAAAATGATGAGACCTTGCCACCAATCTAGTACTGCACTTAAATTCATAAAGTCTATGTACCACAGTGAAAAGAAGAATTAGCATGAAATTATTTAAAGGAAAGGCACAGGAAAGCTACATTATGGTGGTAGGAAAGTGACTGAAGCCGAGATGCCAATAAGTGAATCTTATGCGAGAGAAGAAACTGTTAGCATAGAACTTACGGTTACATTTAGCCATTTCAACCGTAAAATGATGAGACCTTGCCACCAATCTAGTACTGCACTTAGATTCATAAAGTCTATGTACCATAGTGAAAAGAAGAATTAGCATGAAATTATTTAAAGGAAAGGCACAGGAAAGCTACATTATGGTGGTAGGAAAGTGACTGAAGCCGAGACGCCAATAAGTGAATCTTATGCGAGAGAAGAAACTGTTAGCAGAGAACTTACGGTTACATCTAGCCATTTCAACTGTAAAATGATGAGACCTTGCCACCAATCTAGTACTGCACTTAAATTCATAAAGTCTATGTACCATAGTGAAAAGAAGAATTAGCATAAAATTATTTAAAGGAAAGGCACAGGAAAGCTACATTATGGTGGTAGGAAAGTGACTGAAGCCGAGACGCCAATAAGTGAATCTTATGCGAGAGAAGAAACTGTTAGCATAGAACTTACGGTTACATCTAACCATTTCAACCATAAAATGATGAGACCTTGCCACCAATCTAGTACTGCACTTAAATTCATAAAGTCTATGTACCATAGTGAAAAGAAGAATTAGCATGAAATTATTTAAAGGAAAGGCACAGGAAAGCTGCATTATGGTGGTAGGAAAGTGACTGAAGCCGAGACGCCAATAAGTGAATCTTATGCCAGAGAAGAAACTGTTAGCAGAGAACTTACGGTTACATCTAGCCATTTCAACTGTAAAATGATGAGACCTTGCCACCAATCTAGTACTGCACTTAAATTCATAAAGTCTATGTACCATAGTGAAAAGAAGAATTAGCATGAAATTATTTAAAGGAAAGGCACAGGAATGCTACATTATGGTGGTAGGAAAGCGACTGAAGCCGAGACGCCAATAAGTGAATCTTATGCGAGAGAAGAATCTGTTAGCATAGAACTTACGGTTACATCTTGCCATTTCAACCGTAAAATGATGAGACCTTGCCACCAATCTAGTACTGCACTTAAATTCATCAAGTCTATGTACCATAGTGAAAAGAAGAATTAGCATGAAATTATTTAAAGGAAAGGCACAGGAAAGCTACATTATGGTGGTAGGAAAGCGACTGAAGCCGAGACGCCAATAAGTGAATCTTATGCGAGAGAAGAAACTGTTAGCATTGAACTTACGGTTACATCTAGCCATTTCAACTGTAAAATGATGAGACCTTGCCACCAATCTAGTACTGCACTTAAATTCATAAAGTCTATGTACCACAGTGAAAAGAAGAATTAGCATGAAATTATTTAAAGGAAAGGCACAGGAAAGCTACATTATGGTGGTAGGAAAGTGACTGAAGCCGAGACGCCAATAAGTGAATCTTATGCGAGAGAAGAAACTGTTAGCATAGAACTTACGGTTACATCTAGCCATTTCAACCGTAAAATGATGAGACCTTGCCACCAATCTAGTACTGCACTTAAATTCATAAAGTCTACGTACCATAGTGAAAAGAAGAATTAGCATGAAATTATTTAAAGGAAAGGCACAGGAAAGCTACATTATGGTGGTAGGAAAGTGACTGAAGCCGAGACGCCAATAAGTGAATCTTATGCGAGAGAAGAAACTGTTAGCAGAGAACTTACGGTTACATCTAGCCATTTTAACTGTAAAATGATGAGACATTGCCACCAATCTAGTACTGCACTTAAATTCATAAAATCTATGTACCATAGTGAAAAGAAGAATTAGCATGAAATTATTTAAAGGAAAGGCACAGGAAAGCTACATTATGGTGGTAGGAAAGTGACTGAAGCCGAGACGCCAATAAGTGAATCTTATGCGAGAGAAGAAACTGTTAGCATAGAACTTACGGTTACATCTAGCCATTTCAACCGTAAAATGATGAGACCTTGCCACCAATCTAGTACTGCACTTAAATTCATCAAGTCTATGTACCATAGTGAAAAGAAGAATTAGCATGAAATTATTTAAAGGAAAGGCACAGGAAAGCTACATTATGGTGGTTGGAAAGTGACTGAAGCCGAGACGCCAATAAGTGAATCTTATGCGAGAGAAGAAACTGTTAGCATAGAACTTACGGTTACATCTAGCCATTTCAACCGTAAAATGATGAGACCTTGCCACCAATCTAGTACTGCACTTAAATTCATAAAGTCTATGTACCATAGAGAAACGAAGAATTAGCATGACATTATTTAAAGGAAAGGCACAGGAAAGCTACATTATGGTGGTAGGAAAGTGACTGAAGCCGAGACGCCAATAAGTGAATCTTATGCGAGAGAAGAAACTGTTAGCATTGAACTTACGGTTACATCTAGCCATTTCAACCGTAAAATGATGAGACCTTGCCACCAATCTAGTACTGCACTTAAATTCATAAAGTCTATGTACCATAGTGAAAAGAAGAATTAGCATGAAATTATTTAAAGGAAAGGCACAGGAAAGCTACATTATGGTGGTAGGAAAGCGACTGAAGCCGAGACGCCAATAAGTGAATCTTATGCGAGAGAAGAAACTGTTAGCATTGAACTTACGGTTACATCTAGCCATTTCAACTGTAAAATGATGAGACCTTGCCACCAATCTAGTACTGCACTTAAATTCATAAAGTCTATGTACCACAGTGAAAAGAAGAATTAGCATGAAATTATTTAAAGGAAAGGCACAGGAAAGCTACATTATGGTGGTAGGAAAGTGACTGAAGCCGAGACGCCAATAAGTGAATCTTATGCGAGAGAAGAACCTGTTAGCATAGAACTTACGGTTACATCTAGCCATTTCAACCGTAAAATGATGAGACCTTGCCACCAATCTAGTACTGCACTTAAATTCATAAAGTCTACGTACCATAGTGAAAAGAAGAATTAGCATGAAATTATTTAAAGGAAAGGCAGAGGAAAGCTACATTATGGTGGTAGGAAAGTGACTGAAGCCGAGACACCAATAAGTGAATCTTATGCGAGAGAAGAAACTGTTAGCATAGAACTTACCGTTACATCCAGCCATTTCAACTGTAAAATGATGAGACCTTGACACCAATCTAGTACTGCACTTAAATTCATAAAGTCTATGTACCATAGTGAAAAGAAGAATTAGCATGAAATTATTTAAAGGAAAGGCACAGGAAAGCCACATTATGGTGGTAGGAAAGTGACTGAAGCCGAGACGCCAATAAGTGAATCTTATGCGAGAGAAGAAACTGTTAGCATTGAACTTACGGTTACATCTAGCCATTTCAACTGTAAAATGATGAGACCTTGCCACCAATCTAGTACTGCACTTAAATTCATAAAGTCTACGTACCATAGTGAAAAGAAGAATTAGCATGAAATTATTTAAAGGAAAGGCACAGGAAAGCTACATTATGGTGGTAGGAAAGTGACTGAAGCCGAGACGCCAATAAGTGAATCTTATGCGAGAGAAGAAACTGTTAGCATAGAACTTACGGTTACATCCAGCCATTTCAACCGTAAAATGATGAGACCTTGCCACCAATCTAGTACTGCACTTAAATTCATAAAGTCTATGTACCATAGTGAAAAGAAGAATTAGCATGAAATTATTTAAAGGAAAGGCACAGGAAAGCTACATTATGGTGGTAGGAAAGCGACTGAAGCCGAGACGCCAATAAGTGAATCTTATGCGAGAGAAGAAACTGTTAGCATTGAACTTACGGTTACATCTAGCCATTTCAACTGTAAAATGATGAGACCTTGCCACCAATCTAGTACTGCACTTAAATTCATAAAGTCTATGTACCACAGTGAAAAGAAGAATTAGCATGAAATTATTTAAAGGAAAGGCACTGGAAAGCTACATTATGGTGGTAGGAAAGTGACTGAAGCCGAGACGCCAATAAGTGAATCTTATGCGAGAGAAGAAACTGTTAGCAGAGAACTTACGGTTACATCTAGCCATTTTAACTGTAAAATGATGAGACATTGCCACCAATCTAGTACTGCACTTAAATTCATAAAGTCTATGTACCATAGTGAAAAGAAGAATTAGCATGAAATTATTTAAAGGAAAGGCACAGGAAAGCTACATTATGGTGGTAGGAAAGTGACTGAAGCCGAGACGCCAATAAGTGAATCTTATGCGAGAGAAGAAACTGTTAGCATAGAACTTAACGTTACATCCAGCCATTTCAACTGTAAAATGATGAGACCTTGCCACCAATCTAGTACTGCACTTAAATTCATAAAGTCTATGTACCATAGTGAAAAGAAGAATTAGCATGAAATTATTTAAAGGAAAGGCACAGGAAAGCCACATTATGGTGGTAGGAAAGTGACTGAAGCCGAGACGCCAATAAGTGAATCTTATGCGAGAGAAGAAACTGTTAGCATAGAACTTAACGTTACATCCAGCCATTTCAACTGTAAAATGATGAGACCTTGCCACCAATCTAGTACTGCACTTAAATTCATAAAGTCTATGTACCACAGTGAAAAGAAGAATTAGCATGAAATTATTTAAAGGAAAGGCACTGGAAAGCTACATTATGGTGGTAGGAAAGTGACTGAAGCCGAGACGCCAATAAGTGAATCTTATGCGAGAGAAGAAACTGTTAGCAGAGAACTTACGGTTACATCTAGCCATTTTAACTGTAAAATGATGAGACATTGCCACCAATCTAGTACTGCACTTAAATTCATAAAGTCTATGTACCATAGTGAAAAGAAGAATTAGCATGAAATTATTTAAAGGAAAGGCACAGGAAAGCTACATTATGGTGGTAGGAAAGTGACTGAAGCCGAGACGCCAATAAGTGAATCTTATGCGAGAGAAGAAACTGTTAGCATAGAACTTAACGTTACATCCAGCCATTTCAACTGTAAAATGATGAGACCTTGCCACCAATCTAGTACTGCACTTAAATTCATAAAGTCTATGTACCATAGTGAAAAGAAGAATTAGCATGAAATTATTTAAAGGAAAGGCACAGGAAAGCCACATTATGGTGGTAGGAAAGTGACTGAAGCCGAGACGCCAATAAGTGAATCTTATGCGAGAGAAGAAACTGTTAGCATAGAACTTAACGTTACATCCAGCCATTTCAACTGTAAAATGATGAGACCTTGCCACCAATCTAGTACTGCACTTAAATTCATAAAGTCTATGTACCACAGTGAAAAGAAGAATTAGCATGAAATTATTTAAAGGAAAGGCACTGGAAAGCTACATTATGGTGGTAGGAAAGTGACTGAAGCCGAGACGCCAATAAGTGAATCTTATGCGAGAGAAGAAACTGTTAGCAGAGAACTTACGGTTACATCTAGCCATTTCAACTGTAAAATGATGAGACCTTGCCACCAATCTAGTACTGCACTTAAATTCATAAAGTCTATGTACCACAGTGAAAAGAAGAATTAGCATGAAATTATTTAAAGGAAAGGCACTGGAAAGCTACATTATGGTGGTAGGAAAGTGACTGAAGCCGAGACGCCAATAAGTGAATCTTATGCGAGAGAAGAAACTGTTAGCAGAGAACTTACGGTTACATCTAGCCATTTCAACTGTAAAATGATGAGACCTTGCCACCAATCTAGTACTGCACTTAAATTCATAAAGTCTATGTACCACAGTGAAAAGAAGAATTAGCATGAAATTATTTAAAGGAAAGGCACTGGAAAGCTACATTATGGTGGTAGGAAAGTGACTGAAGCCGAGACGCCAATAAGTGAATCTTATGCGAGAGAAGAAACTGTTAGCAGAGAACTTACGGTTACATCTAGCCATTTCAACTGTAAAATGATGAGACCTTGCCACCAATCTAGTACTGCACTTAAATTCATAAAGTCTATGTACCACAGTGAAAAGAAGAATTAGCATGAAATTATTTAAAGGAAAGGCACTGGAAAGCTACATTATGGTGGTAGGAAAGTGACTGAAGCCGAGACGCCAATAAGTGAATCTTATGCGAGAGAAGAAACTGTTAGCATAGAACTTACGGTTACATCCAGCCATTTCAACTGTAAAATGATGAGACCTTGCCACCAATCTAGTACTGCACTTAAATTCATAAAGTCTATGTACCACAGTGAAAAGAAGAATTAGCATGAAATTATTTAAAGGAAAGGCACTGGAAAGCTACATTATGGTGGTAGGAAAGTGACTGAAGCCGAGACGCCAATAAGTGAATCTTATGCGAGAGAAGAAACTGTTAGCAGAGAACTTACGGTTACATCTAGCCATTTTAACTGTAAAATGATGAGACATTGCCACCAATCTAGTACTGCACTTAAATTCATAAAGTCTATGTACCATAGTGAAAAGAAGAATTAGCATGAAATTATTTAAAGGAAAGGCACAGGAAAGCTACATTATGGTGGTAGGAAAGTGACTGAAGCCGAGACGCCAATAAGTGAATCTTATGCGAGAGAAGAAACTGTTAGCATAGAACTTAACGTTACATCCAGCCATTTCAACTGTAAAATGATGAGACCTTGCCACCAATCTAGTACTGCACTTAAATTCATAAAGTCTATGTACCATAGTGAAAAGAAGAATTAGCATGAAATTATTTAAAGGAAAGGCACAGGAAAGCCACATTATGGTGGTAGGAAAGTGACTGAAGCCGAGACGCCAATAAGTGAATCTTATGCGAGAGAAGAAACTGTTAGCATAGAACTTAACGTTACATCCAGCCATTTCAACTGTAAAATGATGAGACCTTGCCACCAATCTAGTACTGCACTTAAATTCATAAAGTCTATGTACCACAGTGAAAAGAAGAATTAGCATGAAATTATTTAAAGGAAAGGCACTGGAAAGCTACATTATGGTGGTAGGAAAGTGACTGAAGCCGAGACGCCAATAAGTGAATCTTATGCGAGAGAAGAAACTGTTAGCAGAGAACTTACGGTTACATCTAGCCATTTTAACTGTAAAATGATGAGACATTGCCACCAATCTAGTACTGCACTTAAATTCATAAAGTCTATGTACCATAGTGAAAAGAAGAATTAGCATGAAATTATTTAAAGGAAAGGCACAGGAAAGCTACATTATGGTGGTAGGAAAGTGACTGAAGCCGAGACGCCAATAAGTGAATCTTATGCGAGAGAAGAAACTGTTAGCATAGAACTTAACGTTACATCCAGCCATTTCAACTGTAAAATGATGAGACCTTGCCACCAATCTAGTACTGCACTTAAATTCATAAAGTCTATGTACCATAGTGAAAAGAAGAATTAGCATGAAATTATTTAAAGGAAAGGCACAGGAAAGCCACATTATGGTGGTAGGAAAGTGACTGAAGCCGAGACGCCAATAAGTGAATCTTATGCGAGAGAAGAAACTGTTAGCATTGAACTTACGGTTACATCTAGCCATTTCAACTGTAAAATGATGAGACCTTGCCACCAATCTAGTACTGCACTTAAATTCATAAAGTCTACGTACCATAGTGAAAAGAAGAATTAGCATGAAATTATTTAAAGGAAAGGCACAGGAAAGCTACATTATGGTGGTAGGAAAGTGACTGAAGCCGAGACGCCAATAAGTGAATCTTATGCGAGAGAAGAAACTGTTAGCATAGAACTTACGGTTACATCCAGCCATTTCAACCGTAAAATGATGAGACCTTGCCACCAATCTAGTACTGCACTTAAATTCATAAAGTCTATGTACCATAGTGAAAAGAAGAATTAGCATGAAATTATTTAAAGGAAAGGCACAGCAAAGCTACATTATGGTGGTAGGAAAGTGACTGAAGCCGAGACGCCAATAAGTGAATCTTATGCGAGAGAAGAAACTGTTAGCATAGAACTTACGGTTACATCTAGCCATTTCAACTGTAAAATGATGAGACCTTGCCACCAATCTAGTACTGCACTTAAATTCATAAAGTCTATGTACCATAGTGAAAAGAAGAATTAGCATAAAATTATTTAAAGGAAAGGCACAGGAAAGCTACATTATGGTGGTAGGAAAGTGACTGAAGCCGAGACGCCAATAAGTGAATCTTATGCGAGAGAAGAAACTGTTAGCATAGAACTTACGGTTACATCTAGCCATTTCAACTGTAAAATGATGAGACCTTGCCACCAATCTAGTACTGCACTTAAATTCATAAAGTCTATGTACCATAGTGAAAAGAAGAATTAGCATGAAATTATTTAAAGGAAAGGCAGAGGAAAGGTACATTATGGTGGTAGGAAAGTGACTGAAGTCGAGACGCCAATAAGTGAATCTTATGCGAGAGAAGAAACTGTTAGCATAGAACTTACGGTTACATCCAGCCATTTCAACTGTAAAATGATGAGACCTTGCCACCAATCTAGTACTGCACTTAAATTCATAAAGTCTACGTACCATAGTGAAAAGAAGAATTAGCATGAAATTATTTAAAGGAAAGGCACAGGAAAGCTACATTATGGTGGTAGGAAAGTGACTGAAGCCGAGACGCCAATAAGTGAATCTTATGCGAGAGAAGAAACTGTTAGCATAGAACTTACGGTTACATCTAGCCATTTCAACTGTAAAATGATGAAACCTTGCCACCAATCTAGTACTGCACTTAAATTCATAAAGTCTATGTACCATAGTGAAAAGAAGAATTAGCATAAAATTATTTAAAGGAAAGGCACAGGAAAGATACATTATGGTGGTAGGAAAGTGAATGAAGCCGAGACGCCAATAAGTGAATCTTATGCGAGAGAAGAAACTGTTAGCATAGAACTTACGGTTACATCTAGCCATTTCAACCGTAAAATGATGAGACCTTGCCACCAATCTAGTACTGCACTTAAATTCATAAAGTCTATGTACCATAGTGAAAAGAAGAATTAGCATGAAATTATTTAAAGGAAAGGCACAGGAAAGCTACATTATGGTGGTAGGAAAGTGACTGAAGCCGAGACGCCAATAAGTGAATCTTATGCGAGAGAAGAAACTGTTAGCATAGAACTTACGGTTACATCTAGCCATTTCAACCGTAAAATGATGAGACCTTGCCACCAATCTAGTACTGCACTTAAATTCATAAAGTCTACGTACAATAGTGAAAAGAAGAATTAGCATGAAATTATTTAAAGGAAAGGCACAGGAAAGCTACATTATGGTGGTAGGAAAGTGACTGAAGCCGAGACGCCAATAAGTGAATCTTATGCGAGAGAAGAAACTGTTAGCATAGAACTTACGGTTACATCTAGCCATTTCAACCGTAAAATGATGAGACCTTGCCACCAATCTAATACTGCACTTAAATTCATAAAGTCTATGTACCATAGTGAAAAGAAGAATTAGCATGAAATTATTTAAAGGAAAGGCACAGGAAAGCTACATTATGGTGGTTGGAAAGTGACTGAAGCCGAGACGCCAATAAGTGAATCTTATGCGAGAGAAGAAACTGTTAGCATAGAACTTACGGTTACATCTAGCCATATCAACCGTAAAATGATGAGACCTTGCCACCAATCTAGTACTGCACTTAAATTCATAAAGTCTATGTACCATAGTGAAAAGAAGAATTAGCATGAAATTATTTAAAGGAAAGGCACAGGAAAGCTACATTATGGTGGTAGGAAAGTGACTGAAGCCGAGACGCCAATAAGTGAATCTTATGCGAGAGAAGAAACTGTTAGGATTGAACTTACGGTTACATCTAGCCATTTCAACTGTAAAATGATGAGACCTTGCCACCAATCTAGTACTGCACTTAAATTCATAAAGTCTATGTACCATAGTGAAAAGAAGAATTAGCATGAAATTATTTAAAGGAAAGGCAGAGGAAAGCTACATTATGGTGGTAGGAAAGTGACTGAAGCCGAGACGCCAATAAGTGAATCTTATGCGAGAGAAGAAACTGTTAGCATAGAACTTACGGTTACATCTAGCCATTTCAACCGTAAAATGATGAGACCTTGCCACCAATCTAGTACTGCACTTAAATTCATAAAGTCTACGTACAATAGTGAAAAGAAGAATTAGCATGAAATTATTTAAAGGAAAGGCACAGGAAAGCTACATTATGGTGGTAGGAAAGTGACTGAAGCCGAGACGCCAATAAGTGAATCTTATGCGAGAGAAGAAACTGTTAGCATTGAACTTACGGTTACATCTAGCCATTTCAACTGTAAAATGATGAGACCTTGCCACCAATCTAGTACTGCACTTAAATTCATAAAGTCTATGTACCATAGTGAAAAGAAGAATTAGCATGAAATTATTTAAAGGAAAGGCACAGGAAAGCTACATTATGGTGGTAGGAAAGTGACTGAAGCCGAGACGCCAATAAGTGAATCTTATGCGAGAGAAGAAACTGTTAGCATAGAACTTACGGTTACATCTAGCCATTTCAACCATAAAATGATGAGACCTTGCCACCAATCTAGTACTGCACTTAAATTCATAAAGTCTATGTACCATAGTGACAAGAAGAATTAGCATGAAGTTATTTAAAGGAAAGGCACAGGAAAGCTACATTATGGTGGTTGGAAAGTGACTGAAGCCGAGACGCCAATAAGTGAATCTTATGCGAG
Organism: Acanthosepion esculentum; assembly: GCA_964036315.1. Lineage (NCBI taxonomy): Eukaryota > Metazoa > Mollusca > Cephalopoda > Sepiida > Sepiidae > Acanthosepion > Acanthosepion esculentum. The sequence continues at coordinate 75,878,432 of OZ038493.1, read as the reverse complement.
AGAAGAAACTGTTAGCATAGAACTTACGGTTACATCTAGCCATTTCAACCGTAAAATGATGAGACCTTGCCACCAATCTAGTACTGCACTTAAATTCATAAAGTCTATGTACCATAGTGAAAAGAAGAATTAGCATGAAATTATTTAAAGGAAAGGCACAGGAAAGCTACATTATGGTGGTAGGAAAGTGACTGAAGCCGAGACGCCAATAAGTGAATCTTATGCGAGAGAAGAAATTGTTAGCAGAGAACTTACGGTTACATCTAGCCATTTCAACTGTAAAATGATGAGACCTTGCCACCAATCTAGTACTGCACTTAAATTCATAAAGTCTATGTACCATAGTGAAAAGAAGAATTAGCATGAAATTATTTAAAGGAAAGGCACAGGAAAGCTACATTATGGTGGTTGGAAAGTGACTGAAGCCGAGACGCCAATAAGTGAATCTTATGCGAGAGAAGAAACTGTTAGCATAGAACTTACGGTTACATCTAGCCATTTCAACCGTAAAATGATGAGACCTTGCCACCAATCTAGTACTGCACTTAAATTCATAAAGTCTATGTACCATAGTGAAAAGAAGAATTAGCATGAAATTATTTAAAGGAAAGACAGAGGAAAGCTACATTATGGTGGTAGGAAAGTGACTGAAGCCGAGACGCCAATAAGTGAATCTTATGCGAGAGAAGAAACTGTTAGCATAGAACTTACGGTTACATCTAGCCATTTCAACCGTAAAATGATGAGACCTTGCCACCAATCTAGTACTGCACTTAAATTCATAAAGTCTACGTACCATAGTGAAAAGAAGAATTAGCATGAAATTATTTAAAGGAAAGGCAGAGGAAAGCTACATTATGGTGGTAGGAAAGTGACTGAAGCCGAGACGCCAATAAGTGAATCTTATGCGAGAGAAGAAACTGTTAGCATAGAACTTACGGTTACATTTAGCCATTTCAACCGTAAAATGATGAGACCTTGCCACCAATCTAGTACTGCACTTAGATTCATAAAGTCTATGTACCATAGTGAAAAGAAGAATTAGCATGAAATTATTTAAAGGAAAGGCACAGGAAAGCTACATTATGGTGGTAGGAAAGTGACTGAAGCCGAGACGCCAATAAGTGAATCTTATGCGAGAGAAGAAACTGTTAGCAGAGATCTTACGGTTACATCTAGCCATTTCAACTGTAAAATGATGAGACCTTGCCACCAATCTAGTACTGCACTTAAATTCATAAAGTCTATGTACCATAGTGAAAAGAAGAATTAGCATAAAATTATTTAAAGGAAAGGCACAGGAAAGCTACATTATGGTGGTAGGAAAGTGACTGAAGCCGAGACGCCAATAAGTGAATCTTATGCGAGAGAAGAAACTGTTAGCATAGAACTTACGGTTACATCTAGCCATTTCAACCATAAAATGATGAGACCTTGCCACCAATCTAGTACTGCACTTAAATTCATAAAGTCTATGTACCATAGTGAAAAGAAGAATTAGCATGAAATTATTTAAAGGAAAGGCACAGGAAAGCTGCATTATGGTGGTAGGAAAGTGACTGAAGCCGAGACGCCAATAAGTGAATCTTATGCCAGAGAAGAAACTGTTAGCAGAGAACTTACGGTTACATCTAGCCATTTCAACTGTAAAATGATGAGACCTTGCCACCAATCTAGTACTGCACTTAAATTCATAAAGTCTATGTACCATAGTGAAAAGAAGAATTAGCATGAAATTATTTAAAGGAAAGGCACAGGAAAGCTACATTATGGTGGTAGGAAAGCGACTGAAGCCGAGACGCCAATAAGTGAATCTTATGCGAGAGAAGAATCTGTTAGCATAGAACTTACGGTTACATCTAGCCATTTCAACCGTAAAATGATGAGACCTTGCCACCAATCTAGTACTGCACTTAAATTCATCAAGTCTATGTACCATAGTGAAAAGAAGAATTAGCATGAAATTATTTAAAGGAAAGGCACAGGAAAGCTACATTATGGTGGTTGGAAAGTGACTGAAGCCGAGACGCCAATAAGTGAATCTTATGCGAGAGAAGAAACTGTTAGCATAGAACTTACGGTTACATCTAGCCATTTCAACCGTAAAATGATGAGACCTTGCCACCAATCTAGTACTGCACTTAAATTCATAAAGTCTATGTACCATAGTGAAAAGAAGAATTAGCATGAAATTATTTAAAGGAAAGGCACAGGAAAGCTACATTATCGTGGTAGGAAAGTGACTGAAGCCGAGACGCCAATAAGTGAATCTTATGCGAGAGAAGAAACTGTTAGCAGAGAACTTACGGTTACATCTAGCCATTTCAACTGTAAAATGATGAGACCTTGCCACCAATCTAGTACTGCACTTAAATTCATAAAGTCTATGTACCATAGTGAAAAGATGAATTAGCATAAAATTATTTAAAGGAAAGGCACAGGAAAGCTACATTATGCTGGTAGGAAAGTGACTGAAGCCGAGACGCCAATAAGTGAATCTTATGCGAGAGAAGAAACTGTTAGCATTGAACTTACGGTTACATCTAGCCATTTCAACTGTAAAATGATGAGACCTTGCCACCAATCTAGTACTGCACTTAAATTCATAAAGTCTATGTACCACAGTGAAAAGAAGAATTAGCATGAAATTATTTAAAGGAAAGGCACAGGAAAGCTACATTATGGTGGTAGGAAAGTGACTGAAGCCGAGACACCAATAAGTGAATCTTATGCGAGAGAAGAAACTGTTAGCATAGAACTTACCGTTACATCCAGCCATTTCAACTGTAAAATGATGAGACCTTGCCACCAATCTAGTACTGCACTTAAATTCATAAAGTCTATGTACCATAGTGAAAAGAAGAATTAGCATGAAATTATTTAAAGGAAAGGCACAGGAAAGCCACATTATGGTGGTAGGAAAGTGACTGAAGCCGAGACGCCAATAAGTGAATCTTATGCGAGAGAAGAAACTGTTAGCATTGAACTTACGGTTACATCTAGCCATTTCAACTGTAAAATGATGAGACCTTGCCACCAATCTAGTACTGCACTTAAATTCATAAAGTCTACGTACCATAGTGAAAAGAAGAATTAGCATGAAATTATTTAAAGGAAAGGCACAGGAAAGCTACATTATGGTGGTAGGAAAGTGACTGAAGCCGAGACGCCAATAAGTGAATCTTATGCGAGAGAAGAAACTGTTAGCATAGAACTTACGGTTACATCCTGCCATTTCAACCGTAAAATGATGAGACCTTGCCACCAATCTAGTACTGCACTTAAATTCATAAAGTCTATGTACCATAGTGAAAAGAAGAATTAGCATGAAATTATTTAAAGGAAAGGCACAGGAAAGCTACATTATGGTGGTAGGAAAGCGACTGAAGCCGAGACGCCAATAAGTGAATCTTATGCGAGAGAAGAAACTGTTAGCATTGAACTTACGGTTACATCTAGCCATTTCAACTGTAAAATGATGAGACCTTGCCACCAATCTAGTACTGCACTTAAATTCATAAAGTCTATGTACCACAGTGAAAAGAAGAATTAGCATGAAATTATTTAAAGGAAAGGCACAGGAAAGCTACATTATGGTGGTAGGAAAGTGACTGAAGCCGAGACGCAAATAAGTGAATCTTATGCGAGAGAAGAAACTGTTAGCATAGAACTTACGGTTACATCTAGCCATTTCAACCGTAAAATGATGAGACCTTGCCACCAATCTAGTACTGCACTTAAATTCATAAAGTCTACGTACCATAGTGAAAAGAAGAATTAGCATGAAATTATTTAAAGGAAAGGCACAGGAAAGCTACATTATGGTGGTAGGAAAGTGACTGAAGCCGAGACGCCAATAAGGGAATCTTATGCGAGAGAAGAAACTGTTAGCAGAGAACTTACGGTTACATCTAGCCATTTTAACTGTAAAATGATGAGACATTGCCACCAATCTAGTACTGCACTTAAATTCATAAAGTCTATGTACCATAGTGAAAAGAAGAATTAGCATGAAATTATTTAAAGGAAAGGCACAGGAAAGCTACATTATGGTGGTAGGAAAGTGACTGAAGCCGAGACGCCAATAAGTGAATCTTATGCGAGAGAAGAAACTGTTAGCATAGAACTTAACGTTACATCCAGCCATTTCAACTGTAAAATGATGAGACCTTGCCACCAATCTAGTACTGCACTTAAATTCATAAAGTCTATGTACCATAGTGAAAAGAAGAATTAGCATGAAATTATTTAAAGGAAAGGCACAGGAAAGCCACATTATGGTGGTAGGAAAGTGACTGAAGCCGAGACGCCAATAAGTGAATCTTATGCGAGAGAAGAAACTGTTAGCATTGAACTTACGGTTACATCTAGCCATTTCAACTGTAAAATGATGAGACCTTGCCACCAATCTAGTACTGCACTTAAATTCATAAAGTCTACGTACCATAGTGAAAAGAAGAATTAGCATGAAATTATTTAAAGGAAAGGCACAGGAAAGCTACATTATGGTGGTAGGAAAGTGACTGAAGCCGAGACGCCAATAAGTGAATCTTATGCGAGAGAAGAAACTGTTAGCATAGAACTTACGGTTACATCTAGCCATTTCAACCGTAAAATGATGAGACCTTGCCACCAATCTAGTACTGCACTTAAATTCATAAAGTCTATGTACCATAGTGAAAAGAAGAATTAGCATGAAATTATTTAAAGGAAAGGCACAGGAAAGCTACATTATGGTGGTAGGAAAGTGACTGAAGCCGAGACGCCAATAAGTGAATCTTATGCGAGAAAAGAAACTGTTAGCATTGAACTTACGGTTACATCTAGCCATTTCAACTGTAAAATGATGAGACCTTGCCACCAATCTAGTACTGCACTTAAATTCATAAAGTCTATGTACCATAGTGAAAAGAAGAATTAGCATGAAATTATTTAAAGGAAAGGCACAGGAAAGCTACATTATGGTGGTAGGAAAGTGACTGAAGCCGAGACGCCAATAAGTGAATCTTATGCGAGAGAAGAAACTGTTAGCATAGAACTTACGGTTACATCTAGCCATTTCAACCGTAAAATGATGAGACCTTGCCACCAATCTAGTACTGCACTTAAATTCATAAAGTCTACGTACAATAGTGAAAAGAAGAATTAGCATGAAATTATTTAAAGGAAAGGCACAGGAAAGCTACATTATGGTGGTAGGAAAGTGACTGAAGCCGAGACGCCAATAAGTGAATCTTATGCGAGAGAAGAAACTGTTAGCATAGAACTTACGGTTACATCTAGCCATTTCAACCGTAAAATGATGAGACCTTGCCACCAATCTAGTACTGCACTTAAATTCATAAAGTCTATGTACCATAGTGAAAAGAAGAATTAGCATGAAATTATTTAAAGGAAAGGCACAGGAAAGCTACATTATGGAGGTTGGAAAGTGACTGAAGCCGAGACGCCAATAAGTGAATCTTATGCGAGAGAAGAAACTGTTAGCATAGAACTTACGGTTACATCTAGCCATTTCAACCGTAAAATGATGAGACCTTGCCACCAATCTAGTACTGCACTTAAATTCATAAAGTCTATGTACCATAGTGAAAAGAAGAATTAGCATGAAATTATTTAAAGGAAAGGCACAGGAAAGCTACATTATGGTGGTAGGAAAGTGACTGAAGCCGAGACGCCAATAAGTGAATCTTATGCGAGAGAAGAAACTGTTAGGATTGAACTTACGGTTACATCTAGCCATTTCAACTGTAAAATGATGAGACCTTGCCACCAATCTAGTACTGCACTTAAATTCATAAAGTCTATGTACCATAGTGAAAAGAAGAATTAGCATGAAATTATTTAAAGGAAAGGCACAGGAAAGCTACATTATGGTGGTAGGAAAGTGACTGAAGCCGAGACGCCAATAAGTGAATCTTATGCGAGAGAAGAAACTGTTAGCATAGAACTTACGGTTACATCTAGCCATTTCAACCGTAAAATGATGAGACCTTGCCACCAATCTAGTACTGCACTTAAATTCATAAAGTCTACGTACAATAGTGAAAAGAAGAATTAGCATGAAATTATTTAAAGGAAAGGCACAGGAAAGCTACATTATGGTGGTAGGAAAGTGACTGAAGCCGAGACGCCAATAAGTGAATCTTATGCGAGAGAAGAAACTGTTAGCATTGAACTTACGGTTACATCTAGCCATTTCAACTGTAAAATGATGAGACCTTGCCACCAATCTAGTACTGCACTTAAATTCATAAAGTCTATGTACCATAGTGAAAAGAAGAATTAGCATGAAATTATTTAAAGGAAAGGCACAGGAAAGCTACATTATGGTGGTAGGAAAGTGACTGAAGCCGAGACGCCAATAAGTGAATCTTATGCGAGAGAAGAAACTGTTAGCATAGAACTTACGGTTACATCTAGCCATTTCAACCGTAAAATGATGAGACCTTGCCACCAATCTAGTACTGCACTTAAATTCATAAAGTCTACGTACCATAGTGAAAAGAAGAATTAGCATGAAATTATTTAAAGGAAAGGCACAGGAAAGCTACATTATGGTGGTAGGAAAGTGACTGAAGCCGAGACGCCAATAAGTGAATCTTATGCGAGAGAAGAAACTTTTAGCATTGAACTTACGGTTACATCTAGCCATTTAAACTGTAAAATGATGAGACCTTGCCACCAATCTAGTACTGCACTTAAATTCATAAAGTCTATGTACCATAGTGAAAAGAAGAATTAGCATGAAATTATTTAAAGGAAAGGCACAGGAAAGCTACATTATGGTGGTAGGAAAGTGACTGAAGCCGAGACGCCAATAAGTGAATCTTATGCGAGAGAAGAAACTGTTAGCAGAGAACTTACGGTTACATCTAGCCATTTCAACTGTAAAATGATGAGACCTTGCCACCAATCTAGTACTGCACTTAAATTCATAAAGTCTATGTACCATAGTGAAAAGAAGAATTAGCATAAAATTATTTAAAGGAAAGGCACAGGAAAGCTACATTATGGTGGTAGGAAAGTGACTGAAGCCGAGACGCCAATAAGTGAATCTTATGCGAGAGAAGAAACTGTTAGCATAGAACTTACGGTTACATCTAGCCATTTCAACCATAAAATGATGAGACCTTGCCACCAATCTAGTACTGCAATAAATTCATAAAGTCTATGTACCATAGTGAAAAGAAGAATTAGCATGAAATTATTTAAAGGAAAGGCACAGGAAAGCTACATTATGGTGGTTGGAAAGTGACTGAAGCCGAGACGCCAATAAGTGAATCTTATGCGAGAGAAGAAACTGTTAGCATAGAACTTACGGTTACATCTAGCCATTTCAACCGTAAAATGATGAGACCTTGCCACCAATCTAGTACTGCACTTAAATTCATAAAGTCTATGTACCATAGTGAAAAGAAGAATTAGCATGAAATTATTTAAAGGAAAGGCAGAGGAAAGCTACATTATGGTGGTAGGAAAGTGACTGAAGCCGAGACGCCAATAAGTGAATCTTATGCGAGAGAAGAAACTGTTAGCATAGAACTTACGGTTACATCTAGCCATTTCAACCGTAAAATGATGAGACCTTGCCACCAATCTAGTACTGCACTTAAATTCATAAAGTCTATGTACCATAGTGAAAAGAAGAATTAGCATGAAATTATTTAAAGGAAAGGCACAGGAAAGCTACATTATGGTGGTAGGAAAGCGACTGAAGCCGAGACGCCAATAAGTGAATCTTATGCGAGAGAAGAATCTGTTAGCATAGAACTTACGGTTACATCTAGCCATTTCAACCGTAAAATGATGAGACCTTGCCACCAATCTAGTACTGCACTTAAATTCATCAAGTCTATGTACCATAGTGAAAAGAAGAATTAGCATGAAATTATTTAAAGGAAAGGCACAGGAAAGCTACATTATGGTGGTTGGAAAGTGACTGAAGCCGAGACGCCAATAAGTGAATCTTATGCGAGAGAAGAAACTGTTAGCATAGAACTTACGGTTACATCTAGCCATTTCAACCGTAAAATGATGAGACCTTGCCACCAATCTAGTACTGCACTTAAATTCATAAAGTCTATGTACCATAGTGAAAAGAAGAATTAGCATGAAATTATTTAAAGGAAAGGCACAGGAAAGCTACATTATGGTGGTAGGAAAGTGACTGAAGCCGAGACGCCAATAAGTGAATCTTATGCGAGAGAAGAAACTGTTAGCAGAGAACTTACGGTTACATCTAGCCATTTCAACTGTAAAATGATGAGACCTTGCCACCAATCTAGTACTGCACTTAAATTCATAAAGTCTATGTACCATAGTGAAAAGAAGAATTAGCATAAAATTATTTAAAGGAAAGGCACAGGAAAGCTACATTATGGTGGTAGGAAAGTGACTGAAGCCGAGACGCCAATAAGTGAATCTTATGCGAGAGAAGAAACTGTTAGCATAGAACTTACGGTTACATCTAGCCATTTCAACCATAAAATGATGAGACCTTGCCACCAATCTAGTACTGCACTTAAATTCATAAAGTCTATGTACCATAGTGAAAAGAAGAATTAGCATGAAATTATTTAAAGGAAAGGCACAGGAAAGCTGCATTATGGTGGTAGGAAAGTGACTGAAGCCGAGACGCCAATAAGTGAATCTTATGCCAGAGAAGAAACTGTTAGCAGAGAACTTACGGTTACATCTAGCCATTTCAACTGTAAAATGATGAGACCTTGCCACCAATCTAGTACTGCACTTAAATTCATAAAGTCTATGTACCATAGTGAAAAGAAGAATTAGCATGAAATTATTTAAAGGAAAGGCACAGGAAAGCTACATTATGGTGGTAGGAAAGCGACTGAAGCCGAGACGCCAATAAGTGAATCTTATGCGAGAGAAGAATCTGTTAGCATAGAACTTACGGTTACATCTAGCCATTTCAACCGTAAAATGATGAGACCTTGCCACCAATCTAGTACTGCACTTAAATTCATCAAGTCTATGTACCATAGTGAAAAGAAGAATTAGCATGAAATTATTTAAAGGAAAGGCACAGGAAAGCTACATTATGGTGGTTGGAAAGTGACTGAAGCCGAGACGCCAATAAGTGAATCTTATGCGAGAGAAGAAACTGTTAGCATAGAACTTACGGTTACATCTAGCCATTTCAACCGTAAAATGATGAGACCTTGCCACCAATCTAGTACTGCACTTAAATTCATAAAGTCTATGTACCATAGAGAAACGAAGAATTAGCATGACATTATTTAAAGGAAAGGCACAGGAAAGCTACATTATGGTGGTAGGAAAGTGACTGAAACCGAGACGCCAATAAGTGAATCTTATGCGAGAGAAGAAACTGTTAGCATTGAACTTACGGTTACATCTAGCCATTTCAACCGTAAAATGATGAGACCTTGCCACCAATCTAGTACTGCACTTAAATTCATAAAGTCTATGTACCATAGTGAAAAGAAGAATTAGCATGAAATTATTTAAAGGAAAGGCACAGGAAAGCTACATTATGGTGGTAGGAAAGTGACTGAAGCCGAGACGCCAATAAGTGAATCTTATGCGAGAGAAGAAACTGTTAGCATTGAACTTACGGTTACATCTAGCCATTTCAACTGTAAAATGTTGAGACCTTGCCACCAATCTAGTACTGCACTTAAATTCATAAAGTCTATGTACCACAGTGAAAAGAAGAATTAGCATGAAATTATTTAAAGGAAAGGCACAGGAAAGCTACATTATGGTGGTAGGAAAGTGACTGAAGCCGAGACGCCAATAAGTGAATCTTATGCGAGAGAAGAAACTGTTAGCATAGAACTTACGGTTACATCTAGCCATTTCAACCGTAAAATGATGATACGTTGCCACCAATCTAGTACTGCACTTAAATTCATAAAGTCTATGTACCATAGTGAAAAGAAGAATTAGCATGAAATTATTTAAAGGAAAGGCACAGGAAAGCTACATTATGGTGGTAGGAAAGCGACTGAAGCCGAGACGCCAATAAGTGAATCTTATGCGAGAGAAGAAACTGTTAGCATTGAACTTACGGTTACATCTAGCCATTTCAACTGTAAAATGATGAGACCTTGCCACCAATCTAGTACTGCACTTAAATTCATAAAGTCTATGTACCACAGTGAAAAGAAGAATTAGCATGAAATTATTTAAAGGAAAGGCACAGGAAAGCTACATTATGCTGGTAGGAAAGTGACTGAAGCCGAGATGCCAATAAGTGAATCTTATGCGAGAGAAGAAACTGTTAGCATAGAACTTACGGTTACATCTAGCCATTTCAACCGTAAAATGATGAGACCTTGCCACCAATCTAGTACTGCACTTAAATTCATAAAGTCTACGTACCATAGTGAAAAGAAGAATTAGCATGAAATTATTTAAAGGAAAGGCAGAGGAAAGCTACATTATGGTGGTAGGAAAGTGACTGAAGCCGAGACGCCAATAAGTGAATCTTATGCGAGAGAAGAAACTGTTAGCATAGAACTTACGGTTACATTTAGCCATTTCAACCGTAAAATGATGAGACCTTGCCACCAATCTAGTACTGCACTTAGATTCATAAAGTCTATGTACCATAGTGAAAAGAAGAATTAGCATGAAATTATTTAAAGGAAAGGCACAGGAAAGCTACATTATGGTGGTAGGAAAGTGACTGAAGCCGAGACGCCAATAAGTGAATCTTATGCGAGAGAAGAAACTGTTAGCAGAGAACTTACGGTTACATCTAGCCATTTCAACTGTAAAATGATGAGACCTTGCCACCAATCTAGTACTGCACTTAAATTCATAAAGTCTATGTACCATAGTGAAAAGAAGAATTAGCATGAAATTATTTAAAGGAAAGGCACAGGAAAGCTACATTATGGTGGTAGGAAAGCGACTGAAGCCGAGACGCCAATAAGTGAATCTTATGCGAGAGAAGAATCTGTTAGCATAGAACTTACGGTTACATCTAGCCATTTCAACCGTAAAATGATGAGACCTTGCCACCAATCTAGTACTGCACTTAAATTCATCAAGTCTATGTACCATAGTGAAAAGAAGAATTAGCATGAAATTATTTAAAGGAAAGGCACAGGAAAGCTACATTATGGTGGTTGGAAAGTGACTGAAGCCGAGACGCCAATAAGTGAATCTTATGCGAGAGAAGAAACTGTTAGCATAGAACTTACGGTTACATCTAGCCATTTCAACCGTAAAATGATGAGACCTTGCCACCAATCTAGTACTGCACTTAAATTCATAAAGTCTATGTACCATAGAGCAACGAAGAATTAGCATGACATTATTTAAAGGAAAGGCACAGGAAAGCTACATTATGGTGGTAGGAAAGTGACTGAAGCCGAGACGCCAATAAGTGAATCTTATGCGAGAGAAGAAACTGTTAGCAGAGAACTTACGGTTACATCTAGCCATTTCAACCATAAAATGATGAGACCTTGCCACCAATCTAGTACTGCACTTAAATTCATAAAGTCTATGTACCATAGTGAAAAGAAGAATTAGCATGAAATTATTTAAAGGAAAGGCACAGGAAAGCTACATTATGGTGGTAGGAAAGTGACTGAAGCCGAGACGCCAATAAGTGAATCTTATGCGAGAGAAGAAACTGTTAGCATAGAACTTACGGTTACATCTAGCCATTTCAACTGTAAAATGATGAGACCTTTCACCAATCTAGTACTGCACTTAAATTCATGAAGTCTACGTACCATAGTGAAAAGAAGAATTAGCATGAAATTATTTAAAGGAAAGGCAGAGGAAAGCTACATTATGGTGGTAGGAAAGTGACTGAAGCCGAGACGCCAATAAGTGAATCTTATGCGAGAGAAGAAACTATTAGCATAGAACTTACGGTTACATCTAGCCATTTCAACCGTAAAATGATGAGACCTTGCCACCAATCTAGTACTGCACTTAAATTCATAAAGTCTATGTACCATAGTGAAAAGAAGAATTAGCATGAAATTATTTAAAGGAAAGGCACAGGAACGCTACATTATGGTGGTAGGAAAGTGACTGAAGCCGAGACGCCAATAAGTGAATCTTATGCGAGAGAAGAAACTGTTAGCATAGAACTTACGGTTACATCTAGCCATTTCAACTGTAAAATGATGAGACCTTTCACCAATCTAGTACTGCACTTAAATTCATGAAGTCTACGTACCATAGTGAAAAGAAGAATTAGCATGAAATTATTTAAAGGAAAGGCAGAGGAAAGCTACATTATGGTGGTAGGAAAGTGACTGAAGCCGAGACGCCAATAAGTGAATCTTATGCGAGAGAAGAAACTATTAGCATAGAACTTACGGTTACATCTAGCCATTTCAACCGTAAAATGATGAGACCTTGCCACCAATCTAGTACTGCACTTAAATTCATAAAGTCTATGTACCATAGTGAAAAGAAGAATTAGCATGAAATTATTTAAAGGAAAGGCACAGGAACGCTACATTATGGTGGTAGGAAAGTGACTGAAGCCGAGACGCCAATAAGTGAATCTTATGCGAGAGAAGAAACTGTTAGCATAGAACTTACGGTTACATCTAGCCATTTCAACCGTAAAATGATGAGACCTTGCCACCAATCTAGTACTGCACTTAAATTCATAAAGTCTATGTACCATAGTGAAAAGAAGAATTAGCATGAAATTATTTAAAGGAAAGGCACAGGAAAGCTACATTATGGTGGTAGGAAAGCGACTGAAGCCGAGACGCCAATAAGTGAATCTTATGCGAGAGAAGAAACTGTTAGCATTGAACTTACGGTTACATCTAGCCATTTCAACTGTAAAATGATGAGACCTTGCCACCAATCTAGTACTGCACTTAAATTCATAAAGTCTATGTACCACAGTGAAAAGAAGAATTAGCATGAAATTATTTAAAGGAAAGGCACAGGAAAGCTACATTATGGTGGTAGGAAAGTGACTGAAGCCGAGACGCCAATAAGTGAATCTTATGCGAGAGAAGAAACTGTTAGCATAGAACTTACGGTTACATCTAGCCATTTCAACCGTAAAATGATGAGACCTAGCCACCAATCTAGTACTGCACTTAAATTCATAAAGTCTACGTACCATAGTGAAAAGAAGAATTAGCATGAAATTATTTAAAGGAAAGGCACAGGAAAGCTACATTATGGTGGTAGGAAAGTGACTGAAGCCGAGACGCCAATAAGTGAATCTTATGCGAGAGAAGAAACTGTTATCATAGAACTTACGGTTACATCTAGCCATTTCAACCGTAAAATGATGAGACCTTGCCACCAATCTAGTACTGCACTTAAATTCATAAAGTCTATGTACCATAGTGAAAAGAAGAATTAGCATGAAATTATTTAAAGGAAAGGCACAGGAAAGCTACATTATGGTGGTAGGAAAGTGACTGAAGCCGAGACGCCAATAAGTGAATCTTATGCGAGAGAAGAAACTGTTAGCATAGAACTTACGGTTACATCTAGCCATTTCAACCGTAAAATGATGAGACCTTGCCACCAATCAAGTACTGCACTTAAATTCATAAAGTCTATGTACCATAGTGAAAAGAAGAATTAGCATGAAATTATTTAAAGGAAAGTCACAGGAAAGCTACATTATGGTGGTAGGAAAGTGACTGAAGCCGAGACGCCAATAAGTGAATCTTATGCGAGAGAAGAAACTGTTAGCATAGAACTTACGGTTACATCTAGCCATTTCAACCGTAAAATGATGAGACCTTGCCACCAATCTAGTACTGCACTTAAATTCATAAAGTCTATGTACCATAGTGAAAAGAAGAATTAGCATGAAATTATTTAAAGGAAAGGCACAGGAAAGCTACATTATGGTGGTAGGAAAGTGACTGAAGCCGAGACGCCAATAAGTGAATCTTATGCGAGAGAAGAAACTGTTAGCATAGAACTTACGGTTACATCTAACCATTTCAACCGTAAAATGATGAGACCTTGCCACCAATCTAGTACTGCACTTAAATTCATAAAGTCTATGCACCATAGTGAAAAGAAGAATTAGCATGAAATTATTTAAAGGAAAGGCACAGGAAAGCTACATTATGGTGGTAGGAAAGTGACTGAAGCCGAGACGCCAATAAGTGAATCTTATGCGAGAGAAGAAACTGTTAGCATAGAACTTACGGTTACATCTAGCCATTTCAACTGTAAAATGATGAGACCTTTCCACCAATCTAGTACTGCACTTAAATTCATGAAGTCTACGTACCATAGTGAAAAGAAGAATTAGCATGAAATTATTTAAAGGAAAGGCAGAGGAAAGCTACATTATGGTGGTAGGAAAGTGACTGAAGCCGAGACGCCAATAAGTGAATCTTATGCGAGAGAAGAAACTATTAGCATAGAACTTACGGTTACATCTAGCCATTTCAACCGTAAAATGATGAGACCTTGCCACCAATCTAGTACTGCACTTAAATTCATAAAGTCTATGTACCATAGTGAAAAGAAGAATTAGCATGAAATTATTTAAAGGAAAGGCACAGGAACGCTACATTATGGTGGTAGGAAAGTGACTGAAGCCGAGACGCCAATAAGTGAATCTTATGCGAGAGAAGAAACTGTTAGCATAGAACTTACGGTTACATCTAGCCATTTCAACCGTAAAATGATGAGACCTTGCCACCAATCTAGTACTGCACTTAAATTCATAAAGTCTATGTACCATAGTGAAAAGAAGAATTAGCATGAAATTATTTAAAGGAAAGGCACAGGAAAGCTACATTATGGTGGTAGGAAAGCGACTGAAGCCGAGACGCCAATAAGTGAATCTTATGCGAGAGAAGAAACTGTTAGCATTGAACTTACGGTTACATCTAGCCATTTCAACTGTAAAATGATGAGACCTTGCCACCAATCTAGTACTGCACTTAAATTCATAAAGTCTATGTACCACAGTGAAAAGAAGAATTAGCATGAAATTATTTAAAGGAAAGGCACAGGAAAGCTACATTATGGTGGTAGGAAAGTGACTGAAGCCGAGACGCCAATAAGTGAATCTTATGCGAGAGAAGAAACTGTTAGCATAGAACTTACGGTTACATCTAGCCATTTCAACCGTAAAATGATGAGACCTAGCCACCAATCTAGTACTGCACTTAAATTCATAAAGTCTACGTACCATAGTGAAAAGAAGAATTAGCATGAAATTATTTAAAGGAAAGGCACAGGAAAGCTACATTATGGTGGTAGGAAAGTGACTGAAGCCGAGACGCCAATAAGTGAATCTTATGCGAGAGAAGAAACTGTTATCATAGAACTTACGGTTACATCTAGCCATTTCAACCGTAAAATGATGAGACCTTGCCACCAATCTAGTACTGCACTTAAATTCATAAAGTCTATGTACCATAGTGAAAAGAAGAATTAGCATGAAATTATTTAAAGGAAAGGCACAGGAAAGCTACATTATGGTGGTAGGAAAGTGACTGAAGCCGAGACGCCAATAAGTGAATCTTATGCGAGAGAAGAAACTGTTAGCATAGAACTTACGGTTACATCTAGCCATTTCAACCGTAAAATGATGAGACCTTGCCACCAATCTAGTACTGCACTTAAATTCATAAAGTCTATGTACCATAGTGAAAAGAAGAATTAGCATGAAATTATTTAAAGGAAAGGCACAGGAAAGCTACATTATGGTGGTAGGAAAGTGACTGAAGCCGAGACGCCAATAAGTGAATCTTATGCGAGAGAAGAAACTGTTAGCATAGAACTTACGGTTACATCTAGCCATTTCAACCGTAAAATGATGAGACCTTTCCACCAATCTAGTACTGCACTTAAATTCATAAAGTCTACGTACCATAGTGAAAAGAAGAATTAGCATGAAATTATTTAAACGAAAGGCAGAGGAAAGCTACATTATGGTGGTAGGAAAGTGACTGAAGCCGAGACGCCAATAAGTGAATCTTATGCGAGAGAAGAAACTGTTAGCATAGAACTAACGGTTACATCTAGCCATTTCAACCGTAAAATGATGAGACCTTGCCACCAATCTAGTACTGCACTTAAATTCATAAAGTCTATGTACCATAGTGAAAAGAAGAATTAGCATGAAATTATTTAAAGGAAAGGCACAGGAAAGCTACATTATGGTGGTAGGAAAGTGACTGAAGCCGAGACGCCAATAAGTGAATCTTATGCGAGAGAAGAAACTGTTAGCATAGAACTTACGGTTACATCTAACCATTTCAACCGTAAAATGATGAGACCTTGCCACCAATCTAGTACTGCACTTAAATTCATAAAGTCTATGCACCATAGTGAAAAGAAGAATTAGCATGAAATTATTTAAAGGAAAGGCACAGGAAAGCTACATTATGGTGGTAGGAAAGTGACTGAAGCCGAGACGCCAATAAGTGAATCTTATGCGAGAGAAGAAACTGTTAGCATAGAACTTACGGTTACATCTAGCCATTTCAACTGTAAAATGATGAGACCTTGCCACCAATCTAGTACTGCACTTAAATTCATAAAGTCTATGTACCATAGTGAAAAGAAGAATTAGCATGAAATTATTTAAAGGAAAGGCACAGGAAAGCTACATTATGGTGGTAGGAAAGTGACTGAAGCCGAGACGCCAATAAGTGAATCTTATGCGAGAGAAGAAACTGTTATCATAGAACTTACGGTTACATCTAGCCATTTCAACCGTAAAATGATGAGACCTTGCCACCAATCTAGTACTGCACTTAAATTCATAAAGTCTATGTACCATAGTGAAAAGAAGAATTAGCATGAAATTATTTAAAGGAAAGGCACAGGAAAGCTACATTATGGTGGTAGGAAAGTGACTGAAGCCGAGACGCCAATAAGTGAATCTTATGCGAGAGAAGAAACTGTTAGCATAGAACTTACGGTTACATCTAGCCATTTCAACCGTAAAATGATGAGACCTTGCCACCAATCTAGTACTGCACTTAAATTCATAAAGTCTATGTACCATAGTGAAAAGAAGAATTAGCATGAAATTATTTAAAGGAAAGGCACAGGAAAGCTACATTATGGTGGTAGGAAAGTGACTGAAGCCGAGACGCCAATAAGTGAATCTTATGCGAGAGAAGAAACTGTTAGCATAGAACTTACGGTTACATCTAGCCATTTCAACCGTAAAATGATGAGACCTTTCCACCAATCTAGTACTGCACTTAAATTCATAAAGTCTACGTACCATAGTGAAAAGAAGAATTAGCATGAAATTATTTAAAGGAAAGGCAGAGGAAAGCTACATTATGGTGGTAGGAAAGTGACTGAAGCCGAGACGCCAATAAGTGAATCTTATGCGAGAGAAGAAACTGTTAGCATAGAACTTACGGTTACATCTAGCCATTTCAACCGTAAAATGATGAGACCTTGCCACCAATCTAGTACTGCACTTAAATTCATAAAGTCTATGTACCATAGTGAAAAGAAGAATTAGCATGAAATTATTTAAAGGAAAGGCACAGGAAAGCTACATTATGGTGGTAGGAAAGTGACTGAAGCCGAGACGCCAATAAGTGAATCTTATGCGAGAGAAGAAACTGTTAGCATAGAACTTACGGTTACATCTAACCATTTCAACCGTAAAAT
This sequence comes from Acanthosepion esculentum, assembly GCA_964036315.1. Taxonomy (NCBI): domain Eukaryota; kingdom Metazoa; phylum Mollusca; class Cephalopoda; order Sepiida; family Sepiidae; genus Acanthosepion; species Acanthosepion esculentum. The sequence goes on along the minus strand of OZ038493.1, from coordinate 75,860,822 downwards.
GATGAGACCTTGCCACCAATCTAGTACTGCACTTAAATTCATAAAGTCTATGCACCATAGTGAAAAGAAGAATTAGCATGAAATTATTTAAAGGAAAGGCACAGGAAAGCTACATTATGGTGGTAGGAAAGTGACTGAAGCCGAGACGCCAATAAGTGAATCTTATGCGAGAGAAGAAACTGTTAGCATAGAACTTACGGTTACATCTAGCCATTTCAACTGTAAAATGATGAGACCTTGCCACCAATCTAGTACTGCACTTAAATTCATAAAGTCTATGTACCATAGTGAAAAGAAGAATTAGCATGAAATTATTTAAAGGAAAGGCACAGGAAAGCTACATTATGGTGGTAGGAAAGTGACTGAAGCCGAGACGCCAATAAGTGAATCTTATGCGAGAGAAGAAACTGTTAGCATAGAACTTACGGTTACATCTAGCCATTTCAACTGTAAAATGATGAGACCTTGCCACCAATCTAGTACTGCACTTAAATTCATAAAGTCTATGCACCATAGTGAAAAGAAGAATTAGCATGAAACTATTTAAAGGAAAGGCACAGGAAAGGCACTGTCCTAAAGTCGAGGTACATAGCGGAAAGGTCATCAGAGCAATAACCATGAAAGTGTTCATAGAAAAGGCACATGGAAGCTACGTTACGGTAGTAGGAAGGTGACTGAAGTCGAGATGCCAGGTCAGGACCAATATCATTGCAGAATCTTCTTTGGACTTAATCTAGAATCTGTAAATATATAGCAGGAGTACCAGAACAGATTTGTCAGCAATACTCAAAACACGAATGGTAGATTTATACAGGGTGCGGCTGGTATTTGTGGACATACAGGTTTAAGATTAATACTGCTCCCCAATAACTTCTAATGCTTTTATTTTTCGGAAATCAAGAATGGCAAACCCTATGATAACAAATGAAATGAAAAGACATGCTGTGATCGTGGCATTAAAGGCTGATCATAGCGATTTGGATATTGCACTTTTCCTCATAGTTGCAGGAATGGATGGCTGACCATTTGTACGACCACATCACACCCAACATTTGGCCTCCTAACGCTCCAGATCTCAATCCACTAGACTATTATGTGTGGAGTGTTGTTGAGAAGGATGTTAATAAACAGCCTCATAACACCAAAGACTCTCTTAAAGCTGCAATAGTTCGAGTAATGTATGACATAAATAAGGACCAATTAATAAGAGCTTGCAACCGATTTCGACCTCGTGTAGAGGCAGTTATTGATGCTAGTAGTTGTTTTATTGAATAAAATTAAATAATAGATACATTTTTATGTTTACTTGTTTGAAATCAAATATAATTATATTCATTTGTTCAGCAAGTGTTTTACTAATCCATAAAATCTGTCCTCAGATACCAGCCGCACCCTGTATAAGAAAGATTCTGACCAGAAAAATTTGCTATGATGACATAGTAAACCAACTTTCTTTCTTAGATGCAAACTTAGCAATAGATTCAATATACTTTTCCCACTTCATATCAGCTGAAATTTTTATTCCTTGAAGGCGCAATAAGTCTCTTTTGAGGAGTCAGCATCAGCCATGCAGACGGCAAGTAAAAACAGTTCTCTCAGATGATTAAAAGAGAAATGTTAGTATTTTGTTTAATTTAATCAGATTTTCACAGTGTATTTGGCATATAAGCTGGAAGCCTTAGCTGCCGGCACCAATCGATTATTCACGCTGAAACGTGATCCTAGTTGATCAATATTTGTTTCTCTCATTAAGAGCAGGCAAAAAGCCTTTCCATTAGAATAAACCATACTATAATTGATTGAACGTCTATTTTTCCAACCATTTGATATCAAATAACAGGAAGCAGATACAGCTATAAAAATAAAATATATGTGGTGAATAATAGAACATCAAAAAAAAATCCAGGTAATAAAGGAAAGCGAGAACAAAAGACTAACTATTTACTGTAAGAAGGCAAAAATGTATAGTTATAAGTATATGAGACGACGTATAGTTTTCGCTATGAACTGGGGATATCTAAATCAAACCGGTGCAGAAATTTAACTTTTTTATTCAAGTCACCCCAAGCAAGGCAACAAATCCAATACAACTCAGTAGGCTACTAGCAATGAAAGAGTGCTGGTTCCAAATATTTATAGGAATGACGGCAAAAACATCTCCTTCCCCAAATTTATAGACAAAACACAGATGCGTGATGAGATTTCTTCCTAACCAATAAGATAGGTCAATTCTTGGTCTCTTCAGACTCGTGTTATAATAAGAGTTTGGTTACGAGAGAAAGAAGTAACGAGGATTAGGCTTTTGAACAATGTGTATTTATTTAATACGTAGGATGTCGTACAGAGATGTCGAAAAACGAGTGAAGTGTTAGTTTCTTATGCTGGGTGTCAGGATGAAAATCGGGTGTAAGGGAAGCGCCGAGAGTCGACCTATTTCTTGTGCTGGTTTGACCGAGATCACAGAATATGGTCAGTGCACAAGTTAGTTGATCGAGGTTACGGTGGTGGGTGAATTTTGTTGGTTGGTAGGACTGTTCTATGGAACGGTGTTGCGGTGATGACTGCAAAGAGAATGCCTTGTAGCGAGTCGGGTATACAGAGGTGACGGCGGTAGGCTGCCGAGGTGACAAGGTTGGTGCCGAAGCTGAATAGTCGACCGCCGTAGTGGGTCGGATTTTCCGAGGTGACATCTTTGGCGACGAGAAAGACTTGTAGCTGGGTGGTGTCGAAGCTGGACACTCGGCCGCTGTGATGAGTCGGATTTGCCGAGGTGACAGTCGGCGACGATGAAGGTTTGTAGCTGAGTAGGCTCGAAGCTGCAGTAAGTCGGATATGCCGATTTATGAGAACTAAAAACTGGATAACAAAAAAGATTGGCACTTTCTAAAGTGTGCACGCGGGTGAAGAATGCATTGGAAAAATAAGTAGCAATTTAGTCATTTAAGAAATGTGGAACCAGAAACACGATGCATGCGACCTGGGACGACATTTGTAACGATATTAGTTGTCAACTTATATCTTGTTAAGGATACATGTGCGGGATGTTACAGAAATTGTTTTGACAATTGTCGTCTAGACAAAGAAGCTCAGCCGAGTGCAGCAGACGTCCCAAGAAACACGTCAACTGTCCTTGACAAAGACACTCAGCTGAGTTTTAACCAGATCTGGGTTCTTGATGAATGACTTTTTAGACGAAGGCTGATGGAACAAAGAAGGCTTTGTCTCTATAAGACAGTGGTCCCAAGCAGCTTAAATCAGAGGATCGCTTGCCCGCCACGGGAAAGAAGGCACACGCCGGTTAAACCATTCACCTCCTCACTTTCCCTCAATCGCGACCCTTACGAGCTGTTCAAAAGAAGAGTGTGAACCGGATGATAGGCGGACTTATCTATTCCTATTGAGGAAGGAAAAGTAACTAAATAAGACTTCAGGGTTTAAGCGAAGACGTTAGACGTATGGATTTGAAGTAGACTTTAGAAGGAACCGATAAAGGGACAAACCTCTACTACCGTTCAATAGATAGAGGAGGAGTCTGAACCGGACGAATAAGTGAACCTATTTACTTATGTGAAGAAAAAAATAGTAAATAAAATTTCAGATTTTAGGCGGAGACGTTAGAAGCATAGATTTGAAGTAGACTGTAGAAGGAACCGGAAACTCAATCGTAAACAGGAAAGAAGGGTTAAAACTCTACTCCCGCTCAAAAGACCGTGGAGGGGCTGGAACCGGTGGATAAGTGAACTTATCTACTCCTATTGTACCTACCTATTCCTATCTCTAGTTATTATTCTGTACCGTTCTGTTATTGCTCGCCTCGTTTCAAATGACTCCAAGTGCGCACAGAAACGAAATGAACTCACAGTTACTCATCAAATTTATAAAACCAACCCGTTAATCCTTTGTCCCATAGTGTGAAGAACTTGGAGCCTTATACCTTACCTGACTGCTCTGGTGTGTCGCTGCTGCTTGCCATGCTTGATTGCACTCACGGGGTGTTCTCTCTTTTTAAATGACAGTCAGCAATGACTTGTTCTGGACATTAAAATCAAACAGAAATAAATTTCCATGTCACAAAACAACTTAGGAACCTAATAAACTTTACTTTTTCTTGCAAGAAAAAGGTCGAGAAATAGAATGGAAATTAATTACTATAAGTTAGGCAAATTTAAAATAGTTTAATTTCTGAGATCACTTTTTGTTTTAACTACATTTTTTTTTATTAATTTTATTAAAAAATCTTTTTTTTTATCTGTTAGAATAAATAATTCAACAGTCAATATTCGTGGTAGTGAAAAGGTTAATTTTTATTTCTGTTTTTACAAAATCAACCAAGAAAAGTTTTGAAATGTTAAAAACATCAAAACGTCAGTTATTATCTCCAGAATTGTGAGCCATTAATTTTTTCAACTTCCATTTTATCTCAACTTCATTTCAACTTCATTTCAACTTTTATTTATTTCCCAAGTTGGGAATCGACGTGTAGAATTTTTTTTTTTTTTTTTTACGTATCAACAAACGAAATCTTGCATTTGATTTTCGTGGATCCAAAATTCGAATGTTTCTTGCCATCAAGAAATCTAATAAAAATATGGTCGATTTATTTCGATCCTTTCGACAGCTACAGTCATTGACACTGGTAGAAACTTTAAGGCAGTGGTTCCCAACCACCGTGCCACGGCACATTAGTGTGCCGCGGAATGATTACTGGTGTGCCGCGAAGAGATAATACCTAGAAGCCATTTAATTTCATTTTGTTTAATAAAGACATTCAATTTCTTAATCATGATGACACCGCTCAATTCAAAATCGCCGAATTTCTAGATTTATCAGTCATCAACCTTTTCAATTTTGAGTTATGTGAAGAGGAAGAATTAGCAAGCCTTTCCAGTGATCGTGGTCTCAAATTGAAGTAAGCACAACTGCCATTGGACGCCTTTTGGATTTCTGTTATGGAAGAGTATCCAACTCTAAGTAAAAAAGCCATCAAAATTTTACTGCAATTCTCAACTTCGTACCTATGTGAACTGAAATTTTCTAAACTAAAAACATTAAAAATAAAAAAAACGTGAAAGACTTAAAAATATTGAAGAAGAGTTAAGAGTGTGTCTCTCTCACATTCGCCCAAATATTGCAGCAGTAGTCAAGAAGCACCAGGCACAACTGTCCCACTGACATTCACCATTATTATTTTATACCCGATATTGAATACAGGATATGTTGATTTATGGGAATAAAAATTCTTCTTATATAACATTCTTAGTTTTTTATTATTTTATTGCAAAAAGGCTTTATGAGTGGAAAATATTTATTTTTTTGTGATAGGTGTGCCTCGAAAATTTAAAGAACTCAATAGTGTGCCGCCATGAAAGATCTGGAAGAAAGTTTTGAAGAATTTGCACAGTCTTCTGAACTGTTTCAAATTGACGTTGCTTCTCATTGTACAGATGCAAAATAATGTTATCTCTCTTTTGACATGAAGAATGTACCGATGCCTTAAGAGACCAGAGAGAGCCATGTGATAGCCCCTTGTAGAGAATAGTCAGATATTACTTGGCTTTCCACTGAGTACAACGCAAGTCTGATGCATCCTAAAGAGAAATCCAAGACATACCATTGAGGTGTAGCGTGTCCCTCGATCAGTGAGAACCTTTTAAGAAAAGTTACTCTTAATAAAAAGAATTATTTTTTAATTTTTGTTTTTAATAAAATTGTGTCTCTCTTAAGTTAACACTAAAGATAGACCCTTACGTAAGAAAATAAACACTGTTGGAATTCTGTAGAGGTAGAGGAATAAACCTGAAGGTTACGCAGACACCACCTGCATTCGTTTGAAATCTGCCTTTTGGTTATTACTAAGACAAAGGGGGAAATTTCCGATAAGACAAAAAATCGAATAGGAAGTTAAATCCTGCGGTTAAATTAATTTGTTTCATTCTGAATATTTTTTTTAATATTCCCAAATTGTTATATTTTCTTTTACTTATTTACTCTACAATTTTTGTATTTTTTTTTTTTTTTGACATTTTTTTTTCATTTTTTCTTTAGTTTTTTTTTTATTTGTGTGTTGTTGCCCTTATTTCTTTTTGTTTTTCTGTCGGTTTTTATTTTTATTTCTTGCATTTTTGTCTGTTTTTATTTTTGACTTTTACTTCTGTTGTTGCTTTTAATGTTTAGCCTGCTTATTCTTTTCTTTTCTGCCTTTTTAACTGTTTTTACTTTTATAATTTTTCTTTATTTATATATATAGATGTGTGGTTTTTATTTATTTTTTGTTTTTCTCTGTTTTTTATCTTTATTTTTTATCATTTTTGTTTTTTTGTTTCAGTTTCTGTTTGTTTTTCTTTTTTGTTATTTCTATGTTTTTGTCCTTATTTATATTTTTCCCTGGATTTGTTTTTGTTTTGTCTTTTTGATGGTTTTATTTATGCTATTTTGTCTGATTTGTATTTATTTTTGCTTTTTTTTCTATATTTTTTATTCTTTGCCGCCTTAAATATTTTTTTATTTGCTTTTTTGTTTTATTTTCTTTATCTTTGTGTTTTTGTTTTCATTTGCTTGTTTTTTTCATTTCTGTTTTATTTTATTTTTCTTCTTATCTGTTTTGGTTTTTATTTTTGCATTCTGTTTTTTTCTGTTTTAGATTTTTTTCTATTTTTTTTTTTACTTTTTCTTTTCTTTTAGTTTTTGTCTTTTGTTTCTGTATTTTTGTTTTCCTTGTTACCATGTCTTTTTCCAATTTTTCTACTCTAAAATTGACGTGAGTTTTTTCATATTCATATACGAAAATAAAATTCTTCTTTTGTTGTGGGGGATATATTACGAGTGTATTACGTGACGGTGCTGAAAAGCTCACGATCCCAACCCCAAAACAATGTGTATGTAATTCCAATTATTCCATTGATGCCAGTTATCCCCCCCATAGTTCAATATACGTTTGATTAACACTTCATCGCCACTTCTGATGGTTGGTTATTGAATTACTGCTATGGGTAAAATTGGTCAAACCGAGATATTTTTGGCACGCTTAAAACTCATCGACATGAAGGTTAGGTTTAATGCTCCAAGTTCTCCACCATCCTAGTGGATAAAAACGTTGGCTTGTGGATTCAAATCTCTGGGCCGGATGTGTGGAAATGAGGCAGGTAATGACTGATTCGTATTAAATAAAAACTTAACAGGAGATTCCTAGATATAGGGACATGGTCAGCGGAACGAGAACCGGCTATATCCATAGGCAGAATAAAGGGTTCAGTTCTACAGTTCGGTAACTGATGAAGGCAGAAAACCACAACGGCCGAAATGTTAGGACTAACAATGAAGATGAGAACAATAGTCCGTATGTAAATAATGATAACTCATTATACCAGAAATTCAGGTAGAAATCCCCAGAATAATTTAAAACGTAAAACATTCTTTAAAAGGGGAATTAAAGCCACCATTATCTAATCTACCTTGACGGAAAGTGAATTTGCAATAAGCTGGAGGGTGATGCTGACTTGATACAGCATGTTAATGCATAGGGGTGGAAGATATTTTGTTAATATTTTCGAAGTTTGAAGCTATATTGTAATATAACAACAGTTTTTACACGATCTGTGTTTGATTTATTTTTTTTTTACGGTTTATCAACCTTTTTCAGCTTATTTAAAATCAAAAACTATTTTAGATTGTAAGAACTTTTGGGATATATTAATGATTTACTATAAGAAGCCTTATTAATTAACCCCTAGCTCGAAGGATAAGAGGTTTATTGATTCCTTTCCCAAGGGTTTTTGCGCTTAAGTGAAGATATCGATCCCAACCGGAATTAGAACTCGGCTTTCTGATTTCTAATTCCATTACTCGTCTATCCAACCTTATAACACCTGGTATTCCCAAGATGTCGCCATTTAGGTACAATCTCCACTTTGTTTAACTTCTTTGATCGTATGAGTATGATATGCCCGTAATCCCGTCTGTGTCTGAGCTATCGATTCTAGCGGTAAAGTTCATTAAGGTGTAAGAGTTCATAGTAAGCAGGTGTCATGCCAGAAAGACACACACGTGCTACTTTTTTTTCGATTAGAGCCATTTGAGAGTAGTCGGTTTGTGGGTATCTGAGAGTTTGTCTGTGATCATTTCGGGGGATTACAGAGTATGCAGTTTCATGTCAGACATCTTTTAATCAGACTGCCGTTCATCAGGCCCCCAAACATATTGATTATTAGCGGGAAATTTTTACCAACTTTCACCTCTAAAATTATCGGTCAAATTAATAAGATGGAAAGCATTACTTTCGCAGCGATCTTGTAGATGGAAGCCACGAGCAGATATAATGTACTGATATGCTATAAAATCATTTTTATCCTAAAGGCAAATACAAGTGAACGGAGACAATATGGCACCTATGTAAACATTTAAAAAATAGTTGAGCACCAATGTGATCCTTGAAAATGGTTCGTTTTGTTTCCCTCATAAAATTCTTTTTTACTGTTTCATGTTTTTTCGCGTTTATGTCTTGAACAATTTTGTTCGTCAATATTTCGCTGGGAATGCATTTTCTCAATTAATCCATACAATTACTTATCTCTAATTTTCTTTCATATTACTTGTCTGTCCAATCTAGTTTTCTTCATTTTTTTCTCTTCTTCTTTGTTCATGTTTTCTCTCTTGCTTTGTTTCTATTGCTTTCTTTTCTCTCTTCACTCTCTTTCTTCTAGTTTTCTCTCCTTTGCTCTCTTTCCTGTTATCTCCGTTTCCTTTTCTTCATTCTTTCTCTTCTCTTTTATTCTCTCACCATTTTCCTTTCTCTCTTTCACTTTCCTTTTTCTCTTTCTCTTCTATCTTTCTCTTTCATTTCCTCCTCTCTTCTCTCTTTCTCTTCCCTTTTCCTTTTCCCTCATTATTTTCCCTTTTCTTCTCTCCTTTTATTTCCTTGTCTTATTCTCTTTCCTTTTCGTGTTCTCTCTTTCTCTTCCTTTTTATTCTTCTCACTTTCTCTCCTATTTTCTTCCTCTCTTTTTCGTTCCCCTCTTCTTCCGTCTCTTGCCTTTTTCTTTTTCCCTTTTCTCTCACTCGCTTTCCATTTCGTCTTTCTTTCTTTCTCCTTCTGATTTTCTTTCTCCCACTTTTCTCTCTTTATTTGTCCTTTTCTTCTCTATGTCTCTTCCCCTTTTTCTCACTCGCTTTCCATTTCTTCTTTCTTTCTTTCTTTCTCCTTCTGACTTTCTTTTCCCCACTTTTTTCTCATTATTTTTCCTTATCTTCTCTGTCACTTCCCTTTTCTTTTCCTTCCCTCTTTCTTTTCCCTTCCCTCTCTTTTCTCTTTCTTTTCCCTTCCCTCTTACTCTTCCCTTTTCTTTTCTCTTTTCCCGTTTATTCACACTCTCCTTTTTGATGTTTTTGTCTTTTATTGGATTCTTCCCGATTCTAATCAAATAAATCCAAAGGGAATCGGTAAATTAACACCTGCAATTGATGTATAGACCAACATTTGATCACACATTTGATAATTAATCTTTTAGATACTAAATTGTCTCAGAAATGTATCCCTTCTCGTCTTAAAAAAAGTTAATTAACACGAGTCGGTGACACTGAAATTTCTCCGGGTGCTGAAAAATGAAAAATATTAAACATCCAACCTCGTAAATATGCTCTGCTTTCGAGGTCGACTCTAAAAATATATAAAGAGAGTGTATAAGAAATACTTTTACAAACTTGAGAGCGGGTTCCTCACACCAAAACAAGGACAAAAATTCATATAAACATGTCCGCAAATCCTTAGTTATTAAGTGTAAAATCTACCGTTGAGGCTGATAAATGTACAATCCAAGATACAATCCAAAAATACATTTACAAATTTGGGGGCGGGTTCCTGACACCAAAACATATGACGAAAAGGACATCGTTGTACCTCAACACAGCAACTCATAAGAAATGTTCAAGATGTCCCCCGCTTGCTTCTATACACGCATGCACCCGTCGGATCATTGACAGGCGGACCCTTTCAAATACTCCCACACGGTCTCGAACGGTCCATGTTTTGGGGTGAGGAACCCTCCGCCAAAGTTTTTAAAAAAAGGTTTTTGATACACCCTGTATATTTTCGGATTTGTTGCTGTTTTTATCCGAGCCGTTTTTATCCTGGCCGTTTTTAGTGTCACTCGAAAACAGCGCAAATGTCAGACAGTTATTTTTATATTTTATATTGAAAATATTTTTATAAATATATTTTACCTATATCTGTAATTCTTAAAATGTGTGTGTGTGTGTGCATGTGTGTATGATCGGATGCATTTACACAGTTATCATCCGATTTCGATGACATTTTTTTGCTTGATAGATAATTCTTCAGTGCCGGTTTAGAGTCCAAATAGTTGGCGACAATGGGGCTCTACTACTTCCTGTCCAGTATAACTCTAAGCAACGTTTTACTATTTACTATCTGTTCTTGGATATATATCTTTCATAAAAACTTTAATAAAAATAAATAGTTTAAATTATTACAATAATATTATTTATTATTATACAGTTCCCTTTTCAGGGCTACCCCCATTCAATTTGTTAACCCCCCCACCCATTTGGGGATATGCCTCAGTTGCACCCAAATGTTGTTACTAATATTGATTTTCGGGTGGGCTGACTTTAAACTTAAACTGCTCGTGATGAATGGCCAAAATTCCCAGTATTGAAAGACCCGGTGAAAGACAGGTTATACTGCTAGTATATATATATATATATATATATATATATATATATATATATATATATATATATATATATATATATATATTATACTATACTATACAACGTCAAAGCAGCAGCAGTGATAGCCAAATTGAACGAGAGTATGGGGCTACAGTTGTAGCGATATCAGTGTCATTCGATATCTTGTGAAATCAAAACATCTGAAAGATATTACAGAAATGACAAGACAAGACAAAGAACCTTGTTGTTCGTAAGACAGTGGTCTCTGGCAGTCGAAAAATTAAGAAGATTCTAACAGGGGCAATGAGACGGCCTCACCGCAACACGAAAAGGAAGAGGCAACCGTTAGACTGTTCACCTCACTTCTGCCTCGCTCGCTTAAAGCAGAAGATTACAACCAGAATAAAATTTGCCTAATGCTACATTGGTTTCATGGTTTTATTTCGTTGGTAACGATGTGGCAAAAGAGCTATTTTAAGCCACAAAACTAGAAACTGCTGCACCCTGAGAACGAACCGGGTGCCTGATCTGAGTTGCATCCCTACACAGTCAGCTGACATTGCGCACCAAACTGACTGTATTCCAGGCATGTGTCCTTACTACTCTGCTTTACAGCAGCTAAACCTGGGCAACATACGTCAGACAGGAACGATACCTGGAAAGCTTCACACTCCGATGCCTGCGACGTATCCTCGTCATCACATGAAAAGACAAAGTTACCAAGAGTGTTGTGATGGAGCAAGCAGACTCCTGGAGCATCCATCTTCTTCTTTGTCAATATCATCTTCGAAGGACGGCCGTATACCAAAAGACATCATGTACGGGGAAATGGCCGCGGGACACTGTCCGGTAGGCCGTCCTACATTACGTTTTAAGGACGCTTGCAAGAGAGACCTGAAGCGCGTGGAGAACAGTTAGCAGACGATCGGACCGGCTGGTGCCATGATGAGCAAAGAGCCATGAAGACCGGGAAAAGGCGAAACCAACTGTTGAAGATAAGAAGACACGGAAGTATGCAATGTTAAAATTCCAATCCAACATTCCAGCTTTGTCTGTCACACCTGGGAAGAGAGTGTGACATGCAAGGATTAGTTATAGTCACTCCAAACGTTGCGCGCAAAATAAGACAATGTTTGACCAAAAATGGTGCTACCATTATCTCGCGAAATAAAATGGGTGCCTACTATATATCCCTTCTCTCTTTATATTCCCTTTACTTCTTTCTTTACCTTTTTCTTCCCCTTTCTTTTCCCTCTTCTTCTCATTTTCTTCTCCCATTTCTTTACGCTTTCTCCACCTTTTCGTCCCTCATTATTTTCCCTTTCCTTCCTTCTTTCTTTTCCCTTTTCTTCTTTCTTTTCCTTTTTCTTTCCTCATTTTCCCTTTTCCTTCCTCTTTCTCATCCCGTTCCTTCTCCCTTCCCTTTTTTTCTTCATCGATTCTTTTCCCTTTTCTTCTCATCCCTTTCACCTCCTTTGACTTATTATCTTTCTTTTTGAGTCGCCCGACCAAGTCTGAAATTGAATTATTTGTGTTCATTAATGTGTTTATATGTTCTTTGAATTGTATGTGTTCATTGATTCTAGCAATTAGTAATTATAGATTGATCTTCAGATTATCTCTCGAGGAGTGCAGTGTCGCAGCTGCTAATGTTTGCTCTTTATTACCTATTGTGCGACTAACGGGTGAGAGGTCTTTTTCCCCTATTTATTCCTGTCATTCTAAATTAAATACAACCTCACAAGATTAAACAATAAGCAACTTTGCCAGAAACAGCCAGAAAGACTGAAGCAGCTTCTGAATTGCTTTAAACCAAATGAATTCACACCAGAAAATAACTTGGAATCGAATTTAATTCCAGTCAGGAGACTTTCTTTTCAGAAGGAGTTGATCTGTGGTGACCTTCAACATGTATTAAGCCTACCCTAAGAGATGCTAAAGTTAGCTTTGCATTCAGTTTTTTCTTTTTATATGCCATGTCCTTTCAGGACGTAGGCGATCATGGCTCTCCACCTCCCTCTATCCCTTGCAGCTCTCAGCAACTTGGAATCGAATTTAATTCCAGTCAGGAGACTTTCTTTTCAGAAGGAGTTGATCTGTGGTGACCTTCAACATGTATTAAGCCTACCCTAAGAGATGCTAAAGTTACCTTTCCATTCAGTTTTTTCTTTTTATATGCCATGTCCTTTCAGCAAATTCCTTCCCACTGCTTCCACCCCCAGACTACGTTCTGTCATCCACCTGCTTAAGCTCGTCAAGTATGCCACGCGTTGTTTTCCCTTGTCTCTCTTTTCCTCTATTCGACCTGTGTCAATGGGTTGACTTGGGCGTTTTTGTACACACCAAGTGCAAAATCGGTCCTCAAATGATATAAGTGTCCGAACTGATATATAAGCAGGAGGGCAATCTATCAGTACTAAAGATATACACACGCGACAATCAAATGACTGGAAGTTATATGAACGCCACGCCTGCGGGAGGAAAATAAAAGTCCATCCCATCCTCGCGAGAAAAATGTTTGTTAGTATAAAGCAGTCTAACGGCAACATTCATTTCAGTCAATATGGGAATAAAAAAATAATTTTACGTTTGAAAGATTTGATTTGGTTACGTTCGTTTTGTTTTACGGCATATCAACCTCAATGGGTTATTTAATGCCAACAAACTTTTTATTCCTGGTAATATGTTTTTCTTCAAAAATCTATTTCTGGAATATTTTTCCTTGAAGAAATCTATAGCCGGCCATATTTTTTTCAAAGAATGTATAACTGTTTGTATTGCTGGTATTTTTTAAAAATATTGCTGATAATAATTTTTCCTTCAAAAATTATTACTGGTAATTATTTTTTTATTACAAAGTATTTCTGGTATTAAAACCTATTTTTACACAAGTTTGCGTGTTAACTATCTGGGACCCTAACAGGTGCTACCACCCAGGGTCAGGGTGGACCTGGGACACCAGCAATTAAGAGGTGGTTCCACGCTACTCAAAACCTCCTGATCAGAGGCCTTGCTGCTGGACGTAGTTTATTGTCTTACCCAGGACGCGGATGTAGTTTATCGCCATACCCAGGACGATTGAAAGATTTGGTCTCGCATTCCTATTTCTGATAAAATCACCGAAGTTAAGCAACGTCGCGCCTGATCAGTACCTAGATGGGTAACCACTAGGTTACAAGTGCTGTAAGCTTGGATGTGCAATTCGTGCGATGGATAACGTTGCGAAATTGGAAATCGGAGTTCCAATTCCAGTCGGGTTCATTAGATTCACTTACGCGCAAATACTCTCGAGAAAGGAATGAATTTGACTCTTATCCTCTCGGCTATGGGTTAATAAGTACAATTTGTATCAGTAAATCATTATTATGTCCAAACATTCTTGCAATCTAAAGTTATTTTCTGGCTTTAAATAACCCACAAAAGATTGATTAACAAATCAATGAATAAATAAAATTGAGATAATGTTCGTTCGTATCTGCTCTGGTGCGCTTGCTATATATCTCGAGACAGAATCCAAAGAAGGATCTGTAATGTTATTGGTCTTAACCTGGCATCTCGACTGCAGTCACTTTGGCAACTCTGTGACGTGGCTTCCCTCTTTCTTTTCTATAAATATTTCCATGCCAATTGATCTTGGGAATTTTCCTCCTTGGTACATCGACAGCGAGAATTTTTGCAAATACGCCACATCGTTTTATTTTTGAAATAGCTACATATAACCGGCTCTTCTATTCTAATAGTTTCTTTTCTCGCCTGTGGAACTCTTTTACGACTTCTTGCTTCCCTATCATTGACAAACTTCAAAATTTTAAATGCAATGTCAATCGCCATCTTCTCTCTTCCCGAAATATGTTCTTTTATTGTTCTTTCTCCCCATTAAAGTCTACTCATCCTCTTTCACGCTCACTATCCCCTGGACCTTAATGTCATTATCACCTTGCATGGGGTGCAATGATTTGAAATAAAAAGTTACACTAATGTAAATAATAATTAGATTTTAGCACTGTGTATGCGTTGAAATATTTTGGGTTGATTGCGCATAACATGGGAAATGTGCATTATGTGAATTACGGGGTTTAGTTTGGTTTATTTTGTTTTACGGCATATCAACATCAATATTTAATGGTGACAAGATTTTTAGGATAGGTTCGTATGAATAGAATGAGATTTTGTTTTGTTTTGTTTGTTTTTTTCAAAAATTTATTGCTGGTAATTTTTTTTTCAAAAATGTATTATATAAAAATCTATTTTTATACTTTCATAGTGTTTGAACCCCCAGTTTTAGGCTTAACTATTTGCCCATATCTAGGACCTTAACAGGTGCTATAACCACACGTTAGGGTGGTCCTAGGAATAAAAGCAATTTAGAAATGGTTCTACGCTCCTGAAAACTTCCCGACCAGTGACATTGGTGGTGGATATAGTTTATCGTCATACCCACGAATTATGAGAATTATGTGCATTATATGAATTATATGTATTATATGAATTAAAGGCATTATTTGAATTATGTGCATTATGTAAATTATGGTATTATGGGAATTTCGTGCATTATATGACTTATGGGCATTATGGGAATTGTATGCATTATATGATTTATAGAAATATGTGAATTATGTGATGAGTCCAAAGCGGGGCTGAAAATCAGAGATACCAAAATTAACCAAGTACAAACATTCAAATATCTGGGAAAAGTTTTAACAGAGAACGGAAAATGCGACACTGAAATCCGAAGGTACATTGAGTTAAACAAAGATGCCTTTCAAAAGCTAGGCTAAGAAATAGAAAAACTTCACTGGAAACAAGAAAAAGAGTATTAAAATGTTAGGTGATATCTGTCCTCCTCTATGGCAGGGAGGTGCTGGACAATCTCCTCAAAGATGAAGAAGAGACTTGAAGCAACAGAAATATGGTTCTACGGAAAGATGCTGATGATACAATAGGCCGAACATGTGAGCAACGACGAAGTTTTAGAGAAAATGGAAAGAAAAAAGAAACTTATACTTTATATCAGGAAGAGACAGTTGAGGTTTCTAGGACACGTAATGAAGAAAGAGGTCTTGGAAAATCTGATATTCACAAGAGAGATTGAAAGTACGAGGGACAAAGGAAACAGCGTATGACATACTTAGTGAGCTTGTGTAAATGGATGGTGGAAGAGGGTTTAGGAAAGATAACAAAAGACAACATTTATTAAGAGCTACAAAAGACAGGCTATTTGTGGAGAACTATGATCGCCTACGTCCTGAGAAGAAGAAATATTGAGGTTACGTATTCAACATGTCACAGATTTCGCATCCCACGTGACGGAGATGACTGCACTAGAACTTTAGTGCCGTATTTCAAAGGTAAACTGAATTACAATTATATTTATAATCAAAATGTAAATATAAGCATACATATGTCCGATATGGTATAACCGACCCGGCTACAAAGAACATCTTGATTAAGCTAGGTTCTATATTTGCCCTTAAGCACATATTTCTCGTTTAGACATCCGAAAGTTCATAATTGCTTAGTTTTGTATGCGAAACTTAAAAAAAAAATTTCCAAAGATGTAATGGATTTTATTTATATTTTATTTATTAATCCTACAGATTTCTCACTTCTTAAACATTACTTTTAGTGGATACCCATATCTGAGTAGACGCCAGTGTGAGCAGATAGATAGATAGATAGAT
This sequence comes from Acanthosepion esculentum, assembly GCA_964036315.1. Classification (NCBI taxonomy): domain Eukaryota; kingdom Metazoa; phylum Mollusca; class Cephalopoda; order Sepiida; family Sepiidae; genus Acanthosepion; species Acanthosepion esculentum. The sequence continues at coordinate 75,844,455 of OZ038493.1, read as the reverse complement.
AGATAGATAGATAGATAGATAGATAGATAGATAGATAGATAGATATGAACAGACTGAATAAGATAGATAGATATGAACAGACTGAATAAGATAGATAGATAGATAGATAGATAGATAGATAGATAGATAGATAGATAGATAGATAGATAGATAGATAGATAGATGTGAAGACTGAAAAAGATAGGATAAGTGAAGCAAAGAAGGCATCTTTGTTAGTCCCAAGTTTCGTAAACATCTTTTGGGTGAAAAATCTGGGAGACTACTACGGGACATCAGCTGGAAGAAACAAAGAAACGCCTGTGTGGACACTTTCCTCCTATCTCAGTTTCGATAAGAGAGAGAAGTATTCGGCTAGCTAGTCACTCCTGGTGAAGTAAGTCAGAATTTATGAGTGACACCTTCCTATGGAACCCACTGCGCGACAATAGATAGATAGATAGATAGATAGATAGATAGATAGATAGATAGATAGATAGATAATTCCATATTCAACACCCACTCAGCAATCGCCAAAACATCATTTTCACATATATAGGTAATCCATATGGAATTTCCAATTGGATATAGATCCGTTGAGAGCTCTATGTCAAAAGACAGCAAAAAATATTATATGATGGTAAACATATATATATATATATATATATATATATATATATATATATATATAGCATAGCATAGCATAGCATAGTATAGTATAGTATAAAATTTACTGCTTTTAAATTAAAATCGACCTTGCTAATCGGAACGTTCCTCTGTGGCTAACTCGCTAAAGCACGTCTGGTTATATAACGGTTCCGTATAGGATACAGGTTCGATTCCTCTCGAGGGACACATATTTCTATGGGAATTTCTCGGGTATTCAGGCCGGTAAATGTCATTAATGCTGTTTATTATAAAACAGAGCATTTACTTAAATATTTGTATCTATAAAAAGAATGTATATACATAAAAATGTCTTAAAATAATTGTCGGACTTTTCATTATATATATAATTTTTTTCACACAGCTGATTGATGTTAACGTCTGCATCCCGACTCCAGGTTTTCGTATGAGGAATAACCGCCCACTCTTCAGTGGGGATCAGCAATTTACTGCTTATATTTTTCAATTTTTTTCTCCTTTTTATACACTTGGCTGACAATAGATAATCTAAATGCAGATTTTCTTGGCATGTTTCACGCAAATCTTTACAAAAATTTACAACGATTGAAAAATAGTTTCAAATTTACGTTTTTGATAAACTAATAGGAATGGAGTTTACTATAACTGTTGATGTTTCAGGCAATGGGTTTGTTTTCATTAATTAGGCATCTCTGATCACGATTATAAAGAAAAATGAAAATATTGAGATCTAAAATAATCCAATAATAAAATGTATAATGTTCGGAAAAATTATAAATTTATTTAAATTTTCTTGTTCTATAGTTTTGTGGAGGCACTCATATCATACGACAAGAAATAGGCTCGTGTTCACGGGGATAAAAACATACATAGAAATAACAGTAAAAGCATGTTAAATTGTAAATTAAATCATATAATTTTATTTATTTCTACGTACTAGTCTGTCTGTATTTAAATTGCATGTTTTTTTTACGGTTGCAGACGTATGTTCCAAGAAGAGGAGCTGGGCGCATTAACCTTACAACCGTCGGTAGCGAAGAGACTGAATTTAAAGTTTTTAGCGCGAAAACCGTTTTTTTTTTTAAGAAAAATTATTTTTGGTTTTATTTAATTTGTTTTAAACAAAGTTTTAATGTTAGTTTTTTTTTATTTTACTTATGATATTCAAATTTTTTTTATTTATTAGTAATAATAACGTCCGTACAGTTTACTGACGCTTTTATAATTTTATGAATAAAATCTTGTTTTCGTAGTTATTTATTTATAAGATGGTAAATAATAAATATTACATTGTAGTTGGTCACATGATTTATAACTTTGTAATTTTTTATATTATGTTTAATAAAAAGATTTAGTTCTTTACAAAATAGTAAATAATGCATCGTTATAAAATGGTAAATAATAAACATTTTATTGTAGATGGTTCTCATATTTTTATAAACTTGTTAAATATAAATTTAATCTTGTAAATAAACAATCTAACAACTAAATATTCCGTTTTTTGTTTTTTTTATTGTTTTTTTTTTTGTTGCTGTTATTGAAATTCTAAAAATAACGTTTTAAAAGGATCAAATCAAGAACTAGCGTCAGTCAGTATGAACGGATGTTCCATGTAGGAGGGCCCGCGGCTCGAGAGGATATTGGGCCTCAAACACACACCCAACCTCAAGTGAAATTCCTATATACGATCCATCGCTAAAGAAGTAGGTAAAAATGATCGGCTCCCTGTATCGCTCTGGGATGAACCTGGCTCCTCATACTATCCCCTACCTTTAAAGAGTCAGATCAGGTCGAAAACAGAGTATTGTTGCCATATTTGGACAGGAGTTGCCCAGACCTCACTTCCAAGTCTTGAAAGAGTTCAAAAGCGTTTCCGAGTCCTTGTGGGAGAAGAATCATTTTCCACCCTCCGACTTCTCCCTCACAGGCAGGACTTGGCGAATATCTCACTTCTCTATCGCTACTTCCATGCAAAGTGCTCGGGCGAACTACATTTCTTGGTTTCGCCATGTCTAACCTCCACTGCCAGGATTTGACATGCCACTTACATTGTCGTAAGCTACTCACATTTCTTCCGTATTCCATCGGCGAAAAGTAAGTTCCACTCGAATAGCTTCCTCCTGTCGGAGTTAGCTCCTCCTTAATTCCCAAATTGTCACTAGGGGTCATTCTCCCTATACTATAAGTACTGCGCGACCTCTTGCCTCGTTCTCTTTCCTTCAGGCTTCGTGCCGCCTCCCACCTCGCGTGGAGGTGAGGTAAATCCTCTTTTTCATTTCTTCATTTCAGGGAACACCTCTACAATGTGAGCTCTCACAAGGTAGCGTTTCCCATTTGTGGGAAGACGCCATGAACATTATACACACATACACGTACGTACGAACATTCACCAAAATACAAACATTCACCAAAGAACAAACACCAATGTTACACACACACAAATGTTATTGTCCATTGTAAAACTGTTTTGTTTAATACATATATTTGTTTATATATATATATATATATATATATATATATATATATATATATATATATATATATCAGTTTTGTTTGTTTGTCTTCTTTATCTTCAGTTGCACTTAATTCAAGTCCGACATTTTCTTGTAGCAGGACCTTCTTCTAGCAGGAAATATAAACGCACGTGTTTTTTTTTCATCTTCACCCCCCCACCGGTCTTCTACATTCTCATGAACCACTACCCTATGGAATATACTCCCTACAGGATGTTTTCCTAATCATTACAATAATCTGTTCAAGTTAGAATTGGAACTCAGCTCTCTGGAAGGCTAGGGAATGTACTCTAATTATCTATAAGAATTCATTCACATTATTGTACGTTACTGATTGCTTTGTTTACATGTACCTGTATTCATTGATACAAATGTACCTGTATTTCTTTTCTGCTTTAGCAAATTAAATTCAGTTTCCTTTGAGGGTTAAAGTTACAATATAGGATTCCATACTTTATTCCAGTCAACTGTCACAATATTGTATTTGTCAGCACAAAATAATACATTACTTTAAAATATATTCCAATAAATATATGATGAACATTTTCCACCCTCAAACCTCTCTCTCCCAGGCAGGATGGGGCAAGTCTTTCACTGTTCTATCGCTACTACCATGGAAAGTGCTTCGATGAACTGCATCTCCTGGTTTGATCAGGTTAGACTTTCATGGCTAGGACCTGCCATGGCACTTACATAGTAGCAAACCATCAACATTCCCTCAGTATTCCATCAGCGAGAAGTAAATTCCACTCAGACAGCTTCTTCCTGTGAACGACTGCCCCGTGGAACAGACTCCCCAGGGGATGTTTCCCCAATCATTACAAACTTAACCTGTTCAGATCTGGGATTAACCATTATCTTACCCACCTATCCGCATAAACTGCCTCTTATTCTATAACATTCTACCAAGAGTGACCCTCGGGCCTTGCGCAGAATGAACCTTACTGTAAAAAAATAAATCCTTTAAAAATGAATAATTCTGTACAGAAAGTAGCCTGCTTTTTGATATCAATGAAAAATGGCTTTCACAGTAAGGACCAACCATGACAATTACATAGTAGCAAACCACCCTCATTCCCTCCGTACTCCATCGGTGAGGAGTAAGTTCCACTCAAACATCTTCTCGTGAACCACTGCCCTGTGGAACCGACATCCAAAAAGATGTTTCTCTGATCAATACAATCTTCACCTGCTCAGGTCTAGAGGCAACGGTTATCTTCCCAGCCTATCCATATAAACTACACCTTAAAGTAATCCTCTACCTCTACCTCGAGTAGCCCCTGAGCCTTTTACCGGTGAACCTTACTGTAAAAGAAACGTTATTTTGACAAAATATTTGTTTTTTTTGCTTTTGTTTTTGCAGTTTTGGCAGTTAAACTTTGACAAAATTTTCCTATTTTTATTTTTTTGTTTATCTTTTTAGAATTCGCGGAAGTGAGAATTTGTCGGAGACTTTGATCAAATCTTCACACAAAATTATGAATATTCAAACTCACAGTGTAGTCCTGGTCGCTGCCATGGTCGTTAGCGAATCTTTTGATGCTTCACCACAAGCATGCCATACGCTGTAAAGTGTTTAATATTTGCCGATCTTGTTGGCGTTCTTGCGATGTTTGATGTGTAACCGCCAACTTACCTCAAAGATAAGAACAAATTAGTTGCGTCGCGTAGACATTCTTGCATTCTTCAGTCTTGGTGACTTGGTCGTTTCGGACTGGTATTTTCTCAGTCGACTTTCGGTAGACTGTATTACTACGGAAAAAAAATGTCTTTTTATAACCCTAAGGAGGATCATATTTTTTTTCCTTTTGATTTAATTGAAGGGACAACTGCGATTGATTAAAAGATATTTTTATATCATAAAATCTACTTTCCATTACGTCCGTACCAATTTTTATATAACTAATCCTTTCCATAGAACCTGGGGAATTGCTCGATTTTATTTCGAGTCGACACAAAAGTGGACTATCCCATTGAAAACATTGCATAGCAGCACACATTTCTACATAGATACTATGTTTCGTCATATTTTACGGACTATAAACTTGAATTACATAATCTTACGGGTTTGGTGATATCAGAATACCAACAACTATATACCGGTACAGCTTAAATGGGTTAAACCATATTTTGAATCAGTTCGGTACTATTACTAAAAGTGTAGTGATTTCGAAGTTTATTATTTATTGGCCTGAAAACCGACGTATCGGGCGGCATTGAGGCTAGCTCCTTGCGAAGGGCTCTTGATTGGGCCTTCATCACAATAGGTAAGAAGGAGTAGAGGCAACAATAATATTTAAGCATAAGTACAACAAAACGAGATGTTGAGAGTTGTGTCCCTTTAATTGAAAAAGTGTGACACACTGATATTAGCATTTATTATATAGACGAATGCATGTTAAATGATTTAAGAAAGGAAATGAAAACTATAACTTTATTTACAAGTTAGCTTATCTAATCTTTGCGAAAAAAATTCTTAAGCTGCTTTGTACCTTTGTCCTATATAAAATATATGTGGAATCACCAGTTTACCAAATATCTTTCAGAGCTGTTGGAACGATGTTTTTAAAATGGGAATTTCTATTGTACTTGTACAAGACATCTGTCAAACTTGAAAGAATTTAAGGTTTTAGACTTAAAGAAAGAAAGAATATAATTTTGCAGGTCCTAATTGTTTACATAATTTACAATATTTATATTTGTATTACAATCTTCATTTTTGTTACTATTATCACAACGTTTCGGCCGTCATGCCCTGCGACCTTCTTCAGGTGTATATTGATATGAGTAACCTACAGGAAATTCCATATGTTTATTTAATCTACAGGAGTAGACTCTTCTCGTTCCACTGATTTATATCTGATGTGCGGAATGCACAGTGCATGTGACCCATCAGTGAAAGGGTGCGAACATTATCATGGTTCATAAACGAAAAGGGGACAGTACTGATTTTGGAAACCAGCGCGGTATCACGTTGCTTGCAGCGGTAGACAAAGTTTAGCCATTTTTAAGGATGAAATATTTTAACAGTTAAATAAGAAATAGTTTGTAGCATGTATGTATGCTCCTGATCAAAAATTTAAGACCACTTGAAAAAATTTTATAAGAGACTGTTTGTCATGGATACATTATAACCTTTTTCTTACTTAAGTTTACTAATTCTATAATCTAAAAGGTTATGTAGACAAAAAGTTATAATCTGATCAATTTATTCAGAAATGGACATTTTTATAAAATGAGGCATTTTACACTTGATCAAAATTATAAGACCAGGGGGTATAAATTGTTAGATCTAGGGTAATTCCAATGTTTTTAGTTCAGTTAGAGATTAGCAATCACTGCGTAAAGGTGTCACCATGCCTAAAGCAAGCAAACTTACCGAAGTTGAGCGTGATCGAATTCTAGATTTACATAATCAAGGTTTGTAACAGCGGGCGATCGCAGCTAAAGTAAATCGCAGTAAAACTAATTTGCAACTTTCTAGGACAGTGCGAATTATGGAAACGCAAAGTCTATTGGTAGGCCCCCAAAAGTTTCTCCGGCATTGAATAGAATAAGACGGGTTGTTGTGAAAGCCAGTGAACTATCTTCTAGTCAAATTAAGACAGCCACAGATGCTGATTGCAGTCTAGTAACCATCAGACGACACTTATGACAAAAAGGCATGATAAATAAAAAGCGCAAACAAATTCCTCGGCCTCTTCCACATCACAAAGTGAACCGTTTATGGTTTGGTCGTGAATACAAACGAAAAGAGGGCAGTGCTGATTGTGGAAACCAGCGCGGGATCTCGTTGCTTGCAGCGGTAGACAAAGTTTTCTCCATTATTATCCTTCAACGTCTCCTCACGAAAGTCGTATACACATTCCTACCAGAGACACAATGTGGCTTTCGTAAAGCCAGTAGGTTCACAGACATGACTTTTATGAGTCGTTTACTCCAGGAAAACTGCAGGGAACAGCACAGAGATCTCTACATCGTCTTCGTCGATTTTGCTAAGGCCTTCGATACATTAAATCGCGAGATTCTCCGGCGCATTCTGGCTAAATGTGAATGCCCACCTATGTTTATCGCCATTTGCAAAGATTTTCACACCGATATATTTGCACGCGTTGTATCTGCAGGCATCGTCTCGGATTCTTTTATAGTCAATGGGGGTAGCGAAGAAAGGCCGTGTCCTAACGCCAACCTTATTCAACATCTATCTTGCTGATCTGTTGCCGCTCAACCGGCAAAGATGGAAGATGGCGTCTCTCTCCGCAATGGTAGAGTCTTTAATTTTCGTCGGCCACACGCTACTACAAAGTTTTTTGATCTTCAGCATGATGACGATACTGCCTATCCAAGTGTGCATCATGATTCTCTGCAACGCAGCATTGATGTTATGTACATGACCTATGGCATCGCTGGCGAATGATTAATGTTCGAAAAACTGAACTTCTTTGACGGCCGTCGGGACCGGTGTATCCTAACACAGATGCTTCATTTTCAGCCGGTGGTGAGCACATCAGGTGTGATGTCAGCTTCCCGTATATAGTAAGCATCAAAAGCTTTTGGGCGACTTTGTGGTTAATCTTACAAAACAGGAACTTGTCCACTTCGACAAAGATCTCAGTGTACAACGCTATATGCATATCCATCCAACTGGGCTCCATATAGAATTCACACACGTGCTCTTGAAACTTTGCATATCCGCAGTCTTCAAGTTTTTTTATCATCTCAGCTGTAGCCAGGTATTGAACTCATAAACTCTTTGGCTCAAATCACCGGATTCAACCAACGCTTTTATCCACTGGACCATGTGCCCTCAAGAATAAATATCTCGGAGAGTTGAGTTTAAGAGAGATAACTGATACCGAGACATTCAGAAGAGGCACGGCACGTGGAATTAGAACAATCTACCCCGGTGGACGAAATAAAAGGTTCAGTTCGAAATTCCAGTCACTTGAAGAAGGCTGGAGCGTACAATGGCCGAAATTTTGTAAATCTGGTAACAATGATGAAGACAACAATCCGAACAATGTAAATTATGTAAATAATTACAATACCTCATCTTATATATATATATATATATATATATATATATATATATATATATATATATATATATATATTGTACGCTCCAATCTTCTTCAGGTGATTGGAATTTTGAAGTGAACCCTTTATTTCGTCTACCAGTGTAGATTGTTCTAAATTTTTCAAGAGCATATATATATATATATATATATATATATATATATGCTTCTGAAAAATTTATTTCGGTTGAGCTCTCTGGGGAGGAAGTGTGAGTTTGTAATCAGTGACTATTACGGCTAATAATGCAACACTCTTCGGTAAATCGAATCGAGTTCTCTCAGTCACTGAGTGTTTATCTAAAAATAAATACACTTAAAATCACCTTCATCCCTGCCGTACGCCAACGGCTTAATGGTAGAATCCCGGACTGATGCCAATTCAGCCTGTTTTCGATCCTAGGTAGAGGCTACCGGGGGTCTAGCCACACTGATGAGCTGTGATACAGCGAAACAGTCTCTCTGTGGATGGCGATATATATATATATATATATATATATATATATATATATATATATATATAATTTCGGTAACATGTTTTCATTAAGACATGTTTCGTTGTATAGTTTAGACATGTTCTGTCTACTTATTTTCTATAAGATCCTTTCATACTCGCGGATAATTTTTTTGATGTCATTATTGAAGGACGAGAGAAAATCGCCGTGTTTATACATATTTGTTTTATTACCAAGTACTTTCGACATATCCATGTCATCATCAGGGTATTATTTATAATAAAATAAATATTAAGGTAGCCATTATTGACAATCTGACAATAATGGATACTATAATATTTTAACTCCGCTCTTCGACATCCAGTTCGAACCGTCATCTAATACACCACGCGCACATCCAAGCTTACAGAACCTGGTATTACCAAGTGGTCACCCAGACCATGTTGAGCGTTGCTTAACTTCGTGTTAACGAGATGGTTTAACGTTACAACGCGATGATTTCTATATTAAAACGATTGTTAAAAAAAACACACACTTGTAGATTCGTATGAGCTACATTTGAGTATGGAAAAAAATGTCCGATTTGGTTACAATGAGAAAATAAGTTCAACATGAAACAAGAAATGTCTATATAGTTGTAGAGGGAAATCAAAAGAAGAAAAAATCGGGCTGTTTTTTTTTTATTTCTTCTGTCTCTGTTTGATTCTTGAAAAATAGAACGACAGAGATAAATAATAAATAGCTTAATGTCGAAAGAATAATAAAGTCTCAGAAACTGGCTAAAACCTATAGCTTCGAGTGAAGAGGACATTTGGTAAGAATAGTAAACGCTCCGCTAGGAAAAGGACAGAAAACGGTAAATACCAACAGATTCAAAGAAAGTACACAGAGAAAACAGCAAATAAAATATATAAATAACATAAGGAAACGCAAGACAGGATAGTAAACAGTGTGTTATTGGTGGAGCCAAGAATAACGAAGAATACGTAAATATTATTTCAGGAAAGAAATCTTGTCTCCAAGCAGACAGTAGAGAGCTACATACAACCATCGCAGGTCTGGCGACAAAATCTTTTGATTTTCTCTGGAACTGTTTATGAAGAAAAGTCTTTGAAAAGTGCTAAAAAAAAACCGAAACCGTTGCTATTACAGCGTCGATACGTTAGATCAATTTTCAGGCGATCCCCGTCTTTAACGGATGTGATGGCATTCATTCATTCTTTGAAACTGCTGTTAGTTATTCACGCTTCCGTAATCTTATGTCTGACTACATCAACTGTAAGATGCCAGGCAGACGACATCAACCCCGTTGAAGTAGCTTCCCAATTAGATTTTTTCTTGATGATAGACTCAAGTTGTATGGCTTCACGACCAAAAACACTTTTTTTTACACCCGTAACCAATGCGTTTTGCGTTTATTTTATTACAAGATGCTTTATATTCTTCCATCGTTAATATATCATCAGCTAAATTATCTGTGTGCCAATCACATGACGCTAGAGGTATTTTAACAAAGCACTATATTTCGTATATGTAGGAAAGTATATGAAAATGTTCATAAGATAAGACTTTGATGAGAGGGGAAAAGAGTGCGAAAATGGAAAGAAAACAGGAGGTCAGTATTGAAAATCGACTCGCTGATGCCACTTTCCACGCCAATAACCGTTACGCCACCAGTTAATGTTTCACAACCTAATGTCTATCTGTTATCTGCATGAAACGACGGTGGTCACTCGGTGTTGGCATCAATGTCCACATTTATATTTACACATACCCTGACTTTTCTCAGCACTTTTATCCATAAATATAGCATAACTTTCAACTATATATATATATATATATATATATATATATATATATATATATATATATATATATATATATATATATATATATATGTTGTCAAGGACACATGGCACAGTGGATAAAGCTGTTAGTTAGATCCAGTGACAGGACCCAAAGAGTGTGAGTTCAATACCCGGTTAAGGCGGTGCAGAACTTTCAGAAGGAAATTAGCAGGAGATAACTGATAACTGACATGGCCCGTGGAACTAGAACAGTCTACCCCAGTGAGCGAAATAAAGGGTTCAGTTCGACATTCCAACTACCTGAAGAAGACCGGAGCGTACAACGGCCGAAACGTTGTAATAAATATGGCGACAAAGATGAGGACAACAGTCCGAATAATGTAAATAATGTACATAATACCTCATCTCAGAAATATAGACCGATACTGAAAGGCCGAAACGTTGTAATAAATATGGTGACAAAGATGAGGACAATAGTCCGAATAATGTAAATAATGTACATAATACCTCATCTCAGAAATATAGACAGATAATGAAAATATTTGTAAAAAAGACAGAGGAAAGCCACATCATGTCAGTGAAAAAAATGACTGATGCCGAGAGGCTTAGTCAGGATCGACCCCCCTTTTTTTAATTTTGTCAAGAATCTCAAGGAGATACAGCTGGAGCAACAGATTCCAAACAGTTCGCGCTCGTTCATTGTTTTTCATCTAAGTACGAAGAAACTGAAATCTATCTTTTAACATAAAAGATAACCTACTATCAAAATATTCATACAGAATCCATATTCTTACGAGTTTCATCTTGGATTTGGTTTGTTTTGTTTTATGACATCTCAACCTCAATTAGTTATTTAATGCCGACAAAATTTTTATTTCTTGTAATATTTTGCTTTGTCAAAAATCTATTTCTGTTAAAAAAAAATTTTTCCAAAAAGTATTGCTGGTAATATTTTTTCCCAAAAATATATAGCTGGTAATATTTTTTTCTTTTCCAAAAAGTATTGCTCTGTAATAGTTTTTTTTCTTCAAAAATTTATTGCTGATAATAATTTTTTACAAAGTATTTCTTGTATTAAAACCTATTTTTACACTTTCGTAGTGTTTTTACCCAAGTTTCGGGCTTAACTATTTGCCCATAGCTGGAACCCTAACAGGTGGTACCACCCCGGGTCAGGGTGGACCTGGGAACCCTAAAAGGTGGTTCCACGCTCCTCAAAACCTCCTGATCAGACGCCTTGCTGTTGGACGTAGTTTATCGTCTTACCCAGGACGCAGAAGTAGTTTATCGTCATACCCAGGACGGGAGTTTCATCTTGGAATTTCGCTATGACATAATCCTGGCCTTTGCATGTGTGAAATAATTTTAATCTAAACTGAATATCGCTTTCCGAATATGGTGTACATGCTGTAAATTTGCCCTGGACAGCTAGATTATGATAGATGGTGGCCACATGTCAAGTGATGACGAGTTACTTCCCTTGTATATTTCACCGACTCTGAAGAAACCAGAAGTCACTTCCTCAAAGAATATCAGAATTACTGGTGCACATTAGTAAGAGACATTTTCGTCCTTCGTGATGCCAAGGGAGGAAGCATCAATTTGAATTTCCTCTGAGATTAATGAATTTCAAAGTTTCAAGGTAAAAGGACAGATAGAATAAATCACATCGATGATAGATCGTTAAATTCTGATTTTCATATACTCTAGGTAAGGAATTGCATCCCTAAGTTTCGTACAGTGGGTATCGAATATATATTTCTTTAATTTAGTACATGGCTTCATTTATTTCACCACAATTAAATGGAAAATCTGAATTTGGCGAATTCTTTTTAACGTTTGAAAAGACGTCTTTATTCCTTATTTTTATCTAGTTAATGTAAGATGCCATTGTAGTGAACAAAAAAAAAAGACCTGGATTTAAAATTCAAATGCTAAGCACTGACTCATTGATTTTGTTAGAAATTAAAAAGACTCGAATTTACAAACTTTGCTTAACACACACGTAAAAGCGAACCCAAAACAAAACTCGTTAAATTTCACACCTTGATGCGAAATGTTTTTCGGCCAATAGAAAACTAGGAAACATTTAAAAACAAAATTCAAATAATCTTCAATTCTCAGAAACAAATTCTTTTACGGAACTTTTCGCGAGCTGACGCGAAGTTTGTTCTTCGTCCAATGGAAAAGCCCGAATCATATCCAAAAGTGAATTCCCAAATGACCTTTTCAAGCCCCACATACAAAATAAAAGAGAGGCAAGTTCGCCTGTCACCAGAGAGAAGGAGACAAGCGTATTAACACGTCCCTTGACAAACGTCAAGCGATAGTTATTATTATCTCTACCTTTCTCTCTCACCTCTTTTATACTTGATAAACGAACGGAACATTTTAAGAATGAGCGATTACTTCAAAGACATTCCTACCCTACGATAACGCTCATACATACATACACACATACGTTCCTGTCTACGTACACATAAACTCATTCTTGCAAGGACCACTACGAACATTTTGACGACCTTGTATCAACCAAAATACATTAATTTTATTTATAGAGACTTAATTGATTTATATGTATATTAATTTGTTGTTTCACTTTACAATTTGATTTTCTTGTTTTATACCCCTTTTATGGTGGGCTATCTAACTAACAAGGCCAAATCAAACTAATCTCTTTCAACACTCATACACTTCACTATAACTGATAACCCACTATACCGTAATACCAAAATATCAACCTGGAAAACTGACTCCTGTTCTTAAATAAACTCGTCAGATCAAATTTTGTATACAAAGGACATGTCGCAAGCCTCCCGCTGGTCAATAGCTAGTTCTAGGGTAATCAGTGTTTAGAAAAAAATACTTTCCTTAGCTCCACCAATTCTAATAATCACGTCTAAGACCCGCCAAGACATGCACATTCCCTTCGTATTCCATTAGCGAGATGTAAATTCCATTTGAACAGCTTCTTCCCACGAACTGCTGCTTTATGGAACCGATTACCAAGAGCGGCCCAGTTCCCACCTTCTTGTCTTGCCGATATTACGAAGAAGTAACCGCCTTGATGCGTCGAACTGTGGTATATTTTTTCTGGCATATCCCAATGGTTCCATACACTGGGATCTTCTTTGGCCGATATTATGAAGAAGACGCCTTCTTTTAGAGTCGACCCAGTGAGAGCACAACACGGGAGACAGGATTTTACGGATTATAACTTCATGTTAATCTTAGGCCTTTATTCCACATTCTATGCATTCGTCTGTCACACCTGCAGAATAGACTGCCATGTAAATATCGGACTGTAAATCCACTCCAGGCGCTGCTCACAAAAGGACTGAATTTTGACCAAACTGGATACTACCATTATCTCATTAGATAAACGGATGCCTACTAAATACAAATTTAATATAAATTGCTATAGTAGTTATACGAATGTAGATCAAAAAGTATCGGGACTGTTGCTATAATAATAAAACTACAAGACATATCAATTCGGAATTTAATCTCCTTCGAAGTAGCCTTCTTCTAAAGCCACTCACGCTATCCATTGGTGGTAGAATTTTTGGAACTCCTCTTTTGGAATATCGAGCAGCTGCCTCATCGCATTCTCTTGGATTGCCTCGACATCGTGAAAACTTATTCCATTTAAGTGGGATTTGATTTTTGAATAGGATAAAAGCCTCAAGGAGCGCGATCTGAAGAAGACAGTGATGGTCAGACCTGGAGAATGTTGCGCTCGGCCAAAAACTACTGCACAAGCCTTGGTTACTGGGGGAACTTCTGTGGTGTAGTGAGACGTCCACACTCTACACACTTTCCTTCCGAGTTCCGCTATAAGCAAAGAGTGTGAGCGAGAACGTGATAACTTTAAGTGTGTATGCACGAGAGAATCTTTTCTGCATACTTTAGTTTCGTCGCCATGGCAACAGTTCCGATACTTTTTGACCAGACATCATATACGGCAACAGCCAATGTTTAGAATAATGTTCAAATTGAGTAAAGTGTAGTAACAGTTTCCAATAACAAAAATAAAAAAAAACACAAACAAAATTATTAAATATTTATACGAGTCATTTGATTGGCGGATCTATGAATAATACACACACTCACACGTGTGTGTGTGTGTGTGTGTGGGCGACAGAGAGAGAGAGAGACAGAGAGAGAGGCCAAGAAATAGCGGAAGGGAGAAGGTCTGCGAGAGAAAGCGAGTGAGTGACATGCGAAAATGGCAAAAGAGTGAAGGCGAGAGAGAGACTGGTGCGTGTTCTGAGAGATGGATCAATAGTTCTTTTCAAGCAAAGAAGTGTTTTTAAGTGCACGTGCTCTCGAATTCGACCCATACTGTTCGGGTATATTGGAAACAGATTAGCATCGGAATATGAAAGAATCATGCTAAGTGTAACTGAATTGATTCCTTCAGAATAAAAATAATCTTGTTTATTCTTTTTCTTCTTTTTCTTCCATAACCGTTACTTATTTATTTTTCCTCTTGAAATAATCCACGTAAATTTACCATTTCTTTATTCTTTTTCATTTATCGTCCCAGACACTATCGTTTTCTTTCTTTCAGAAGTTTCGCGCGTCTCTCTCTCCCTCACTCGCACCCTTTCTTTTGCCATTTAAGGTGCGTCTTTGTCCTCCTCTCTCTCTCTATTTCTCTCTCTCTCTCTCTCTCTCTCTCTCTCTCTCTGGCACGCGCGTCTTCTCCCGTTAGCCATTCACGTGCGTCTCTCTCACTTTCTCTCTCTCCCTCTCTCTCTCTCTTTCTATCTCCCCCTCCCTCTCTCCCTCCCTCTCTCCCTCCCTCCCTCCCTCTCTCTTGTCTCACCTCTGTATCTCTCTTGGCTTCTTGTTTCACTATGCCTCTTTCTTGCTTTCTCTCTTTCGCCATTCCTGCGCTTTTCCCTCGAACTTGACTTCTCCATTTTGCCGTTTACACACCTCTCTTAGTTTCTCTCTTTCACCACTTCCGTCTCTCTCTCTCTCTCTTTTACGCACCTCTCTCTTCCTTCTCGAAGTCTACGCACGTCTCTCTCGCCTTCACCCATTTACATGCGTCTCTCTCTCTCTCCTTTCCCTTTCGCCCTTTACGTGCATCTCTTTCGATCTCTCTCGCTATTTCCGCTTTTCTCTTGATTTTTTTCATTCTCTCTATTTTATTTTATTTTTCTTCTCCTCCTCCTACTCTCTCTCTCTCTCTCTCTCTTTATCTCACACTTATCCCACCTTTCTTAAATTAACCTCCTTTTTTCACTTTGTAACTAATTCTTTTCATTTCTTTCCTTTTCTCTCTAACACTTTCTTTCTCCTCTTTTGTCTTGTATCTTCTTTTCTCTCTTCTCCCCTTCCTCATATTCTCTTCTTAATTCTCCCCATTCACCATCTTCTCACTAATTCCTGTCTTTCTATCTTCCCTTCTCATAATTCCTCTCATCACTTTCTTTTCATCTACGTATAGCTGTTATCTTAATCTCACCCTATCTCCTCCTCCTACTACTACTACTTTCCTTTTTCGTTAAGATTGTGTAATCTTTAATCAAAAAGGTTTCTCTATTGCAAATATAAAATAAAAATGTATAACAATAAGATAAATAATAATTCACTTTTCTGAAAATATTGTTTGGAAATTGTTAATTGGATATGATACTGTATGAGCGTTTGATAGCTTATTATTGAAAATAAACCAATCAGAACAAAGGAAATAAGGACGCAAAGCAAAAGCACTTCCGGGATGAGACTCTTACCTTCATTAATACCAAGAACTTCACTATGAGTTTTATTTTCTCTCTTTTTTAACCCTATCTCAGGCAGGCGGAAGCATTTTTTGTCCGTGTACACCTTTCAATTAATGCTGCGTTTTTGTGATTCAGGTACAAATTTGAAATTACAGATATGTTACAAAAAATAAACTAATTCTTGTTACTCTCACTCAGTAATAGTAACTAGTAATACACGTGAAAATTCCATAGTTTTCCTATCTTAATTTGCAAATGAATCTTAATTGTTAATTTGAATAACTAAATTAGCTTCTTACTAGTTCTTATTGTATGTGCTGTGGCCCTCCACATCGTCCAGTCCCTTGTATCTCTTAATACATTTTGTCTTTGTGTTATTTATCCCAAACCTTTTTCTACCATCCATTTTCTCAAGCTCAAGTACGTTACGGCTGCTTTCCTGTCCCTCAATCTGTCCTGCGAGTATCAGGTTTTCCAAGCCTTCCTTCCTCATTATGTACCCCAGAGATTTCAACTGCTTCTCCCTGATGTTAAATATAAGTTTCTTTTTTATTTCTACTGTCTCCAAAGCCTCGTCTTTGCTCATGTATTCGGTCCATGGTATCCCCAGCATCTTTCTGTAGAAGTACATTTATTATTTTCTCCATTTTTGAAGAGTTCTACTACTAAAAAATACCGGGTGAAATCCCCCTATTGCTCCGTTAAATATTTGAGCAACAATTCTAACAAAATATTGCAAATATATGAATGCAGATCGTAAAGTAGAGAGTACGAAAGAAAAACTTCTAAATTGCCAAGACGTTAAACACATGAGAGTATTATCGTAATTTCTATTCTAATTATATATTCCTCTGCACTTCCGGTTTGTGGAAGTCTCTTCCGGCTTCTTGATTTCCTGTCAACTAGGATTTTCAAAAATTTAAATGCATTGTTAATCGTCATCGTCTGTCTCCATGAACATTATTCTATTATTGTCCTCCATTTTTCCTTCTGAGTAAGCTCTTTCGAATTTAGTGGCTTTTATTGATTTGGTAAAATGATTTATAAAATTAGCTTTTTCTAAGTGTCATTTCTTTTGACAAACCAGTAAGATTCACTTCTAAACTTAGATAAAAAAAACGATATTGTTTAAAGCTTAATAATGTTGGAAAGAAAGATAAGTAAAAAAATTCATGATAATAACAATGCTTCATCTAAGAAATTCAGTTTGATTGACATCGTAAAAGATCAAGGGAATCGGAACAGTGCACACAAAACAAATGTAGTATGGACTTTTGCTGCAACCCTTTGTGAGCAGTACCCACACACCTTATTTCCACCATCCAAGGTCTGGGCTTTCCAATCGGGTGTGTTGCCACTCTTTAAGCTAATTAAGCGTTCTTTTTTTAGTTATTAATTAAAGTCTTCATTGAAGTATTTCTTTTCATATAGATCTTCTCACAGAAAAAATATTTTAAAAGAAAAGTTCTACAAACCTAATGTCATGCTCAATTTTTTTCTAATTATATATTTGGCTTGCCTAACAAAACATACAAAATTTGTCTCAAAAGATTATTTTAAAGAAAGTGCCAACAAACAAAGTTTTGCTTTAAGTTTAAACATTTTTCAAGTGCTCTAAAATCTTTGAGGTGCCATTTCGAAAGATATGGTGGAAAGAAAGCATTAGGATAGGTAATCGTCGTTCTGTCATCAAAGTTTACGCATCACATAGAAGTATTCTATGATTAAAAACGATTGTCAGTTATTATTGATTTTGACTAGTCTTTCATTCATCTTATTTGTATTTCTTCTTTACAACTTGCAGTAATAAGACGTAATGCTTTCAAGTTGTCTGAATTTTTTAGTTGCATCATTATCTGTTATTATTCATTTTTCACTAATCATTCTTTCATCTTATATATATTGTTTGTCTTTTGGGTGAATGGGTATTTTAGTAGTAATAAGTGTGGGCAATTTAACGACTCCCCAAATTAAGTCGTGTCTTAATGGACAAAATGAGACAAATGAACTTTGTAAAAACATAATTTATATAAGAGGATTGCTAAAAACGTATTATTTTAGCAGTTAAAAGTCAAGGCATCGGAGACGATATCCAAAACATGTGTCGGTTTGAAATAGATAAAATAATTATCTGTACTGTGATGCCAATAGCTGCATTGTCGTTGTATTATTCAGTTTTGTACGTGGCCAGCATTGCCTGTTCTTGGAGTGAGCTGAAAACACGTCTCTCTCGTTCGTGGTCGCCTCGGACTGTCTTGGTGTTTAGAATCTGTTTCGCGGCTAATTTTGGGTCATACCCATTATTATCAGATGGATAGGTCCGACCTATTATCAGCAGGAGTTATCTCCCAAAGGGTGATAATCTATATTTTTTATATAAGAGATAATACTCTTAAGTTGCTTGAATTTCTTTTCTTTTTATTGTAACTTTAGGTTCATTTTTGCATTTCTTGGGCAGCAACCCATATACAGCAGAATTTGGTTTGTTATTACGCTACAAACATTCGTTAATACTAATGTGACTAATTCAAATTTTCTGATTCAGACGGGACTTTGTTTTGCTCTCTCTGACATTCCGAAGACAACCTTTCTCTGTTTTAATGATTTAAATATTTAGTTCTTAACCTTTTACAAGATTCGCACCAGTTCCAGATTTCAAAATCTTTTTTTGTATTCCTTGACCATAAGTTTGAAAAATTGAAAAGCAAATTTGGCAAATGTAATCCTAAAAACTGTAAATAACAAAAAGTTAATATTTATCAAATGTCAGATTTAATTGTTTTTTTTATTGTTTATACTTTGTCGTAGTAATAATATGCAACAACCTGCATTACTTGCCTGAAACATTGTCACTATTATCGACTTTTGACTTATTTTACCTTATTATTACTTCTCGCTTATACCTTGGAGTAGTAATAATACGTAATATACTAGATATAATAGTATATCATTATAATGGGGCCGCACATACGTGGGGTGGGGTGGGGTAGGGTGCAAGTGAAACCGTTGAGAGGAAGGCCCCGAAACTGTGCACATTCTCTCCTGATGACCCGAAATTTAAATGTAAATTCAATGAAGTCATACGGCGGAGAGAAGCTCGGTGGGTGTGTCACTGGCATGAGGAGAATTATACAATCAACTCACTTTCAGGTGAGTTTCAATTACTTTTCAAGTAATTTCCTTCTTCGTAATAGTCTTAATTTGCCTGAATTTCTTAGTTGTCCCATTATCTGGTATTATTCATTTTTCATTAGTCATTCTTTCATCTTATTCCTCTTTCTTGTTTCTACTCTCTAGTGGCAATAGTTTTAAGCTTAATGTCCTTGCTTTTTATTGTAACTCTCGGGTCATTTTTTACATTACTTGACCAGTACCCCATATAGAATTTAGTTTGTTATTACGCTACAAATATTCATTGATTCATACTAATGTGACTAATTCAACTCTTCTGATTCAGGTGGGACTTTGTTTTTCTCTACCTGACATTCTGAGGCCAACCATTTTCTTTTTAATGATTTAAATATTCTTTCTATCCTGTTGAATAGAGCACGCAGCAGAATCAGGCCAGAGTTACGACAAGAACAGTGCGAGTTCGTTAAAGATACCGGAACAAGGAACGCGATATTCATGCCCAGAATGCTATCAGAAAGAGAGATACAAATGCAGAAGGACGTGCACCTATGTTTCATAGACTACGCAAAGGCCTTCGACAAAGTACGCCACAAGGATCTGCTCAGCAACCTTGATATATTCGGGAAAGATATCAGAATAATCAAGAACCTATACTGGCAGCAAACAGCATGCGTACGCATAGGGAACGAGTTCAGTGAACAGATAAAAATAGAAAGGGGCGTAAGGCAAGAATGCGTCTTCTCACCAGACCTGTTCAACCTATAAAGCGAGGCAATTCTGAGAGAATTGGAAACCCTGCCAGGATTTAGCATTGGCGGCCACAATCTTAATATTCAATGCGCCGTTTCATTTTTTTATGCGCCGTGTCATTTCAGGACGTAAGCGATCATGGCTCTCCACTTCCCTCTATCCCTTGCAGCTCTCAACAAGTTCCTTCCCTCTGCTTCCTCCCCCAGACCACGTTCTGTCATCTTGCTTAAAGCCGCTAGGTATGTCATGCGTTGTTTTCCCTTGTCACTCTTTCCTTCTATTCGACCCGTGAGTATCAGATTCTCCAAACCCTCCTTCCTCGTTATATGTCCCAGGAACGTCAGCTGCCTCTTCCTGATGTTAATTATAAGCCTCCTCCTTGTTTGCATCCTCTCTCATTGTTGCTCACACGCTCGGTCCATAATATCCTTAGTATCCTTCTGTAGAACCACATCTCCGTTGCCTCGAGCCATTTCTTCATCTTTGAGGAAATCGTCCAACATTAGCTGCCGTAAAGGACAGATGCCAGGTAAACAGCTCAGTATTCTTTTCTTCGTTACCAAAGAAATCTTCCTGCCTCGCAATATTCTGCCCAGCTTTTGGAATGCGCCCTTAGCCATCCCAATACGTCTACGGATCTCAGTGTCGTATTTACCGTCCTCTGTCAGAACGTTTCCCAAATATTTAAACTTCCGCGTCTGCTTGATTCTAGTGTGTTCCCGACTTGCATATCGCATTTTGGGCTCATCCTTTTACTGATGACCATGCATTCTGTCTTCTTGTAGTTTATGCTTAGTCCCTTCTTCACACTCTCCGTCGCTATCTTCTGTAGAAGATTTTGTAATTTTTTTTACGTGTCTGCTATTAGTACTGTGTCATCTGCATGTTAAGATTGTGGCCGCCAATGCTAAATCCCGGTAGGGTTTCCAATTCTGTCAGGATAGCCTCGCTGTATAGGTCGGACAGGTCCGGTGAGAAGACGCATTCTTGCCTTACGCCCCTTCCTATATTTGTATATTCACTGAACTCGTTCTCTATACGTATGCATGCTGTTTGCTGCCAGTATAGGTTCTTGATTATTTTGATATCTTTCCCGAATATATCAAGGTTGCTGAGCAATTCCAGCAGATCCTTGTGGCGTACTTAGTCGAAGGCCTTTGCGTAGTGTATGAAACATAGGCACACGTCCTTCTGCATTTGTATCTCTCTTTCTGATAGCATTCTGAGCATGAATATCGCGTTCCTTGTTCCGGTGTCTTTAACGAGCCCGCACTGTTCTTGTCCTATCTCTGGCCTGATTCTGCTGCGCGCTCTATTCATCAGAATACGGATGATGAGTTTTGTCACGTGACTCATTAGGCTTATTATTCGGTGGAGTTCGCATTCGTTTGCGCCTGGTTTCTTAGGCATACCTATGAAGATAGATCCGCTGAGGTCTTCCGGTATATCCCCACTGTTGTAGATTTTATTCGTTATTTCGGTGATCTTGTCTATGCCAAAGTCATCTAAGGCTGTCAGCAAATTCCCGTTACAATTCCTTCTGTCCCAGCTGCCTTGTTTCTATTCTAATTTGTCCAGTGCGGCTTTTACTTCGGTTTTCAAATTTCCACGTCCGTCGATAGTTCTGTGCATTGCTGGTTGTTCTCTTTCGTCATAGAAGAGTTCTCCAATATTCGTACGACGCTCGGTTAGATATGGTAAGCATTATTGACAGAATAGTGTCATGGACAGTATCACCAGCCTTTTTCCGCCACCCTTCTCTCTAGAATCGTATCGGATTATCCGTTTGGCCGGGCCAACAGAAACCAGCTATTAAAATTTTATTAATACACTCCTGATCGACTAATTCTACCTCTCTCCGATATTTCCGGCATCATAATCTGTGACAAAATTATATTAAACAATTATTAAATCAATTGCTACATGCAGCACCACGTTGTGTGAAATTAAAATGCTTATTCTGTTAAACAATAGTTTAGCAGACTAATATTTTTAGGAGGAAGTGTATCGCTGCTCCGATTTCCTGAGGTTGACCTTTGAGGTCTGAAGGAAGACAAAACAAGGAAGTCTATTTTGATTGGCTGGGCCAGCGTGAGAAGGATAGATATAGAAAGAGATTTCAAGGAGTCAAGCCTGAACGGTCAAGCAATGTAGACGATTACCGGTTGGGAAGAAAGCCCCCCCCCCCTGGATATTTAGAAGATGTATATGTCGACGTTAATAAAATAGTTAAAATTCATTGTCTTGAAGTTCTTTTACCAAGGCAACTAGTAATCACCGGCTGCAAGAGAAGAATGCAATTTTATAATCGAATTGAGACAGTCACCCAAGACTGCCACGGCACCAGGGGGATATGCAACACTATAATGGCCTACGTCGAAGGAACATGACATTTAAGAGAAATGGGTTAAAGAGTTGAAAAGACTGGTCTAGAAGAATGACTTCTCTGAATCCCAATACGTTGAGAAGTCAATGAGAAATATAATTATTAGTTTACTGCACTAACCTAAATATTTTGACAAAGGAAAGTGCTTCACTCTCTTTCTGAAGATGTCATGACATTTCACAAATAATAAAAAGGGAACCTGTGGAGAGTTATTGTTAAATAATAGTTTAGCTGACTATTATTTTTTAGAGGTAGTGTATATCTGCTCGAACTTCCTGAGGTTGACCTTTGAAGTCAGATGGAAGACAAAATAAGGAAGTCAATTTTGACTGGCTGAACCAGTGTGGAAATGAGAGAGATAGAGAGGTCTTTCAGGGAGTAGTTTCTTAACCGTCAAACAATGTAGATGTATTTACTTTCGTCTCTCTGATACGGCTCACCAGTGGAATAAGAGTAACCCCACTGGATAGTCAGAAGATGTATACATCGACATTAATAAAATAGTTAAGTTAAAATTCCTTGTGTTGAAGTTATTTTATGTCCCAACCAAAACAACTACTGGTCGCCAGAGAAGAATGCAAATTTATTATCGAATTGAGACCGTCACCCAAGACCCACCCGAGCAAGGGGACTATGCAACAATCCATACTTTACCGGGTTATAAAAGATGACGTGTTATCGCTTGCTAGAAGATCGATTGTGTTCTTATTGTAACTATTTAGTAATATGGCCGCTATTACTTTCTGTTATTTAACTTCAACTTAGAGTAACCCCGATGGTACGTTGAATTTTTTAATTTTGTCTTTTCGGTTGTAGGTATAAAAAAAATCATACTTTGCAAAGACATGTAGTCACAAATAAATTAATTATTACAAGTATTTTTTCCCTAGATTTGGAAATGTTTGATATTTTGATGACCAAAAATGTTTTTCTTTTAATCTTTACTTCAAACTTCTATTCTGACGCCAACAATATCTTTTTTACCAAAAAAAAAAAAAAATGAGACACAAAAAATTGTTTACCATACTCTGCTAGCATCTTCCCCAAAATTGCCTTCTGCATCATTAGGATGTATGCCTCTCATGTTAAGAACCACTCTAATGAAAGAATAATGTCTTCTTAGATGAAAGGGTAAAAAAAGAATCATTGTTTACTTCTTTGACCAAATTTCTGTTGTACTTACTTATGCATTAGAGTGTAAATATAATATCTGGTATGCTATGTCGAACTATAAATATTATCTATTTTCTGCCATGGAAGGAACTACAATTGGCCGAAGAGAAATAGCAGAAGCCTTTAGTTCCAGATGACAGTTTTATATTGTTTTATTGCTTTTATTATATGTCTAAGCAATATGTAAGCAATTGTAAACATATATATTTTTTCCTCGGGCTTACTTAATACTGATTGGTTATACATTTTTAAAAGGCTGTTATATTTACTATTGAATCCAAGACTTGAATCATGGTATATATGTCAAAAAGAAAGCTTTTTTGGGAATGTCCTTTTTTTGGAGTTTGGAAAGTTGATACAGTTCTTCAGTTAAGAAGATTTTTTTTTTCGTTCACTGTACTGGTTATAGATTAACAAAAGTCATCGCACTTTAAAAATGATCGCTATCATACATTTCTGTTGTGTTTTTTATGCTAGAAGACCTTATGCTTGTACATAAGAACAATATTTTTGTTAGAATACGAATATAATGCGTTGCGTGACAGTTACCTGTGCGGTGAATGGGATCGGCTTTTCGAGTTCGAATTCTATCCGGGCCGTTGCATTCACAAATACCATATATTTTAATAATCCGCACTCTTCTTAGCAAGGAATGATTCCATCTTTTCTCTACTGCCAGCTATGGGTTAAATAATAGTATAAACTAGGTTCTCTAGTCTTTCGTGGCAACTAACCTAAAAAAAAACAACTCTGAAGTCGAAACCAGTGGGGCGTGAAGCTAACAGATCCGACCCGTAAGAACCTACTTGGAAAGGACAGTACTAACGCCTAGTGTGGTGACGGTGCGGCTCGATACTTCATATGGAAGTCTAAAGGTCTACAAAGGAGGAGGAGGAGATGAATAGATACCGGTGTACAAGTCGACATGACGTACAAGTTACCTCAATATTTTTCGCTTAAAATTCGTATACCTACCATATAGGTCGACCCACAAAGACACGGTAGGCTTCCAGTGGCCCAAAATTAAGGCCTACCGTAAATGAAGTTAGGCTACAGTATATGACAACACGACATAAGGTCACACCACTTACCTGTATATTGAGACACCATCCTTAATATCCTTCTATAATGAGTTGTATAGCAAACAACACACACGATAGGTATCGTATATTGTATTACAGTGAACATTTAAAATTCGTTAGGTCTACTGATAACCAAATTAAAGTCAACATCAACTACTATAAAATATTAGTATCGTAGATTACACACTATACCAAGTAGTTTTTCTTATAGTACTGCTACGTATCGTAAGTTATTGTAAAACACAGCATCATTCATCCACTTATTACAAAGACAAGATTTTGTTATTTATTTATTTATTTATTACGAAAGATGTGTTTTCGTCTGATATTTACGAATTATTTTTTCCATCTGTTATTACCAAAAATGTGTTTTTGACATTTATTACGAAAGATTTTTTATCCGTCAGTTATTACAAAGATGTATTTTCGTCTGTTACTAAAAGATTTCATCTGTTATTACGAAAGTTTTTCATCCTTCAGTTATTACGAAAGATTTAATTACATCCGTTATTACGAAAAATTCGTTTTTGTCTATTATTATTTAAGATATGTTTTTTTTTTGCTATCTGTCTATATTTCTGAGATGAGATTGTCGAAGTTAACTCCTCCTTAATTGTCCAAATTGTTCACTAGGGTACGCTCTCCCTACACTATAAATACTGGGCGATTTCTTGCCTTGTTCTCTTTTTACTTTGCATTTCAGCGGAGACATTTAAAATGTGATATCTCGCAGAGATCTGCGTTTTGCCCACCTGTCAGAAAACAACATGAAGCATACACTTACACACACACACACACACACACACGCACACACACGTACGTACGAACATACATCAAAATACAAACTCTTTACGTTCACGCACAAACACAAACGTTAATGTCTTTGTCCATTGTAAATTTTGTTGTTTAATACACATACTTGTTGTATATATATATATCGGTCTTGTTTGATTCCTTTACATATCTTTGGTTGGACTCAACTTGAGTCCGCCATATTCTTGTAGTGGACCTTTTAATATTATATCAGGAGTTACACACGTGTTCCTAATTTAACAACACGTAAACCCACGGTCCGCTACAAGATATTGTAATTATTTATATTATTCGCACTGCTGTTATCATCTTTATTGCCCAGTGGATAAAATCGTTTGTTGAATCCAGTGACTTGACCAAAAGGGTTGTGAGTTCAATACCTGGCTACTGCAGTGCTGAATAAAAACTTGGAGTTAAAAGGTGATAACTGAAACATCCGGAAGAGGCATGACACGTGAAACTAGAACAATTTACCCCGGTGAACGAAATAAAGGATTCAGTTCGAAATTCCCATTACCTGAAGAAGGCCGGAGCGTACAACGGTCCAATCGTCGTGAATATGGCAGTAAAGATGAGGACAACAGTTTGAACAGTGTAAATAATGTAAATATTTTTTTCTATACATTTATCAATTATTTATTTTCGGTATTTATTAATAAAGATGTATGCATTAAGAAAGAGGTTATTTTGTCTGTTATTACTAAATGTTTGTTTACCTCACTTATTACAAAAGATTTCCTTTAGTCAGTTATTACGAAACTTCTGTCCTCAGTTATTACGAAACTTCTGTCCTCAGTTATTACGAAACTTCTTTCGTCAGCACCAAATATTTGCTTCCGTCAATTATTAAGAAAGTTGCTTTTGTTAGTTATTACCAAGTATCTGTTTTTGGTTAGTTGACGAGAAGCGATTGAATAAAACCACGAAAGAAGTATTTTCGTCAGTTATTACGAAAGATTTGTTTTTGTCAGCTTTTACCAAGGATTTGTATTTGTCAGTTATTACGAAATATTTGTTCTTGGCAGCTTTTACCAAGGAATTTTTGCGTCAATTATTACGAAATATTTGTTCTCGGCAGCTTTTACCAAGGATTTTTTTGCGTCAATTATTACGAAATATTTGTTCTCGGCAGCTTTTACCAAGGATTTTTTTGCGTCAATTATTACGAAATATCTGTTGGCAGCTTTTACCAAGGAATTTTTGCGTCAGTTATTACAAAATATTTGTTCTTGGCAGCTTTTACCAAATATTTTTTGCGTCAGTTATTACGAAATATCTGTTCTTGGCAGCTTTTACCAAGTATTTGTTTGCGTCAGTTATTTTGAAATATCTGTTCTTGGCAGCTTTTACCAAATATTTTTTGCGTCAGTTATTACGAAATATCTGTTCTCGGCAGCTTTTACCAAAGTTTGTTTGCGTCAGTTATTTCGAAATATCTGTTCTCGGCAGCTTTTACCGAATATTTTTTGCGTCAGTTATTTCGAAATATCTGTTCTTGGCAGCTTCGACCAAGGATTTGTTTGCGTCAGTGATTACGAAAGATTTATCTGCTTCATTTAATAAGAAACGTTTGTTTTTATCTGTTATTATCAAATACGTCGTAATGGTTATTATCAAACAATTTGTGCATTATGAAACTTTCCGCCTTAATTGTAAACTAAACCTTCTTCTGTTTTTGTTGTGGTGAGGAACAAAAAACTTGGCTTACAACCCCAGACGAAATCCGCAGATTTGAAACAAGTGGATTAAATCAAAACTTTAGATTGGAAAAGATTGCACATCAAGAAATCTATTCCAGTTGGCAACGGTTACTCTGCCCCAACTGATTTGCTCTGATGATCTGCACCACTAGTGACAACATGATGTTGGTTTCTGTGCACTACACCCTTTCTTAAGAAGAGGGAACGAGCTAAATATATCAACTGAACAAGATTTGAGGGCTTAGCCGTTCCCAAGAGAACAGATTAAAGCCAAATCAAAGGATAACGTTGGTTTCATATTCGGGTGGCACTCCTTTGAAACACTTGTCACTATGTCAAACACAGGCTGATTACTGAACCTTTAAATAAATGGAAACTTCAGAAGGGTTGTGCGGGAAACAACATAGGTTTGAAATTAAGTGCTTCACTGAGAGTTGTGTTTGGTCTAATGGCAAATTATTTCAGATACAGGCAGTGGCTGAATCATGACAAGGCTCTTTATATCGAGAGTCAGAGACGTGGTATAGTGATTCCAAAAGCACTGTGAGTGGTAATTTTATGATATAGTAATGGAATTTCATAATTAGTAATCAGAAACTTGAATTTAAAAATTAAAAAGTCCTAACTCCTATTGACTCTCAATGGAGGGAGCCATATAAAAAAATGTAATTTTATTTTAATAAAACATGTCGGTAAAAACTTTCTTCCAAAGGGATATACAACATTAAACATTATTATTATTATTATTATTATTATTATTATTATTACTATAATTTCCTTTTAAAATTCAAAGTAACTTACCTTGACTATCTGTCTATATTTCTGAGATGAGGTATTATGTACACTATTTACATTATTCGGACTATTTTCCTCATCTTTGTCGCCATATTTATTTCAACGTTTCGGCAGTTGTAAGCTCTGGCCTTCTTCAGTTGGTTGGAATATCGAACTGAACCCTTTATTCCGCTCACTGAGGTAGACTGTTCTAGTTCCACGTGCCATGTTTAATGAATGTTAGTTATCAGTTATCTCCTGTTAATTCCCCTCTCCATGTTCTCTACTGCCTTAACCGAGTATTGAACTCAGAGTTTGGGACCTGTCACTGGATCTAACTAATGCATTTATCCACTGTGCCATGTATCCTTGAGGATTGAAGGCAGTGGAGAACTTGGAGAAGGAATTAACAGGAGATAATTGAAAACTGATATCCATTAAGCATGGCACGTGGAACTAGAACAGTCTACCCCAGTGAGAGAAATAAAGGGTTCAGTTCGATATTCCAACCACGTGAAGAAGGCCGGAGCGTACAACGGCCGAAACGTTGTAATAAATATGGCGACAAAGATGAGGACAATAGTCCGAATAATGTAAATAGTGTTCTTACCTTGACTTCCTCAACTGGCGACCACAATCTTAATAACGTAAAATATGCAGATGATAGAGTGTTGATAGCAGACACGGAAAGGAAACTACAAGAACTCCGACAGGAGTGAAAGAAAGCAAGAAGAAAGGACTACATATCAGTTGCAAGAAGACAGATTGTATGGTTGCTAGCAAAAGGAAGAACTAAACATGCACATGGTCTAAATTTCAGCCCAACCACGAAGATGGCGAAAGATAAGCGGTAATAGAAGAAAATTGGTAAATGTTGATGGAAACAGAAACAGCTAAAACTACATTAGTTTACCGTGGTCTAACCTTCTGCCAAACCATGAAGATGGCGAAAGATAAGCGGTAATAGAGGAAAATTGGTAAATGTTGATGGAAACAGAAACAGCTAAACCTATATTAGTTTACCACGGTCTAACCTTCTGCCAAACCATAAAGATGGCGAAAGATAAGCGGTAATAGAAGAAAATTGGAAAATGTTGATGGAAACAGAAACAGCTAAAACTACATTAGTTTACCACGGTCTAACCTTCTGCCAAACCATGAAGATGGCGAAAGAAAAGCGGTAATAGAAGAAAATTGGTAAATGTTGAAGGAAACAGAAACAGCTAAAACTACATTAGTTTACCATGGTCTAACCTTCTGCCAAACCATGAAGATGGCGAAAGATAAGCGGTAATAGAAGAAAATTGGTAAATGTTGATGGAAACAGAAACAGCTAAAACTACATTAGTTTACCACGATCTAACCTTCTGCCAAACCATGAAGATGGCGAAAGAAAAGCTGTAATAGAAGAAAATTGGTAAATGTTGATGGAAACAGAAACAGCTAAAACTACATTAGTTTACCACGGTCTAACCTTCTGCCAAACCATGAATATGGCGAAAGATAAGCGGTAATAGAAGAAAATTGGTAAATGTTGATGGAAACAGAAACAGCTAAAACTACATTAGTTTACCATGGTCTAACCTTCTGCCAAACCATGAAGATGGCGAAAGATAAGCGGTAATAGACGAAAATTGGTAAATGTTGATGGAAACAGAAACAGCTAAAACTACATTAGTTTACCACGGTCTAACCTTCTGCCAAACCATGAAGATGGCGAAAGATAAGCGGTAATAGAAGAAAATTGGTAAATGTTGATGGAAACAGAAACAGCTAAAACTACATTAGTTTACCACGGTCTAACCTTCTGCAAAACCATGAAGATGGCGAAAGAAAAGCGGTAATAGAAGAAAATTGGTAAATGTTGATGGAACCAGAAACAGCTAAAACTACATTAGTTTACCACGGTCTAACCTTCTGCCAAACCACGAAGATGGCGAAAGATAAGCGGTAATAGAAGAAAATTGGTAAATGTTGATGGAAACAGAAACAGCTAAAACTACATTAGTTTACCATGGTCTAAACTTCTGCCAAACCATGAAGATGGCGAAAGAAAAGCGGTAATAGAAGAAAATTGGTAAATGTTGATGGAAACAGAAACAGCTAAAACTACATTAGTTTACCACGATCTAACCTTCTGCCAAACCATGAATATGGCGAAAGATAAGCGGTAATAGAAGAAAATTGGTAAATGTTGATGGAAACAGAAACAGCTAAAACTACATTAGTTTACCACGGTCTAACCTTCTGCCAAACCATGAAGATGGCGAAAGATAAGCGGTAATAGAAGAAAATTGGTAAATGTTGATGGAAACAGAAACAGCTAAAACTACATTAGTTTACCGTGGTCTAACCTTCTGCCAAACCATGAAGATGGCGAAAGATAAGCGGTAATAGAAGAAAATTGGTAAATGTTGATGGAAACAGAAACAGCTAAAACTACATTAGTTTACCACGGTATAACCTTCTGCCAAACCATGAAGATGGCGAAAGAAAAGCGGTAATAGAAGAAAATTGGTAAATGTCGATGGAAACAGAAACAGCTAAAACTACATTAGTTTACCACGGTCTAACCTTCTGCCAAACCATGAAGATAGCGAAAGATAAGCGGTAATAGAAGAAAATTGGTAAATGTTGATGGAAACAGAAACAGCTAAAACTACATTAGTTTACCATGGTCTAACCTTCTGCAAAACCATGAAGATGGCGAAAGATAAGCGGTAATAGAAGAAAATTGGTAAATGTTGATGGAACCAGAAACAGCTAAAACTACATTAGTTTACCACGGTCTAACCTTCTGCCAAACCACGAAGATGGCGAAAGATAAGCGGTAATAGAAGAAAATTGGTAAATGTTGATGGAAACAGAAACAGCTAAAACTACATTAGTTTACCATGGTCTAAACTTCTGCCAAACCATGAAGATGGCGAAAGAAAAGCGGTAATAGAAGAAAATTGGTAAATGTTGATGGAAACAGAAACAGCTAAAACTACATTAGTTTACCACGATCTAACCTTCTGCCAAACCATGAATATGGCGAAAGATAAGCGGTAATAGAAGAAAATTGGTAAATGTTGATGGAAACAGAAACAGCTAAAACTACATTAGTTTACCACGGTCTAACCTTCTGCCAAACCATGAAGATGGCGAAAGATAAGCGGTAATAGAAGAAAATTGGTAAATGTTGATGGAAACAGAAACAGCTAAAACTACATTAGTTTACCGTGGTCTAACCTTCTGCCAAACCATGAAGATGGCGAAAGATAAGCGGTAATAGAAGAAAATTGGTAAATGTTGATGGAAACAGAAACAGCTAAAACTACATTAGTTTACCACGGTATAACCTTCTGCCAAACCATGAAGATGGCGAAAGAAAAGCGGTAATAGAAGAAAATTGGTAAATGTCGATGGAAACAGAAACAGCTAAAACTACATTAGTTTACCACGGTCTAACCTTCTGCCAAACCATGAAGATAGCGAAAGATAAGCGGTAATAGAAGAAAATTGGTAAATGTTGATGGAAACAGAAACAGCTAAAACTACATTAGTTTACCATGGTCTAACCTTCTGCCAAACCATGAAGATGGCGAAAGATAAGCGGTAATAGAAGAAAATTGGTAAATGTTGATGGAAACAGAAACAGCTAAAACTACATTAGTTTACCACGGTCTAACCTTCTGCCAAACCATGAAGATGGCGAAAGATAAGCGGTAATAGAAGAAAATTGGTAAATGTTGATGGAAACAGAAACAGCTAAAACTGCATTAGTTTACCACGGTCTAACCTTCTGCCAAACCATGAAGATGGCGAAAGAAAAGCGGTAATAGAAGAAAATTGGTAAATGTTGATGGAAACAGAAACAGCTAAAACTACATTAGTTTACCACGATCTAACCTTCTGCCAAACCATGAAGATGGCGAAAGATAAGCGGTAATAGAAGAAAATTGGTAAATGTTGATGGAAACAGAAACAGCTAAAACTACATTAGTTTACCACGGTCTAACCTTCTGCCAAACCATGAAGATGGCGAAAGATAAGCGGTAATAGAAGAAAATTGGTAAATGTTGATGGAAACAGAAACAGCTAAAACTACATTAGTTTACCACGGTCTAACCTTCTGCCAAACCACGAAGATGGCGAAAGATAAGCGGTAATAGAAGAAAATTGGTAAATGTTGATGGAAACAGAAACAGCTAAAACTACATTAGTTTACCATGGTCTAACCTTCTGCCAAACCATGAAGATGGCGAAAGATAAGCGGTAATAGAAGAAAATTGGTAAATGTTGATGGAAACAGAAACACCTAAAACTACATTAGTTTACCACGGTCTAACCTTCTGCCAAACCATGAATATGGCGAAAGATAAGCGGTAATAGAAGAAAATTGGTAAATGTTGATGGAAACAGAAACAGCTAAAACTACATTAGTTTACCACGGTCTAACCTTCTGCCAAACCATGAAGATGGCGAAAAATAAGCGGTAATAGAAGAAAATTGGTAAATGTTGATGGAAACAGAAACAGCTAAAACTACATTAGTTTACCACGGTCTAACCTTCTGCCAAACCATGAAGATGGCGAAAGATAAGCGGTAATAGAAGAAAAATGGTAAATGTTGATGGAAACAGAAACAGCTAAAACTGCATTAGTTTACCACGGTCTAACCTTCTGCCAAACCATGAAGATGGCGAAAGATAAGCGCTAATAGAAGAAAATTGGTAAATGTTGATGGAAACAGAAACAGCTAAAACTACATTAGTTTACCACGGTCTAACCTTCTGCCAAACCATGAAGATGGCGAAAGATAAGCGGTAATAGAAGAAAATTGGTAAATGTTGATGGAAACAGAAACAGCTAAAACTACATTAGTTTACCACGGTATAACCTTCTGCCAAACCATGAAGATGGCGAAAGAAAAGCGGTAATAGAAGAAAATTGGTAAATGTCGATGGAAACAGAATCAGCTAAAACTACATTAGTTTACCACGGTCTAACCTTCTGCCAAACCATGAAGATAGCGAAAGATAAGCGGTAATAGAAGAAAATTGGTAAATGTTGATGGAAACAGAAACAGCTAAAACTACATTAGTTTACCATGCTCTAACCTTCTGCCAAACCATGAAGATGGCGAAAGATAAGCGGTAATAGAAGAAAATTGGTAAATGTTGATGGAAACAGAAACAGCTAAAACTACATTAGTTTACCACGGTCTAACCTTCTGCCAAACCATGAAGATGGCGAAAGATAAGCGGTAATAGAAGAAAATTGGTAAATGTTGATGGAAACAGAAACAGCTAAAACTACATTAGTTTACCACGGTCTAACCTTCTGCCAAACCATGAAGATGGCGGTAATAGAAGAAAATTGGTAAATGTTGATGGAAACAGAAACAGCTAAAACTGCATTAGTTTACCACGGTCCAACCTTCTGCCAAACCATGAAGATGGCGAAAGAAAAGCGGTGATAGAAGAAAGTTGGTAAATGTTGATGGAAACAGAAACAGCTCAAAAAGAGATAAAAGCTGAAAGACGAATGAAAGGAAGATAAAGAAAACAAAGAAAGAAGAAAGGTCGATAAAGAACGAAAGAGAATGAGAATAGAAAAAGGGGAAATTGTTTGAATGTAAAGATTTAAAAGAATGAAAGTGTGAATGAAAAATCTAAAGAGCAGAAAATAGATTCCAAAGAGGAAGGGAAAAGAAAGAGAGTAAGAGAAATAGCGAGGAAGAAGAGGAACATAGAAAGAGAGAGAATAAAGAAAAAGAATAGATCGACAGGTCTCTCACAGACATGCCGTTGCCTCCCTCTGTCTTTTCTACAAATACTTTCACGGTAACTGTTCCAACGAGCTATTTTAGCTAGTCCCAAACTGCTTGAATTTAAACGTGCCACTAGGTCGGCATCTCGATCCCACCCTTTCACTGTTGAAACGGTTAAATGTAGCCGTCTCTTCCTCTCCAATAGCTTCATGTCTCGCCCTTCCCGTCTGTGGAACTATCTTCTTCTTACTTGCTTCCCTAATATCTATAATCTCCAACTATTCAAATGCAATCTCTAGATGCCTTGATCTATTCCTCGTTCTTCTCTTCATCCTTTCCTCTTTCACGCCTCTTTACTCTTGCTCCCACTTTCTGTAACCCCTTGCGTGATAGCAGCACTCCCGCTTTGCTTGAGGTGAAAAGTTAAAAGAAAAAGGTAGAGATGAAGATATAAAGTGAGAAGGAAAGAAAAGAGAAAGTGATGGAAAGGAAAATTAACGGAAACACACAAAATGATTTTGATATGAAAAAGAAAGACAGAAAAATGGTGCAACCTAAAAGTCGGGTGACAGGGACTATAAAAGGAGTCAGTCGACACAAAAAGACAGAGGAAATAGGATCGAATAAAGAGGAAGTGGTCGAGCTTGACTTTCTTCTCACTTCCGCCTTCTCACTTGAACATTAATCATCTTCTCTTACTGATGTTCATAATGAACTGTCATCATAATCACTGATATACAATCAATGGCCCCCGAGTGGCAGAGATAGCAATAACAATGGCGACAAGGGAAAAGCTGATACATCGATAGGAAAGATCTTTAGTGCCAAGTGCAAAAATTTACTGATGCACTCCTGTGCCCTTGTTCGAATCCCTGATACACAATTGGTTATTTCAATATTGAATTATATTTTTTTATTAATCTTTACCCAGCAAAAGGCCCAAAAGCCATTCAAAGTAAAGGGTTACTCTATGACGCTGTATGACCGTAATAAAAAGCTAGAAATGAAGTTCATGGTGGTATTTTTTTAGTTGAGTTAATTTCTAGCAAGGCAGTAAAGCCACTAAGACACAAGAGATTACTGGGTGTGGAAGAATTAGAAAACAGAATCATTACTAAAGAGCGAGAACAAAAGATGAGTAATCAGGAGGAAAGTAGATAGCGATTGACATTGCACTTAAATTTTTGCAGGTTAAAGTTGGCCGGAAAGCATGGAGCCGGAAGAGAGTTCCACCAGTGAGAAGTGCGATAGAAGAAGCTTAGCATATCATTTACAGTTACATCTAGCCGTTTTCACTGTAAATTGATGAAATCTCGACGTTGTACAACGCTTAAATTTTTTTTTTTAAAGTCGAGGTACCATAGCGATGAGCTCATCTGTACAATTAACGTGAAAGTAAGGTACAGGGAGTAAACCTTACGGCGGTGGGAAAGTGACTTAAGCCGAAATGCCAGATCAGGACCAGTAATATTGCTGTTTCTTCTTCCAATTTTATATATAGGAGCCCTAGATAAATAGCAGGAGCACCATGTATGACGGCAACATTCTAAGCATGGGCGAATGATAGACTTATAAATATGTAAGATAGATTCTGGAAAGAAAAACTGATTGACACGACACAGTGAACCACCTTTCTTAGCAGCTGACCGAGCAATGGATTCAATCAGTCTCTCCACTTCATTTCAGTTCAGAACGTTACTTCCAGATAAGCAGGAATGATAACGGTTATCGGTTTGAAGAGGTCAAGACTGTAGTGATTTGGAACGCATCCTGCCATGAATCTATTCCACAAAGACGCAGTTCTTGTGAAGAATCCGTCCTGGATATGACGATAAACTACATCCACGTCCTGGGTAAGACGATAAACTACGTCCAGCAGCAAGGCCTCTGATCAGCAAGTTTTGAGGAGCGTGGAACCACCTCTTAATTGCTGATGTTCCCAAGTCCGCCCTAACCCGGGATGGTAGCACCAGTTAGGGTCCCAGCTATGGGCAAATAGTTAACCCTAAAACTGGGGTAAAAACACTATGAAAGTGTAAAACTAGGTTTTACTACCAGAAATATTTTTTGAAAATTATTACCAGCAATAAATAAAACTATTACCAGCAATACGTTTTTGAAAAAAAAATATAACCAACAATGTTTTTGAAAAATTAATATTACTAGCAATACATTTTTGAAAAAAAATATTACCACCAATACATATTTGAAAAAAATATTACCAGCAATAGTTTTTTAAGGAAAAATATTACCAGAAATAGATTTTTGACAAAACAAAATATTAACAGCAATAAAAATTTTGTCGGCATTATATAACCCATTGAGGTTGATATACCGTAAAACAAAACAAACCAAACTATACATTTTTGAAGGAAAAAAATATTACCAGCAATAAAAATTTTGTCGGCATTAAATAACACATTGAGGTTGATATAACATAAAACAAACCAAACCAAAACCAAGATGAAACTCGTAAGAATATGGATTCTGCATGAATATTTTGATAGTAGGTTACTGTAAAACAAACTATACATTTTTGAAGGAAAAAAATATTACCAGCAATAAAAATTTTGTCGGCATTAAATAACACATTGAGGTTGATATAACATAAAACAAACCAAACCAAAACCAAGATGAAACTCGTAAGAATATGGATTCTGCATGAATATTTTGATAGTAGGTTACTGTAAAACAAACTATACATTTTTGAAGGAAAAAAATATTACCAGCAATAAAAATTTTGTCGGCATTAAATAACCCATTCAGGTTGATATACCGTAAAACAAAACAAGCCAAACAAAACAAACTAATGAAATGCAAAGGGAATGAGGAGGATTCACACTTGTGTATGTGGCATGACGGGTCCCAGTTGTAAAGGATATGAATGCTGGGCATAAGGAATATTGATCGTCAAAATACATGATATTTTGTCTGTGGGGAAAGGGGTTGTAGGGTGGAAAATAATTCATCACCACAGGCCTGTGTCGACGCTTGTGAACTCTATCAAGTCAGGTAATTGAGGACTGGGCAGCTCCAGCCCAAATATAGCAGCAATACTTCAGTCTTGGCTGATCTAATGATAGAGTATAGCAGGGGACAGCAGATACTTACTGGAGTGATCGACTGAACTGACAATTTTTTCCAGCATCTTTAGCAATAGATCGGATATAGGAGTTCCGCTTGAGTTCTGGGGAGAGCTTGAGTCCCAGTCAACGTTCAAGGCAAGGATCCTTTATAATATGTGAGGATTCGAGGTCTGCTCGGTGGTGGCGAGACATTACTAGATGGTATTTATACTGGGCAAGATGGGGAGGCCAATGATTTTTCTATCAAACTTCCTTTTCTCTTCCTTACCCTCATTTATCCTAGGTGTGGGTCAGGATTCTTGTAGGGTAAGCAGAGAATATCTTGAAGAGGAGAAAGGACTTACAAAGCAAAATAATGATAAAAAAGATTGTTATAAACATTTGAAAAAACAAATTGATAATAGCAGAGGAAAAGGCGATAACAAGGAGAAAGGAAGGAAGGAAACAAGCAGAAAGAGGAGAGGAAAAGTGATGGCATTGAGATGAGAGGGGAGACGATGGAAGTGAAAAGGAAAGGAAAAGACGATGGTAGGGTAAAAGTAAAAGAAAAGAGGATAGCAGTGGGAAGGAAAAGAAAAGAGATAGACAGAATAAGTCAATAAATGAAAAAGAAAACGATCGCAGATAAAAGAAAGAAAGAAAGAAAGAAAGAAAGAAAACAGATGATGATAAGGAGAACGGAAGGAGAAAAGACGATGACAAGGAGAGAAAAGGAACGGACAAGACGATGGTAGGGAGAAAGAAAGGAAGTGATGACGACAGAGAGGAGAGAGGAACGGAAAAGACGACAGCAGGGAGAAAGAAAGGAAACAGACGATGGCAGAGAGAAGCAAGGAACAGAAATGTCCACATTAAGGGGGAAAAAGAAAGGAAAGGATGATGGCAGAGAGAAGGAAGGAACGGAAAAGAAGACAGTAGGGAGAAAGAAAGGAAACAGACGATGTCAGAGAGAAGGAACGGATATGTCCACATTAAGGGGGAGTAAGAAAGGAAATGATGAGGCAGAGAGAAGGAAGGAACGGAAAAGAAGACAGTAGGAAGAAAGAAAGGAAACAGACAATCCAGAGGGAAGCAAGGAACGGAAAAGACGACAGTAGAGAGAAAGAAAGGAAACAGACGATGGCAGAGAGAAGCAAGGAACGGAAATGTACACATTAAGGGGGAGAAAGAAAGGAAATAATGATGGCAGAGAGAAGGAAGGAACGGCAAAGACGACAGTAGGAAGAAAGAAAGGAAACAGACGATCCAGAGAGAAGGGAGGTACGGAAAAGACGACAGAATGGAGAAAGAAAGGAAACAGACGATGGCGGAGAGAAGCAAGGAACAAAAATGTCCACATTAGGGAGAAAGAAAGTAAATGATGATGGCAGAGAGAAAGAAGGAATGGTAAAGACGACAGTAGGGAGAAAGAAAGGAAACAGACGATGGCAGAGTGAAGGAAGGTACGGAAAACATAACAGTAGGGAGAAAGAAAGGAAACAGACGATGGCAGAGAGAAGCAAGGAACGGAAAAGAGACAGTATGGAGAGAGAAAGGAAACAGGCGATGGCAGAGAGAAGCAAGGAACGGAAAAGAGACAGTATGGAGAGAGAAAGGAAACAGGCGATAGCAGATCGAAGGAAGGAACGGAAATATGACAGTAGGGAGAAAGAAAGGAAACAGACAATGGCAGAGAGAACCAAGGAACGGAAATGTCCACATTAGGGAGACGGAAATAAATGATAATGGCAGAGAGAAGGAAGGGACGGAAAATACAACAGTAGGGAGAAAGAAAGGAAACAGACGATGGCAGAGAGAAGCAAGGAACGGAAATGTCCACATTAAGGGGGAGAAAGAATGGAAATGATGATGGCAGAGAGAAGGAAGGAACGGAAAAGACGACAGTAGGGAGAAAGAAAGGAAACGGACAATGGCATAGAGAAGCAAGGAACGGAAATGTCCACATTAGGGAGACGGAAAGAAATGATAATGGCAGAGAGAAGGATGGATCGGAAAAAACGACAGTAGGGAGAGAGAAAGGAAACAGACGATGGCAGAGAGAAGCAAGGAACGGAAATGTCCACATTAGGGAGACGGAAAGAAATGATAATGGCAGAGAGAAGGATGGATCGGAAAAAACGACAGTAGGGAGAGAGAAAGGAAACAGACGATGGCAGAGAGAATGAAGGGATGGAAAATATGACAGTATGGAGAATGAAAGGAAACAGACAATGGCAGAGGGATGGAAGGAACGGAAAAGACGACAGTAGCGAGAAAGAATGGAAACAGACGATGGCTGAGGGAAGGAGGGAACAGAAAAGACGACAGTAGAGAGAAAGAAAGGAAACAAACGATGGCAGAGAGAAGGAAGGAACGGAAAAGGCGACAGTAGGGAGAAAGGATGGAAACAGACGATGGCAGTGAGAAGGGAGGAACGGAAAAGACGAGAGTAGGGAGAGAGATAGGGAACAGACGATGGCAGAGAGAAGGAAGGAACGGAAAACATGACAGTGGGGAGAAAGAAAGGATACAAACGATGATGAGGGAAGAGAACTGGAAAAGACGATAGCAGGAGAGGAATGTATTGGACAAGATGTCGGTAGGGAGTAGGAAATGAAATAAGAGATGATAAGAAGAACAGAAGGTGGAAAGACGATGGCAGAGAGAAGGAAGGAACGGAAAAGACGATGGCAGGATGAAAGAAAGGAAACAAACGTTGATAAAGAGAACAGAAGTGGAAAAGACGATGGGAGGGAGAAATAAAGGAAAGAAACGATGATAAGCAGAACAGAAGGAGAAAAGACAATGCCAGGAAGAGAAAGTGATGGACAAGACGATTTTAAGGAGAAAGAAAGGAAACAATCTTTGATAAAGAGAACAGAAGGGGAAAGGAAGATGGCTGGAAGAGGAAAGGAATGGTCAAGACGATGAAGGGAGAAAGAAAGGAAACTGACGCTGATAAGGAGAACAGAAGTGGAAAAGACGATAGCAGGAACAGGAATGGAATGGACATGACGAAGGTAGGGAGAAAGAAAGGAAAGAAACGATGATAAAGAGAACAGAATGAAAAAAGACGATGGTAAGTAGACGGCAAGGAAAAGGCGATGTTAAGAAGAAAGGAAACATAGACGAAAACGATGGCAAAGTGAAAGGAAGAAAATTTCCAGAAAAATCAGATAAAACGAT
This sequence comes from Acanthosepion esculentum, assembly GCA_964036315.1. Lineage (NCBI taxonomy): Eukaryota > Metazoa > Mollusca > Cephalopoda > Sepiida > Sepiidae > Acanthosepion > Acanthosepion esculentum. The sequence goes on along the minus strand of OZ038493.1, from coordinate 75,804,430 downwards.
AATAAAGAAAATAATCTAAAATTCTATTCATGAATATTTAAGCAAGTTTAAGCAAGTCTCACTCAATTCATTTACATAGACTTGCGTACTTATAAAATCTGTTTAACCGTATATAAACTGTGCTAAAAGCGATTTCAGTCGAAAAGAATTTTTTGAAAAATTTGTTAGTTTTCTACACCACTCCATTTTCTGCGCTACAAGGCTTTACTAAATAAGAACAAAAACTAACTAACGCAACAGTAGGTTTTTAAAAACCTGACACTGACACAATATGCCGTGGGTCATGCTTCTCTTCTAAAATTGTTCTTTTTGCAATTTTTTTTTTATCATAAAAGTCGTGCCATGCAAGCAATTGAAACGAAAAAATAAAAGAAAGATATACAGTGATAAGATATTTAAATGCAAATGTTCAGAAATTTGACGCTAACAGACAGATTAGCATTTTATTTTACATTGTTGACTGTTCAGTTTTGATGCTAAGAAATCCCCCCTCCCCCACCCGCGTTCAGTGTCATCGAGTAGACAATCATGGCTCGGCATATCGGTGGCCACGGCTCGGCAGAATCTCATTTCTTTAATGTATGTAAACATTGCGATGAACGTTATTTTTTGATAAAGATAGTTTCCCTTTGCATTTTCCACGATTGTAAGGCGCCCCACAACTCCGTTCCGCTATCTGTTGACATAAGCCCGTCAGAGAAGTGGCTCACTGTCTTCCTGTATCTCTCCTGCCCTCAGTAAACCCCGTGAGCCCTTCGTCCTCATTATGTGTCCAACAGATTTCAGCTGTCTCTTCGGATTTGAAAGGGACATATGTGCAGAGATGGAGGCATCTGTGCTATGATTACCCTCCCCCAAGAAGTCGCTACAAAAACCGTCTTCCGAGCTAGGAATTCCCAAAATCACAATGTTAACACACACGACAAAGGATCATTTCAGAGTAAGAAAAGCAGTCTAGCTGAAAACCTCGGTTATAAAGTTAGCCTCAACAAAGGGTCACTTCAGTGTCAGCGTTACTTAACTTGGATGATCGTACGATAACCAATGTTTGAACTTGTTATGGGTATAATCTACACCACGGCACATCCAAGCTTACGGTGCCTGGAATTCTCGCGCGGTCACTCATCTAGGTACTGAGTAGGCTAGAAGTTCATCTTATGTCGTAGCCGTAAGCCTTATATATTCTATACGATAGTAATTATATTAACTTCATTAGCTTTACAATCATGCATTAATATTATAGTAATTAGCTATAATACAATCCAATATATGTTGCAAGAGATACCATTTTGATTGTATACCTTTATGGCTTTCGACTTGGTGTAATATAGATCGCCAATGTAATTAGAGTAGAAATGAAAAAGTTAATAGTTTAAGAGAGAAAAGTGTAGCTGAAAAGAAAGAGAAATAAAAAAAAACAGAATAACTGGTAAGCTGAGACTGAAAAAAGAAAAGAAGAAGCTAAAAAAAGAGATAGAAAAATATTGATTCGTTTTTTTACGGTTTATCGACCCTTTGCAGGTTACTTTTTTTAAGCATTTCACCCCGATCATGCGTGCGTGCCACTAGCATGCTAAGGGTTACAGTCAGTGAGAGCAAGAGTAAAGAGGGATGTTTGAGGAAAGTATACAGAGAATGACGGGGATCAGGATCAAGGCATTAGCAGATGTCGATTGACATTACATTTGAATATTTGAAGATTATAGTTATCAGGGAAGCAAGTAGGAGGAAAGGAGTTCCCATCTCTGTCCCATAATGATTGTTCCATTTATGTACACATTCCATAGACTAAATGGAACAATCATTATGGGACAGAGGTAGAATAATATACAAGAATGGCTACTTTAATATCAGATTATTTTGAAAGAGGAGAGGAAAGATTTTTTTAAGTATTTCACGCCAAGCAAGGCGGGAGTGCCATTAGCATGCAAAGGGTTACAGAGTGTGAGAGCAAGAGTAAAGAGGAGTGTTTTTAGGAAAGGATATAGAGAAGGGCGGGAAATTTGATCAAGGCATCAGAATATGTCAATTGACATTACATTTGAATATTTGAAGGTTATAACCATCAGGAAGCAAGTAAGAGGAAGGGAGTTCCACTGTCGGGTAGTGCGAGAGAAGGAGCTGTTGGAGTAGAAGAGGCGGTTACATGTAACTGTTTCGACAGTAAAAGGGTGGGAATGAGATGCCAACCTAGTAGCACGTTTACAGTGCTGTTCGATAAAAGTGATTCACCTGATTTTTTTTTTACTAAATGTTCTCTTCTCCGATGAAACGAAAGTTGAGCTAAATTCAAAGGATAAGCGATCTAAAATCCGAAGAAGAAGCTTTGAAAGCTCTTTGAATTTAGCAGTAAGTACTGTCAAGCATCCGTTCAGTATAATGTTCTGGGGATGCTTTTCTTTTCATGGAACTGGTTTCTTAAAACCTATTGAAAAGACCCTCAGGAGCGAGCAGTACAAGAGAATTTTAGAGTCTTGTCTGCTCCCTTCTGCTGAAAGGGTGCAAATCGACCCCACCAAGCTTATTTTTATGCAGGATAATGCTCCCTGTCACAAATAAAAATTGATGAAGGAATACTTTGATGAGAAGCAGGTGAGTGTTATGACATGGCCGCCCCAATCTCTTGACCTCAACCCCATAGAAAACTTATAGAGCATTATAAAATACAGGCTCTCGAGAAAGCAGTTGAGCAACAAAGAGGATTTGATTGTGAATTTCATATCCGTATGGAATTCAATGCTTGGAGATGAGATTTGCCAGAACCTAATCAAGTCAATGCCAAAAAGGGTTGAAAAGGTTATTCAAAATAAAGGAGGACACATAGATTATTAAATATTTCAAACTATATTACCTATTATAAATAAATTATACCTCTATTATTCTTTATTTAAAGCTGTTCGGTTATGTTTCTATTGATTACTAGTTGCAGGAAATACGTGAGTCACTTTTTTTGCACAGAGTTTTCCCTAAATCTCATTTATATCCAAAATTATAATTATCAATAGAATACCTTAAGGTGAGTAAACTTTTTTACTAGGTGGTCGAGAAGGGGTCTTTATATTAATAAGATTAAAAATTAGTTTGACCCCAAAAACAATAAGCGAAAAATTTTGAAGTAAAAAAAATCAGGTGAGTCACTTTTATCGATCAGTACTGTAAATTCATGCAGTATGGGGACCAGTGAAACTAGCTCGTCAGAGCAGTTACCATGAAAATATTTGTCGAAAAGACAGAAGGAAGCTACAGCACGTCTGTGCGAAAGTGACTGTAGACGGGATGCCATGTCAGGACCTATCAGATTGCATATAGCATATCGCAAGAAAATATTGTTAGATTGTAAGTTTTTTAAGATAATAATGATTTATTAATACAAATCTAACTAATTAACCAATAGATGTGGGAGAAAAGGTGAATTCATGCCTTTCACATGGTTATTTGATCCTAAGTGAATATAACGAATTGGAACTTGGCTCTTTGATTAATAATTCTGAGACATTACACTGGGGAACACGTATTTTATTGAATGAATTTGACGCTTGATTCTAGATAATTCGGGTGCACTGAATATGAATTTCAACTCTGTTTGGCTTTATCACGTCCTGATTCTTGTCAACAGCCTATCTGCCATTTTCCAGATTTTTCAAATTAAGACTAAAAAATTAAGTCATGTGTTAAATTCTTTTCAAGTTTCATGGTTACAAGCAATTCAACCTACATTGAAATTACAACGATAGAAATATAAGTAAGACTGTATTCAAAGCTCTATGTAGCCCTGGCTGGTCCCAAACTGTAATACCCTTTGAAGAGGGGAGACATACTGCATGTCATCCTGCCTAGGCTCGATCCTACCTTACAGATGGGTGAGAGGTCTATCTATCTTATCTGATGTTAGATTCTAGGTAATGTGGGTGCGCTAAATACAAATTTCAACTCTGACTCTATCACGTCCTGATTCATGTCAACTGCCTATCTGCCATTTTCCAGATTTTTCAAATTAAAACTAAAAAATTAAGTCATGTTAAAAAAATTTTCAAGTTTCATGACTGCAAGCAATTCAAACTACAGTAAATTTACATTATAACGATAGAAATGGCTTAAAAGTTTAAAAAAACAGATATGAAGCTTTCACTGTGACAAAAAGATTTCTTTTACAAGACTTTCTAGCGTATTTGTTTATTGATAACAAGTCTCTTTTCAAGCACCAGCAGTAATCAGCTATCATGTGGGGAATCCCAGCCGTCTTGGTATTGTTCCTCTATATTTTTATATCTTGGTGGAATCTCTCTCCTTGTTTGTTACTTAAATGATCTAAATTACTTGGAAACAAAATGGGTTAAAATTAGAACTATTTTTAGGGTGTCACATATAAAAGTATGCATAATACAACAATGCCATAACAATAGGAGCAGATACCTAGATAAAAACCTATTTGCATAATGTGAGCGAATATCACGAAAAAGCTTTTAATGAATACGACGAAAGAGGAGTGGTGTTGAGCAAAATCGGTACTCTATAGAGCAAAACTGAGTTAAGATTCGTGTTCAGCACACCCAAATTACATAGAACTGTCAAATCTAATTCAATAGACAACAAATTGGAATTTGTTCCCCAGTGTTATCTTGTAGCGGCCCGTGGCTTTACCTGTTGTTAAATTAGGAGCACGTGTGTAACTCCTGATAGAATATTAAAAGGTACATTACAAGAATATGGCAGACTCAAATCGAGTCCAACCGAGGATGTAAAGAAAACAAACAAGACCGATACATATATATATATATATATATATATATATATATATATATATATATATATATATATATAGAACAAGTATATGTATTAAACAACAAAATTTACAATGGACAAAGACATCAACATTTGTGTTTGTGCGTGAACGTAAACAGTTCGTATTTTGATAAATGTTCGTACGTACGTGTATATGTGTGTGCGTTTCATGGTGTTTTCCCACAAGGGAGCCAAACGCGAATCTCTGCGAGAGATCACATCTTTTAAATGTGTCCGCTGAAATGCAAAGTAAAAAGAGAACAAGGCAAGAAATCGCCCAGTATTTATAGTGTAGGGAGAGCGTGCCCTAGTGAACAATTTGGACAATTAAGGAGGAGTTAACTCCGACAATCTCATCTCAGAAATATAGACAGATAGAAAAAAAACATATCTTAAGTAATAATAGACAAAAACGAATTTTTCGTAATAACGGATGTAATTAAATCTTTCGTAATAACTGAAGGATGAAAAACTTTCGTAATAACAGAAAAATCTTTTAATAACAGACGAAAATACATCTTTGTAATAACTGACGGATAAAAAATCTTTCGTGTTTGTGTGTTTCATAGCGTCTTCCCACAAGTGGGCAAAAACGCAAATCTTTGCGAGAGATCACATTTTTTTAAAATGTGTCCGCTGAAATACAAAGTAAAAAAGTTCAGAGTTCAGAGTCAGTCGTTTTTGGACGACTCGGCTTGACGGTCGAACTCTCTGCCTCTGAGGTAGAGGGGAACTCTCTGCCTCTGAGGTAGAGGGGAACTCTCTGCCTTTGGGCAGAGAGGAACCCGGACGAGGTTCCGCCGAAGGGCAGATCCTCGTTCGGGGAGGTTGACCAGCCCGATCCCGTTTATACGGGATCTACGGGCTATTTTTTGGCCGATCCTACGGGCTCGGGTACCCCACTTTAAACCAGGCCTTGTGCCACATCTGTCCCTCGTGGGGAGGACACTAAATACTACAAAGTAAAAAAGAGAACAAGGCAAGAAATCGCCCAGTATTTATAGTGTAGGGAGAGCGTGCCCTAGTGAACAATTAGGAAATTAAGGAGGTGTTAACTCCGACAATCTACCGACACCACCTGCACATCAAAGCTTACAGCACCTGGTATTTCCAAGTGGTCACCCGTCTTGGTACTAACCAAGTTCGACACTGGTGATCATATAGGACCCAGTGTTTCAACGTGATGTGACCGTAACCCGGAAGATGAAGAAAGGAAGTGACTAGAAAATGACTGAAAGAAAAATTAATGTAAGCTGATAGAACAATTCTAAATGAGTATAAAATATGAGACGAATTAATATTTTGTAGTACAACTAAAAATCTGTTTGCCTATAGACTACAAAAAGTCATCTTGTAACTTACAACACAAAGAACTATTTGAACTGCTAGGTAAACTTTATTTAGGAAATATGTTAGAATAATGAAATATACATCTATTGGGGGTAAATCGCGGGCATAAAGACAGAAAATGAATTGAGAATGTACGAAAATAGAAAGAAACAGATGACTGTGCCTTCTCTCACCGGATTTATTTAACCTACACAACGAGGCAATCCTATGATAACTTGAAATTCTACCATGATTTTTTATTGGCGAACACAATCTTAACTTCTTCTTCTTCTTCTTCTTCTTCTTCTTCTTCTTCTTCTTCTTCTTCTTCTTCTGCTGCTGCTGCTGCTGCTGCTGCTGCTGCTTCTTCTCCATCTTCTTCTTTTTCTGCTGCTGCTGCTGCTGGTTCTTCTTCTTCTACTTCTTCTTCTTCTTCTTCTTCTTCTTCTTCTTCTTCTTCTTCTTTGTACCATGTCCCTACATGATAATGGCTCTACACAGTTCCCTGTTCCAACGGACTAATAATTTATATCACTTGTATATCCTTGCATGAACCGGCTTCTAATGCTTTGGATGGAGCGACTTGGGGATAGAAGACGTGGCTCGTGGGGGTAGTCCTATGGGTAAGGGAAACTCGGATGAGTTACACCACGGAATTTGTGAAGAGCAGCGCTATATCGAATCTAATTCGTTACCTCTTCATCACCGAGGCCCGTTGGTGCAGTTGGTATGACGCTTGCATCGTATCGTAACAGCCCGGGTTCAATTATGCTGATGAGCCACAGATAGAGCACGAAACGGCCGTCCAGTGCTTTCTGTATTCTGTTGAGGTTTCTTCTAAACTCGATGAATTACTTAATTATGATTATTTCAAATCCTCCTAAGTATTTCTATCATTTATAGATATATGAAAAAATAGTTGTAAAATATGTTATATTTATCTCTTTTTCTCTCTTGTACGTTAATAGATTTCTCGTATAAAATCAGACATTTTGTCTTTCTGAAAGTAGTGAAAGAACTCTTGCCAACCCTAAGCTCTATATATTCTAAATGATGCCTTTAAAATATTGACAAGTCTGCTCTATTGACTGTGATCTTTCAATTCACTTGTGTGGAGTCTCGTCACATCGCATTTATTGTTACTGCGTACCGAAAAAGAAAAGGTGAATGCATTGAGTAGACAGTGGCCAACTTATCAGTAAATAAGTCACGTATTTATGACTATATATTGAATAATCTGAACATCGGGTATATGCACCAAGACCGTTGCAGACGATTCGAATGCACAATTGTCAATATCCCGAGGAGGAAGAAGCAAGGAAAGAACAGCGGATTTTTCCCCTTGATAGAGCGATATTTATTCTGTATACTCTACAGAAATGCGGCACATGGCCAAAGGGGGGATTGGGGAAAATAGGACGGTCTTCATCTGTCTTAACTATAACTTAGCTAGCCGCAAACACTGACCCAATCGTACGAACAATATTCCTTACACCAAAACACCACATTCATCCGTACCGTTCTTACTACAACCACCATAATACATCACTGTCTCTATGAAAATACTGACTAGTCCCCATATGTACAATTCAATGTATGTGGTGGGGAGGGGGATAAAATAACAATTTTTAAAAAATTAACCCCAATGTGTATATACAAATGAATACAAAATATTTACAAGAAACTAAAGAAAATGTTATTAGTAAATAAAACCCCCACAATAACTAAATGTGGCAGAAATACCAGTTCGCTGGCCGAAATCAATGCGGGACTATAATATTGTAAAACATTCATCCATCCCAAGCACACACACTGACACGCACTCATTCAGACACAACAACAAATACGAAATCACTCACGCGAAACGAAAGGCGCCCCGCATCCTACCTGCGAACTGACATCACCAACCACCTAACGAGGGAGGGGCTGGGGAATTAAACTTAAAGAAAAAGAAAGGGGCAGAAATAAAAGGGGCCAAATGAGCATACATACCCTAGCTAAGTTAACTGGAAAAGGGAAACTAAAACATCAAAAACTGAAACCTAAACTAGCCTAATTTTTGGAATGGGTTGCCCTAGTTCAACCCAGGAAGAGCAATATCCTGATGCCTAACCGGCATCAAAGTGCCACTCGAGATCAGCTCCTTTCACACGACACATGCGCGCAAGATACACCCACCTTTTGCTGAATTCTGATGAAGTGAGCCGCCACCTTTCCGTCCTAATCTTGACTTTAAGCTGATGCTTAAAGTACAAGATCAGTTGGGAAGAGGTGAACTTCTCGCCTCCATAGAATCCCTTCTGACGCGTCGTCCATATCACGACTCTCAAAACACCTAGCAAGCAGTGGAACACATATAGTTCAGCCTTCGTCAGCGGCGGTGCCACATTGCTACAAACGGAAGAGGCTTCCAGGACAAAGAACTTTCCCCGCAGCATGCGGACCATGAGGCCTTCAACAAACTTGCACAACGGCACTACCAGGCTGCACTGAAAGAAGGCGTGACCCAGGGTCTCGACTTCCCCAGTACAGCGTCGGCAGTTTGGAGATTTCTCCAAGCCAGCTGAACAGAGTCTTTTGGCGACCCAGAGGGCCCCACGAATCACCAGCCAGGTGAGTGATGCCTCATCGTTATTGAGACATTTCAACCCGGGCGCCCAAGGCCATATTGAGCGAGCCTCCTGCTTCGTAAGTCCGAGCTCGCCAATCAGCTCATCATGAACGGACCCCCTGACTAAAACTTGATATAACGCCCTACGAGACAACGCCTGGACGTTGGAGAGGCCATCCGACGCCCATAAGAGCAATACGACATTCGCGATAGAAGGAGCACTCGGCTCGGGGTAAACGGTGGGCCTCCTCCTCGCACGAGTGCACACTTCTCAGGGATGGGAAATTCTTACGGACGTCTTCCTTCCAGAAGGCGCCCTCCCCATCCGGGTCGCGACACATTCGATCCAGAAAGCTAATGCGAAGCATATGTTGACGAATCTCAATGCTTGGCATGCCCAGACCGCCCTCAGAAGGATGAAGGCAACAGATCTCCCGAGTGACTCTGGCGGCCTTGCCTCTCCACAAGAAAGAGAACAAGAGCCTCACTAACGCCATCAAAGTGTCATACGGAAGTGGAAGTACAGAGAGTCGGTAAAGGAGAATCGGGTAGATGTGTGAAACACATACTTCCGCCCTCCCCTTTAAGGAAAGATTCCTCCGAGACCACAAATTAATTGCGATCTCGGCCTTCCCTTGCACCTCCGACCAATTCATTTCCAACCGGAGATCAGGACCGAACCAGACGCCGAGAATCTTGACCGGTCCATCCGTCCAGTGGAAAGGTCCGGGAAGAGAAACTCCCTTCCACGCACCCAACCGCAAGCCAACAATCTTATCGCGGTTGATCTTGGCCCCTGTCACCATCTCATAACAACTGATTTCCTTGCTGACTTCGTTAATCTCGGCTCTGCTCGACACAAGAGCCGAAACGTCGTCAGCATAGGCGGAATACCTGGCCGATGTGGTAGCACCGGGCAGGGCAATTCCGCGTAGGACCGGATTCGCCTTTAACTTGCGAAGGAAAGGTTCCAACGCAAGAACGTAAAGCAAGGGCGAAAGCGGACAACTCTGAAGAATTTCCCCTTGATAGAGCGATATTTATTCTGTATACTCTACAGAAATGCGGCACATGGCCAAAGGGGGGATTGGGGAAAATAGGACGGTCTTCATCTGTCTTAACTATAACTTTGCTAGCCGCAAACACTGACCCAATCGTACGAACAATATTCCTTACACCAAAACACCACATTCATCCGTACCGTTCTTACTACAACCACCATAATACCTCACTGTCTCTATGAAAATACTGACTAGTCCCCATATGTACAATTCAATGTCTGTGGGGGGGAGGGGGATAAAATAACAATTTTTAAAAAATTAACCCCAATGTGTATATACAAATGAATACAAAATATTTACAAGAAACTAAAGAAAATGTTATTAGTAAATAAAACCCCCACAATAACTAAATGTGGCAGAAATACCAGTTCGCTGGCCGAAATCAATGCGGGACTATAATATTATAAAACATTCATCCATCCCAAGCACACACACTGACACGCACTCATTCAGACACAACAACAAATACGAAAACACTCACGCGAAACGAAAGGCGCCCCGCATCCTACCTGCGAACTGACATCATCAACCACCTAACGAGGGAGGGGCTGGGGAATTAAACTTAAAGAAAACAAAAAAAAGGGGGGAAGAAATAAAAGGGGCCAAATGAGCATACATACCCTAGCTAAGTTAACTGGAAAAGGGAAACTAAAACATCAAAAACTGAAACCTAAACTAGCCTAATTTTTGGAATGGGTTGCCCTAGTTCAACCCAGGAAGAGCAATATCCTGATGCCTAACCGGCATCAAAGTGCCACTCGAGGTCAGCTCCTTTCACACGACACATGCGCGCAAGATACACCCACCTTTTGCTGAATTCTGATGAAGTGAGCCGCCACCTTTCCGTCCTAATCTTGACTTTAAGCTGATGCTTAAAGTACAAGATCAGTTGGGAAGAGGTGAACTTCTCGCCTCCATAGAATCCCTTCTGACGCGTCGTCCATATCACGACTCTCAAAACACCTAGCAAGCAGTGGAACACATATAGTTCAGCCTTCGTCAGCGGCGGTGCCACATTGCTACAAACGGAAGAGGCTTCCAGGACAAAGAACTTTCCCCGCAGCATGCGGACCATGAGGCCTTCAACAAACTTGCACAACGGCACTACCAGGCTGCACTGAAAGAAGGCGTGACCCAGGGTCTCGACTTCCCCAGTACAGCGTCGGCAGTTTGGAGATTTCTCCAAGCCAGCTGAACAGAGTCTTTTGGCGACCCAGAGGGCCCCACGAATCACCAGCCAGGTGAGTGATGCCTCATCGTTATTGAGACATTTCAACCGGGGCGCCCAAGGCCGTATTGAGCGAGCCTCCTGCTTCGTAAGTCCGAGCTCGCCAATCAGCTCATCATGAACGGACCCCCTGACTAAAACTTGATATAACGCCCTACGAGACAACGCCTGGACGTTGGAGAGGCCATCCGACGCCCATAAGAGGCGCTTCAGAGCAATACGACATTCGCGATAGAAGGAGCACTCGGCTCGGGGTAAACGGTGGGCCTCCTCCTCGCACGAGTGCACACTTCTTAGGGATGGGAAATTCTTACGGACGTCTTCCTTCCAGAAGGCGCCCTCCCCATCCGGGTCGCGACACATTCGATCCAGAAAGCTAATGCGAAGCATATGTTGACGAATCTCAATGCTTGGCATGCCCAGACCGCCCTCAGAAGGATGAAGGCAACAGATCTCCCGAGTGACTCTGGCGGCCTTGCCTCTCCACAAGAAAGAGAACAAGAGCCTCACTAACGCCATCAAAGTGTCATACGGAAGTGGAAGTACAGAGAGTCGGTAAAGGAGAATCGGGTAGATGTGTGAAACACATACTTCCGCCCTCCCCTTTAAGGAAAGATTCCTCCGAGACCACAAATTAATTGCGATCTCGGCCTTCCCTTGCACCTCCGACCAATTCATTTCCAACCGGAGATCAGGACCGAACCAGACGCCGAGAATCTTGACCGGTCCATCCGTCCAGTGGAAAGGTCCGGGAAGAGAAACTCCCTTCCACGCACCCAACCGCAAGCCAACAGACTTATCGCGGTTGATCTTGGCCCCTGTCACCATCTCATAACAACTGATTTCCTTGCTGACTTCGTTAATCTCGGCTCTGCTCGACACAAGAGCCGAAACGTCGTCAGCATAGGCGGAATACCTGGCCGATGTGGTAGCACCGGGCAGGGCAATTCCGCGTAGGACCGGATTCGCCTTTAACTTGCGAAGGAAAGGTTCCAACGCAAGAACGTAAAGCAAGGGCGAAAGCGGACAACCCTGACGAATTTCCCCTTGATAGAGCGTCCCCATAACTTTTTGTGCAATTATTTTACAAATAGAAAGAACCGTGAAAATTTCACGGTTTTCCTATTTGAATTTTCTGATGAATCTTAATTTGTCCGTTAATGATTAAATAATATCATGGTGAGTTCTATGACAATAAAATATTCGTAGAACTTCCGCTACATCGTTAAATATTCATAATTATGAATGCTGGTTGCGATTTAAAGAAATAATGGGATACAAATGAAAAGATTTGAGAACACTTTTCTACTTCACTGAACCAGCCGTTAAACGCTTTTATGTTTACCTTCTTTCTTTCTTTCTTTCTTTCTTTCATTCTTTCTTTCTTTCTTTCATTCATTTTCTCACTGAAACCAAGTAGTGTATCTTTTTTTAATCTGTCCATTTCCCCCCTCACACTCTCTCTCTCTTTCAGTTTCTATCTATCTATCTATCTATCTATCTATCTATCTATCTATCAGCCTTATCAATATCTATCTATCTATCTATCTATCTCTTTCAGCCTTATCTATCTATCTATCTATCATGCGTCTGTCTGTCTCAATAGGGAGAAAACTGACTTGTTACTTTCAGTACTTCAAAAACCAGTACTCATATCCCTGTGTTTTCCCTGGCCACGTTGAACCATTTCCTTTTCAATGAGTCACCAGGCCTTGAATGTCCATTGGGTCTCAAGTTCAGTCCAGATCGCAAGTGAATCTCATATATACAATCCATTGCTAGAGAAGACTGGAAAAATGGTTGATTTGTTTAAGACTTCAAGAATATCTTCTTTGACTTTAAAACAGTTACATTAGACCGTAAATAGTGTATTGCTGCCATATCTGGACTGAAGCTACTCAGGGCTCACTTTCAATTTGTTTGTTTGTTTGGGGTTTTATGGCATATCAACCACTATGGGTTATTTAATGCCAGATCCAGCATTTACTAAATATATCAAAAACGTATAGTTGGCAACATCATTGTTTCAAAAACGTATAGCTGGCAACATCATTGTTTCAAAAACGTATAGCTGGCAACATCATCGTTTAAATTTCTTTTTCTACTGATTGACCCTAAGCCACCGCTTTCCATCACATTTTAGGGGTAAGGTGTTAGTATATTTAGTGTAGGGTTTGGGTGGGAAAGTTAATTGTAAGTTGTAGTTGTTTTGGGATGGGTTAGATGTGATGGGGCATGACATGACCAGCCGATTGATCGGATCGGGCCTCTCCGACCGCCCGTCTAGCCCAGATAAGGGCAAAAGTGGTGTGCTGCAGGGTCGTGACAACATTATACTTGGTTCATGACCTGCTCAACCACCAGGACCCCAGGCATCACGGGACGCCACCCACGGCCAACAGGTGGCCCCATTGAGAGACTTTTACCCTCTGCAGGGGGGCAGTTGACGTATTCTGATGCCCCGCCAACAGGGCGACGGCCTTTTGGTTCGACGTAGTTTATCGTCATACCCAGGACGCGGATGTAGTTTATCGTCATACCCAGGACGGGCTCACTTTCAAGTCTTGATAGAGTTCAAAATTGTTTACACAGGGGAAGATTTATTTTCTGTTCTGCAACCTCTCTCTCTCTCTCTTTCTCTCTCTTTCTCTCTCTCTCTCTCTCTATCTATCTATCTATCTATCTATCTATCTCTCACACACACAGACACAATGTTGCCAGCCTGTTGCAACTCTATCATTATTTCCATTGCAAATTTTCAGATCAGCCCTATTCTACCTGTTCAGACCTTTACATCTTGGATATATTATGCTAATCCCAACAAGAAAGAAAGAAAGAAATATATATATATATATATATATATATATATATATATATATATATATATATATATATATATATATATATATATATATATGTCATATTATAAACATATTATAAAATTATAAACAGGATGAATGCAGAATTAATAACATTATAAAAAAATGCATAACACCAGTTGACATAAGCAAGAAAATGAGAATAATTATTTATTATAAAAAATTTAAAACTTCTAACCTTATAGTTAAAAATAATAATTCACCTCCTAGAACAAAATTAAAAAGAGCAAATATTATTTACGAATTCAAATGTTCATTAAGGAATTGTATTCCTCAAGAATCAACTTTCGTAAATAATTATATAGACCACACTACAAATTGTTTAACACGCAGAATAACTCTACACCTTTCTGGCAATAGCTCAATTAGATCTCATTTAAATATTCATGGAGACCTACCGGACACTATTCGGAATATACTTGTCGACAACACTAATATAATCGCATTATCCACTTGCAAAAAAAAGGATAAAAATAATGGAAGCCTTACTAATAAAAACAAACAAACCAACACTTAATAATATTAACTTTGAACATGGACATAATATCTTGACCTTGTTTTGAAACAAAAAAAAATGATTCATTTTATAAAACATACATACAACAAACTATTTCTAATTCTAACAGTTGAAATATAATCCTTGAAAATGGCTAAATGTATAGCCGAAAGCGCTCGGATAAAAAGAACTAGGACAGTTTTTATATAATTTATCCTCTGAAAAGAAAAACTTTATTAGTTCGCACGAGAAATTATATAAAAAACTAAATAAAAGCACCTTGTCAGTCGTTTTAATGAATTGTGCATATATATATATATATATATATATATATATATATATATATATATATATATGTTGATTAAAAAATAACTCCCTATTTTATTTATGAATGGCCAGACAGGAGTCTTGACTTAAAACCCTCTGATTGTTTTCTTTGGGGTTGGTTACAGGAGCAGATCTACTCTACCAAACCAAGACTTTGGAAGAACTTGTAAGGTGAATACAAGAAGTTATGTCTTCCATACCACCACAGTTCCTGGTGAAATCAGTTGACAATTCCTGGGTGGCTGAAGAAGCTGTTGGCGAAATCTGGTGCCCATATCAAATTTTAAATAAAACCTCATGCTAAATGTCCTCATCTTTGCCGCCATATTTATTACAACGTTTCGTTGTACGCTCCGGTCCTCTTCCGGTGGTTGGAATATCGAACTGAACCCTTTATTTCGCTCACTGGGGTAGACTTTTCTAGTTCCACGGGCCATGTTTAATGGATGTCTTTCTCGCCATATTTATTACAACGTTTCGGCCTTTCAGTATCTGTCTTTATTTCTGAGATGAGGTATTATGTACACTATTTACATTATTTGGACTATTGTCCTCATCTTTATCGCCATATTTATTACAACGTTTCGGCCGTTCAGTATCTGTCTATATTTCTGAGATGAGGTATTATGTACATTATTTACATTATTCGGACTATTGTCCTCATCTTTATCGCCCTATTTATTACAACGTTTCGGCCGTTCAGTATCTGTCTATATTTTTGAGATGAGGTATTATGTACACTATTTACATTATTTGGACTATTGTCCTCATCTTTATCGCCCTATTTATTACAACGTTTCGGCCGTTCAGTATCTGTCTATATTTTTGAGATGAGGTATTATGTACACTATTTACATTATTTGGACTATTGTCCTCATCTTTATCGCCCTATTTATTACAACGTTTCGGCCGTTCAGTATCTGTCTATATTTTTGAGATGAGGTATTATGTACAGTATTTACATTATTCGGACTATTGTCCTCATCTTTGTCGCCATATTTATTACAACGTTTCGGCCTTTCAGTATCTGTCTATATTTCTGTGATGAGGTATTATGTACACTATTTACATTATTCGGACTATTGTCCTCATCTTTGTCGCCATAAGGCTGAAACGTTGTAACAAATATGGCGACAAAGATGAGGACAATAGTCCGAATAATGTAAATAGTATACATAATACCTCATCTCAGAAATATAGACAGATACTGAAAGGCCGAAACGTTGTAATAAATATAGCGACAAAGATGAGGACAATACTCCGAATAATGTAAATAATGTACATAATACCTCATCACAGAAATATAGACAGATAATCATCTTGCTACATTTAAATAACCCGGGTTTACTGAATACAAGAAGTGAACTGATTGTCACACGTTGACCTAAAAGCAAATATCTACTTAAGCATGTAGACCCGGGTGATTCTCGCCATGCATTTTTTGTGTTTTTTGCTTAATATATATTTTTCTATTTGCTTATTAACTTATTGATTCATTTTTTATTTGATTACCATGAATTATGGGTTATTACTTATTGGTTTTTCTAATATATATTTTTTATTTTATACATATATATTTATATAAATATTGTCATCCACAGATAGACTGTTTCACTGTTTATCAATGTGGCTAGACATCTGATTGCCTCAAACCAGGATTGAAATACGACTGATTTGGTATCAGTCGGAGATTTTACCCCTAAGCCATTGGCGCACGGCAGGGACGAAAGTGAATTTAGACGTATTTATTTTTAGACAAACACTCCAGTGACCGGAGAACTCAAGATAGTTTTTATTTGTTATACTTTTTATTTATTATTTATTTATAAAATATTTTATATTTTTATTCCATTTTTCTGCAGTATTAACACTTAATTTTTCTTTAGTGCTTTTCCTTTAATATTGTTACTATTTTATATTTAATTATATTAAATCTTAATAAATTAGATTAAGTTAACTTCCTTCCATTATATTAATTATTTATTAATCAACAGCTGATAACTGAGCTTAAATAAAAATTAATAATTAAAATTAATAATCCATGATATATATTTATATATTTATATATATATATATATAAAGAAATGGGATTGATTTGTTTCTTTATTGATAAGAATAAAGGGATATGCAGTTGCTGCAAAGATTATCGCCAAAACTTGTTCAAATTCTAACTGTTACATTCACTAAAGGCTTTAGGAAAGGCATGAAATCTAATCTGCTCTCTCCAGCTACAAGTAAAATCATAGGGCAGACTGACTCCTTTAGACTTGTTGACTCAATATCTTTGAGAAAACCAATTCTGAATTTTTTTAAAATCTCAAATCACTCTACCCAGTGAAAGCTTGATGCTTCAAAATAAAACTCTTCTGGGGAAGGCCAGTAGTCTTTTCTTCTTTGATGTGTCATGTCCTGTGGACAATAATGGACATCTACAACTTCCTGTATTTTATTACAATAAGTAACTTTTGAACTTTTGTCATCTCATTAAGAAGGTAGCTTGCTCTTTTTCTCTACATCTCTTGCTTTCAGTATATCTAGTCAGTGTTTAATTCGCTGGTATTTCTTTCCTCATTATATCTGCCAGAAATTTCAATTTGTCTTTTCCTGATTATGTCTTGGGTTCATTATCGCTCTTAATTTCCTTGAAATCTCCTCTTTGTTCACATATTCTGTCCATGGTATTCTGAACGTTTATTACCATGAACCACATCACTGGAGCTAAAAAGTTCTTCTTTATCTGTGAAGAAATTCAGGAGTCTTTATTACTAGTCATATTTGTTTATCTCTTAAAACAAGGTTCATTCAATAAATAAGGTGAATTTTTCGGTATAAGGACTTCTAATACAGATAGAAGCTTACTTTTTTCTTTTTTTTTTCAACGTAGTCTCCCAAAACTGTCACACACTTTCCCCCTCTGTGCACAAGCTTCCGTATTCCCTCAGCGTAAAAATCTTTGGACTGATGTCTCAGCCAGTCGCTCACAACACTTTTGACTTCATCGTCACTTTTAAACTTCGTGCCTCACCTGAACGCTTTCAAGGGACCAAACAGGTGAAAGTCTGAAGGAACAAGGTCTAGGCTGTAAGGGGGATGAGGGAGCAGTTCCCAGCCCAGCTTGTTGATGGTCTGCACCGTTTGGGCTGCTGTGTGAGGCCTTGCGTTGTCATGATGCAAGATGACTCCTTCTAACTGATGACCCCTGTTTTTGTCCCAACAGATAAGCTCAAAGTCCTTGCAATGTCATCCAATGTCACCCATCTGTCAGACTGAATGAGGTCATTGACTGATTCGATCACCTCAGGAGATCTCCCTTCTGTAGGCCACTCAGGCTTGTTTTCATCCTCAACAATGCTCCGTCCTTCTTTAAACAATTTAGCCCACGTGTAGACATTTGTTTGGCTGAAACATGTGGCACCATACACAGGTTACATTCTCCCATGAATTTCAACTGGTTTGCACCCTTCAGCAACCAAAAACTTGATAACTGACCGCTGTTCAATCCTGGAGCATGCTTCTTGGTCGGCCATCTTTGTTAATCGCCAAAACTCTCAAAGTTTTTTTTTAATCTGCAAAAGAAATTAAATCCATGTGAAAAAGAAGTAAAACAAAAAAAAATAAAAAAGAGTAAGCTTCTATCTGTATGTCCTTATACCGAAAAATTCAACTTATTTATTGAATGACCTTGCTATAATTTTTTGGGAGTAACCTATTTTAACTAAAATTTACAGGTTATTTTTTTTCTTTTAACTAGTATTTAGCATGTAAATATCTTGATTAATTTATTTTTAAGCAATTTTAGTTAAATGTTATTTCTCTGATGTTTTAAACGGAATATTAGTGTTTCAATCAATATCCCAAATTATCCATACCGTATTTTAGGATTTTTTGTTTTGATTTTTTTTTTTGTAAATATTCTGACATTTTACTCACTATTGTATACGTTTTGTTAAGTGTAGTTAGAAAAAAAATAAGAATAAAAAGGAAAGTTATAAAACGAGAAAAAAGACCAAACAAATAAGAAAAAATAAAGAAGTTGAAAGGGGAGGAAGAGAAAGAAAAGTCATAAGACGAGCCAATATAATAAATCGTTTTTATTTTATTAATATATATATACATACATATATATATATATATATATATATATGTATATATATATATATATATTAGTTTGTTTTCTTCTCTTCTTCCAAAAAACGCCCTGTCTTGGCCGCATGTAGGAAGATCAGTACAACCAAGCATACCCGATCTTTAACATCGAATAGCCCAAGTGAAGTCTAGATTGGTTGCTGTTTTCTGGGGGAACTTATATAAAGCACGTCCTAAAGCTAGCAGCAAATTTTATTCAGGGTGCAAGCCGAATATTGATCATATTCGGGTCGCCCATCGAAGAAGTCTGTTGTTTATTTAGACCCGAAACTTCTAGTGACATGAGAGCAACAACACTGACGACGCACCTAGATTCGGTACTTAAAGGTGTATTTTTATAATGCTTACAAATCAGAAAGCATATTTCACTGTTTCTATGTACATTCAAATTTCAGCTGCCGCTCTCTGATTGTAATTATTAGTTTCCTGGCAGTTTCCTATTTTACTTCCTTGTTGCTTACATGTTCTGCTAGTATTGTTCATTCTTTCATTACTCAACGTTTTCAGGAGAAAAGGCACAGATTTAGGGAAGCAGACAGGTAATCTCAGTTGTCAATGTTGGGTTAAAGGAGGAACTTGGCATAGATTTAGGGAGATGAGTTAGCATTTTTAGTTGACTGACTATAACCTGTTGCAAAATCTCATATTTATTTTTAGCTGGATACAGATGCAAAAGTTTTTGCATTTCCTTAAATTCAGATTTAATTTCAGGGGAGTTCCACAGGCGAGAAGTGCGAGACATGAAGCTATTGAAGTAAAAGAGTCGGTTACATTTAACAGTTTCGACAGTGAAAGGGTGAGAGCAAGATGCCAGCCTAGTTATACACTTAAATTCATGAAGTCTGGAAAACCAGCGAAAGCAGCTCATCAGAGCAGTTACCCTGTAAATATGTGTAAAAATGACAGAGGAAGGCCACGGCATGTTTGTGAGATAGTGGCTGCAGATGAGATGCCAGATCAGGGCCGATTCCATTGCATATCTGTCTTTGGATTTTATCACAGACCTTGAGACAATTAGAAGGGGCTCCAAACCATATATGGCAGCAATACTGCAAGGGCGAATGATTGATTTGTAGATTTTAAGGATCGACTCCGGCAAGAAAAATTTCCTGGCACAGCATTGCGAGTCAACTTTCCTAGTCGTGGACAAAGCTATTGACTCAATGTATTCGTTCCATCTCAGGTCAGCAGACAATGTGAGATCGAGCAGTCGCAAAGAGGTAAGTATTGATTAAAAATCAAAAATACTTTTGATATATCATAACACTTAACATAACACAATTTTCCCTGACCTCCATTTCAATTGATGATAATTCCCATTACACATTTTGCAAATTCTTATATATTTTTAGTGGAACTTTGTTTTCATTACAGGCTTAAGCCTTATTTCTTTCTGAAAGCCTGTTATGGACAACATTCTTCTCCGATATTATTGAGTTGCCACAAACATCTATACAATATATTCACTTGTTCTTTCATATAAGCTCTCTTACTCACTTGTGTGATGTGCCGCAATAAATGGAGGAAGCCAACAACTTGTTATTGGAAACATCCACCTCACTGGCATTTCTCCCAAAACAGAACAACTCTTATCTTCAAAGATTCATTCTAACCATTTTTGACACATTGAAGACGTGATTTTTCCAATACTAGATCTTCTTGAAGTATGTATATAAATATTTAATCCGCACTTACCTGTAAGCTACTTCGCAAGTCTGCTTATGTCAGCTTGGTCAGAATGATAAAGAAAAATAATTATATAAAATATATCTCTCTGTCTATCTATCTATATATCTATCTATCTATCAAATTGAGATTGTTATCTATCAATCTATCTATCTATCAAATTGAGATTGTTATCTATCAATCTATCTATTTTTCATTGCTATTAATTTCCGGTTAGAAAAAATATTTCGTGTGTTTTCACACCTGCCAGACATTTTTTCTGGATATACTTATAATATTCTTTTAAAATAATTACCAAAATTTGTGTAAACAATTTAAAAACTTAATTTTTCTCAAAACTGGGCACTTATTTTCCTGCAAGCCAGCCCAATATAATTAGAAATTCTAGTTTGATTCAGTAGGAAAAGTAAAAAAATAACAGATTGCCAAGAGGCCAAAGATGTATTCATTTTTCGGTGCCCAGATTATATAATTGGCTAAACCAGGTCTGCCACAAGGCTATTAGTAAGTTGTGGAGAGTCATAATCACCAATGTGCTGTAGGGACTCGATACATAGAAGAAGAATGAGATTGTATAAATGGCTAGCAGAACAGAGTTTAGGAGAGACAGCAGATGGAACAAATTTACTAAAAGCTACAAAGGACAGAAAACCAGGGAGAGACATCATCACCCACGTACTGAAGGGACACGGTACATACATAAATAACATTTGTCAATATTGCAGAAACGTTCTGTTATCTGCATCTTGGCATTTGAGAAACATTACATGTCATATCTGTACAATTTAATGACATGTGCAACAATTTACTCTAAAGTTAGGAAAATATGATAAAAATTAAAAAGACAGACATTTTTGATTGGATTTTATATATTTATATATATATATATATATATATATATATATATATATATATATATATATATATTTAGGTTAATATATAAATACAACTTAAACAGTCAGAACATGAAAATAAACTAACTACACCAAAGACCAACCCCACTTGAAAAGGGCTAAAGAAGTGGCTGAAAGTGTTTCAAACAATAAAAATTATGGAAAAATTCTGCACTCCCTGACTCCTACAAAATGGAAAAATATACGGATGCTGGAAAAATTAAATAAAAAATTAATTAAATCTTCCTTGTCAGCTGTATTTGATGAAAGATATTTAAAAGAAAATTGCTACCCAAATATAAATTAACATATATATATACATATATATATATATATATATATATATATATATATATATATATATATACGTATTATAATGAAAACAAACACTTAAAAGACCATGGTGATATTTATTTCATTAGAATCAAAGATCCGATCCCAACTCATCAGACAATCTATTACACACAAATATAAATGGACAATGATTATTTGCTCTGTTTTGACATTGAGCTCTCTGGATTTATATCCCTTTTTGGAATTTTCATATGGATTACCAAATATTATAATTATATATATATATATATATATATATATATATATATATATATTAGTGGTCAATATATATATATATATAAATTTCCAAGAGAATAGAATCTAGACAGAGCTCAATGTCCAAGACAGAGCAAGAATATAATATAAAAGGCTCAAACACTAATATTCCATGGTTATAATTTATTACATTGGAATCGTAATTATGATCCAATTCATCAGACCTACAAATTCAAAAGATCTGATGAATTGTATCATGATTATAATTCCAATGTAATAAATTCTAACCATGAAATACTTCTGTTTGAGCCTTTTATATTATAAATATATATATATATATATATATATATATATATATATATATATATATATTCTGCTTATTCGTTCTTTTTATAGATACAAATATTTAAGTAAATGCTCTGTTTATAATAAACAGTATTAATGTCCCAAAAATTTTATAGAAAATATGTGTCCTCTGACAGGAATCAAGCCTACTCAGAACCATCAAATAGCCTGACGTGCTATACCATTTAGCTACAGAGGAAGTGTCTGTTTAGCAAAGTCAAATTACTGTTTTTTGCTAACAAGATGCTTCTTCTGTAGCTAAATGGTATAGCATGTCAGGCAATATGATGGTTCTGAGTAGAATGTAGGCTTGATTCCTGTCAGAGGAAACATATTTTCTATAAAATTTCTCAGACATTCAGGCCAGTAAATGTTGTTAATACTCTTTATTATAAACAGAGCATTTATTGAAATATTTCTGTCTTTATAAATAACGTATAAACAAGAAAATATATTAAAATGATTGTCATACTTAGTCTATATCATAATATATATATATGTATATATATATATATATGTATACAGTGCTGTTCGATAAAATGACTCACCTGATTTTTTTTACTAAATGTTCTCTTCTCTGATGAAACCATATCCGAATGGAATTCACTGCTTGGAGATGAGATTTGCTAAAACCTAATCAAGTCAATGCCAAAAAGGGTTGAAAAGTTTCTTCAAAATAAAGGAGGACCCATAGATTATTAAATATTTTGAACTATATTACCTATTATAAATAAATTATACCTGTATTATTCTTTATTTAAAGCTGTTCGGTTATGTTTCTATTGATTACTAGTTGCAGGAAATAAGTGAGTCACTTTTTTTGCACAGAGTTTTTCCCTAAATCTCATTTATATCCAAAATTATAATTATCAATAGAATACCTTAGGGTGAGCACAATTTTTTACTAGGTGGTCGGGAAAAGGGACTTTATATTAGTAAAAAAAATTTTGAAGTAAAAAAATCAGGTGAGTCACTTTTATCAAACAACACTGTGTATATATATATATATATATATATATATATATATATATATATATATATATATATATATATATATATATATCAACTTAAATCAATTTTAAACTACTCCTCAAAAGTGTATAAAAAGTATGTGTAAATTTAAAACATTTTTTCACCCTTGGAAGTGCAGTCTGATGAACCAGGTAAAAACTATATACCTGGGGAAATCATTTATAACCAATGGACCTTCAAGGTTGTCTGTTTTCTATTTAAAATGAATTAACAATTGCCCTGATTTGACATCCTCTCTGGATTACATCCTCTTTGAGATTATCCATATGGAGTACCAAACTTTTCATTACTTAAATATATATATATATATATATATATATATATATATATATATATATATATATATATACATATATATATATATATATATATATATATATACATATATATATATATATATATATATATATATATATATATATATATGTTTCATTAAAGACAACAGAAAAGTGATTAAGCTTTTTATTTAATTTTCCTTGTGTACGAGCAAGAGCTTTCTTTTCTGGACACTGAGTGTGTAGAAACAATCCAAATGTTCTGTAATTCCGAGCGCTTTCAGCTTTATTCTTAGCCATTATCAAGGATGATTTTATTTTTAATTTTTAATTGGGTGTATCGGTTGTGCATATGTTTCTGGAGTTATGGGAATGTTTTGTTTTCCGAACACAGTTAGCACATTGTGGCCATGTTCATAGTTAATATTACTGAGCGTTGGCTTTTTCTTTTTTATTATTAAGGCTTCCATTATTTTTAATCTTTTTTTAGACGTGGATGAGGTTATTATGTTTGTATTTTCTACTAGTATGTTTCGGATGGAGACTGGTAAGTTTGTGTGTATGTTTAAATGGGTTCTGACAGAACTGTGGTCAGATACGTGTAAAGGTGCCTGGATAAGGCATCTAGTAGTGTGACCAATGTAATTAATTCGGTTTGATCAGGAACACACTTGCTTAATGGGCATTTGAACTTATACATAATGTTCATTTGTTGTAATTTTGATTTTCCTGGTGTGTTGTTATTTTGGAGGGTTAAGGTTAGCTGTTTTAAATTTTTTGTAGTACATAATTAATTTGATAATATATATATATATTTGTATATACTAAAAACGATATTTCATTAGACAACTGGATCAACAGCCAATTAAAAATATCTCTTTCCATTTCCTTATGTTCCTCTGTTTAACTTTTTTCCTTACATCTTTCTCCGTTTTACTTTTTGATTTGTCTTTTCCATTACCTTTTTCCTTTTTTCCTTCTCTATATCTCTTTCCATTACCTTTTTCCCTTTTTCCTTCTCTATCTCTCTTTCCATTACCTTTTTCCCTATTTTCCTTCTCTGTATCTCTTTCCATAATCTTTTTCCTATTTTCCTTCCCTGCATCTCATTCCATTACCTCTGTCTCATTTTCCTTCTCTGTATCTCTTTCCATTAACTTTTTCCTTTTTTCCTTCTGTATATCTCTTTCCATTACCTTTTTCCATCTCTATATCTCTTTCCATTACATTTTTCCTTTTTTTTTTCTCTGTATCTCTTTCCATTACCTTTTTCCCCTTTTCCTTCTCTATCTCTCTTTCCATTACCTTCTTCCCTTTTTCCTTCCCTGTATCTCTTTCCATTCCCTTTTTCCCATTTTTCCTTCTCTATATCTCTTTCCATTACCTTTTTCCCATTTTTCCTTCTCTCTATCTCTTTCCATTACCTTTTTCCCATTTTTCTTTCTCTCTATCTCTTTCCATTACCTTTTTCGCATTTTTCCTTCTCTCTATCTCTTTCCATTACCTTTTTCCCATTTTTCCTTCTCTATATCTCTTTCCATTACCTTTTTCCTTTTTTCCTTCTCTCTGTCTCTTTCCATTAGCTTTTTCCCATTTTTCCTTCTCTCTATCTCTTTCCATTAGCATTTTCCTTTTTTCGTTCTCTCTATCTCTTTCCATTACCTTTTTCCCATTTTTCTTTCTCTCTATCTCTTTCCATTACGTTTTTCCTTTTTTCCTTCTCTCTATCTCTTTCCATTACCTTTTTCCCATTTTTCCTTCTCTATATCTCTTTCCATTACCTTTTTCCTTTTTTCCTTCTCTCTATCTCTTTCCATTACCTTTTTCCTTTTTTCCTTCTCTATATCTCTTTCCATTACCTTTTTCCTTTTTTCCTTCTCTATATCTCTTTCCATTACCTTTTTCCCATTTTTCCTTCTCTATATCTCTTTCCATTACCTTTTTCCTTTTTTCCTTCTCTATATCTCTTTCCATTACCTTTTTCCCATTTTTCCTTCTCTCTATCTCTTTCCATTACCTTTTTCCCATTTTTCCTTCTCTCTATCTCTTTCCATTACCTTTTTCCCATTTTTCCTTCTCTCTATCTCTTTCCATTACCTTTTTCCTTTTTCCTTCTCTTTATCTCTTTCCATTACCTTTTTCCTTTTTTCCTTCTCTCTATCTCTTTCCATTACCTTTTTCCCATTTTTCCTTCTCTATATCTCTTTCCATTACCTTTTTCCTTTTTTCCTTCTCTCTATCTCTTTCCATTACCTTTTTCCCATTTTTCCTTCTCTCTATCTCTTTCCATTACCTTTTTCCTTTTTTCCTTCTCTCTATCTCTTTCCATTACCTTTTTCCCTTTTTCCTTCTCTATATCTCTTTCCATTACCTTTTTCCTTTGTTCCTTCTCTATATCTCTTTCCATTACCTTTTTCTTTTTTCCTTCTCTCTATCTCTTTCCATTACCTTTTTCCTTTGTTCCTTCTCTATATCTCTTTCCATTACCTTTTGCTTTTTTCCTTCACTCTATCTCTTTCCATTACCTTTTTCCTTTTTCCTTCTCTATATCTCATTCCATTACCTTTTTCCTTTTTTCCTTCTCTCTATCTCATTCCATTACCTTTTTCCTTTTTTCCTTCTCTATGTCTCTTTCCATTACCTTTTTCCTTTTTTCCTTCTCTCTATCTCTTCCTATTACCTTTTTCCTTTTTTGCTTCTCTCTATCTCTTTCTATTACCTTTTTCCTTTTCAATTCTCTATATATCTTTCCATTACCTTTTTCCTTTCTTCCTTCTCTATATCTCTTTCCATTAGCTTTTTCCTTTGTTCCTTCTCTATATCTCTTTCCATTACCTTTTTCCTTTTTTCCTTCTCTATGTCTCTTTCCATTACCTTTTTCCTTTTTTCCTTCTCTCTATCTCTTTCCATTACCTTTTTCCTTTTTTCCTTCGCTCTATCTCTTTCCATTACCTTTTTCCTTCTCTCTATCTCTTTCCATTACCTTTTTCCTTTCTTCCTTCTCTATATCTCTTTCCATTACCTTTTTCCTTTTTTCCTTCTCTCTATCTCTTTCTATTACCTTTTTCCTTTTCAATTCTCTATATCTCTTTCCATTACCTTTTTCCTTTCTTCCTTCTCTATATCTCTTTCCATTAGCTTTTTCCTTTGTTCCTTCTCTATATCTCTTTCCATTACCTTTTTCCTTTCTTCCTTCTTCATATCTCTTTCCATTACTTTTTCCTTTTTTCCTTCGCTCTATCTCTTTCCATTACCTTTTTCCTTTTTCCTTCTCTCTATCTCTTTCCATTACCTTTTTCCTTTTTTCCTTCTCTCTATCTCTTTCCATTACCTTTTTCCTTTGTTCCTTCTCTATATCTCTTTCCATTACCTTTTTCCTTTTTTCCTTCTCTCTATCTCTTTCTATTACCTTTTTCCTTTTCCCTTCTCTATATCTCTTTCCATTACCTTTTTCCTTTTTTTCCTTCTCTCTATCTCTTTCCATTACCTTTTTCCCATTTTTCCTTCTCTTTATCTCTTTCCATTACCTTTTTAATTTGTTCCTTCTCTATATCTCTTTCCATTACCTTTTTCCTTTTTTCCTTCTCTCTATCTCTTTCTATTACCTTTTTCCCTTTTTCCTTCTCTATATCTCTTTCCATTACCTTTTTCCTTTGTTCCTTCTCTATATCTCTTTCCATTACCTTTTTCCTTTTTTCCTTCTCTCTATCTCTTTCTATTACCTTTTTCCCTTTTTCCTTCTCTATATCTCTTTCCATTACCTTTTTCCTTTGTTCCTTCTCTCTATCTCTTTCCATTACCTTTTTCCTTTTTTCCTTCTCTCTATCTCTTTCCATTACCTTTTTCCTTTGTTCCTTCTCTATATCTCTTTCCATTACCTTTTCCTTTTTTCCTTCGCTCTATCTCTTTCCATTACCTTTTTCCTTTTTACTTCTCTATATCTCATTCCATTACCTTTTTCCTTTTTTCCTTCTCTATGTCTCTTTCCATTACCTTTTTCCTTTGTTCCTTCTCTATATCTCTTTCCATTACCTTTTTCCTTTTTTCCTTCGCTCTATCTCTTTCCATTACCTTTTTCCTTCTCTATATCTCATTCCATTACTTTTTTCCTTCTCTCTATCTCTTTCCATTACCTTTTTCCCTTTTTCCTTCTCTATATCTCTTTCCATTACCTTTTTCCCATTTTTCCTTCTGTATATCTCTTTCCATTACCTTTTTCCCTTTTTCCTTCTCTATATCTCTTTCCATTACCTTTTTCCCATTTTTCCTTCTGTATATCTCTTTCCATTACCTTTTTCCTTTTTTCCTTCTCTATATCTCTTTCCATTACCTTTTTCCCTTTTTCCTTCTCTCTATCTCATTCCATTACCTTTTCCCTTTTTCCTTCTCTATATCTCTTTCCATTACCTTTTTCCCTTTTTCCTTCTCTATATCTCTTTCCATTACCTTTTTCCTTTTTTCCTTCTCTCTATCTCTTTCCATTACCTTTTTCCTTTTTTCCTTCTCTCTATCTCTTTCCATTACCTTTTTCCTTTTTTCTTTCTCTCTATCTCTTTCCGTTACCTTTTTCCCTTTTTACTTCTCTGTATCTCTTTCCATTACCTTTTTCCCTTTTTCCTTCTCTATATCTCCTTCCATTACCTTTTTCCCTTTTTCTTTCTCTGTATCTCTTTCCGTTACCTTTTCCCTTTTTCCTTCTCTATCTCTCTTTCCACTATCTTCTTCCGTTTTTTCTTTCTCTGT
Source organism: Acanthosepion esculentum (assembly GCA_964036315.1). Classification (NCBI taxonomy): domain Eukaryota; kingdom Metazoa; phylum Mollusca; class Cephalopoda; order Sepiida; family Sepiidae; genus Acanthosepion; species Acanthosepion esculentum. The sequence goes on along the minus strand of OZ038493.1, from coordinate 75,776,048 downwards.
ATCTCTTTCCATTACCTTTTTCTCTTTTTCTTTCTCTATACCTTCCCTCCACTGAATTTTCCCTCCTAATATTTCTCCTTTCTTCTTTCTAGCTCTCCCTTTATTTCTCATATCCCCTCTCTTTTTTTACCATTTTTCCCTTCTTTTTTTTATTACCATTTTCCACTTCCTCTTTATTCACAGCTGTCCACACTCTCAAGTCTTCTTCTTATCCTTCATGGTCTTTGTCTGCAGCCTGCTTCCTTTTCACCAATATAAAATCTCTTTACAATCTTTTCAGGCAGAGCAACATTGTGTAGAAACTATAAATATTTAACAATTATCAAAGAGAAAAATGAAAGAATCATTTTTTTTTTACTCTTTATAATCTTTTACATAAGATGTCTCTTTATTTTCCTCATTTCACTCATCCTTTGTGCCTGCAATTTTCATCAATGCCTCACCATTCCTCATCAGGTGGCATGACATATTTGAAGAGTCTTCAAACTTCCTATATTTATTCAATCATACAATAATTTTACCACCGGTATTGTATTTCTTTCAGCAGACAAGAGGACATTATGGATCTAGAAATGGTATCTTCTTCTAAGGCAGTTTTTTTTTAATCATTTCACCCCAAGCAAAGCGATAATGACACCAGGACACAGGGATTTCCAGGAAGTGAAAGAGAATGTTAAGACTTTTGTGAAGAGAAATGAGGAAAGGATGATAATGGAACAGGTTTCAAGAAGACAAAAGATGGCGAGTGACATTGCATGTAAATTTTTGAAGGTTTTAGCTGACAGTGCAGCAAGAAATATTGAACGTGTTTTTTGCAAGCATATATCATTGTACATTATGAAATGGACAAAGTCCGACAATTATTTTTAAGACATTTTGTATGTTTATACATTCTTTTTATAGATACAAATATTTAAGTAAATGCTCTGTTTATAATAAACAGTATTAACAACATTTACCAGCCTGAATGTCCGAGAAATCTGGCCCAATCAGTTAAGGCACATCAGGCTATATGAGGGTTCTGTATAGGATACAGGTTCGATTCCTGTTGGAAGACACATATTTTCTATGAGAATTTCTCGGACTTTCAGGTCGGTAAATGTTGTTTATACTGTTTATTATAAACAGAGCATTTACTTAAATATTTGTATCTATAAAAAGAACGTATAAACATAAAAAATGTCTTAAAAATAATTGTCGGATTTTGTCCATTTCATAATGTGGTGACGTCATTTGTTTACATTTGGATATGCCATGAGCAGATATGAATGTACGTGAGAAGATTGTAGTTTAAAGACAGTAAAATCGACCTTGTTAATCGAACACTCTTCTGTGGCCCAATCGGTTAGAGGCACGTCAGGCTATATGATGGTTCTGTATAGGATACAGGTTCGATTCCTGTCGGAGGACGCATATTTTCTATGAGAATTTCTCGGACATTCTGGCTGGTAAATGTTGTTAATACTGTTTATTATAAACAGAGAATTTACTTAAATATTTGTATCTATAAAAAGAATGTATAAACATAAAAATGTCTTAAAAATATATCATTGTATATATCTTACATTGTAAGTCTTTCCTGTTGGATCTCTTTTTTTATCATTTCATTCTAAGCAAAGCGATAATGGTACTAGGATACAAGGGGAGTAAATGAGAAGACTTTATTGAGGGGAAGTGAGGAAAGGACAATCAAGGAACGGTGGTCAGGAACACAGAAGATGGCAATTGATGTTGCATTCAAATTTTTGAAGATAGCAGGGAATTAAGAAATTGGAAGGGCGTTCCTCAGGTTAGAAGAACGAGCAAAGAAGCTATTACAATAGAACTGACGGCTGCATCTAGTGCACATAGGTGAAATTTATAAAAAAAGCAGTTTTTCAGGAAACTAGGATTCTCAAGTCCAGTAGCAGTTTCCTTCCTAACTTTTTGTTTGAAGTCATGTGGAATATCAGAATCTCGTTTGTGGTATTATTTTCTCCCCGTTCTTACATGTACTGTCGATTTTAATTGTTGACGCTCTTGGTAGTCATCATGTGATGTGGATTTTTGATTTGGTACACATTTTTGTGATTTGTAATTCCAGTCCACAAGGTTCAAAGAAGTTTGGGTTTCACTAACAGCTACAGACTCCATTCACTCGAAGCCACCATTAACCATTAAGATAGTGGTTCTATTTGTCTGTTTAAATTTTTCTGAAGGAATTTGGAACCATGTATGATATCTGGATCAGATAAGTCTATTTGAAAAAACAAAAGCCAAGTTCTTAGGTTTTTATTTTGATTTTATAAGGGTTTGCTCTGTTGGACAAAATTATCCCCAGCATGGCCTATAGCCTATGTTTAATTTCCTTATCTCTTTATAGGGTCAATTTGATTTATATGATGGATTCAAAGTAGGTGCTATTGTAGTGAACAAAACAAGATCTAGATTTAAAATTCAAATGCTAAGCACTGACTCATTGATTTTGTTAGAAAATAAAAAGACTCGAATTTACAAACTTTGCTTAACATACACGCAAAAGCAAAAACTCATTAAATTTCACACCTTGATGCGAAATGTTTTTCAGCCAATAGAAAACTAGGAAACATTTAAAAACAAAATTAAAATAATCTTCAATTCTCAAAAACAAATTCTTTTACGGACCTTTTCGCGAGCCGACGCGAAGTTTGTTCTTCGTCCAATGGAAAAGCTCGAATCATATCTGGGAGTGAATTCCCAAATGACCTTTTCAAGCGCCACAAACAAAATAAAAGACAGGCAAGTTCGCCTGTCACCAGAGAGAAGGAGACGAGCGTATTAACACGTCTCTTGACAAACGTCAAGCGATCGTTATTATTATCAATACCTTTTTCCCTCCACTCTTTTATACTTGATAAACGAACGGAACATTTTAAGACTGAGCGATTACTTCAAAGACATTCCTACTCTACGATAATGCTCATACATACATACATACACACATACGTTCCTGTCTATGTACACATAAACTCATTCTTGCAAGGACTACTACAAACATTTTGACGACTTTGTATCAACCAAAATACATTAATTTTATTTGTAGAGACCTTAATTGATTTATATGCATATAAATTTGTCGTTTCACTTTACAATTTGATTTTCTTGTTTTATACACCTCTTATGATGGGATATCTAACTAACAAGGCCAAATCAAACTAATCCGTTTCAACACTCATACACTTCACTATAACTGATAACCCACTATACTATCACTACATTCATTCCAATTCCATATCATAGTTTTCATGTTGGAAAGTTTTATCTTGGAAGAAACGCTTGGCAGAGAATGTTGATCTTTTTTTTAGTTCAAAACTTGTCCCCATTTTTATAAATTTATCTATCTATATGATGCAAAATTAAGTATTATTTTTTTTAAAAAGATTAATTAAACAAGAAATAAATGAAAAATGTAATACACCTATATTTCCCTAACTTAAGAAAACTCCAGAACATTCAAGAAAATGAGTTACCCTAAAAACGCAAAATGTGATGCCAAAAACGACATTGTTAGATTATCTTTGACACTTAAGGAAAGAAAAAGAGATAAAAAGAATGAAAAGGAATAGGGAGAGATTATGAGGAGAAATAACACAACATCCTGTACACATACATGTACACACACACACACACACACACACACACACACAAAATAAAAATCAACCTAACACCAATAAAAAGTGCATAAATTAATTTTTAAATAAGAAAAATGAGAAAATTGGCAGTTAATTGCTGATACCTCCTGACAAGTGGACCAAACAATTCCAAAATAGTTCATCTATGAAACTCTGGAGGCAGGGTGCTGAATACAACCTCAATCAGCTAAGTGACAAATTTTATATTTGTATTAAACCTAATTATTAGCTGCATCTACTGAAAGGAAAGTTTGGTCACAAATCTACCATTCATCCGTGCATTGAATACTTTTGCAATATCTTGTCTGATGCTCCTGCTATTCATCTCAAGGTTCTTGACAAAATCCAAAGAAGGATCCGGAATCAATCTGTAATTGATCCCAATTTGGCATCTCAACTTCAGTCTTTTTTTCACTGACATGACGTGCTTTTCCTCTGTCTTTTCTACAAATATTTCCATGGCAACTGTTCTGACGAGCTTTCTTCCTTGATACCCTGACTACATGTATTTAAGCGTACTACAAGTTTGGAATCTAGGTCCCACCCTTTTACTGTTGAAATAGTTAAATTTAACTGTTACTTCTACTCCAAGAGTTTGTTTTCTCACACTTCTCGCCTGTGGAACTCCATTCCATTTACTTGTTTCCCTGATAACTATAATTTTCAAAAATTTAAATGCAATGTCAGTTGCCATCTTCTATCTTCTTGAATCCTGTTTATCTTTTATTCTTTCCTCAACCCCCTCCTATACCCAGTCTTTTCTCACACTTTCACTTTCTGTAACCCTTTGTGTACTAATGCATTCCCACTTCGCTTGGGTTGAAATGATATATATATATATATATATATATATATATATATATATATATATATATATATATATATATTATAGTAAAAAGAAAGAACAGTAAGATATATAATCCGGTATTCTCATTTGTTATTTTTATTTTTACAAAACAGTGCTCAATGTAAATTTACAGAGCATAAATATTATAAATTAACAGATTTAAAATATGGTTCCTTTGCTACGCAGGAATTACCATGTTTCAAAAACCGAAGCTAAAAACTTCAAATTTAATTATATAATTAAATTAAAAGCATTCGTTCTGTTTCATCTTCGAGCAAATTTTTGAACCTTGGAATTTTGGTAATTCCTGTTTAGTGAAGGAAACATATTTTAAATCAGTTAGTTAATTTATAATATTATATGTTGACATGTTCTGTTGATCCAACAGCGTCATCAAAAAGACTGCTTTTATTTTGATCAAATCTACATCGGTGAGACAGAACAGGATTCGCGTTATTTATATGAACACTTTTTATACTTTAATTCATGCCACATGCACAACATTACCTTTCTTTTATGGAGCTCAGCTTTGGGGGTCAGTTCTGATGAGTTGTATTTGTCAATATACCACCTCTTACATTGAACATTGTAGTATTTTGGTGTTGTCTAAATTCCTTCTTACCTGCCAGGTAGGATGATACATTCATCATTACAATCGGCTTCCAAAAACAGAAATTACTTATGACTCAACTTAATATGTAAGACAATTTAGAAAACTCATCTTTTGTCTTATTTTGCTGATCAAAAAGCGTCATCAGAAAAATTGATTTTATTTCAACCAAATCCATATTGGCAAGATAGAACTCGGTTCCCGTTAATCACATCAATTCTGGATATTTTTTTGTAACTGTATCATTATTGTTAATATTAGAAATTTATTTTTTTAATTATATTTTCATGTCTATATGGTTATTTTTCAATTGTTTATTTTATTGGCAACAAAAATAATATTGAATTTTCTTTCTTCAGTCTGGTTGTTCAGTTGCAACTGAAATCGCATTTTTCATGCCCACCCCCTCCAGCTCGTTCCATTTCTTCTAGCTTTCATCTGTCCCAATTTCAGAGATAAAATAATTAACATAACGAAAATTAACAAAAGAATAAAAAATCAATTTTTGATATGAGGAACATCAAAAATGTCCGATCAGTTCTATGATTAAAACGAAAAGAAGAAAAGAAGAGAGAAAAGACAAAGCCTAATAAAAATTCATCCCACATCCAGAAAGAAATACTGCACTTGGCCAGAGAATAAAAGAAACACAAGCTCTTATAATCATATTCAAGGCCATCATTAAATCCTCATACTTTTGTGAGCTTATATGCCTAAATATTTTATCGACTGTCACTATTAATAGGGAAAGAAAAAAATCCTGACCAGGTGCAAAGCTGCTGACAACTGTATCGTTCTGAAAGGTCAACCAAAAAAGACAAAAACTGACCAATTCTACAAGCTTGCTGCCCCTTCGGAAATAGAGTTTTATTTTTCAAGAAAAGAAATTCTCTTCATACACACTAAGCACTTTGACATCGTGTAATGGTTAGCAAGGTTGTCTCACTAGATCAAATAAAACTGAATAATGAGCTCGATCCTCACCGGGTGCCCCATACTTTCAGCCTTGTGCCACATCTAAGCTATGCCTAAAAACTTCTTGTGCACTTCAACATGGTGTCATGGTTAGCACTTTTGTCTCACTAGTTCAATTACAACTGAATAATGTTTTTGATCCTCACTGGGTGCCCCATACTTTCAACCTTGTGCCACATCTAAGCTATGCCCGGAAACTCATTATGCACGTCAACATTGTGTAATGGTTAGCACGTTTGTCTTGCTAGTGTTCAATTACAACAGAATAATGAGTTCAATCCTCACTGGGTGCCCTATACTTTTAGCCTTGTGCCACATCTAAGCTATGCCCAGAAACTCATTATGCACTTCAACTTGGTGTAATGGTTAATAAGGTTGCCTCACTAGATCAATCATGACTGTGTAGTGAGTTCGGTCCTCACTGGGTACTCCACATGGTCAGTCTTGTGCCACATATAAGTTACACTTAAGGGCACTTTAGCATGGTGTAATGGTTAGCAAGTTGAGTAGTGTTGCCAGACATAGGCTCTCCCAGCAGCCACCCTCTTGACATAGGGCACCATTACCTCCCTAAAGCAATCAATGTAGTCCTCTGTGTTGAGTCTGAGGCACTCACCAACAAACTCATGAGTTATTTTCTTCTTAGAATGATCAGAGTGAGTTTTCTGAGATGCCATATGTTAGTACTAACCATTAGACTCTTCCAGTTCTTTCCGAATCCTCTGCACTCTCCTCAAATTGATATGCAAACACTCTGAAATGTTCGTATAGGAGCTTCTGGTGTGAATGCCGGGCATACAGTATGCCATTTCCAGATTACGGGTGAAATGAATTGCATTATGATTCTCACAGACGTTGCCCAACTGACCCTACTAAAATGTGCAGTCAACATTATCAAAAATCAAACAATGTGCATTTACCAATTGCACCCTGTATATATCAATATATATATATATATATATGATTAGAATATTGGTGCCACATATGGTTTGGTGCCACTGCTGTTTACCTTGTTCTATTTTAACAGTAACTTTTCTCACATTTCTCATTTGTGGAATTCCCTTATTTAATCTCCAGGAAATTAAATGCAATATCAATTCCCATCTACTGTCGTCCTGGTTACTCTTTTCTCTTGCCACTCATTAGTAATGTTTCTGGTCCTGATTCTTTAACAGCCACTAACCCCTTGTTTCTTAGTGGCTTTACTACCCTGCTTGGGGTGAAATCAATTATATATATATATATATATATATATATATATATATATATATATATATATATATATATATATATATATATATATATAATTGATATATATATATATATATATATATATAAAAAGAACAGTAAGATATAATATCCGGTGTTCTTATAGATATTTTTATTTTTACACAATAGTGCTCAATGTAAATTTACAAAGCATTAATATTATAAATTAATTGATTTAAAATATGGGTTTTTCGCTACACAGTGATAACCATGTTTCAGAAATGGACGCTAAAGCTTTCGAATTTAATTTTGTTATTAAACCTAAGACATTAGTTCCATTTCCTCGTCAAGCGAATTTTGGAGTCTCTTTTTATGAGTTCCTCTGTTTTTTTTGCATTAATGCAATAAAATATTCCTTTTTGTTGGTATTAGGAATGTTTTTCAGAGAAAATCCGAATTTTATTATCTCCATATTTTTCTTGATAAAAATAAAGATTTAGAGTGCTCGACTTGGATTAGGAGCCAATATATGTATATATAAATAAAAAGAAAGAACAGTAAGATATAAAATCGATTGAGCGTTTTTTGTGTATACATAATTATAAAAGGTTCATAGTTATGGGATTGGGAATTTAGCAAGCAGTAGACATACTAAGGATTTAACACTACAATCTTGCTAAATTCCCAATCCCATAACTATGTACCTTTTATAATTATATATACACAGAAAACGCTCTTTCGATTACAAAATAAATAGTGATAACCCAAACATAAAGAAATGCAATCCAACTTTAGAAATCTTATAGAAAAACCTAAAAACAACTACTCCTAATAATTATAAAAGATAACTCGAAAATCTTTTTACCTACTCAAATGTAATATTATCCCCTATCGCTATCTTCCCCCACCTACCTCTCAAACTTAGGACGCTTGTGAGTTGACGTACCTAAACTTTGACCGATGTTTATCATCGAAAAAATGTCCACACACCATTCAACATTAACTACCCGGTCCACCCAACACCAAACTGCTGTCAACAACCACTATTGTTTCACTTAGATACTCTATGTATATTTTGTAAGTACATTTTTCTTCTCAAAAAATGGAAAAATGAAGTCACGTTTTACATCCGGGCTTGCCTACAAACAGGATCGTTCATAACCATTTCCGACCCTCACCCGTAGATGTGCAGTTAAAATGCACTGAAACCAAGTTGCATCTTTGTTGTGAGTAAAATGGTTTTGTCTATATGATAAAATTATAATAAATAAATAATTATCGCTCTACTACCTGTATCGAGCTCTTTTTTGAATGAATGCTGCGAACGTTAGAATTTATATATTACTTTCGTTCTCATCGCATCGGATATATATATATATATATATATATATATATATATATATATATATATATATATATATATGCATATCTGTGTGCCTTACATATATACATAATACATATATATATATATATATATGTATTATATATATATGTATATCTGTTCGTAGAATATATATATTATGTATATATGTGTGTATCTGTTTGTAGAATACATAGATATTTGTATTATGTATATATGAATATATGTGTGTATCTGTTCGCAGGATATATATATATATATATATATATATATATATATATATATATATATATATATATATATATATATATATATATGCATATCTGTTTGCCTTATATATATACATAATACATATATATATATATATATGTATTATATATATATGTATATTTGTTTGTAGAATATATATATATATATATATATATGTATTGTATATATATATATGTGTGTATCTGTTCGTAGTATATATGTATATATATATATATATATATATATATATATATATATATATATGTATTTCTGTGTGTCTTTTATATATGTTCCTATGATATATGTATTTGTGTGCTGCACATATAGATGCACATATGTTGAATATATGTGTGTGCTATGGTTTTGTGTTGTTTTATGTCTGTGCGCATGTGTTTTGTTTATATATGTAAGTACTTTGTTAAAAGTCTATCTGTTGAAACAGAATTAGCTACATGTAATTAGCAAATATGATGTTTCCTTGACATGAAACAAGAAAGGCAACTTTGCATTAGAATTTGGAACCTACAGGTGATAATAAACAAAACCGATAATATAAAGCCATCAAGTACCATTACTGAAATATCCAATTACGTTTGTGTCTAATTAGTCTACCTAAGCTGAGTGAATTTAATTCTGCCGTTTAAAGCATGATTGCCAATGTTGCCGACTTTTGCTGGCATAGAACAAAGAAAGATATAGGTTTGATTTTCAGTGATAATTCACTTATGCAATTAATTCCTTTCGTCTTTGGCTCATAACATTGCAAAATGAAGTTAACTACTTCAGAGCCTTCTTGATTTTGTCTTACACAATTTTTATGAGTTAATTCTGAATCAAATGAAAGAGACGAAAGTTTTTTAAAAATTAAAATTAATTGAACTTTAAAGAAGAAGGAACCTGATGTTTGAGATGAAATAACTTGCAAATATAACAATGAAAAATAATGTCTGCTAATGTTAATCTGATTATGATTATTACATTGGAAGAAATGTTTCTATTTAGGTTTGTAAGTGTTTTACAAACTGATATCTTTGTTGAAGAAGTTTTTAAAAGTTTTGCGACATGATTACTGCTTCCCATGTTCAACACGCAATTGATGACTGAAGAAAATACAAGTAAAAATTATTTATATATATATATATAAAAGTGAAAATAGAAGTCAACACTTAGAGGAGACAGTCTGTTTCATGCTAGATGCAATTGTCAGGCCTGAAGATTGCATATGGCATGAAACAGACTGTCTCCTCTAAGAGTTGACTTCTATTTTCACTTTTATATTTACACACGCTCTATCTCTGATATTGAGCACTTTATCCCATAAATATAGCACATCTTAAGACTATATTTCTTCATATATATATATATATATATATATATATATATATATATATATCAGGCAGGTGCCATCAATATTTACTCAGAGTAGCTTGTGACCTTTATGTAGTAAATCTACAACAAATTAAAATATTTTGTATTTTATACATAATAATTCGAGTAACCTTTATAATTTTGTTGCATTAGATGCATATTGTGCTGCAGAAGGAAAATTTAGCTGCTGATCTATTTTATTCAGGGTAGGCACTGCCTACCTTGCCTACCTAGATGGTACATCCATGATATATATATATATATATATATATATATATATATATCTGTCTGTGCGTATATATATATATATATGTGCATATATATATATATATGTGTGTGTATATATATATATGTGTGTATATATATGTATATATATATAATTGTTTATATATATGTGTGTATATATATGTGTGTATATGTATACATGTGTATATATATATGTGTTTGTATATATATGTGTATGTATATATATATGTGTATATATATGTGTGTGTATATATATGTGTATGTGTGTGTGTGTATATATGTGTGTGTATATATATATATATATATATATATATATATATATATATATAAATGCATATATATATATATATATATATATATATATATATATATATATATATATATATATATATATATATATATATAGTTGAGATCAAATATGGATTGGAATCCAACAGAGTGATAAGATCAATAACAATAATAAGAAACATTTATCAATCACACATTTTAAGTAGAAATTTTTTAGGGAGGATACATTTTGTATTTATATTAATTATCCAGTTTTTTATTAATTATTATTCTTTCTTAGTTATATTAGAAATATGATTTAGTATTTTCTGGTAGTTTTTAGCGTGTATATATATATATATATATATATATATATATATATTATGTTATGTTAATGTCTATACTCGCCTGATAGAAAAAAAAAAAAACAAATAGTACAATTTGCAAATAAAAATATATTAAAAGAAACTGGTATCTGGGGAAAAAAATTTTGAAAAAAAAGAGAAGACTAAAATCATCTGAGTAGGCCCCAAAAAATCGCCCTGTGTTGTAATTTCTAGTCCAAAGAAAAAACCCCAATCGAATCAAAATAAAAAAAAACATAATGTGCTCAATACACCGAGTAGAGCAGAATATAAAAAAATCCTAAAAAGCCAGAAACTATCTACCTAGGTTTCATCTAAATGGCTCTTCAGGGCGAACTGGCCGCAGAGGATATGACAAAGGAACATACTTATTGATAAAAACAAACACCGAAAACTAAAATTAGCAGAAAACCACACTATTTGAAAAGAAAAAAAAGGTAAAAAATAAAAGGAAATATTAAAAAAATTAAAAAATAATTATTCTTTTATTCCAGGAACCATGCTTTCTCATGTTTACACTCGTTAAGGATTTCTAATCCACTTCAGCCAGCTTACCCTGGAGATCCATTTAGGTAGGTGAAATCTAGGTAGGTAGTTTTTGGTTCACTAGGATTTTTCATATGAATCTTTCCAGAAAAACATTGCCCTCAATATATATATATATATATATATATATATATATATATTGACTATTTAGGAGGGAAGAGGGGAAAGTCTTTATTTCATTGGCTGATGTTGACTGACGTATGTCAATAAGAACGGTCGGAATCCGTGTCATATCTTGATTTATCTTTTTTTGCAATGTCGAAGTGCGTAGCAAAACGCTATCAAAGAGGCGGCCTGAATCTTGTGGAATTAGGTCGGGGTTGCTGTTGGAGCCGATATGATGCAAAACCCGAAATCGGCAATGAAGACAGTGCATCACTGAAGACCTTCCTTGTTGCATCTGAAATGTATTACTCTACTATATAAAGATAAAAAAATATGAAACATTTATCAATCTTAAGATGTTTCACATCAGAGAATGATATATGGAGAAAAGAAGAAATGAATTTTGATATTTTTACCTTTGTGTTTGATTTTCATTGGTTAATAATTTTTTAAATTGTTGTTTCATTTATAAGACTCTTATCAATCTATATTGTTTTTTTCTTTAGCAGTGCAGATGCTATTAATTTCACTGTTTAAGAAAATAAAAATATGCAGGGATAGAAACTTTAATATGTGTTTGCACTTAGAATAAATTTATAGTAATAAGTGTAGGGGACCGGCGGGTTAATGTGAGGATAAAATCTCTGGACTAAGACTTCCTGCTGGCCAGTCCCGCTACATAGTAATGTTGGACTATGATGGAGTCCAAAGAAAGCAAAATAAAACGAACAAGACAGATATATATGTACAAAACAAATATATATTAATGACAAACAGATTGATACAAGAATTACAAATACATCATTTAAAACATGAATAAAACGTTAGTGTCTGTATGGAAAGTTATTGTGTGTGTGTGTGTTGAATTGAAATGTCCGTACGGGTGAATTTTGTTTTTTAGCGTGTTCCCTGAACATGGAACACGCTGGTTGTGTATTAGAGTTCACATATTGGAGATGTTAGAGAAAGTTTTTCAGTACCTCGCACCACGTGCGAGTTTGCTGGCCCCAGGAGAGGCGGTTTTGGCCGCACGTGTGCGAAGCCGTGGGAAGAGCCGTGGAAAGAGAAAGAGGCGAAAGGTCAGCCCGTATTTATACTCCCGGGAGAGAGAGACCCCTGTTGAAAAGGGTTACGAAACGAAGAGGAGATAACCCGATATAAGAAATAACGTTGTTTAAAAAAAAAAACACTTTATAATATGAAAAGAAACTTTTAAAAAATATTTCTGGATGCAGTGCGTATTTGATCGAATATAGAGGGAATTGAGGGAAGGATAAAAGATGAATGCCATTCAAGATAACAGAAGATAACATTTGCCGTTGCATTTAAAGTTTTGATGATTGTAGTTTTCTGGGAAGCAAGTAAACAGAAGGGAGTTCCACTGTCAGAAAGTTTGAGAAAAGCAACTGTTGGAGTAGAAGCCGCGGTTACATTTAACTATTTCTACAGTAAAGTTGCCAATCCAGTAGCATGCTCAAATTCATGTAGTTGGGGAACCAGGGAAGAAAACGATATTTATTCTGTTTAATATACAGAAATGTGGCACAAGACCGAAGGGGGGGATTGGGGAAAGGACGGTCTTCTTCTGTCTTAACTATAACTTAGCTAGCTGCAAACATTGACCCAATCGAACGAACAATGTTCCTTATACCAAAACAAAACATTCATACGTACCTTTCTTACTACATCCACCATAATACCTCACTGCCTCCATGAAAGTACTAACCAGTCCACGTATTACAATTCGTTGTCTGTGGGAGGAGGGAAATAAAATAACAATAAAATAAGATAAAATAACAGGGAAGAAAGCTCGTCAGAGCAGTTGCCATGAAAATATTTTTAGAAAAGACAGAAAGAAGCCACATCACTTCTGTGAGAAAATGACTGAAGTCGAGATGCCAGATACAATCCTAAGAACAATCATGGCAATACACAGACTAACTACTCCAGCCATGTTTGGCAACTTATCTACAAGAAAGACAGCTCTTATTTGATACTGTAGAAGTCAATAGCAAACCACTCCACCGTCGTTCCTAAGAACAATCATGGCAATACACAGACTAATTACTCCAGCCATGTTTGGCAACTTATCTACAAGAAAGACAGCTCTTATTTGATACTGTAGAAGTCAATAGCAAACCACTCCACCGTCGTTCCTAAGAACAATCATGGCAATACACGATTTACAGAATGTCAAGCTGCTGGGCAACATGGGCAACCAATTTTATACCACTTTCCACCCTTCATTTTGATTTTTTAAGTATGAAGAGATACTTTGTTGTGCCGGTCAAAATGTCTCCTGCTAAAACTGGTCTCAGAGTAACTGGCAGCTTGCAGAATTACAGGATTAATGTCTGGGTTGGCATCACTTAGTTGGAATGTCACCAAATTGATTCACCTGATTAGAATTATTAAGAATTTAATTTCGTTATAAACGATATCTTTCGATACTGTGAATCTTCAATGGCAAAGGTGATTATATATTTACAGTAGTAAGCGAGATTGAAAATTTTTACCGCTGATTCTTCCTCTGTAAATACTAGCAGCTAATTTCAGATATCAAAATCAAGTGGTTCCAAAACGGGGCAGTTTACCCGCCTGTTCTTTCTACTGGCTAAAACTAGCAAAAGACAAGAAAAAAGTTAGTTCTTTCACTCATTGTCATCAAAATCTCATATTTCCATGCAGGATTTCAACCTCCCAAATCTTTTTCCACAAATCTAATCTGACCTAAGGTTGGTTTCTTCAGTTTCTCCAACATTTTTTTGGTAATTCAATTCAACATTCAGTACCATAAAAAAAAATTTTTTTTTGCTTTTCATCAAGTAGTCTACCAGATTTTTGCCAATTTCTAAAGTCCGTATTCTCATATAATTGCTACATCATTGATTATCACCGGAAGGAACATGGCACTTAAAGAGAACAAAGGTTTGACACTCAAGCAGAATATAGAGCAATAGAAATTCTGACAGATTAATTACACCATTTATTCTAAAGTAAGAGTGGAAGTGACTGTTTAATATCATTGGCCTTTTGATAATCATTAACTTAGTCATAGAAACAAATGAATTTATAAATATTGATGGAATTTTAATCATTAATCATCAAGAAAGTTACTAGATTTCCATTCCTGCAATACTGGAATTTAAGTGTGTTTTATCATATATAAGCTAATTAATTATATTTCAGTTTTAATTATGATTTTAATTTTCATTTATTTCGTTTTATTTTAATTAGTGTTTTATACTTTATTTTTTGTCTATATTTGTGATATGAGATATTGTAACTATTTATACTATTTACATTGTTCAGACTGTTGTCCTCATCTTTATTGTCATATTCACAGTCTATATTTCTGAGATGCGGTATTGTAACTATTTACACTATTTACATTGTTCAGACTGTTGTCCTCATCTTTATTGTCATATTCAGAGTCTATATTTCTTAGATGCGGTATTGTAACTATTTACACTATTTACATTGTTCAGACTGTTGTCCTCATCTTTATTGTCATATTCAGAGTCTATATTTCTTAGATGCGGTATTGTAACTATTTACACTATTTACATTGTTCAGACTGTTGTCCTCATCTTTATTTTCATATTCACAGTCTATATTTCTGAGATGAGGTATTGTAACTATTTACACTATTTACATTGTTCGGACAGTTGTCCTCATCTTTATTGTCATATTCACAGTCTATATTTCTGAGATGAGGTATTGTAACTATTTACACTATTTACATTGTTCAGACTGTTGTCCTCATCTTTATTGTCATATTCAGAGTCTATATTTCTGAGATGAGGTATTGTAACTATTTATACTATTTACATTGTTCAGACTGTTGTCCTCATCTTTATTGTCATATTCACAGTCTATATTTCTGAGATGAGGTATTTTAACTATTTACACTATTTACATTGTTCAGACTGTTGTCCTCATCTTTATTGTCATATTCACAGTCTATATTTCTGAGATGAGGTATTGTAACTATTTACACTATTTACATTGTTCGGACAGTTGTCCTCATCTTTATTGTCATATTCACAGTCTATATTTCTGAGATGAGGTATTGTAACTATTTACACTATTTACATTGTTCGGACAGTTGTCCTCATCTTTATTGTCATATTCACAGTCTATATTTCTGAGATGAGGTATTGTAACTATTTACACTATTTACATTGTTCGGACAGTTGTCCTCATCTTTATTGTCATATTCACAGTCTATATTTCTGAGATGAAGTATTGTAACTATTTACACTATTTACATTGTTCAGACTGTTGTCCTCATCTTTATTGTCATATTCACAGTCTATATTTCTGAGATGAGGTATTTTAACTATTTACACACTGTACATTGCTCAGACTATTGTCCTCATCTTTATTGTAATATTTACAATTTCTCAGTTATTGTACACTCCAACCTTCTTCAGGATCTGTCGATATTTCTCTGATGAGGTATTGTAAAAATTTACACTATTTACATTGTTTGGATTGTTGTCCTAATCTTTATTGTCATATTCACGATGTTTTGGCCGTTGTATGCTCCACCTTCTTCAGTTGATATACATTTAAATTTTGAATCAAACCTTTGATTTTGTCCACCAGAGTAGTTTGTTCTAGTTCCATTTGCTATGCATTTTCTGAATATCCCAGTTTTATTTCTCTCCTTTCAGTAACTCAAGTCTCAAAGTTTTTGTTCACCTCTGATGTGGCCAGGTATTGAACTCACAACTCTTTGGGTCAACTCACTGGATTACTTCAACCAATGCTTTTAACCATTGGAATTGTGAGTTCAATACCTGACAACAGAAGAGGTGAACAAAAACTTGGAGAATTGCGTTAAATAAAGGGAAATAACTGAAAGTGAGATATTCAGAAAAGGCATGGCACTTGGAACTAGAACAATCTTCCCTGGTCTTTGAAATAAACCGTTTGGTTTGAAATTCCAATTGGAATTGGAGTAAATGCAGTGATTGTAATTTTGTAAGTTGTAATTTTGCTTAAATTTTTGAGATGATGAATTCTCATTATTATATGCTTTTCTGTTTGAATCAGGATACTCATTTTGGTTTTTATACACACAACGTTTCAGCCACTGTACTACACAACCTTATTCAGGTGTCTGTTTCACTCAGTGACCTTTTCTGAATTGTAAACAAAACCCTTTATTCAATCCACAGGATCACTTCTTCATTTTCCAATATCCCTACTTTATTATTTCTAGTTTATTCATAATTTTTTCACTTGTCCATTTCTTCTACTAAAACACAAATCTTTTCCATATTACTGAGACCAGGAATTGAGCAGGAAACCAGATATGCTTTAACATACATTTAATCCAATAGGCCACATGTCTCAGAGTTGTGAGTTCAATCCCTGTGTTGGATAATGCAGAAAATTTCTTAATGGAATGCTTGCCAGATCCTCCAGAAATTACACCAACAGACAACATGTGATCTACTGCTTTACTTCCCAAGGATAATTCCCTGATGATGAGGCAGGGACTATGCTGATGACATAGGTATTCAGTTAGGATGAGAATGATCTTGAATAGAGAATTAGCATACTCTGCCAAGTGTTCCAAGAAATGAGACTCAAGATAAACCTTTCCAAAGCCAGAATCTATGGAATTGGAATAAAAGCAGCGATGGCACCAGTCCTGAAGCCATCATAATTCAGGCTGTGGAATTAGCAAATACTAAACACATCAAATACTTCAGGAGAAAATGGCATTGGACATAGAATAGGCTCTGCCAGAGGTTGTTTTTTTTTAAAGCGTTTCACCCCAAGCAAGGTGGGAAGCCACTAGCATGCAAGGGGTTACAGAGAGTTGGAGCAAGAGCAAATAGGAGTGATAGAGGAAAGGATGAAGAGAAGAATAGGGGATGGATTACGGCAACTGGAGGTGTCGATTGACATTACATTTGAATAGTTGGAGATTATAGCTATCAGGGAAACAGGAAGAGGGGAGGGAGTTCCACAAGCGAGAGGTGCGAGACATGAAGCTATTGGAATAGAAGAGATGGCTACATTTAACAGTTTTGACAGTGAAAGGGTGAGAGCGAGATGCCAGCCTGGTAGAATGCTTAAATTCATGAAGTTTGGGAACCAGTGAAAGCAGCTCCTCGGAGCAGTTACCATGAAAGTATTTGTAAAAAAGACAGAGGGAGGCAAAACATCAACCTGAAAACTTGAGTCATATTCGTAAATATCTTCATCAGATTGAGAATTTCAAAAAGATATCATGCATGGTGCCAAATCCATTCAGAAATATCTAAACTGTCAGCTGTATTACAACCCGTTCCTGACATCAATGTAGGAGAAGGTTTTCAACAAGTGAAATTGGTAGGTGTTAGCAAAGGTCATTTGAACATTGTGCTAGAGATTTTACAAAAGGGAACTGGTGCCCAAATACCAGAAACCCTATCATTTGAGGAAAACCAAGAGCAGCAACAACTAAAAAGGATATAACATGCAATGCAGACAGGAAATAATGACATAATCAAGATGTTAACAGTCCACACCACTTCACATAAAATCTGAGGAACGAAACTCACATCAGTAGGGGAAAGAGCAATAACAGCAGCTGCGGGAGTTGAGAACCGTGTTTTCCTAAAAAAAAAAATGTTTCAAGTGAAAGATTTTATAAATATCAAACACTCGTGTTACTGATTGCTTGGTCAATGAATATCAAATGATTCCTTGTAGAGAAATGGCTAATGTTTTTTTTTTTTTTTAAAGCTTTTCACCCCAAGCAAGGCTAGAAGCCACTAGCATGCAAGGGGTTACAGAAGGTTTGGAGGAAGAGCAGATAGGAGTGGTAAAGGAGAGGATGTGGAGATAGATAGTGGATCGATCAAGGCAAGGAGGTTACAGAAGATTTGGAGCGAGAGCGGATAGGAATGAAAGGGGGAAAGGATGTGGAGAAGGGAAGTGGATAGATCAAGGGAACTGGAGATGTCGATTGACGTTACACTTAAATAGTTGGAGATTGTATTTGTCAGGGAAACAGGAATAAGGATTACCATTACTATTAACATGCATATATATATATATATATATATATATATATATATATATATGATAGAAATTGTATGGAGGATTTGATAATTATAAAAATCAGTAATTCATTGAGTCTGACTCAATGAATTACTTAATTACTTCTAATGCTTCAGTTTGAGTGGCTTGGTGATAGTAGTCGTGGCTCCAGGGGAGGGCACAGTCCTATGGTTACAGAGAACTTCAGTTGAGTTCCACCACGGAATATGTGAGTCAGTGGCACTATATTGAGTCTGATTTGTTACCTCTTCATCACCGGGGCCCATTGGAACAGTTGGTATGATGTTTGTTTGATAACTCAACTGTCAGGGTTTCAATTCTCGGTAGTGGATGCTCACTGCTGATGAGTCCCAAATATAGGACGAAACGGCTGTCCAGTGCTTTCTGCATACAGTTGAGTTTTTTTTCAGACTCAATGAATTACATTTATATTTTGATATATATATATATATATATATATATATATATATATATATACACACACAAATAAGAGAAAGAACATAATGTGTAAAAATTCACAGCTTGTAGCATTTACTTTTTAAAAAAAGTTCTCAATACAAAGTAGTACAAAATATTTTCTACCATTGCCTGAGGAAGTGCAGTCATAGTATTGAAACATGGAAGCTTTTGTGTAGCGATTATTTTTTATTACAATCTATTCTCTTGATGGTTCTTGAATGGACTTTGCAGATGGAAGCCAGGGTATGAATGTTGGTACCATTACTGAGGGCCTGAATGATCTTTTTCCTTTCACTATTGCTCAGTTGGGAAGACAGTGGGGCTGATACAAAATGTTTTTAACCGGTTCTCTTTTTTGTTGAATAACTCAAAGGATTTTTCAGTGATTTTTATGAAAAATGATCTCAAGATGGCAAAATGTCTTAGCTGAAAACCTGGAAAAAAAGAAACACAATTAGTTTAGTGTTTTGTTAGATATTAAACATTTTGTGGGATCAATAATTATTCTGTTACATGATTGGGATAATTTTGCTTTTATAACCATTATATATATATATATATATATATATATATATATATATATATATCCAGGAGGATGCCATAGAAATAAGAATGAGACAACCTCTCCATCTGCTCGGTGACAGCAGTAGACAAACTGCAATAACTTTTGTTTCAGCTTAAGAGAGATTGATCTCAGTTCTCTGTAAATTGTGTCAAGCATTGATATATATATGTTTCCCATGCAGAGAACAATATATCACAAATATCTACAAATAAATTCAAAGCATAAAGAGGAACAAAGAAGAAGCGGACATCATGTGACCCAAGTGACTTATCTGCACCAAAGGGAGATAAGCGCCTTCTCTATACTTACACATCAAATGAAAACAATTTTATGACTAGAATATGGAGAAATATATTAGGTTGAGTTATAAATAATTTCCATTTTTGTTTAGCAACTTTATTCTTTGAAAAATGAAGGCCAATTACATTTTATCCAATTATATATTCACCATTATTTGCAATGACTTATTGCAAATTATCAGGCAGATCTTTGAGTGAAATTCTGCAGGTTTTGTTGGGAAAATGTTTTCAACAAACTCTTGAATCTGGATTTCATTAGAGAACACTTTCTTCATCAAAGCATTTTGAAATGCTCATAAAAAAGTAAATAATAACTTAATGCAAAGTCAGGGGAATATGGCGGATCGGGTAGAACAGACCAACCATGTTCCAAAACTCCAGCTGAATTTTAGTATAAAAAACTCTGAAAATCTTTTCAATAGCATGAAACTATAAAATGTCAGTTTTTGATGTACTTCTTGATTATAATGTAGGGAGCTGGTAGGATTTTGTTTACTGCAAACTTTAGAATAAAACAAACAGAATGGGATATATATTTATTTATTTGCTTTAGATTGAGTCCTTTGATATTAAGTGTAGCAAAATGTTTATTTATAAGGTGGACATTGATAGAAGTTTGGAGAAAGTGGTAGTTTTGAAGTCAGACCATACTAGTGGTAGTAGTAATATTAGAAATAGATCATTGTCAATCTGCTGTGTTTTTCTAAACAGGGCAGAAATATGACCACTTAACTACTTCATGTGTTATTTACATTGTTTGGACTGTTGTCTCGTCTTTAACATTTCAGCCGTTGTACACTCTGGCCTTCTTCAGGTGATTGGAATTTTGAATTGAACCCTTACTTTGTCCACTAGATTCATGTGCCATGCCTCTTCCTGATGTCTCAGTTTCTCCCTTTAATGCAAATCTTCAATTTTCTGTTCACTACTGCCATAACCAGGTATTGAATTCAAATTCTTTGGATCAAGTCACTGGATCCAACCAATGCTTTTATCCCCTGAGCCATCTGTCCTTGAGTATATCAGTGTAGGAATTTTACTTATGTGTTATGCATTGTCAGTTTTTCCACAGTAGCATCTTTTGTTATGTCAACACTTGCCATCTTCTAGCTCAGAGGGGTTAGCTTATATCCTTTGACCAGGCTCCGAGGATCTGGTGTGAATATTGATTTTGGTTAACATCAAAAGTCTCTTTGTGTTAAGTATTTTTGATTAGCCAAAATGATTTTATTTTTATGCATTCCTTTCTTTTTCATTTTGTTTATAATGGAAGTTTTATGCCAAGTCCGCCTGATTTTTGTCAGATTTCAGTCAAAAAATAGTAGGTTCTAGTCCCACAAACTTCCAGCATTTTTTAGTTGGGTCCAGTTTTTCTATCTTCCCTTTTTTTATTTGAGTGTTGCCTTCTCATTAGTTGAGAGAAGTATAGAAAGAGAAGTTTAACGAGAGAGAGAGAGAGAGAGAGAGAGAGAGAGAGAGAGAGAGCTAGAAAGAAAGACATAAGGGTTTTAAAGGAATGCAAAAATACCTTCTTTCAATTAGAATTCTCCTTATTTTTTGTTTATATATTTTCTTTTTAAGTTTTCTTTTAATTCAGTTTTATTGAGATTCACTACAATAAAATCAATCCACAAATTAAGATTGTCATTGAAACAACACCAAATTTTGTGTTATATTATAGATTAATGAATCTCTCTACCTTATAATAACACAAAATTAAATGCCACACCTGGTATGGTCCCAGTATGTCAGCTGTCATAAACAACCCTGAACCTTGTCCTTTTCATATTTCTTGAATTGGTAAACATCAAATAAGACCAATCCCATAATTCTAACTCAATCAGTCAGTCAGTTAGTCTGTGAAAGTAGCCAAGGAAATCTGGGGCAATGTATACTACCTAGCAAAAATTATATACAAGCATCTTGATTGCTTTTTGTTGATACTGGCGTTGATTAATTCAGGGAGACTAAGGGTATATTTCTAACAGGTGGCATACTGGAAGCAATGTCTTTCTGTATCTTATGTATGAAACATATATATATATATATATATATATATATATATATATATATATCTTATAAATTTAGTAATTTAAAAATATGGTTCCATGGCTACACAGGAATTACCATGTTTCAAAAACAGAAACTAAAAACTTCAAATTCAAATATAGAATTAAATTACAGTCCCTAGTCCTGTTTCATTTTCAAGCAAATTTTGAAATAATTTATTTTGAAATTTACTGAGTTTTATTATTATTATTATTATTATATATATATATATATATATATATATATATATATATATATATATATATATATATATTATATACACACATATTTAATGAAACGTGCATGAAAGAAGGATTGCTGCCTAAATACACATATATATATATATATGTATATATATATATATATATATTATATGTATGTATATATATATATATATATATATATTATACATATGTATATATATATATATATATATATATATATATATATATACATATATATATATTATACATATATATTATATATATATATTATATACATATATTACATATATATATGTATATAATAATAATATATATATATATATGTATGCAAGGTGTGATGTTTTTAGTTTCATGCATACATGTTGTTTGTTTTGGATGTTTTTTGACTGCATAGTATAGTAGGGTCAGTTGGGCACCATCTTTGAGAAAAAGCGTACCAAGTTTGGAAACGGCATGCTGTACTGCTTGGCATTGGTGCCAGAAGCTCCAATCTGAACATCTCAGTGTGTTTAGGTGTCAATCTGATGACTGCTCAGAAAACTCACTCGGGTCATTCTGATAAGAAAATAACTCCCAAATTTGTTAGTGAGGGCCTCAGACTTAATACAGAGGCCGACATCATGCGTCTTGAGTAGGTAGAGCTAACCTAGGTGAAGAGGAAGGCTTCTGGAAGACCCTATGTCTGGCAACAGGACTCTGCACCATGTCACACAAGCAGGAGAACCCAGTCATGGCTGTCAGACAATTTCTGCAACCACACCACCCCTTACATCTGGTCACCTAACTCCCCAGACAATAACCCCCTTTATTATTATGTGTTGGGTGCAGTTGAGCAAGAGACCAACAAAACTCCTTGTAATACCAAAGATGAACTGAAGGCAATGATTATGACAGCATTCAACAACTTAAACAAGGAGACTGTCCAGAAGAGTTGCAGAAGATTCCAAATTCATCTGGAGGCCGAAGTTGAAGCCAATGCTGATTTTATTGAATAAATTTACTCTTTAGTTTTTAAGATATTTTTATGTAATTTTGGTAAGTATATCAGTTAAAATGAGATGTCAGTGTTATTTTCATTTTTGCGTAATTTAGACAATTTATTCATTGCATCCTGTATATATGGGAAAACAATATATAATTTTTTTTATATATCAGGAACAATTTTAGGGATAAGTAATATGACAAGCTGGAAATGAGTTTTGTGCAACATGTTTCATCCATTAGGACTTTATCAGACAAAGTTTACATTGATGCAGCTCCACATCATTTTTTTAACATGTGTTTTGTGTATATCATCTAGTCGATTTCATTTCGATTCTTTTTCTTTTTGTTTATGTTTCCATCAGTTCATTCATTAAATATATTATGATAATAGAAGATCTGCCAATATCCCACATTTTGATAATAGATCTGCCAACATCCCACATTTTGATAACAGTCAGTCAGTTATGTGCCATGAGTGATAAACGCTTAGGCGATCATGTATCTTTCGATACATGACTGACGAGACAGATTTTTTTCCTGCAGTAGGTTGCCATTTCTTTCTGGAGTAGACCAGTTTCTATCCAAGGCTATATAACATAGTCCATCCTGCTATTTACCCATAGCTGGGGGGAGAAGAAGAGGATTCATATCTTTCCCAAGTGTATTAGCATGTATATGAATGTAATGGATTTGACTGGAATTCGAACTCGGTTCTCTGATTCCTCAATCCAAGCCGCTATCCATTACTCTACCATGTCTCCTACTTATTTTGATAACAGATCTGCCAACATCCCACATTTTGATAATAGATCTGCCAACATCTCACATTTTGATAACAGATCTGCCAATATCCCACATTGTGGTCATAGATCTGCCAACATCCCATATTTTGATAATAAATCTGCCAATATCCCACATTGTGATCATAGAAGATTTAAAGTATACTGAAAGATCAAGTTTACATGTTCAAAACAAAAACAATTCCTGAATTAAAACAAGCAATTTCTAATAAATTTATCTGAAATTAATGTAGAGATGTATCAAATGGTTTGTAGAAGTGTTGCTGATAGCATTCATCATTGTAAAGGTGTGGATTTTGAAATTGTTAAATATTTTCTAATCATGAAAAATCATGTTTTGATGTGGCAATACTTATAAATGTACTTAACTTACTGTAATAAATAAATAAGTGCATTATTTTTGCTGAAACCTAATATATGATATAAGTATAGTTTTAAGCATCATGGGTGAGACGATAAATTACATCCACATCCTGGGTAATACAATAAACTACACCTGTGACAGCAAGCCTCTATGATCAGGAGTTTTTGAGGAGCATGGAATCACCTCTGAATTGCTGGTCTTCCCAGGTCCACTCTAATCCGAGGTGGTAGCACCTGTTAGGGTCCCAGCTATGGGCAAATAGTTAACCCACAAACACTATGAAAGTACAAAAATGTTTTAATACCAGCTATACTTTTTGTGAAAAATGTTTTACCAGAAATACATTTTTGAGAAAAAAAACTTACAAGCAATGCATTTTAGAACAAAAAAAATCTTACCAGCAATGCATTTTAGAACAAAAAGATATTATCAGCAATGCATTTTTGAAGAAATCTAAAAAAAAGAAAACCTCTCAGTCTGAAGAGATGAATATTAAATTATTCATGAAATAAATTATAACCAAGATGAATTTTTTAAAGTTTTTCTTGATGTATTATCTATCTATCTATCTATCTGTATATATATATATATATATATATATATATATATATATATATATATATATATATATATATGATAGAAATTATTAGGAGGATGTGATAATTATAATTAAGTAATATCATCGAGTCTGAAACCTCAACAGAATGCCAAAAGCACTGGACGGCCGTTTCGTCCTATATTTGGGACTCATCAGCAGTGCGCATCCACTACCGAGAATTGAAAGCCTGACAGTTAGGTTGTCAAGCGAACACCATACCAACTGTTCCAGCGAGCCTCGGTGATGGGGGGCAACATTCTATGGTTAGAGAGAATCTCAGTTGAGTTCCACCACAGAATTTGTGAGCAAGTGGCACTATATTGAGTCTGATTTGCTACCTCTTCATCACCGAGGCCCATAGAACAGTTGGTAGGGTGTTCGCTTGACAACCTAACTGTCAGGGTTTCAATTTTCGGTAGTGGATGTGCACTGCTGATGAGTCCCAAATATAGGACGAAATGGCCGTCCAGTGCTTTCTGCATTCTGTTGCGGTTTTAGATTCGATGATATTATTTAATTATATATATATATATATATATATATATATATATAATTCATTGAGTCTAGAATAAGAAACCTCAAGAGAATGCAGAAAATATTGGACAGCCATTTTGTCCTTTCTGGGACTCATCAGCAGTGGACATCCATTACCAAGAATTGAACCCAGACCATTACAATGCAACACAAGCAAACTCCGTCATGAATAGGAAACTAACTAGACTTAATATAATGCAACTACTCCTAATTCGGGTGGTGATACTCATCCAAGTATACATAACCCACTGGAACTGGCCCCAAGAGAAACATCTTCTTTCACCAGGCCACTCCCTCCAGAGCATTAAACCTGGATCAAGCATAGGCTGATATAGACAAAGATTGGAGATTTAATTAATTTCACATAATAATTTCTAGAATAAGAAACTTCAACAAAATGCAGAAAGCACTTTAAATAACCCATAAAAGGTTGGTAAATCATAAAAAATGAATCAAACAATCAATTATTAGAAATAAATGGAAAAGGTTACAAATGGTGTGAAAGTGATATTAAAGCTATTTGTAGCTGGCTGACAGAAACCCATTTTGTATCATTGAAATAGCAGTCAGTTACAAGTTCTCATTCAGCAACCAGTCTGGTCATTAAGTGAGGAGTGTATGGGAAATGGAGAAATGATTTTTTAAAGAAATGTTTGAAATGTCAGACATGATAGGTGGGGAACTCTGGAGAACATGACAGATGAAAGAGGAAAGCGTTCAAATGACTTTTCTTGGGAGGAGAAGGGAGTACTGTATGTATTTGAGGGGGTGCTGAGAATTATCTGGCTTTTTAGTCAGATTTTAGAAAATGTATCAGGCTAAGAATCCTATTATAATTTTTCTTTGTTAGTTTGTGCGACTGTTATGCCCTGCCACTGACTCATAAATAATGGACTATTCCATTTTGATTACATAGAAAGAGGTGTAAAGAATAGTTGGTTTCAGTGAGAAAAAGAAAGAAAAAAGGGAAGATATAAATGTTTACCATTTCCTGCCACTACCTCATAAATAATGGATTATTTCCTAAAAAGAGGAGAAAAAACACATGGTTTCAGTGAGAAAGAAAGAAAAAGAAGGAAAGATAGAATATCTGTCTATATTTCTGAGATGAGGTATTGTAATTACTTACATTATTTATTTTGTTTGGACTGTTGTCCTCATCTTTATTGTCATATTCACAGTCTATATTTCTAAGATGAGGCAAATGTGTTGGTAGAATAGACTGATCGGTAAGACATACGCTAAAATGGCACCAAAATTGTCATGTTCACAACATTTTGGCTATGTATCCTCCAGCTTTCTTCAGACTGAACTCTTTATTTCATCCACCATTGGTAGATTGGTTCCCAAAGACACATAGCAAAATGGATAAAACTGTTGGTTGAATCCAATAACTTGACCCTAAGATACCTGGTTCCTGCAATGGTGAACAAAACCTTGGAGAGTTGAGTTAAAGGTGGATAAGTGAGACATCAGGAAGAGGCATGGCATGTGGAACTAGAACAATCTACCACAGTGGAAAAAATAAAATGTAAATAGTGTAAATAGTTACAATACCTCATCTCAGAAATATAGACTGTGAATATGGCAATAAAGATGAGGACAACAGTCTGAACAATGTAAATAGTCTAAATAGTTACAATACCTCATCTCAGAAATATAGACTGTGAATATGGCAATAAAGATGAGGACAACAGTCTGAACAATGTAAATAGTCTAAATAGTTACAATACCTCATCTGAGAAATATAGACTGTGAATATGACAATAAAGATGAGGACAAAAGTCTGAACAATGTAAATAGTGTAAATAGTTACAATGCCTCATCTCAGAAATATAGACTGTGAATATGACAATAAAGATGAGGACAACAGTCTGAACAATGTAAATAGTGTAAATAGTTACAATACCTCATCTCAGAAATATAGACTGTGAATATGGCAATAAAGATGAGGACAACAGTCAGAACAATGTAAATAGTGTAAATAGTTACAATACATCATCTCAGAAATATAGACTGTGAATATGACAATAAAGATGAGGACAACAGTCAGAACAATGTAAATAGTGTAAATAGTTACAATACATCATCTCAGAAATATAGACTGTGAATATGACAATAAAGATGAGGACAACAGTCTGAACAATGTAAATAGTGTAAATAGTTAAAATACCTCTTCTGAGAAATATAGACTGTGAATATCACAATAAAGATGAGGACAACAATCAGAACAATGTAAATAGTGTAAATAGTTACAATACCTCATCTCAGAAATAGAGACCGTGAATATGACAATAAAGATGAGGACAACAGTCTGAACAATGTAAATAGTGTAAATAGTTACAATACCTCATCTCAGAAATATAGACTGTGAATATGACAATAAAGATGAGGACAACAGTCTGAACAATGTAAATAGTGTAAATAGTTACAATACCTCATCCCAGAAATATAGACTGTGAATATGACAATAAAGATGAGGACAACAGTCTGAACAATGTAAATAGTGTAAATAGTTACAATACATCATCTCAGAAATATAGACTGTGAATATGACAATAAAGATGAGGACAACAGTCTGAACAGTGTTCCTTTTCTTTATTATCTATGAATTGCCATAATTTTTCTTAATAATTTCACCCTATGCAGAGCGGAAATGTCACAGGGAATGAAAATGAATGAGAACACTGAAATAGGTAGGATTGAGGAAAAGATGAAAGATGAACATGATTCAAGAAGACCAAAGATGGTAATTGACATTGCATTTAAATTTTTGGAGATTGTAGTTATCAGGGAAGCAAGTAAACGGAATGTAGTTTCACAGGTGGGAAGTGATAGAAAAGAAACTGTTGGAATAGCAGTTGAATTTAGCCATTTCAACAGTAAAAGGGTGGGACCTAAATGCCAATCTAGTAGCATGCTTAAATTCATGGAGTCAAGCCACCAGGCACAAAAGCTTGTAAGAGGAGTTGCCATGAAAATATTTATAGAAAAGACAGAGAAAGCTACGTCACATCGGTGAGAAAGTGAGTGATGTCAAGATGTCCGGTCAGGATCGATTACATTACAGATCGTCTTTGGATTTTGTCAAAAATCTTGCGATGTACAGCAGAAGCACCAGACCAAATATGACAACAGGATTCAATGCACAGACAAATGGTAGATTTGTAATTGTGCAAAATGGATTCTGGCGAGAAAATTAAAAAAAAATAAACAGCTCTATCGCAGCTACAGGTAGTACATTTTTTTTAATTATCTCGCCCCAAGCAAGGTGGCAATGCTGCTAGTACATGGAGTAGGGCGTTACAGGGTGATAAAGTGAGAGAGAAGACTGAGAAAAGGGAGGATTGAGGAAATGACAAAAGATAAACGAGATTCAAGAAGATGGCGATTGATGTTGCATTTAAATTTATGAAGAATGTATGTGGGAGTGAAGCAAGTAAATGGAAGAGACTTCCACAGGCAGGAAGTGCGAGAAAAGAAACTGTTGAAGTAGAACTGGTGGTTGCAGTTAGCTATTTCAACAGTAATCAGGTGGGACCTAGATGCCAATCTAGTAGCACGCTTAAATTCAAGAAGTCAAGGCACCAGGGAAAAAAAGCTCATAAGATGAGTTGCTATGAAAATATTTGTAGAAAAGACAGAGGAAGCCACGCCATGTCAGTGAGAAAGTGACTGAAATCTAAATATCCTATTCAGGATCAATTACATTACTGATGCTTCTTTGGATTTTGTTAAAAATCTCAAAATGTACGGCAGAAGCACAAACCCAGATATGGCAGCAGTAGTCAGTGCACAGACAAATGGTAGGTTTGTAAACGTGCAAGATGCAGTCTGACAAGAAAAATTTTCTGGTACAACACTGTGGCCCAACTTTTCTTGCAGTATATGCAGCTACTTAGTGAAAAACATGAGGCCAAATTGACAGAAATAGTGTAATGGATTTCCATTGCCTCCTCAACGGTTTTGAATTTTGGAGTTGTCCTTCTCCTAGACTGGGTACCATTGCAGGCTAAAGAGCTCAGTCTACTGTGATATTTGACAATATTTATGGAGAGAGAAAAGAGATGGATTGATTCCTATTCTAAAGGCATTAGTGCAAAAATGGACATAACAGACTAGGCTAGAATTTGAACTTGGCTTGACAGTTCTCTCAGCACCACCATGACTCCACTGTTATATTGTTGTTTTATCCAATTCAACAGTTTGGCCTACTGTGACAAATCTTGATGTGGGTACTTCCATGATGGATCACTATGATAGTCTAATCTTCAACTACTTGGGACCAAGATATTTTTGTACAATATGCAGTGTCAATAGAATATCTTATCAGCTACTCAAAGGCAATTACTACTTTCATTGCGTTCATCACTATCCATAAATTGTCTGGAATTACCATCCAATTCATTGCCAGTGTAAAAAAAGACCCATGACAAAGAAATTTCTCACATCTTGTCAGCTGCACCTGGAGAAAGAAATTTCTCATGAGATATCTCAGCATCCTCAGAACAATCATTACTTTCACTGTAATCGTTACTTTCACTTTCACTTTTACTGAGATCATTGCCATTTACAAAAAAAAGAGACTTGTATAACTATCAGATTTATCACCAGGGTAAGAGGACCCAGGACAATGACACATGATATCTGTTCAGTAGCAGCAGGACAATTATTACTTTTAGTGATTCCAATATCTACAAATTGTCTTGAATCGTCCTCTATCCCAGTAAGAAAGCATAGAACAAAAATATCTCTCCTGAGATATTTCATCGGTTGGTACCAATTGAACAAGAAAAAAGTTTTGGTAAAAGTTGCACTGGTTGGAAGATTTTACTGAAAAAATAAAAAAATAATTTTAATAGATTATAAAAAATTTAATAAATAATAAAAAACATTTTTAAAGCTGAATGCACATATATGCCATTGATGGTAAAATCAATACGGCTTTCAGAAACAGAAACAATGATCGGAAATTTAGATGAAATCAGTGATAGCATATGCACTACAGTTCAAAAGTTTGAAGCCACCCCTGGTATTTTTTAAATTGGCCCCAAAAGTAGTTGTTTTGTAATTTAAATAAGAGAAAATTATACATGGTTAAAAAAAAAAGGGAGACATGATTTTTTAATAGAAATTTTCACTATAACAAAAAGAAACAATATGTATTTTATGATTAAATTTTGCTCTTGTCTAAATGTCCTCCTTTAGTCTTGATTACTGCAGCACAAATTTCTGGGATTCATTGCAAAAGTTTCTCAAAGTATAAGTTTGATAATTGATTTCATTCTTTTTACAATGACTCTATGAGCTCTTTTTCATTTTTTTCCATCTTCTGTCAAGTTCATTTCACGCTAATTCTGGGGGTGGCTTCCAACTTTTGAACTATAGTGTACACTATATAGATCATAAAAATTCAGAATGTAGGATTAATGCTGAACACTTCAAATACCTCAGTGCATGCATGTTACAAAAAATAGTATAGGAAATAAAAATGAGACTTGAGCGCTGGAGAGATGAAGCGTGAGTCTTCTTGTTAGGCATGTTGTAGTAGATAGATCAAGAACACAATTCCTTAAGAGACATGTGAATTCATAAATGATATTGGTTCTCTGGATTTGTGATTTTACATATATATATATTGGCTATATATATATATATATATATATATATATATATATATATATATATAATTACTTTAAAAAAATATGATTAAAAAATTAAAAAATAATTTTAAAAAAAACAATTAAAAAATTAAAAAAATAATTATAATTTAAGCTCTACTTCTGTATGGAGCACTGTTTTTAAAAATAAAAATAAAAAAAAAATGCTAAAGAACTTTACCTAACATGTTCTTTCTTATTTTTCTACATACCTATACACACACACTGGATTAGTTCTTGCATAGTTTAATCCAATGTTTCTACAATACTAATCCCATAATTCAATAACTAAACCTTACTTACTACTTATATTACTAAAAAAATATTCATTATTCTTACTATTATATAAATCTTCAAGTCTAACCTTATACGCTTAATCAAACGAAATTAGAAAAAAATGTATGTATGTTAACACCTCTACATATAAATGTAGTAAACATAATCACATGCACATACACGGACATACACTCATAAATCCTATCTCTCATTTACATTAATTTACTTTTACGAATTCATCCATTACAAAATTATCTCGTACTGTTTATTTGAAATTCCTTACCAGTTTTGTGATCTAGTGATTAAAATAATACAATAGCCTAATCTAAGTAAGAAAAAAAAAACTAACTGAAAAAAAAACTAATTAACTAAAAAGTAAACCTAAATAACTAAAAAAAAAAACCTTAACTACTCAATTAAGTAACATATTCACATTTACTATCTGTTAAATATTATCCAAAATGAATCTAGCCAATTAATACTAGAATCGCCACTCAACAATTATCAAACTGTGATTACTATGATGTGACTTTACATTCATAAGAATTAGGTATGGAAATGGGAATAAAAACCACAAATATGTAGGGATAAATGCCAATTGGTAATTGAAAGACAAAAAATAAAAAATTTCCATCCATTGAACCCCACTCCCACCTCAACCCCCATCCATACCAGTTGAATTACTCTGAATTTCTATTTTCTCATATATTCCTTTATAGATTGAAACCCTACCCTCTGTTTCCCTAAGTATGTTTGGGAGTTGATTTTTTTTTTCCCCTAGTTCTTCTATGACTCTGATCTCTTAAGCCAAATCCACTTGGAAGCAGTTAAAACTGCATCGGTAATGTCCTTCAGTGCTCTCACCCTTGCTGTACCCACTATGCCTGTTTTTGCTCAGGCTCTGCACAATGACTGTCCTGCAAAGCGCCTGCAACCAACTTCTACCAGATCATTATATATTCTCCATGACTTGTGCCAACATTGTTTGACAAGTTCTTGGTATTTGGACCTCTTTCTCTCATTTGCCAGTGTGATAAACTCCTCCTACGACACTGACATTTCCCAAATAATGCACTGCTTCATGTTGTCGGAGTTCAATATAAGATCTGGTCTGAGTGATGTTACGGCTATGTGTCTGGAGAACTTCGCTATCAACTGCCAATCATCTGTGGAAGATAACAGACTTGTTCTCTCCCTCCTCTCTTTCTCTATCTTTACTCCAGTTTTGATGAAGTTAATTTGATTCAACTTCTTTCCTGGTTGATGCTTATTAGTCCTTATAGCTTTAGTCACTTTCTTTGTAATTACGTTAAGGGCTTGGTCATGGCGCAAATTGTACCGACCATCACCCAAAGCTTTTTGGCAACTACTCAGGATGTAATGATCCTTTCCTTGCACATAGTTGGCAATTGGGGGTATCGCTCTTCCCCCACATATCCACGTTAGTTGGGCTCGGTAGAACATCATATACTGATTTGATAAGAAATCTAACCATGCTAAAATCTGACTGCTAGTACTCTGACCAGATAATTCTTTTCTGATCAACATTCTATAGTATCGTGCTTCTTCTACATCCACAGAGACTTCATCTTGGATGAGTTGGTGCCTTTCTTTGCCTTTGACAACATTGGTTTGTCGGCTGGGGAAAAACCCCTACCCGGCTTCGCCTTTAGCTATTGACCCCAGTATAGCTTTATGCCTAAGTCTCTCCTCCACCACTTGCAACTCTCCTTCAGCACTCCATTTCCTGCTAGAACTTGTCTGAATTCCAGCTGCTGCCACATTTGGATCTTTGGATTCTTCATACAACAGCCATTCTCTTGTTCTCTGAGACTTTGAACTCTTCTACAAGGCTACTAAAGGAGAGGTGCAATGTGTTGCTGTTACCATAGAGGGCCGCACCACTTAAGCATCTCGGCAAACCCAGTCACCTTCTCAACCGATTACTAATTGCTCTCATTAACGTTTCCACGGTGGTAATAGGAACATCATAGATGAGCAATGGCCACAATATCTGGAGCAATACTGCATGCTGGAAAAGCCATGCTTTGAAATGTCTTGGCAATCCTCATTTGTCAAGATCCTTCATAATCTGCTGGATAGCAAATAATGTTTGTGGTTTCATTCTTCTCTTTAAATTATATATATATATATATATATATATATAACCAAATGGATAAATATAGGTAAATGTGCGAACAAGCGTTCATATACAAGTACATATATATATACTCTATAGTGTAAGAGAAAACAGTGCTCAGTGTTAAATAACAGAGCTATTAAGAAATATATATAATATCTTACATGGATTGCACAACTCAGAGTTTCATAACATTTGTATCCGACAAGTGTAATGTTTTGGGTTAACACTGCTTTTTTTAATATTTCTGGTTATTGCTAGATATTTTATTGTTGAGGTGGATTATTGCTGTTAAAATATGTAAATGGATTGTAGTTTAAATTTGAATTTGAATTTAGGCTCAGATTAACATTTAAGATTACTGTTTT
Organism: Acanthosepion esculentum; assembly: GCA_964036315.1. NCBI lineage: Eukaryota > Metazoa > Mollusca > Cephalopoda > Sepiida > Sepiidae > Acanthosepion > Acanthosepion esculentum. Next base: position 75,741,866 of record OZ038493.1, on the reverse strand, counting down.
TCATGGAAAATAATAGAGTTGCCTCCCCTTGATTTCCAAATATTTTTTCTTCTTCACTCCTTTTGATAACTGTTATGAGGCCTTACCTATAACGACAGAGTGAACTCTTCCTAACACTATGTATACTACGCCTCTCAAGAGAGAGAGGGACGGATACGAGTCGAGCCGATAGTAGTTCACTCCAAACCAGACTGACAGTCGTACTAACACCTTCAACATCTTGTATTATTATTCTGTGTAATATATCTTTGTTATTTCTACTCTTGTGTTCGTGTTGTTCTTCCTTGGTCCTAATCTTGGACCATAACAATAACAACAGTGTCTCTTCAAATTAGAATTTATAATTCTTATTTCCAACCTTATTTTTAATCTTAAATGTTAATCTGGACCTAAATTTTTGCAGGTTATTTAAAGCCATAAAATATTTTTATATTGTAAGAATATTTATGGGAAGATCATAATGATTTAGTGATACAAGTCCTAAAATTAACCCATATCTGGAGATAGAAGAAGTACAATCATACATTTTACATATATATATATATATATATATATATATATATATGAGTGGAACATAAAATGTAGATCAGAATCTGACAGGATGATACAATAAAAGAACAAATAGAAAACATATCAATCAACATATTTGAAAAAGTGTAAACATTTTAGATTGATATATGCTTCCTATTTGTTCTTTTATTTTATCACACACATACACACACACACACACACACACACATATATATATATATATATATATATATATATTAAGAAATATACATAATACCTTGAATTGTAGTATAAATTTGTATTTGAATTTAGGTCCAGATTAACATTTAAGATTAAAAATAAGCTTGGAAATAAGAATTATAAATTCTAATTTGAAGAGACACTGTTGTTATCAAAAGGAGTGAAGAAGAAAAAAAACATTTGGAAATCAAGGGGAGGCAACTCTATTTTTTTCCATGAAAATTAGTAAAGTAATTAATAATATTAATACTAATAAACTAAACAAAAGTAGTGATATCAATAATAATAGTGTATGCTGTGATAAAACAAAATGAAATTACTAATAAATATAAAAAAATACATGTCAATGAAAATAAGATAATATAAAATAAATCATGTGACCTAATAATTTTTTCTTTTCGGATGATAAATTATATAAAAATTGTCCAATTTTTCTGTTTTTTCCGAGCACTTTCAGCTATACATTTAGCCATTTTCAAGGTTGAAATTAATTGTTAACAAGAAATAGATAGAAATAATTCTCGAGAAATTGTATAAAAAACTAAATTAAAGCACCTTGTCTGTCCTATTCAATGAAATGTACATGAAAGAAGGATTGCTGCCTAAATACACAATATATACATACATACATACATACATACATATATATATATATATATATATACACACACACATATATATATATATATATATATATATATATATATATATATATATATATACCAAGAACCCTAAACATGTACATAAATAAGAACATATGCAAAAGACATATCCATATATATGCATATAGATATGCATGTGAATATATAACTTCCAGTATATCCAAAGTATATATCTAACCTGTAAGTATACAGTTTACTAGCACCTGTACTCAATGTGCATTATTTTACATAATGTGCATTATTTTACACACACACACACACACACACACACATATATATATAGTTAAATTCCCAGATCAATTCTGTGGACAAGACAGATTAGTATAAAAATCTCTTACTATAAAGGTAATTTACATTAACCAGAAAAAAGGCTTGGACAGAAGCGTCTATCTTTTTAAATTTGGATTTCTAATGTAACTATAACAACAGATATATTTTGATTTCATTTTTGCCTTGAAAAAGTCAGAAGACGAAACGCGGCGTCAAAATCTAAGATTTTTCCAATTGTCATTTTATACCATACATATATATATATATATATATATATATATATGTATATATGTGTATATATATATATATATATATATATATATATATATACATATATATATATGTATATATATATATATGTATATATGTGTATATATATATATATATATATATATATATATATGTGTGTGTATATATATATATATATATATATATGCGTATATATATATATATATTTATATATATATATATATATATATATATATATGTATATATATATATATATATATATATATATATATATATATATATATATATATATATATCTATATATATCTATGGTATAAAATGACAATTGGAAAAATCTTAGATTTTGTATATATATATAATATATATATATATATATATATATATATATATATATATATATATATATATATATATATATGTATAAAAGGAAGAGGTTATAGTAGTTCCAATGAGAGAAAAGTGTATATATTAAAAAGAAGAGAGAAACCACAGACATTTTTGGTTGTAATGTGGATTTTAAAAAAAAATATTATGCTTTATTTTCGATATATATATATATATATATATATATATATATATATATATATATATATATATATATATATATATAGGCCAGAATAATTGAGTGGATTTACATAGAGAAAGAGAGAGAAAAGGGAAAGAAGAGTCCATTAAATTTTCTATGAGTGCAAGGTTTTCAGTAAAAATGGGCAGATGATTGAAGTAATATAAATGCTCCCTGATAATAAAAAACTAAAAAAAACCTCAGCACTTGTCACATCAGCCACTGTTAGTGGTGGTATAGCTGCAAACAGGGAGATCCGATGACTCACTGTCCACTATTAATGAATGTAGGACTGACTTAAAAAGAAAGAATACAATGTCAGCTGTGTCACCACAGCTGGAATCTAGGATTGAACCTATATCCTGCAAACACTGTGGACAGATCTGCACGTCCTGCATTGGACTGTACAGCTAACAGCAAGCCCTACAGCAGACTTGGAGATCCCTTTTCTTAGATCAAAGTCAAAATAAGAAGAAAAATTCTAAGTGAAGCTGTTTGGATCTTTGAAAGCATGTAAAATAATTGCATGTAGAAAAACCAAGAAATAAATTTTATTAAATGAATTATTATGAAATGCAAAACTATGAAGTTTATTTTTAAATTCAATAACAATAATATGACATTATTTATAACTCAATATACATTGATTCAATATATTTTGATTCAAAAGAACTATATCTCAGGCAACTTTCTCTTATCAAATTACAACATATGCTTTCTAATTTTAAATTTATAAATTCTATGTAGTGTTATCTTTCATCTTCCAAATCAAAGCCACTTTTCTCATCACCTATTAAATTCTGTTAATTAACTGAACATTATGGTGTAACCTCAATTAAGTAGGCATTTTAAAATCATATTTTATGTGCCTACCGAATGTGATCGATCATGGCTCACCACAACTTCCTATCCTTTTTAAAATTTATCAATGTTTTTCTTTTTACTTTTCCTTCCAAGTCCCTGTTCTGCCATACACAAGCGTGTAAGGTATGTTACGGTTTCCTTCTGCCTCTCTAGCCATCAGTATGTCCTTTGTCAGATGATCAAAGCCTACTTTTCTCATTATTTGATCCAAAAATGTCACTGTCTCTAAGTACCAATGTCCTTTTGTTTCTTTAAAAAGTCCTAGTTACTCACATTTTCAGTCCATTGCATTCTCAGAATCCTACTGTAGTACATCATCTCTGCTGCCATAAGTCTCTTCTTTATCTGTAAAGGAAATTTTCGAGCATTCACTGCAGTATAGAAGGATTTATATTGCATAGTTCTTTGTTTCTAACGAAATTCTTTCTCTTTCTTAATACTTTGTTTAGATTTTGAAAGGCATCTTCTATTATTCCAATGCAACTTCTGATTTTGGTGTCATATTTCCTGTCCCCTTTTAAAATAATTTTTCAGATTGTTAAGTTTCTGTCAGTCAGTTATGTGCCATACGTGATACACACTTAGGCGATCATGTATCTTTCAAAACACGACTGATGACATTGATTTTTTTCAGCAGGGACATCTCCAATTTGTAGCACTCATCTTGGACTCTCCTTCTTGCTAATGACCATATATTCAGCCTCCTTCCAATTGATAATTAATCCTTTCTTCTCACTTTCTTTTACTACCTTGTCCAGGTGTTTCTACAGCTTTCTTAATTAGTTTTCTCTTTCTTAATACTTTGTTTAGATTTTGAAAGGCATCTTCTATTATTCCAATGCATCTTCCGATTTTGGTGTCATATTTTCTGTCACATTTTAAAATAATTTCCAGATTGTTAAGTTTCTGTCAGTCAGTTATGTGCCATATGTGATACACACTTAGGCGATCATGTATCATTTGATACATGACTAACGAGGCAGATTTTTTCCAGCAAGGACATTCCCAATTTGTAGCACTCATCTTGGACTCTCCTTCTTTCTAATGGCCATATATTCAGCCTCCTTCCAATTGATGATTAATCCTTTTTTTCTCACTTTCTTTTACTACCTTGTCCAGGTGTTTCTACAGTTTTCTTAATTAGTTTTCTCTTTCTTAATACTTTGCTTAGATTTTGAAAGGCATCTTCTGCAGCTTTCTTAATGATCCCTTGGGAACAAACTGAGTACATATGGAGAGAAATTACAAAGAGAAAAATATAATACACAGGATGGCAATAAAGTCACTATAAAGCATAATAATGAAGCAAAGGAGTGAAGTGGGTGGCTTGCCGTTCGAACAGTATCGGTGATTAATTTACTATTGTGTACCAAAGCATTTTATTGTTATTAACCAAAATTAACCAGCACCATTTTAATAATAAATTTCTCAACTGATTAATTGCTTTGTCTTAATTGTTATTGTAAGTAACTGTATTGTGATTTTGTTGTCACCCTGTGTGTGACACTAAAATAGACTACTTTCTTCCTACTAACCAGAAGACTACTAATATACACTACAGAGATTCTCCTATAGGTATCTAGCTTTACCTACAAATCTACCTTCTGAAATAATTGCTCATAACTTCAAAGACATTGAAATTAAGACCGCCCCAAGCACATCTTCTGTCATAAATGACATGATTAATAAGTACAAACAATGAGAATAATAATAATTATTCGAATGGTGGTATATTTTCAACCCAATGTAACAAATGTGATAAAATTTATATAGGTGAAACAACAAAGTTTAAAAAATGTATCGCGATTCAAATTATTTAATCAAGAATTTTTTTATACGACCTTTTCT
>OZ038493.1:75594158-75734158 GCA_964036315.1 Acanthosepion esculentum | reverse complement strand
ATATTACTTTTGTTCTCATATATATATATATATATATATATATTAGTGTATAGTTATTGTAAATGATCTCACATACAGGGTGGCAATAAAGTCACTATACAGTTACTTATAATAAAAAAGTAAAGATATGAAGCAGGTGGCTTGCAGTTCGAACATTATTGGTAATTAGTTAACTATTGTTTACCATAGCATTTTATTCTTATTAATCAGAACCATTTTAGTAATAAATTTCTGAAGTGTTGATGAGTTGCTTTATCTTAATTGTTACTGTAAGTAACTGTATAGGGACTTTATTGTCATCATGTATAAGCATAAATTATATTCTTAATTATAAGTGTTCACTATTTTGTGGAATGAATATACGTACTTTAGTTTTTCTTACAATAACTTTTTTTTATTTATTTTATTTTTCTATATCAAATCACTATAGTTATATAAGAGTATGAATCAAAAAGTAAGTCAGTTAGTTTTATCATATGATAAATAACGTGTGTGGTGAGTATGAAATAATAACTCCCATTACCCACTCCCTTTTATTATTTTATTTATCAAATTTATTTAATTTTCCCACAGATTTCCGCATACATATTATCATTTTAATAAACACAATAGACTCTGATATATATATATATATATATATATATATATATATATATATAGGCTTCATGTATGCATGTCCCTCGATAAGCCTGATAAGCTGGCAAAGTCATTTATCAACTTTAGTGTTTGTTTGGACGTTTCAAACATTTACTTTCAATAAAGCACAAAGCTGAATAATGAATCATTAAAAGCATAATTTACAAATCTGAAACCTATTCCCTACATACATATACCTCAACTACTACTCAGGCATATATATATATATATATATATATATATATATATATATATATATATATATAATTAAGTAATTCATCAAGTCTGAAACCTCAACAGAATGCACTCTCACAGAATGCAGAAAGCACTGGACGGCCGTTTCGTCCTATATTTGGGACTCATCAGCAGTGCGCATCCACTACCGAGAATTGAAACCCTGACAGTTAGGTTGTCAAGCAAACACCCTACCAACTGTTCTACGGCCTCGGTGACGAAGAGGTAGCAAATCAGACTCAATATAGCGCCGCTCACTCACATTATTCCGTGGTGGAACCCAACTGAGATTCTCTCTAACCATAGGAGTGTGTCCCTGGGAGCCACGACTACTATCACCAAGCCGCCCCAACTGGAGCTATTAGAAGCCGGATCAAGCAATGATATATAAGTAATAATTAAGAGGATTTGATAAATATAATTAAGTAATTCATCGAGTCTGAAACCTCAACAGAATGCAGAAAGCACTGTCACAGAATGCAGAAAGCACTGGACGGCCGTTTCATCCTATATTTGGGACTCATCAGCAGTGCGCATCCACTACCGAGAATTGAAACCCAGACAGTTAGCGAATCAGACTCAATATAGCGCCACTCACTCACAAATTCCGATGATTACCAAACTTTTAAATCCTATTGCACAATTTGGCAGATATGAGAACATGGCCAGTGCATACTACCCCCAAATCCTGTATTGAGGGGTTGGATCAAGCTTAATTGAGGTTCCTAGGCAGTGCTTTGTGACTCTCTCTATCTTATTGAGATTTGCCTTTTTCTACCTATGTTTATATTCATTACAAATAAAGTAAGCACAACAGACTATTAAAGGATGAAAAATCTTTGTGGATTTTTACATCATTCAGGGTCTTTTTTCCATCCAAATTCAATATTTTTATTCATGATGTTGAACGTTTTAAAATTATTCAATTTTCTACAAGAAAAATCTCGACTTGATATTCAAAACTGCCACAAAACATTGATTTATTTAAGATGGAATGATCTATTACGACATGTCTCTAATTTGTCTGGGAGTTGACTTCTTCATTATAGACAGGTGATTCTAGCACTTGACACCTTAGGAAAGTCTCTGATAATACCATGGGTTAACCCAAGACCTGTGAGTGAAATTGGTTTTCAAACTGTTCAGAAGCCATCAATGGTTGTGCTGGCATGAAATCACAAGTCATTGTGACCGAGGTTTTGAGCATGCTGGCCTAGTTAAAAAAAAATTGATCCCGTCAGATTATGCACTATCTCCCAGAAACTGTAACTACGGTCAGCTCAGCATAGTTGCAGTATAAATCACAGGTGTGATTTGAGCAGGCAACTGTAATAGGGATCTACTACCTGCACTGGTAGATGGGTATGCTTGGAAACAAGTAGCTGGCCATTACATACACATATAAATATATATATATATATATATATATATATGTATGTATGTATATATATATATATATATATTATAAATTGACTGATTTAAAGTTAATTTATAATATTTATGCTCTGTAAGTTTACATTGAGCACTGTTTTGTAAAAATAAAAATATCAATAAGAACACTGGATTATATATCTTACTGTTTTTTCTTTTTGATTACAATATATATAAATATATATATAAATTTACATATTTAGATATATATATAAATTTACATATTTATATATATATATATATATATATATATGTATTGGAAATTTATGTATGTATCTTGGAAATTGATATATATATATATATATATATATACTGAACACTAATATTATCTACCTATATATATATATATATATATATATATATATATATATACATATATATATATATATATATATATATATATATATATATTTAGTTTATGAAAAACTAGTTTAATTCATATGGGTAGACCCAAGGAGGATAAAATCATGCTAGACGTAATGAAACAGCCTGTCGCCTCTAAGTGTTGACTTCAATGTTCACTTTTATATATACATACATATTTATGTATACATATATATATATATATATATATATATATATATATATATATATATATATATATATATATATATATATGAATTGATGTAAGTAAAATGTTTGTCATTTAGCTGACTGGTGCTATCTTTAGCATCCTAACTCCAGAGTATCGTAGACGGACCCTCCCGGTATCATGCCATCCACTCGTATTTATTAACTGGTTCTAAATTAAAACCCTGACGCATTTCTAATGTGTCAAGAATTTCATATTTGAAGTTAGAATCAGAGGCGCAATTGTCAGTCTGCCTGATGATTGCACCTAGCCTGAAACAGCCTGTTGCCTCTGAGTGTTGACATCATCGTTCACTTTTATATATATATATATATATATATATATATATATATATATATATATATATATATATATTATAAAGAGATAATCATGTAAAGAATTAATCAGTAAAGTTAATGTAATTAATGACAAAATCTCTTGTAATCAGTAATGTTAATGCAATTAATAGTGAAATCTCTTCACTAACAAATCTAATAAAGCATTAACCTAATAACTATTCATTCAATGACATAATCCTTATGCTTAAAATTACATTAACTTTACTGATTAATTCTTTGTATGATTACCTTTTTATAATATAATATATATACTGGACTATTGTATGTATGAAAAACTGATCTGCAGTACAAAATTCCTGGAAAATTACTTAGACATTACTCAAATAATTGAACCATTTTTTTCTATGTCACATTAACTGGAAAACACTTACAACAAAAAATTGCGGATTTACCACATTATTATATTTTAAAAAATGTTCTCACCTGAAATATTTAAAATACAACTCTGGCATTGTGACACTGCACATTCCAAAATTATGTAACCATTAATAAATACCACATCGTTAAAAAAAATATCTTTGAATGTGCAATACATTTATTTCATTTTGGAGTTACTTGAAATGGGAAAAATGTTAAAACCTGATGATGAAAATGTGAAAATTTTCAAAAGTACTAGTGCACTGGAATATGAAATCCATATTGCAATTTTAAACATAAGGATTGCATCATTCAACGTCAGGTTAATGCTTTATTAAATTTGTTAGTGAAAAGATTCCACTATTAATTACATTAACATTACTGATTAATTCTTTGTATGATTACCTCTTTATAATATAATATATATACTGCACTATTTAATATATATATATATCTATATAAAAGTGAACATTGAAGTCAACACTTAGAAGCGACAGGCTGTTTCATGCTAGACAATTGCGTCTAGCATGAAACGGCCTGTCACCTCTAAGTGCTGACTTCAATGTTCACTTTTATATTTACACACGCTCTATCTCTGATATTGAGCACTTTATATATCCCACCATTCGCCCCTTGCATGGAGTATTGCTGCCATATATGGTCTGGAGCCCCTGCTGTTTGCATCAGGGTTCTTGATAAGATCCAGGGACGGATATGCAATGTAATTGGCCCTGATCTGTCATCTCGTCTGCAGTCGCTCTCTCACAGACGTGCCGTTGCCTCACTCTGTCTTTTTTACAAATACTTTCACAGTAATTGCTCCGATGAGCTACTTTCGTTGGTTCCCAGGCCTCATGAATTTAAGCGTCCTACGAGGCTGGCATCCCGTTCCCACCCCTTCACCGTTGAAACTGTTAGATGTAGACGTCTCTTCTACTCCAATAGCTTCATGTCTCGCACATCTCGCCTGTGGAACTCCCTTCCTTATTCCTGTTTCCCTGACAAATATAATCTCCAACTATTTAAGTGTAGCGTCAATCGACATCTCCAGTTGCCTTGATCTATCCACTTCTCTTCTCCACATACTTTCCCCTTTCATTCCTATCTGCTCTCACTCCAAATCTTCTGTAACCCCCTTGCCTTGATCGATCCACTATCTTTCTCCACATCCTCTCCTTTACCACTCCTACCTGCTCTTCCTTCAAACCTTCTGTAACCCCTTGCGTGCTAGTGGCTTCCAGCCTTGCTTGGGGTGAAAAGCTTAAAAAAATAAAATAAAATAAAATATAGCACACCTTAAGAATATATTTTTTCATATATATATATATATATATATATATATATATGAAGAAATATAGTCTTAAGGTGTGCAATATTTATGGGATAAAGTGCTCAATATCAGAGATAGAGCGTGTGTAAATATAAAAGTGAACACAGAAGTCAACACTTAGAGCCTCTAAATGTTGACTTCTATGTTCACTTTTATATATATATATATTTATCATTTCACTCCAAGAAAGGTGGTAATTCCACTAGGATGCAGGGGCTTATAGAGAGTGAAAGCAAATGAGAGGACTTCGGTGAGGAGAAGTAAGGAAAACGACAATAAAGGAACAGGGTTCAGAGAGACATATGATGGTGATTGATATTGCATTTAAATTTTTTAATATTGTAGGTGGCAGGAAAACAAGAAATCAAAAGGGAGTTCCACTGGTGAGAAGTGCGAGAAAAGAAATTATTAGAATAGAAGAGGTGGTTGCATCTAGCTATTTCAATGGTGAGTCCAAGTTGACAATCTTATAGCACTCTTAAATTCATGTAGTCAATCAAGGCTTACTCAACCACTATGGGACCTGATGTACAAAGACAATGAGTTCACTATATGGTAAATTTCTGATCAGTTCTCGTCTCAACCATTTCTCAAAATTAGTATTTCAATGACCTTGTTGGGGACGTGTAGAATGTATTAAGTTTCTTTAACTAGAGTGTTGGAAATTATCAGAAGGATTTGGTTGTTAAGCTGGTGTGTTCTTGACATTCATCCTCAACAATAAAATGTTTAAAATATGAAACACAACAAGGCAATAATTCAATTCGAATAATATGCACATTTATATACAATTAAACAATATTTACAATAATGTTTTTGTGTTGTCAAAATGTTGGTGTGTTTAATGTTGTTTTGTATTATAATATCCGGATTGTTCTAGCGTTTCAATATATTCGTGTAATATTACAAAGTTATGTTAGATTGATTTTTCGGTAAATTAAATGTTAATTTAAGGTTCAACATGAATGTGTATGCAATTATTTACGTACTGATTTTTGGTTAAGTCAACTGAAGTTGCGTACCCTTAACTGTAGTTAAGGTTTTAGTTCGGTCGTAATTTCTTTACTTAATTAGTAGTGAATATTTTCTTGTTCACTTTACGTAAGCAAAGTTTGTTTAAAGTTCGAAAATCTTTCTTGGTCACAGAGGATTATTCGAGCCAGTTGTCGTTGAGTCAGTGATGTTCTTTTTGCGCGGGAAAGTTATTGTTTCGAGTAGCGTAGTTTTGTCTGGCATCTCTCTGTGCTCGATCCGCTGACTGAGTTGGTCAGTCAAAAATCTTCCCTTTATAAGTTCTCGGGTATCAAAATCGGCTCAGAGAATTTTGGCGCAATTTACTTCTTTTCACGTGAGCTTTCGAATTTTCGAGCTGTAAGCCAATAGAATTCTCTGATCGGAAATATGAAGTTTTCATTGGATAAGCTTAATTTTACGTGGGTGTAAAGAATAGATTGTTCCCACAGCAGGGGTGTTAAAATAACATGGACGATTCCACAACCTGATGCCAGAATACTAATTCTGAGATGGGGACCGTTCAGAAAACTTTTCAGCACCTCCTTATATGTAGAAACCATTTTATCCAAGAGATTAAAAACTGACAATAATATGAAAGTAATTTTATAATTCCATCATGCTTATAAAATATCACAAAATTTATGTTCCTCTTTTGTTTTCTTATTTATGCTTAATACTTCCGACATTATTGTCTCTATGTAGCGCCCTCTTCTGGTGATGTAGGAAAGGCTAAAACATCAGCATATATATTCGTATATATGTATTGTGTTTTTTTTATTTATGTGGCCACACAAGACATATACACACATTATTTAATGTGTGCTTGTTTATGTCCATATATGTGTGTGTGTGATTGCATTTGCATGTTTCCACCTGCTTTTAGAAGCTGACTGCGTCTTTCTGTTTGGTTTCTGTTTTCATGTGTTTGCCTAGGAAATGAATTTGCCACTTCATCTCAACTTCATTCATGATTTATGATTTCAACATCAAATAATCAACATAATCACTTTGCAGCTAATGAATCAGGCAATTTTATTTGACTGGCATTTCCTTATTAGTCAAAAACGAAATCCAAGCTGGCAGTGAGATGACTGCAAGTTGGTAAATACGTCTGCGTGCTTACATTCATTGCATTAACAGTCGATCGTTACAGATTTTTTTTGTTGCTTTAGCTGAAGAAAAATCGACTGTTAGTCAAAAGCAATGATGAAGTTCACTGATCCAGAAATATATAAGGTCCAGAAAATCATCCCGTCATTTGATATTAATAAAACTATAGCTTCTTACTCCATTTGACGGTAATCCCCATGAGATCCATTTGATATTAAAACGAGATCATTGAATCTTTACTCCACTTTAGGATAAACCCCATGATACCCAGTTTGTGTTTGTTTTTATCAATGTCCACATTATAAAAGGCTCAAAAGTCACCCAATGTAGAGAGCCACTAAAACAGATTGTTGTATGAGTGTTAAGGGTAAAGGGTAAGAAGTGCAGCTCAATTCCACATACAGACAAGAAAATAAATTCCTACTACAATACCTACAACTGCAATATAAAGTCTAAGAGGGATACTGAAAATGTTTGTTGTGGGATCAGTAACAGTAAGGCGCATAGTTTATGAGAATATGGGTAAAAGAAAATGGTTAACCTTAGACTTAAAGCAATTGAGTTTGTAGTGGTGAGGAAAACAAAAATAAACAAAGTCTAACCTACCAAAACACCTCACAACAACACAGCCTTTCCAGATCAATATAAACTCCTAAATAAAATATCAGAGCTCAATTCCACATACAGACACAAAAGCAAATTCCTACTACAATATATAAACCCACAATTCTCTTGCTAGATCAGTTACGATTGAATAGTGAGTTTGATCTTCACTGGGTTTCCTATACTTTCGTCCTTGTGCTACATCTAAGCAAGGCTCAGAAAATCTCTATACAGCCATGTTATATTACCTAGTAATCTCCCTTAACAGAACTCTCAAGAAGTAAGGAGTAATTAACTCCCTTAGTTACTACTTATAACTAACTCTCTTCAACTGCTAACCATCATGGAATAAACATGTGTCTGGCTTTGCTCGTTGTCTTGTTTTAATGCCTAAGGCAACCAGAAAACAAAATATGATGTCAGAAGTAAAGGACTAAAAAACAAAAGAAAACAGAACATGGACCTCGAGTAACAGGATTTGTTTAAAAAAAAGTTTCTCGGTGAGTGAAACAAATATACTTTAAACAAGTATATGACAATAGCACATGTGTCATTTTTCATTAAGGTAAGAATTTTCAAAATTCTTGTTGGACTGTTTTCATGCTCACACCTTGACATGGCAACCTCTCATGCTCCACAACCAAGGATTAACTGGAATAGTCCCAACCTAGTGAAGGAAATGGACAAATTCACAAGAAAATTATATTACATTTCAATGGTCGAATCTGTGATGCTAGTGACACCAAAATTAGCTGCTTATTAATTTGGGCATGGGATAAAACCCAAGAAATCAGTGAGTCATTTGTCTTTCAGGAAGATGAAGAGAGAAATGTGGAAAGCTATATAAAAACTTTAAAGCCTTCATGAAGCCCAGGTTGAACTTTCGAATCTTCCGCCACAAACTAATGAGATATCAACAATAGGCTAGCAAGTCGGCACACGCATTTCTCAAGAGGCTTCAGCTACAAATAAAGTTATGTGAATATGGCCAAAGATTTGAGGAGACCATGTTGGTGGATCACATATTCAGAATAAACCTAAAATCAATGCAAAAAAAAAACAACTAAAAGAAAGAAGGGATTTTAAAATGTCATCAGTTCTAAAAGCAGCAGAAACGGTGAAGCTATGACCAGACGACGGGAGGCTATTCGTGCTCTGACAGAAACAACAACCACGCATGCAATTAATAACAAAATTGTGAGAAAATGCATATAGTGTGGTACAGAGCAGGAGACTGGACAATGCCCTGCAAAGGGTAAAACGTGCATGAAGTGCAAGAAAATTGGCCTCTTTGCACGTGCGTGTCTCTCAAGTGAAAAAAGAACAGAAACAAAGATAACTAATAAGTATATATATATATATATATATATATATATATAAATGAACATAGAAGTCAACACATAGAGGCGACAGTCTGTTTCATGCTAGTGCAATCGTCAGGCAACCTGATATGTGTAATAAACACTATTAATAAAAAACAAAAAGCCAACACTCAATAATAGCACCTCAGTTGCCTGACGATTGCATCTAGCATGAAACAGACTGTCGCCTCTAAGTGTTGACTTCTATGTTCACTTTTATATTTACACACGCTCTATCTCTGATATTGAGCACTTTATCCCATAAATATAGCACACTTTAAGACTATATTTCTTCATACTTATATATATATATATATATATATATATATATATATATATATATATATATATATATATATATGGGTGTACAATTTTGAATGAATTTTAATTCTTCTGACTTCATCTTTTATTCTTTCCATCTTTTGGTTAACAAAGCAGATAAATTATTCAGACCTAAGCAAAATTAAACAGTTTCTGAATAGGCGATGTCAGTGAAGTTAACTGACACTCTTGTGTTCGCCATCTTGTTCCAGTACCCATGAAAATCAACTGTTATGAGATGCAATACCAAAAGAATGACAAGAGGTGCCAGAACATACATATAGTGACACAACAGACCAGCATTGATGACGGATACACCAATGACATGTATTTGCACGTGGTGGAAACAAAAAACACAGACAGAGCAGTGTGGTACCTAATAATGCAAAAGAGGCATGCATAAAACCGAAAGTGGGAAACAGAGAAAAACAAATGGAGGTAAATGCCAAAATTGATACTGGAGCTATGAGCAATCTCCTACAATTCGAGGTATTCAGAATACTACAGGGTATGCAACTAGAACAGATTCCAGTATGCCTAGTTGCATTTGTGGGTACCATTTGGGGTACCATTTTGGTGCATGTCTCCTCAGAGTGGGGCACAGGGACACATTCACCAGTGTCACATTCCACATGGTGAAGGTGAACAAACCAATGCTGATAGGGCTACAGACGTCCAGAAAACTGACATTCAAATTTGTAGTACAAGTACAAGACCCTAACATAGCGGAATCATGGAAAGATAAAAATAAAAAAACCTGTAAAAAAGCAGTAGAATTACTGCCCAAATTAAATCTCAAAAACAGTTCCTAAAAGAATTCTCTGACATATTTGATGGAATAGGATGCCTACCAATAAACACAAATCCTAAAGTACCACCAGTCGTGCACCCACCATGGAGAGTCCCAATATCACTGAGGGACAAATACAAAGCTGAATTGGACTCCCTTGAGAACACATGATCTAACGATAGTATTTTAGATGTTGTTTAAAAAGGTTTTTTAACTATATCTAAAGAAATTTTTTAACTATTGAAATATTTATACAGATTTAAAATACCCAAGTCTATACTATCGTTAGATTTACGTTAAAAAAATTCAAACACAGTTGCATTCCACATCACGTGACGTCCGCGTCTCGCGACGGACGCTACTTGTAAACAAACTCCCAAATACAGTTATTCAATTAATTTCTGAGGAAGGACCGAGGTGGTCTGAAATATCAAATATATAAAAACATATAAATAAAAACTTTCACAAAAAAACACCCAATTTTTTTCTTTTAATTTGCAACTTTTCAGTTGTTTTATCCATATTATATACATATCAAGAAAGTATACGTGGCTTCTCATTATGCTATACAGTGTAACCCGGATATAAGAGAGATGTCGGGAACGGATAATAATTCTCTTATATCCGGGTTTCTCTTATATCCGGGTTTGGTCTATTATATATACATTAACACAGGCTCTAATTTGGGACCAGATTAAATCTCTCTTATATCCGGATTTCTCTTATATCCGGGTCTCTTATATCCGGGTTACACTGTATATATATATATACATATATATACACACACACACACACATATGAATGTGGGCTGAAAAATTCTTTGACTCATTGTGATGGAGTGATGATGGAACTGAAATCTTGGATGCATTAATTTCAACTCTTTTTATTAATAACTGCATTATTTATTTCCAGGTAAACTGACATCTGACTTTTCAAAGAAGACTGTTCATCCAGTTGTTCAAAAAAGCCATCAACACCAGATATGACATCATCATCATCACTGTGATACCAGTTCCCAGTAAAGTATTTTTTTCCTGTTGGGGAACAGATAGGATGAATAGGGAGGGTGAGAAACCAGTTCAAAGCCACAGTCATACACAGTAGCCATTGAAACCAAGGACTTGAGCTGGAGCATTGTCCTAATGAAACAAGACCCCTTTCAGCAATTTTCCTAGATGTTTAGCATCATTAGTACTCTCCATTGATGGTGTGGCTCTTTTCTTTCGGGCTTTAGTTATGTGAATTTTCACATCCTTTTCAGTAGAATTTATCTCACTTCCTAGGTATGTAAATGATTCAACAGATTTTATTGATTCACCAGAGACAGTTTTTATTGAGCCTTGCTGGTGAATTAAGCTTTAGAGCCATTGACATAAAGTCCAACATTGTTGGCAGCATTTGCTAGATTATGTGGCATTGGTGTTTGCAGTGATTGCTAGATCATCTGCATTGTCAATATCTGTCTACCTTTTTGCAGGATATAACCTTGAGAGTTTTGGTGATGAAGTAAAACTAAGATGATTCCCAATAATGCAAGTTAATTAAATAATAATGAAGAAAACTGGTTGAAGCCTATGAATTCAGTTTTAAATAACAAGCTTAGACACTAGGATTTTAATTAATGTCCAGGTAGTGGCATCATACATTAACATCATCTCTACTGTGGTTTGAAAGACTCTCTGCTTGTGGTTGTCTGGTATATTTGATTTCCAGATTACATCCATTTTATTCAAGATGGCTATGCAAATTTTCACATCCTTTTTAGAAGAATTTATCTCGCTTCCTAGGTATGGAACAGATTCAACATATTGATTCACCTGAGACAATTTTTATTGAGCCTTGCTGGTTGAAGCTTATGAATTCAGTTTTTGAGGTATTGACATAGAGGTCAGCATTGTTGGCAGCATTTTCTAGATGATGTAGGAGAACTGTTACATTGGTAATGGTGCCTGCAGTGATTGGCATAGTCAATATCTGTCAAATTTTTGGCAGGATATTGACTTGAGCCCACCCTCATATATATATATATATATATATATATATATATATATATATGATAATTATTTTCAGATAGAGTTTATCTATGAAGGAACAAAATTATATATATATATATATATATATATATATATATATATATATATATATATATATATACATATATATATATATGATAATTATTTTCAGGTAGAGTTTATCTATGAAGGAACAAATTTATATATATATATATATATATATATATATATATATATATATATATATATGTAAGCAAATGTGTGGATGTAGATCCGACGGTATGATGAAAATGTGGAAAAGACAAAGCAAAATCCAAACTCACATATTCAGATTTTGCTTGGTCTTTTCCACATTTTCATCATACCGTCGGATCTACATCCACACATTTGCTTACATATATATATATATATATATATATATATATATATATATACATATATATATGATAATTATGTTCAGATATATATATAATTTTGTTCCTTCATATATAAACTCTATCTGAACATAATTATCATATATATATGTATATATATGTATACAGTCGGGTTTCGATCCTAGCTAGAGGCAACCAGACATCTAGCCACACTGATGAGCTGTGAAACAGCAAAACAGTCTGTCTGTGGATGACAATATATATATATATATATATATATATATATATATATATATATATATATATATATATATTACAATAGTTTAAATGTGACTAATTTTCTGAATGATATTATTGTTGGTGAATTTGTCGAGTTTATTTTACTGGCTACGATCTTTTAGCAAAAATATATTTTATAAGTGAAATTATATCAAAAGAAAAACAATTTCACTTTAATAGTCATGCTAAAAATGTGAAATTATAATGGTAATGTCTGGTAATAATTCAATAGATTTATCTGGCCCACTGAGGCTGATGTGCTGTATGACCAGGAAATTTGGAAATTGCTTGAAAAGTAAATCAATGGAACTTAATAACTACATATCATCATCGGCACCCACTCACATCTACTTGTATCAGGATGATTATCCTCTCATCATATTATCTTTCTGGTGGTGGTGACAAATATGGCCATGAAAGAGCAGCCTACTCCTGAAGAATTGTCACAGAGGAGTGTGGGCGGTAGACACGGCTGGGTGAGTCAGTAATATATACATTTAAAGTATATATACACATATATATTTATTTATTTCTGTCAAAACAAGACAAACATGTTGATTTTGTCAAGGAGTTCATACTTGATAATATCAGAATGAGGCATGGCTGAAAACCATAGGTTGGGTTAACCCATGCCTTTTAAGTGAAATTCAGTTGACAAAGCTGTTTGGAAAACGTGGATGCTTATGCTATATAAATAGTTATGATTGTAATCAAGCATTTGCAAGTGGATCAGTTTTCAGCATTAAATAACCCATGAGGGTGCTGATATGCCATTAAACAAACCAAATAAACAAATCTTTCGATATCAGATATATGTTTATTCATTTACTGTTACATATACTTAGATTACATATTCAGTGATGACCACTAGCCTATCAGTGGTAGACGTGGCAAAACAGAAGCCATATTGTTTATCTGAGAGCAGGTTGTGAGAAGTATGAAGTGTAACTACTTCAGCATTGATGAGAGCCTTGAACACTTTGCTGAAAAGCGATGAGAGACTAATAGGATGATAATTTGAGGGGTCCTAGTGTTCTCCAGAATTCTTAAAAACAGGAACTACAAGAGGAGGACTTCCAACAAGCTGGAAAGCAGGAAGCAGTGAGGCAATTGTTGTAGAGTTTAGAGAGAACTGAAGCCAGTTCAAGAGCACATTTCTTTAGGATGATGGCTGAGATCCCGTCACCTTTGCTTGCCTTGTGGGAGTCTCGTTTGGAAATTATGTCTGAGACCAGTGATTGGGTTATGCGCATATCACTCAGTAGAACCTCCATTCTAAAGTAAATCAGGTATGGGTACTCTAGATGAGTCAAGTGTTGAGTTGGAAGAGAACTTCTTAGCAAAGGATTCAGACATATCTGCTGTAGATGTCAGGACTTCAAATTGATTGAATGGTGGAGGGATCGATGATTTGCTGTTGTTCAAAAATTGCAGAGCTGCCAATAGTCTCCAGAACTGAACTTCTAAGAGGCCTTGTTTCATTCTATCAACAAAGAGCAACTTCACTTTTTTGAGGACATGCAGAGGCAAAGAGATGTTGCTCTGGTACAGCAGAAAGAAGTGATTCCTGTGGGCTATAGCAGTTGAGTATGGTTTCAATTGGTATTTCTGTGCTGCAATAACAGTTTAGATGCCAACTTTCACCCAGGAGAACTCAGAGGCATGTTTTTGAACAGGACTCAGATTGGATTTCTTTTTTCTTCTCCATTCATATCAACACTACTCTATCCATATTTATTTCTGACAGAAGACAAAAATGTATGATTAAAAGTTTTAAGGTTTTTAGTTACTTTGGAACTGATTATTTATCTTTATGACATAACAGAAAATAATATTAAATCAGTATTTAAATTTTGATAATAATTTCATGGCTTTATCTTCTGGTCTTTCCCCCAGTATCTGTTCTCTTATGGTTATTCTGGAGTTATTTCAACATCTTTCTTATTTTCTTTATTTTATTGTGACATTTTTAAAGCTGCTTCTTCTGTTGTGATATTCAAAATCTAATAATTCAGATATCTAGCATGCAAAAATTTTAAAGGCATATGAAATAATCACACAGAAAGATTATCAATATTCTCCAGGTAAATAATGTAAAAAATAAAAGGCTAAAATAATGTAGGGTTATAGATAGAACCTCACGTCTAGCAAATGGATAAGAGGTGAGAATTAGCCTGGACATGAGAAAGGGTTAGAATAAGATGTGCCACAACCAATGTCCAGACTCACTGGGGAAAAAAACATATTCCTAGATGGTAACCCCGCAAGGTCACATTTTCAAATTCATAGAAAAAGTGTTTTGACCCGTAACATTATTTCTTATATTTTGTTCAGTAATGAATTTCTTCCTTTATTCTTTATCTGTCAAATATTTATTTTTTAGCAACAACAATAATAAAAAATCTTCTCATACATTTAATGAACATTTTATACTTTCATTAGATTTATTCTTTTCTTATTTATTGATTCATTTCTGTTATTGCCATTAAAGTAATAATAAGTCAAAGTAGTACATTTGATAACGAACTGTTTACTCAGACATAAAATGTAATATATATCTGGTCGTTCCTTGTCATGGTAGAGGGCTTAATTGTCCCAGTGAGCAAAAGCAAAGGTCAAAAATAAAATAAATAAAAATAAGAAAGCCAAAATACAATTAAAAATTTGTTGACATAGAAAAGTAGATCAAGATGTTTAAATGGAGAATTTTCAGAAATTCAGTGTTTGTTTACCAGGATTAATTGTATCTGTCTATATTTCTGAGATGAGGTATTATGCACACTATTTACATTATTCAGACTATTGTCCTCATCTTTGTCACAACGTTTCGGCCTTTCAGTATCTGTCTATATTTCTGAGATGAGGTATTATGCACACTATTTACATTATTCAGACTATTGTCCTCATCTTTGTTGCCATACTTATTACAATGTTTTGGCCTTTCAGTATCTGTCTATATTTCTGAGATGAGGTATTATGCACACTATTTACATTATTCAGACTATTGTCCTCATCTTTGTCACAACGTTTCGGCCTTTCAGTATCTGTCTATATTTCTGAGATGAGGTATTATGCACACTATTTACATTATTCAGACTATTGTCCTCATCTTTGTTGCCATACTTATTACAATGTTTTGGCCTTTCAGTATCTGTCTATATTTCTGAGATGAGGTATTATGCACACTATTTACATTATTCAGACTATTGTCCTCATCTTTGTCACAACGTTTCGGCCTTTCAGTATCTGTCTATATTTCTGAGATGAGGTATTATGCACACTATTTACATTATTCAGACTATTGTCCTCATCTTTGTTGCCATACTTATTACAATGTTTTGGCCTTTCAGTATCTGTCTATATTTCTGAGATGAGGTATTATGCACACTATTTACATTATTCAGACTATTGTCCTCATCTTTGTTGCCATACTTATTACAATGTTTTGGCCTTTCAGTATCTGTCTATATTTCTGAGATGAGGTATTATGCACACTATTTACATTATTCAGACTATTGTCCTCATCTTTGTTGCCATACTTATTACAATGTTTTGGCCTTTCAGTATCTGTCTATATTTCTGAGATGAGGTATTATGCACACTATTTACATTATTCAGACTATTGTCCTCATCTTTGTTGCCATACTTATTACAATGTTTTGGCCTTTCAGTATCTGTCTATATTTCTGAGATGAGGTATTATGCACACTATTTACATTATTCAGACTATTGTCCTCATCTTTGTTGCCATACTTATTACAATGTTTTGGCCTTTCAGTATCTGTCTATATTTCTGAGATGAGGTATTATGCACACTATTTACATTATTCAGACTATTGTCCTCATCTTTGTTGCCATACTTATTACAATGTTTTGGCCTTTCAGTATCTGTCTATATTTCTGAGATGAGGTATTATGCACACTATTTACATTATTCGGACTATTGTCCTCATCTTTGTTGCCATACTTATTACAATGTTTTGGCCTTTCAGTATCTGTCTATATTTCTGAGATGAGGTATTATGCACACTATTTACATTATTCAGACTATTGTCCTCATCTTTGTTGCCATACTTATTACAATGTTTTGGCCTTTCAGTATCTGTCTATATTTCTGAGATGAGGTATTATGCACACTATTTACATTATTCAGACTATTGTCCTCATCTTTGTTGCCATACTTATTACAATGTTTTGGCCTTTCAGTATCTGTCTATATTTCTGAGATGAGGTATTATGCACACTATTTACATTATTCAGACTATTGTCCTCATCTTTGTTGCCATACTTATTACAATGTTTTGGCCTTTCAGTATCTGTCTATATTTCTGAGATGAGGTATTATGCACACTATTTACATTATTCAGACTATTGTCCTCATCTTTGTTGCCATACTTATTACAATGTTTTGGCCTTTCAGTATCTGTCTATATTTCTGAGATGAGGTATTATGCACACTATTTACATTATTCAGACTATTGTCCTCATCTTTGTTGCCATACTTATTACAATGTTTTGGCCTTTCAGTATCTGTCTATATTTCTGAGATGAGGTATTATGCACACTATTTACATTATTCAGACTATTGTCCTCATCTTTGTTGCCATACTTATTACAATGTTTTGGCCTTTCAGTATCTGTCTATATTTCTGAGATGAGGTATTATGCACACTATTTACATTATTCAGACTATTGTCCTCATCTTTGTTGCCATACTTATTACAATGTTTTGGCCTTTCAGTATCTGTCTATATTTCTGAGATGAGGTATTATGCACACTATTTACATTATTCGGACTATTGTCCTCATCTTTGTTGCCATACTTATTACAATGTTTTGGCCTTTCAGTATCTGTCTATATTTCTGAGATGAGGTATTATGCACACTATTTACATTATTCAGACTATTGTCCTCATCTTTGTTGCCATACTTATTACAATGTTTTGGCCTTTCAGTATCTGTCTATATTTCTGAGATGAGGTATTATGCACACTATTTACATTATTCAGACTATTGTCCTCATCTTTGTTGCCATACTTATTACAATGTTTTGGCCTTTCAGTATCTGTCTATATTTCTGAGATGAGGTATTATGCACACTATTTACATTATTCGGACTATTGTCCTCATCTTTGTTGCCATACTTATTACAATGTTTTGGCCTTTCAGTATCTGTCTATATTTCTGAGATGAGGTATTATGCACACTATTTACATTATTCAGACTATTGTCCTCATCTTTGTTGCCATACTTATTACAATGTTTTGGCCTTTCAGTATCTGTCTATATTTCTGAGATGAGGTATTATGCACACTATTTACATTATTCAGACTATTGTCCTCATCTTTGTTGCCATACTTATTACAATGTTTTGGCCTTTCAGTATCTGTCTATATTTCTGAGATGAGGTATTATGCACACTATTTACATTATTCAGACTATTGTCCTCATCTTTGTTGCCATACTTATTACAATGTTTTGGCCTTTCAGTATCTGTCTATATTTCTGAGATGAGGTATTATGCACACTATTTACATTATTCAGACTATTGTCCTCATCTTTGTTGCCATACTTATTACAATGTTTTGGCCTTTCAGTATCTGTCTATATTTCTGAGATGAGGTATTATGCACACTATTTACATTATTCGGACTATTGTCCTCATCTTTGTTGCCATACTTATTACAATGTTTTGGCCTTTCAGTATCTGTCTATATTTCTGAGATGAGGTATTATGCACACTATTTACATTATTCAGACTATTGTCCTCATCTTTGTCACAACGTTTCGGCCTTTCAGTATCTGTCTATATTTCTGAGATGAGGTATTATGCACACTATTTACATTATTCAGACTATTGTCCTCATCTTTGTCACAACGTTTCGGCCTTTCAGTATCTGTCTATATTTCTGAGATGAGGTATTATGCACACTATTTACATTATTCAGACTATTGTCCTCATCTTTGTCACAACGTTTCGGCCTTTCAGTATCTGTCTATATTTCTGAGATGAGGTATTATGCACACTATTTACATTATTCAGACTATTGTCCTCATCTTTGTCACAACGTTTCGGCCTTTCAGTATCTGTCTATATTTCTGAGATGAGGTATTATGCACACTATTTACATTATTCAGACTATTGTCCTCATCTTTGTCACAACGTTTCGGCCTTTCAGTATCTGTCTATATTTCTGAGATGAGGTATTATGCACACTATTTACATTATTCAGACTATTGTCCTCATCTTTGTCACAACGTTTCGGCCTTTCAGTATCTGTCTATATTTCTGAGATGAGGTATTATGCACACTATTTACATTATTCAGACTATTGTCCTCATCTTTGTCACAACGTTTCGGCCTTTCAGTATCTGTCTATATTTCTGAGATGAGGTATTATGCACACTATTTACATTATTCAGACTATTGTCCTCATCTTTGTCACAACGTTTCGGCCTTTCAGTATCTGTCTATATTTCTGAGATGAGGTATTATGCACACTATTTACATTATTCAGACTATTGTCCTCATCTTTGTCACAACGTTTCGGCCTTTCAGTATCTGTCTATATTTCTGAGATGAGGTATTATGCACACTATTTACATTATTCAGACTATTGTCCTCATCTTTGTCACAACGTTTCGGCCTTTCAGTATCTGTCTATATTTCTGAGATGAGGTATTATGCACACTATTTACATTATTCAGACTATTGTCCTCATCTTTGTCACAACGTTTCGGCCTTTCAGTATCTGTCTATATTTCTGAGATGAGGTATTATGCACACTATTTACATTATTCAGACTATTGTCCTCATCTTTGTCACAACGTTTCGGCCTTTCAGTATCTGTCTATATTTCTGAGATGAGGTATTATGCACACTATTTACATTATTCAGACTATTGTCCTCATCTTTGTCACAACGTTTCGGCCTTTCAGTATCTGTCTATATTTCTCAGATGAGGTATTATGCACACTATTTACATTATTCAGACTATTGTCCTCATCTTTGTCACAACATTTCGGCCTTTCAGTATCTGTCTATATTTCTGAGATGAGGTATTATGCACACTATTTACATTATTCAGACTATTGTCCTCATCTTTGTCACAACGTTTCGGCCTTTCAGTATCTGTCTATATTTCTCAGATGAGGTATTATGCACACTATTTACATTATTCAGACTATTGTCCTCATCTTTGTCACAACGTTTCGGCCTTTCAGTATCTGTCTATATTTCTGAGATGAGGTATTATGCACATTATTTACATTATTCGGACTATTGTCCTCATCTTTGTCACAACGTTTCGGCCTTTCAGTATCTGTCTATATTTCTCAGATGAGGTATTATGTACGCTATTTACATTATTCAGACTATTGTCCTCATCTTTGTTGCCATATTTATTACAATGTTTCGGCCTTTCAGTATCTGTCTATATTTCTGAGATGAGGTATTATGCACACTATTTACATTATTCGGACTATTGTCCTCATCTTTGTCACAACGTTTCGGCCTTTCAGTATCTGTCTATATTTCTCAGATGAGGTATTATGTACGCTATTTACATTATTCAGACTATTGTCCTCATCTTTGTTGCCATATTTATTACAATGTTTCGGCCTTTCAGTATCTGTCTATATTTCTGAGATGAGGTATTATGCACACTATTTACATTATTCGGACTATTGTCCTCATCTTTGTCACAACGTTTCGGCCTTTCAGTATCTGTCTATATTTCTCAGATGAGGTATTATGTACGCTATTTACATTATTCAGACTATTGTCCTCATCTTTGTTGCCATATTTATTACAATGTTTCGGCCTTTCAGTATCTGTCTATATTTCTGAGATGAGGTATTATGCACACTATTTACATTATTCGGACTATTGTCCTCATCTTTGTCACAACGTTTCGGCCTTTCAGTATCTGTCTATATTTCTCAGATGAGGTATTATGTACGCTATTTACATTATTCAGACTATTGTCCTCATCTTTGTTGCCATATTTATTACAATGTTTCGGCCTTTCAGTATCTGTCTATATTTCTGAGATGAGGTATTATGCACACTATTTACATTATTCGGACTATTGTCCTCATCTTTGTCACAACGTTTCGGCCTTTCAGTATCTGTCTATATTTCTCAGATGAGGTATTATGTACGCTATTTACATTATTCAGACTATTGTCCTCATCTTTGTTGCCATATTTATTACAATGTTTCGGCCTTTCAGTATCTGTCTATATTTCTGAGATGAGGTATTATGCACACTATTTACATTATTCAGACTATTGTCCTCATCTTTGTCACAACGTTTCGGCCTTTCAGTATCTGTCTATATTTCTCAGATGAGGTATTATGTACGCTATTTACATTATTCAGACTATTGTCCTCATCTTTGTTGCCATATTTATTACAATGTTTCGGCCTTTCAGTATCTGTCTATATTTCTGAGATGAGGTATTATGCACACTATTTACATTATTCAGACTATTGTCCTCATCTTTGTCACAACGTTTCGGCCTTTCAGTATCTGTCTATATTTCTCAGATGAGGTATTATGTACGCTATTTACATTATTCAGACTATTGTCCTCATCTTTGTTGCCATATTTATTACAATGTTTCGGCCTTTCAGTATCTGTCTATATTTCTGAGATGAGGTATTATGCACACTATTTACATTATTCAGACTATTGTCCTCATCTTTGTCACAACGTTTCGGCCTTTCAGTATCTGTCTATATTTCTCAGATGAGGTATTATGTACGCTATTTACATTATTCAGACTATTGTCCTCATCTTTGTTGCCATATTTATTACAATGTTTCGGCCTTTCAGTATCTGTCTATATTTCTGAGATGAGGTATTATGCACACTATTTACATTATTTAGACTATTGTCCTCATCTTTGTCACAACATTTCGGCCTTTCAGTATCTGTCTATATTTCTGAGATGAGGTATTATGCACACTATTTACATTATTCGGACTATTGTCCTCATCTTTGTTGCCATATTTATTACAATGTTTCGGCCTTTCAGTATCTGTCTATATTTCTGAGATGAGGTATTATGCACACTATTTACATTATTTAGACTATTGTCCTCATCTTTGTCACAACATTTCGGCCTTTCAGTATCTGTCTATATTTCTGAGATGAGGTATTATGCACACTATTTACATTATTCGGACTATTGTCCTCATCTTTGTTGCCATATTTATTACAATGTTTCGGCCTTTCAGTATCTGTCTATATTTCTGAGATGAGGTATTATGCACACTATTTACATTATTTAGACTATTGTCCTCATCTTTGTCACAACATTTCGGCCTTTCAGTATCTGTCTATATTTCTGAGATGAGGTATTATGCACACTATTTACATTATTCGGACTATTGTCCTCATCTTTGTTGCCATATTTATTACAATGTTTCGGCCTTTCAGTATCTGTCTATATTTCTGAGATGAGGTATTATGCAGACTATTTACATTATTTAGACTATTGTCCTCATCTTTGTCACAACATTTCGGCCTTTCAGTATCTGTCTATATTTCTGAGATGAGGTATTATGCACACTATTTACATTATTCGGACTATTGTCCTCATCTTTGTTGCCATATTTATTACAATGTTTCGGCCTTTCAGTATCTGTCTATATTTCTGAGATGAGGTATTATGCAGACTATTTACATTATTTAGACTATTGTCCTCATCTTTGTCACAACATTTCGGCCTTTCAGTATCTGTCTATATTTCTGAGATGAGGTATTATGCACACTATTTACATTATTCGGACTATTGTCCTCATCTTTGTTGCCATATTTATTACAATGTTTCGGCCTTTCAGTATCTGTCTATATTTCTGAGATGAGGTATTATGCAGACTATTTACATTATTTAGACTATTGTCCTCATCTTTGTCACAACATTTCGGCCTTTCAGTATCTGTCTATATTTCTGAGATGAGGTATTATGCACACTATTTACATTATTTAAAACTATTGTCCTCATCTTTGTCACAACATTTCGGCCTTTCAGTATCTGTCTATATTTCTGAGATGAGGTATTATGCACACTATTTACATTATTCGGACTATTGTCCTCATCTTTGTTGCCATATTTATTACAATGTTTCGGCCTTTCAGTATCTGTCTATATTTCTGAGATGAGGTATTATGCAGACTATTTACATTATTTAGACTATTGTCCTCATCTTTGTCACAACATTTCGGCCTTTCAGTATCTGTCTATATTTCTGAGATGAGGTATTATGCACACTATTTACATTATTCGGACTATTGTCCTCATCTTTGTTGCCATATTTATTACAATGTTTCGGCCTTTCAGTATCTGTCTATATTTCTGAGATGAGGTATTATGCAGACTATTTACATTATTTAGACTATTGTCCTCATCTTTGTCACAACATTTCGGCCTTTCAGTATCTGTCTATATTTCTGAGATGAGGTATTATGCACACTATTTACATTATTCGGACTATTGTCCTCATCTTTGTTGCCATATTTATTACAATGTTTCGGCCTTTCAGTATCTGTCTATATTTCTGAGATGAGGTATTATGCAGACTATTTACATTATTTAGACTATTGTCCTCATCTTTGTCACAACATTTCGGCCTTTCAGTATCTGTCTATATTTCTGAGATGAGGTATTATGCACACTATTTACATTATTCGGACTATTGTCCTCATCTTTGTTGCCATATTTATTACAATGTTTCGGCCTTTCAGTATCTGTCTATATTTCTGAGATGAGGTATTATGCAGACTATTTACATTATTTAGACTATTGTCCTCATCTTTGTCACAACATTTCGGCCTTTCAGTATCTGTCTATATTTCTGAGATGAGGTATTATGCACACTATTTACATTATTCGGACTATTGTCCTCATCTTTGTTGCCATATTTATTACAATGTTTCGGCCTTTCAGTATCTGTCTATATTTCTGAGATGAGGTATTATGCAGACTATTTACATTATTTAGACTATTGTCCTCATCTTTGTCACAACATTTCGGCCTTTCAGTATCTGTCTATATTTCTGAGATGAGGTATTATGCACACTATTTACATTATTCGGACTATTGTCCTCATCTTTGTTGCCATATTTATTACAATGTTTCGGCCTTTCAGTATCTGTCTATATTTCTGAGATGAGGTATTATGCAGACTATTTACATTATTTAGACTATTGTCCTCATCTTTGTCACAACATTTCGGCCTTTCAGTATCTGTCTATATTTCTGAGATGAGGTATTATGCACACTATTTACATTATTCGGACTATTGTCCTCATCTTTGTTGCCATATTTATTACAATGTTTCGGCCTTTCAGTATCTGTCTATATTTCTGAGATGAGGTATTATGCAGACTATTTACATTATTTAAAACTATTGTCCTCATCTTTGTCACAACATTTCGGCCTTTCAGTATCTGTCTATATTTCTGAGATGAGGTATTATGCACACTATTTACATTATTCGGACTATTGTCCTCATCTTTGTTGCCATATTTATTACAATGTTTCGGCCTTTCAGTATCTGTCTATATTTCTGAGATGAGGTATTATGCAGACTATTTACATTATTTAGACTATTGTCCTCATCTTTGTCACAACATTTCGGCCTTTCAGTATCTGTCTATATTTCTGAGATGAGGTATTATGCACACTATTTACATTATTCGGACTATTGTCCTCATCTTTGTTGCCATATTTATTACAATGTTTCGGCCTTTCAGTATCTGTCTATATTTCTGAGATGAGGTATTATGCAGACTATTTACATTATTTAGACTATTGTCCTCATCTTTGTCACAACATTTCGGCCTTTCAGTATCTGTCTATATTTCTCAGATGAAGTATTATGTACACTATTTACATTATTCAGACTATTGTCCTCATCTTTGTCACAACGTTTTGGCATTTCAGTATCTGTCTATATTTCTCAGATGAAGTATTATGTACACTATTTTCATTATTCAGACTATTGTCCTCATCTTTGTCACAACGTTTCGTAATTCAGTATCTGTCTATATTTCTGAGATGAGGTATTATGTACATTATTTACATTATTCAGACTATTGTCCTCATCTTTGTCACAATGTTTCGGCCTTTCAGTATCTGTCTATATTCTGAGATGAGGTATTATGTACACTATTTACATTATTCAGACTATTGTCCACATCTTTGTTGCCATATTTATCACAACGTTTCGGCCTTTCAGTATCTGTCTATATTTCTCAGATGAGGTATTATATACACTATTTACATTATTCAAACTATTGTCCTCATCTTTGTCACAAAGATTCGGCCTTTCAGAATCGGTCTATATTCTGAGATGAGGTATTATGTACACTATTTACATTATTCAGACTATTGTCCACATCTTTGTCAAAACGTTTCGGCCTTTCAGTATCTGTCTATATTTCTGAGATGACCTATTATGCACACTATTTACATTATTCAGACTATTGTCCTCATCTTTGTCACAACGTTTCGGCCTTTCAGTATCTGTCTATATTTCTCAGATGAAGTATTATGTACACTATTTACATTATTCAGACTATTGTCCTCATCTTTGTTGCCATATTTATCACAACGTTTCGGCCTTTCAGTATCTGTCTATATTTCTCAGATGAGGTATTATGTACACTATTTACATTATTCAGACTATTGTCCTCATCTTTGTCAAAACGTTTCGTAATTCAGTATCTGTCTATATTTCTGAGATGAGGTATTATGTACATTATTTACATTATTCAGACTATTGTCCTCATCTTTGTCACAATGTTTCGGCCTTTCAGTATTTGTCTATATTTCTCAAATGAGGTATTACGAACACTATTTACATTATTCAGACTATTGTCCTCATCTTTGTCACAACGTTTCGGCCTTTCACTATCTGTCTATATTTCTGAGATGAGGTATTATGTACACAATTTACATTATTCAGACTATTGTCCTCATCTTTGTCACAACGTTTCGTAATTCAGTATCTGTCTATATTTCTGAGATGAGGTATTATCAGTTATCTCCTGTTAATTCCCCTTCAGTGACAGGACCCAAATATTGTGAATTCAATACCCAGTTAAGGCAGTGGAGAACTTTCAGAGGAGAATTAACAGGAGATAATTGATAACTGACATCCATTAAACATGGCACATGGAACTAGAACTGTCTACCCCAGTGAGCGAAATAAAGGGCTCAGTTCGACATTCCAACCACTTGAAGCTGGAGCATACAACAGCTGAAACATTGTAATAAATATGGCAAAAAAGATGAGGACAATAGTCCGAATAATGTAAGTAGTGATAATAATACCTCATCTCAGAAATATAGACAGATACTGAAGAAGGCCAGAGCATACAATGGCTGAAACTTTGTAATAAATATGCCGACAAAGATGAGGACAATAGTCCAAATAATGTAAATAGGATTGTTTGTACTCACCAAGAAACATATAAACATGTGACTTTGCAATAGGTCATTTTCAGTCAGCTAAAAATACCAGCTAATCTCTGCAAATCTATGCCAAGTTACTCCTTTACCCCAACATCAAGAACTGAGATTAGCTGTCAGCTTCCATAAATCAATAACTTTTCTCCTGAAAATGGTGAAGAATGACATTTATTAAGATGTATGAATTTCCTCTACATCAGACACACGTCTACTTCTATGAACATTTTAAATAATCTACTTATTTACTATGAAAAGATACATCCCCAGCATTCAGTTCACACCTCTTTGCATTAAAATGTAAATAAAATGCAATTTTAAATTTGGCCACAATTACCGAGTGTATATTTACTATATCAGTTATGATGTCACCTACCAATGTCTCTGGATATGGTTATCGATTAAATATTGTGTTTTTTTTTGGGGGGGGGCCTCCTGAATGAGCTTCAGCTCAATTATGGAACTGTATTAATTAAGGAATGAATTATGGAATTGTATTTGTACTTAAGAGGAAGATTAAAAAAAAAAACTTACATTTTTTATTTAAAAAAATAGGGTTTTAGATCAAGAAACTCTTTCTCTGCAGTAAACAGTCAAAATTCCCTAAAGAGTTTGACGTTTGCATTTCACTCATTTGGAGAGACTTTCAGCACAAAAAAGTGAATACAGCACACCCGAAAAAAAAGAAATAGAGTATCTGTCTATATAACTGAGATGAGGTATTATGTACACTATTTACATTATTCGGAATATTGTCCTCATCTTTGTTGCTATAATTATTACAATGTTTCAGCCGTTGTATGCTCCGGCCTTCTTCAGTATCTGTCTATATAACTGAGATGAGGTATTATGTACACTATTTATATTATTCAGACTATTGTCCTCATCTTTTTTGCCATATTTATTACAACGTTTCAGCCATTGTATACTCCGGCCTTCTTCAGTATCTGTCTATATAACTGAGATGAGGTATTATGTACACTATTTACATTATTCAGACTATTGTCCTCATCTTTGTTGCCATATTTATTACAACGTTTCAGCCATTGTATGCTCCGGCCTTCTTCAGTATCTGTCTATATAACTGAGATGAGGTATTATGTACACTATTTATATTATTCGGAATATTGTCCTCTTCTTTGTTGCCATAGTTATTAGAACGTTTCAGCCATTGTATGCACCGGCCTTCTTCAGTATCTGTCTATATAACTGAGATGAGGTATTATGTACACTATTTACATTATTCGGAATATTCTCCTCATCTTTGTTGCCATATTTATTACAACGTTTCAGCCGTTGTATGCTCCGGCCGTCTTCAGTATCTGTATATATTTCTGAGATGAGGTATTATGTACACTATTTACATTATTCGGACTGTTGTCCTAATCTTTGTTGCTATATTTATCACAATATTTCGGCCGCTGTACGCTCCGGCCTTCTTCAGCTGGTTGGAATGTCAAACGAAAGCTTTTATTTCACTCACTGGTGTAGACTGTTCTAGTTCTACATACCATGTTTAATGGATGTCAGTTATCAGTTATCTCCCATTAATTCCCCTCTCCAAGTTCTCCACTGCCTTAGCTAGGTATTGAACTCACACTCTTTGGGGTCCTGACACTTGATCTAACCAATGCCTTTATCCACTGTGCCACGTATCCTCAAGGTTAAGATGAGGACAATAGTCCAAATAATGTAAATAGTATAGAAATTGAGGTTTAGAATATGTCTTTCTAATAAATACAAGAAAGTTAGGTTGAAAACTGATATTTGGTGCACAGCATATGGTGCCAAAAGTTAATGATGATCAATTTAATGTATGAAAAGATCTAAGTACACTTTAAATATCTTCCCTGAAATGATTTTTTTTTTTTACAGATTTACATATATTATATACATCTGTATAACAAATGTCAGTGTATTACTATGTCATACTTTTTCAGTTAAAGGGACACAACTCTCTAACTTTGATTAAATTAAAATAATCATAATGTGACAAATACTTTGAGTTTGGACAAAGTTAAACCAGTTCTGATATTCTTTACTTTCAGACAAAATATAGAACCTATCCAAGAGCCTAGTGGAATAAAGCATTGGTTTATGAACTTGGTGATGTAGTAATCATGAGTTCCATCCCTGGTGTACTTGGACTCAGTAGAGTGAGCAATAATTATTTTTTTTTTTAACTGGCTTCATATTCATAAAAATTGTTTTATGAGAGCAAGGGCTTAAAATTTCTGATTTTTGGTTTAAAAGATTTTTTGGGTCTGGGAATGTAATAATTGCTATTTTTTTTTTTTTTTTAATCATATCACCCCAAGCAAGGCCGGAGGCCACTATCACGCAAGGGGCTAAATAAGGATTGGAGGAAGAGCAGATAGGAGTGGCAAGGGAGGGGATGTGGAGAAAGAGAAAGACAGTGGGTCGACCAAGGCAAGGGGGCCACAAAAGATCCGGAGCGAGAGCAGATAGGAATGAGAAAAGAAAGGATGTGGAGAAGGGAAGCGGATAGATCAAGGCAACTGGAGATGTCGATTGACGGTACACTTAAACCGTTGGAGATTGTATTTGTAAGGGAAACAGTAATAGGGAAGGGAGTTCCATAGGCGAGATGTGCGAGACATGAAGCTATTGGAGTAGAAGAGACGTCTACATCTAACAGTTTCCACGGTGTAGGGGTGGGAGCGGGATGCCAGCCTCGTGGGACGTTTAAATTCACGAGGCCTGGGGAGAAGCGAACGCAACTCCTCAGAGCAATTACCGTGGAAGTACTTGTAAAAAAGGCAGAGCGAGGCAACATCGCGTCTGTGAGAGAGCGACTGCAGACGAGATGACAGATCAGGGCCAATCACGTTGCCTATCCGTCTCTGGATCTTATCAAGAACCCCGAGGCAAACAGCAGGGGCCCCAGACCATATATGGCAGCAATACTCCATGCAAGGGCGAATGGTCAATTTATAGACTTGAAGGATCGATTCCGGGGAGAAAAATTTCCTGGCTCGGCACAGGGAGCCAACTTTCTTTTTCTCATAGTTTGTAAATGTGGGTATAATTGCTGTATGTTTTTACCTTTTTTTAAATTGCCCAACTTACTATCAGGTCCCTGTTATTTTTTTCTTTTACCCTTTAGATACGCTGCCACCCACCCTCCATGACAATTAAGTTACATATTTGATTTCCCTTTTTACTGTATACATTTACAATACACGTACATTCCTGTCCCTTTTCATTCTTTCCCTCACCCCCTTTCCCACTGCACCCAGTGCCCTGTCTTTCACTCATCATACACCTGTTATTATTTATTTTAAAGATAATTATGTAGCATTCTTTGTGGCTTTTTTGAAATAATGCATTAAAATGGACAGGTTGAAACCATGGTTGCATATTTTAATTGACCTCCTGATTTTTAAACTTAAAAGCTCTACATGTTATTATTATTTTTACTTATTTTTTTCTCACGTGTATTGAGCACTTTTTAATACTACTGTTCCCTGATCTGATTCAACTCTGATCATTAACCTTTATATATATATATATATATATATATATATATATATATATGGTCTTTTCATAATTATCAGTTTCAGACACATCAAAATGTTCACAAAGGCAGAAAAAAATTGATTTCTTACAAGAATCTGAAAAAATGTCAGAGGAAAGATTTCAAACTAAGTTTCAGTTTAAATTAATCAATATACAAGATTGATCAGTTATTAACTACAGACTGTACAACAGCTTATAAAAATTGTGCAAAGTTTCAGAATAACGAATGTGCAACACTAAAAAGTGGACAACCACAGAAGCTGATTAAAATATAATTGCAATAGATTGTTTAAACTAATCAACAACTGACCTACTGTGAAAAAATGTTTACTTACCAGCTCCCCACCATTTTGAATCATTTAGTTGTAATTATCAAAGATGGTGAATTCAGAATATTGATGCTCTATTCTCTGGTATTTATCTGTCATACAAGATTCGGATCAGATAAAAGTAAATTATTGCCATGGTTGCCTAATCCTCTCTATAGGATCCAGCATCAAAGATGTTGGGAAAATGGTCGGCTTGTGATAGTGCTCTAAGACAGTATATGACACAGTCTGCCATTCTGTATCTTTACAAGAGATAAGATCAAAACTGGAGTAATGGTGACATACCTGGTCTGGAGTTACACAATCTTCATTTCTCAGCCTTGATAGAGTTTAAAAGTGTCAATGATGATTTGTGGGTATTGAATTATTATCCACCTTCCAATTCCTTACCTCCAGAAAAAATGTTGAAAGCTATCTACTCTGTTGTTATTTCCATAGAAAATGTTCTAGCAAGCTACATTCCCTAGTAAAACTAGTTCATACCTTTACAGCTAAATCCTGCCATGTTACGTGCTCAGGGGTGAAACATCTTCGTTCACTTCATATTCCATTGGTAAGGAGGAAGTTCAATTTGGACATCTTCTTTGTGTAAAAGACACCTGAGAAGATGTTTCCCAACTGCTGCAATCTGAAACCATTTGAAGACTACAGTCAACCATTATCTATTCTACATATCCTCATAATCTACAATTATTACATCCATAAAAAAAATCTATTGAGAAAGACTCTAACTTAAGTGGCTCTAAAGACTGGTATTGGGTTATTAAAGTGATGCATATGCATCAACAAAATTTGCTTCGGAAAATGTAAAGATTTGTCTGTATTGAGAAAAGTTTGATATTATTTAATCAGAACAGCAGAATCTGCTGAAGTGAACTGCATGCAACCACAAAGTGTAATGTAAATAACACATTTGATTATATAGAATCCTCCTGTTGCATTATAATGCAGGTATATATGCTACAAAGATAATCTGTATATAAACAGAGAGAGCAAAGATTAAAATAACCTAAGCAAAACCAACTAAAAATAACACTAACAAACAAAAGAAAATATATCTTTTTCCCGAAAAATAATTGTACACATTACTTCACCTATTAAGAATTGTGATAAAAACGTTCAAATGAAGATGGAAGTAAATAATAATAATCAAAATTAATAATAATAATTGAAATGAGTCAGAAGATAAAGAAAAGAGTCAAAAATAATAATAATGATTGAAAATGCTTCAGCTAATAAAAGTAGGCATAAAAAGCAAGTAAAATGAAGATGGAAGTAAGGGATCGCTCAGCGTGACTGGTTTGCCTTTAATTTTCGACGGCACTTTTGGATAGCTTATGGTCGTGAAAGGAGCCTGTTCTCTGTATTCCTTGCATATGGAATTTCTTATTTTCCAAAATTTCGTATTAGTTTAATATTTATTTATTAATTTTTTTGTTTTTTTGTTATTTTTCTATAAATGCCCCCCCCCCCACCTATTTGATGGCGCGTTCCTTGCGTATGTATATGTAACTTCTTAAATGTATTTCCAAAAGTTTTATTTTTAATTATTTAAATGTCTTGTTTTTGTTTTTTTCGTTTTTTTTAATTTGTATTTCTGTTTTTGCTTTTTGTTAACCGTCACTCCCCCCCTCTTATTTTAGAAGTAACTATCGTCACCTAATTGGTAATTTTTTTTTTTTTCTTAAATATAGGTCAATGGGACTTATAAGTTAAAACTTACTGTTAGTGTTAAAACTGGGTATTGTACACATACAATGGTATGTCATTCCTATCGCCCAGTACTCTCATCTAGTGTAAGCCCTGCGGCTACCCCGACTACATCCCCCTCTATTGTTCTGTCTTGTCGTCGTTGAATATGTTATACGTAATAGGAGTAGGTAGGCTTTCCTACCGCCCGGTCTACACTCCTCCTCCCTCTATTGGACACGTTTAGAGGCCCAAACCTTGTTTCGTGTCTAGGAAGGGGTTCCCGGATCTCTCTCTCTCTCTCTCTCTCTCTCTCTCTCTCTCTCTCTCTCTCTCTCTCTCTCTCTCTCTGGCCTCTTTGCTGGTGCTGCGGAGTTTCACCCGTGATGCGTGTAGTCTGTGGCATTGCCTGTTCATTCTGAGGGTAAACGGTTGACAGTTCCCTGATTGCTGTTTCCGACTGGTAGTTAGGAGCCCTAACTCTTTCGTAGCGTCTTGAACGGCCGCTCTGATCAACAGTTGCATAATATCGGGGTGTCTGTAGTGCCATGTTGCTCATGGATATGTGTCCCTGCAGTCATCTCCGGTGGGCAACCCTGAGGCCACATTATGATTCAGGCTGTGTCAAACCCCCTCTCTGCCCGCGTCATGGGTGTTAACCGTCGGCTTCCTGTAACTCAGGCCTTCTCTTTTTCCAACACCAATTACCCACCATGAAGTACAAAAACCAGAAATATAAACCTAAACCAGCTTTCTAAAAATCACCCAAACCTTTAAATATCTCCTTTTCCAACATCCGTGGCATCAGAACCAACTTCTGCAGCGTTGAGTCCTTCCACATTGCTAATTGCCCAGATATACTGGCCGTGTGAGACCAATCTTGACTCCGATATCCCTTCCTCTGATCTCTCGATCCCTGGATACCTTCCTCTCCTCAGAAAAGACTCTCTAACCCACATGCATGGCCTGGGGGTCTACGTCAAGGACCATCTCCCTCTGGCTAGAGAGTCCTCTCTCAAATCGCCGGATCATTCGTTCTTGTGTCTCCGGCTATCTCTTCTCAATGCCGTTAGCTATCTTTTCTTCCTCTACCGCTCTCCATCCTCTCAGGACTGTCGGATACTTGATGTCATTTCTGACAGCATAGATAGGGCCCTCTCTGCCCATCCGTACGCTCACATATTTGTATTTGGCGATTTTAACGCCCATCACAACCAGTGGATTAAGAACGCTACTACCGACCTCACAGGCATTCATACTCTCAACTTTTCAGTCTCTCAATCCCTCACTCAGATAATCGATTTCCCCACGCGTTTTGCCTACAACCGTGACGGTAAGGCCTCACTCCTCGACCTGTATTTTACCTCCATCCCTGAGTCTTGTAGTGCCACGCAGCTCTGTCCTATCGGTAACTCCGATCATGCTGTAGTGTCCGTTAGCATCTCCTTCAGCCCCACCCCTGCAAAGAGCCTCCTACCACCAGAACCACATTCTACTACCAATGGGGGCAATGGGACGCGTTTCGTGACTTCCTCCGCGATGTCTCCTGGGATGCTGTATTTAAGCTCCCCACTCATGATTGTGCTTCTGAGTTCTCTTCCTGGATGAAAGCCGGTATCGAAGCTTTCATCCCCTCCAGGAAATTCAAGGTCAAACCTCGCTCCTCCCCCTGGTTCACAGCTGCTTGCTCAGCCGCCATTGCCCATAGGAACCACTACTTCCACCGGTTTCGAAGTGATATGTCTGACTCCAATAGACGTCTATTTACCTCTGCCCGCAACGAGTGTAAGCGTATCCTCGACGATGCCAAGTCACTATTTGCTGCTCGGATGAAGGAACGTATTGCATCCCGCAAATTTGGCTCCAGAGATTATTGGCGCCTCTGCAAGAGCGTCCTGAACAATAACAAACCCTCCATTCCTCCCCTGTTCAATCAGTCTGAGGTCCTGACCACCTCTGCTGACAAGGCCGAATGCTTCGCTCGGAAGTTTTCTTCCAATTCTACGCTAGATTCTTCCGGGGTGCCCTTGCCCGATTTCCCTCCCAGAACTGAGGCCCTCCTGGACGGGTTGCACATAACCCCGTCGTCGGTATTGGGCATTATTTCTAACCTAGATCACCACAAGACTACTGGTGGTGACGGAATACTAGCCATTGTCCTAAAGAAATGCGCACCTGATATGGCGCCTGCCCTCTCTAAATTGTACAACCGCTGCCTCAAGGAGTCCTGTTTTGCTGACTGCTGGAAGTCCTCAACCATTGTCCCTGTCTTTAAGAACTCTGGTGACCCCTCCGACCCTTCCAGTTACCGTCCTATCAGTCTCCTACCCCTCTTCGGCAAAGTCTTCGAGGCCATTATCAACGCCGAAGTGATTAATCACCTGACATCCCACGATCTGCTCTCAGACAAGCAGTATGGTTTCCGCTTTGCCCGATCTACTGCCGATGTGCTTACGGCCATCACTGAATTTGTCTACCAAGGTATCCATAACAACGGTGAAGCTCGTGCCGTGGCCCTTGACATCTCCAAAGCATTCGATAGAGTCTGGCATGCCGGCCTTCTCCGCAAGCTCCAGGGTTATGGTATCTCAGGTCGATTGTTTGACCTAATACAGTCATTCCTGTCAAACCGGGATTTGAAGGTTGTTCTTAGTGGATTCATCTCCAGATCCTATCCCGCTAACGCAGGTGTTCCTCAAGGCTCCATCCTAGGCCCTACTCTGTTCCTCATATTTATAAACGACCTTCCTGACGCCATAGACTCCCAAGTCGGCATCTACGCTGACGACACCACTATTTACTCCTGCCTCAAACACAAATCTAGTGAGGCGGACAAAGCTAACCTGGCAGCTCAAATAGAAAAGGACCTCCAATCGGTTGTGATCTGGGGTGAGAAATGGATGGTTAACTTTAACGCCTCTAAAACAAAACTGCTCTCTATCAACCACCACAAGGATCCATCCCTGCATCCCATTAGAATGTCTGATGACCAACTTCTCGAGAGCTCCTTCCTGCGGCTGCTCGGTCTCATGCTGTCTGCTGATCTGAGATGGAAGAAATACATCGAGTCAGTTGCATCAGCCACCGCAAAGAAAGTTGGTTCTCTGTGCCAAGCCAGGAAATTTTTCTCCCCGGAATCGATCCTTCAAGTCTATAAATCGACCATTCACCGTTGCATGGAGTATTGCTGCCATATATGGTCTGGGGCCCCTGCTGTTTGCCTCGGGGTTCTTGATAAGATCCAGAGACGGATAGGCAACGTGATTGGCCCTGATCTGTCATCTCGTCTGCAGTCGCTCTCTCACAGACGCGATGTTACCTCGCTCTGCCTTTTTTACAAGTACTTCCACGGTAATTGCTCTGAGGGGTTGCGTTCACTAGGCCTCGTGAATTTAAACGCCCCACCAGGCTGGCATCCCGCTCCCACCCCTACACCGTGGAAACTGTTAGATGTAGACGTCTCTTCTACTCCAATAGCTTCATGTCTCGCATATCTCGCCTATGGAACTCCCTTCCCTATTACTGTTTCCCTGACAAATACAATCTCCAACGGTTTAAGTGTAGTGTCAATCGACATCTCCAGTTGCCTTGATCTATCCACTTCCCTTCTCCACATCCTTTCATTTTTCATTCCTATCTGCTCTCGCTCCGGATCTTTTGTGGCCCCCTTGCCTTGATCGACCCACTGTCTTTCTCTTTCTCCACATCCCCTCCCTTGCCACTCCTATCTGCTCTTCCTCCAACCCTTCTTTAAACCCTTGCGTGATAGTGGCCTCCAGCCTTGCTTGGGGGTGATATGATTAAAAAAAAAACAAACAAATGAGTGAAAATTAATAACAATGATTGAAAATGCTTCATCTAATAAAAATAGTGATAAAAAGCAAGTAAAATGAAGATGAAAGCAAATACTAGTCAAAACAAGTCAGAAGATAAAGAAATGAGTCAAAAATAATAATAATGATTGAAAATGCTTCATCTAATAAAAATAGTGATAAAAAGCAAGTAAAATGAAGATGAATGTAAATACTAGTCAAAACAAGTCAGAAGATAAAGAAATGAGTCAAAATTAATAATAATGATTGAAAATGCTTGATCTAATAAAGATAAGGATAAAAAGCAAGTAAAATGAAGATGAATGTAAATACTACTCAAAACAAGTCAGAAGATAAAGGAATGAGTCAAAATTAATAATAATGATTGAAAATGCTTCATCTAATAAAAGTAGGTATAAAAAGCAAGTAAAATGAAGATGAAAGTAAATACTACTCAAAACAAGTCCGAAAATAAACGAATGAATCAAGATTAATAATAATGATTGAAAATGCTTCATCTAATAAAAGTAGGGATATAAAGCAAGTAAAATGAAGATGAAAGTAAATACTAGTCAAAACAAGTCAGAAGATAAAGGAATGAGTCAAAATTAATAATAATGATTGAAAATGCTTCATCTAATAAAAATAGTGATAAAAAGCAAGTAAAATGAAGATGAAAGTAAATACTAGTCAAAACAAATCAGAAGATAAAGAAATGTGTTAAAATTAATAATAATGATTGAAAATGCTTCATCTAATAAAAATAGTGATAAAAAGCAAGTAAAATGAAGATGAAAGTAAATACTACTCAAAACAAGTCAGAAGATAAAGGAATGAGTCAAAATTAATAATAATGATTGAAAATACTTCATCTAATAAAAATAGTGATAAAAATCAAGTAAAATGAAGATGAAAGTAAATACTACTCAAAACAAATCAGAAGATAAAGAAATGTGTTAAAATTAATAATAATGATTGAAAATGCTTCATCTAATAAAAATAGTGATAAAAAGCAAGTAAAATGAAGATGAAAGTAAATACTAGTCAAAACAAGTCAGAAGATAAAGGAATGAGTCAAAATTAATAATAATGTTTTAAAATGCTTCATTTAATAAAAATAGGGATAAAAAGCAAGTAAAATGAAGATGAATGTAAATACTAGTCAAAACAAGTCAGAAGATAAAGGAATGAGTCAAAATTAATAATAATGATTGAAAATGCTTCATCTAATAAAAATAGTGATAAAAAGCAAGTAAAATAAAGATGAAAGTAAATACTACTCAAAACAAATCAGAAGATAAAGGAATGAGTCAAAATTAATAATAATGATTGAAAATGCTCCATCTAATAAAAATAGTGATAAAAAGCAAGTAAAATGAAGATGAAAGTAAATACTAGTCAAAACAAGTCAGAAGATAAAGGAATGAGTCAAAATTAATAATAATGATTGAAAATGCTTCATCTAATAAAAATAGGGATAAAAAGCAAGTAAAATGAAGATGAAAGTAAATACTAGTCAAAACAAGTCCAAAAATAAAGGAATGAATCAAGATTAATAATAATGATTGAAAATGCTTCATCTAATAAAAGTAAGGATACAAAGCAAGTAAAATGAAGATGAAAGTAAATACTAATCAAAACAAGTCAGAAGATAAAGAAATGAGTCAAAATTAATAATAATGATTGAAAATGCTTCATCTAATAAAAATACTGATAAAAAGCAAGTAAAATGAAGATGAAAGTAAATACTAGTCAAAACAAGTCAGAAGATAAAGACATGAGTCAAAATTAATAATAATGATTGAAAATGCTTCATCTAATAAAAATAGTGATAAAAAGCAAGTAAAATAAAGATGAAAGTAAATACTAGTCAAAACAAGTCAGAAGATAAAGGAATGAGTCAAAATTAATAATAATGATTGAAAATGCTCCATCTAATAAAAATAGTGATAAAAAGCAAGTAAAATGAAGATGAAAGTAAATACTAGTCAAAACAAGTCAGAAGATAAAGGAATGAGTCAAAATTAATAATAATGATTGAAAATGCTTCATCTAATAAAAATAGGGATAAAAAGCAAGTAAAATGAAGATGAAAGTAAATACTAGTCAAAACAAGTCCAAAAATAAAGGAATGAATCAAGATTAATAATAATGATTGAAAATGCTTCATCTAATAAAAGTAAGGATACAAAGCAAGTAAAATGAAGATGAAAGTAAATACTAATCAAAACAAGTCAGAAGATAAAGAAATGAGTCAAAATTAATAATAATGATTGAAAATGCTTCATCTAATAAAAATACTGATAAAAAGCAAGTAAAATGAAGATGAAAGTAAATACTAGTCAAAACAAGTCAGAAGATAAAGGAATGAGTCAAAATTAATAATAATGATTGAAAATGCTTCATCTAATAAAAATAGTGATAAAAAGCAAGTAAAATGAAGATGACAGTAAATACTAGTCAAAACAAGTCAGAAGATAAAGAAATGTGTTAAAATTAATAATAATGATTGAAAATGCTTCATCTAATAAAAATAGTGATAAAAAGCAAGTAAAATGAAGATGAAAGTAAATACTAGTCAGAACAAGTCAGAAGATAAGGAAATGAGTCAAAATTAATAATAACGTTTGAAAATGCTTCATCTAATAAAAGTAGGGATAAAAAGCAAGTAAAATGAAGATGAAAGTAAATACTAGTCAAAACAAGTCCAAAAATAAAGGAATGAATCAAGATTAATAATAATGATTGAAAATACTTCATCTAATAAAAGTAGGGATAAAAAGCAAGTAAAATGAAGATGAAAGTAAATACTAGTCAAAACAAGTCCAAAAATAAAGGAATGAATCAAGATTAATAATAATGATTGAAAATACTTCATCTAATAAAATTAGTGATAAAAAGCAAGTAAAATGAAGATGAATGTAAATATTAGTCAAAACAAGACAGAAAATAATGGAATGAGTCAAAATTAATAATAATGATTGAAAATGCTTCATCGAATAATTAAAGAAATTAATAAACATAATTCAGCACTGACAAACTCTTCCCAAAACTTTTAGAGAGGACAGTGAATTGAAACACAAAAATTACTTAGATTGTAAGCTTTATATATTAACTGATAATGCAGAAACAGGAAGTAGGACATTTTTTATTCTTTTCTGCAGAAACAACATTCTTCTATTTGCTTTTTCTATTTTTTATTCTTTTTTCTTTTGTTTTTCATTGTCATTTGTGTTTTCCTCTATGTAAAAACAGTAACAATTCTTTCCCGAATTATATTTGCTTGACAAATGAAATTAAAATACGCAGCATTCCCTGCAAGCATATTTTTCTGAGATACTACACGTGGAATATGAATTTTATTATCATCCAGCTAATTTTGCATCACTCTTCATATATCTCACCAGAATTAT
This sequence comes from Acanthosepion esculentum, assembly GCA_964036315.1. Taxonomy (NCBI): domain Eukaryota; kingdom Metazoa; phylum Mollusca; class Cephalopoda; order Sepiida; family Sepiidae; genus Acanthosepion; species Acanthosepion esculentum. Next base: position 75,695,111 of record OZ038493.1, on the reverse strand, counting down.
CCCTACCAAAAACAATGCAACCAATTTTTGTCAGTGGTTTCTTTTTTAATTTCTAACCCATTCTGTCATCAATTAATGACCTGAATAGGTCATTAAAAAATACAGCTTGACTATCACTTATCCAGCATTATTTTTATCTGTCAAGTGTCAGGTTTGAGATTTGTCTGGATTACAGAATGATTATAACAGAATACACTTAACCCAACAGTTAACTATGTAAATGCTAAGAATTCTTCTACTCCAATAGCTTCATGTCTCGCACTTCCCATCTGTAGAACTTCCTTCCTCTTACTTGCATCCCTGATAGCTATAATCGTCAATTATTCAAATGCAATGTCAATCAACATATTCAAATGCCTTGATCTAATTTCCAGTCCTTCTCTTCATCTTTTCCTCTATCATGATTCTTTACTGTTACTCCCACTCTCTGTAACCCCTTCTGTGCTAGTGGCACTCATGCCTTGCTTCGGGTGAAATGCTTAAAAAAATGTTAAATATAAGTTTTAAAAAAGGAAAAAGAAAAATTTAACTAAAAATGAAATGAAATTTAATAATAATAATATTTTATCATCACAGAGTTTACCCTGAGTTTTCTCCCCTGATGTTGGATGGTTGTACTCTCAATGAGGCCCCTGTCCTGGAACATCTGTTGGGGCTCAAGATCACAACTGACCTCGAGTGGAACTTGTATATATGATTCATTTCTAAATATGCTAGAAAAATTGTCTCCTCTCTGTACTGTTGTAGAAAATACCTGACTCCTTCTGGGAAACTCTATCTCTAAATGTTGACTTCTATGTTCACTTTTATATTTACACACGCTCTATCTCTGATATTGAGCACTTTATCCTATAAATATAGCACACTTTAAGCTTATATTTCTTCATATATATATATATATATATATATATATATATATATATATATATATTTGTGTGTGTGTGTTTAAGAAAATGGCTTAAATCTGATATTGATATTTTAATTTATTTTGTTTAAAAATTATTTTGGCTGGATACTCATATTCTAGTAGAAGCTCTGTTTTATAAATAAACAGTATTTTTTATCTAAATACTTCTAACGGCCTGAATATTCAAGAAATCTTGTCAGACACATATATCTTCTCTGGCAGGATTTGAACATGCATCCCCCATGGGAAAACATCACTGGATTTGACATGCCTAACCACTCCCTAAATAATTGTATGGGTTAAACATTTCCAGTATCCTACCTTAATAGGCTTTAATTAACCATGACAATGCGCCAGTGCCCACCGCCTTAAGTGTGACACAGTTTCTGACCAAGAATGGCATGACCCCACTTCCCCACCCTCCCTATTCACCTGATCTTACCCCCTGTGATGTTTTTTTGTTCCCCCGAATGAAGAAAGTCCTCCAAGGAAAAGGTTAAGAAGAAAACGACAGAGTCATTAAAAAAAACATAACTTCACAAGAGTTCCAGGACTGCTTTGAACAATGGAAAACACGTCTGAACCGGTGCATTGGTTCAAATGGAGAATACTTTGAAGGGGATAAGAATATAAACATGAAACAATAAAGGAATAAAATTATATATATATATATATGTATATATATGCACACACAGGTAAAATCAGAACAAATGGAGTATAATCGCCCAAGGAGACACATTTATGGTGTTGAAAAATGATTGTAATTGTGTAGTGATTTTTTAACGTTTTTCTTTTAATATCCTAAACTAAATAATACATATATATATATATATATATATATATATATATATATATAGTGAATAATCAAAGAAAATTCATTTTGCTTTATGTTGGAAATAGGTAAAAAGAAATGTTGATTATTCGTCATATTGCTCTGTACAAATAAAATACACCGACCTCTCATTTTGTGGATCAATTTTAATATTTTTATATTACTCACACCCCAATTAGATTATATAGCCACAGAATTTATTTTACCATTGCTATATATATATATATATATATATATATATACATATTGTCCAATTGCAAGATTAAGATTCAAACCATTGTATCATAGAAATGATTAAAGTTATCTTACTGGAATTCTCTTGTGTTTTTATAACACTATTGAACTCTGAGCAATAATAATGTATAATTACTCTCCAACTTAACAGAAGAATTGTGATGAAATCAATCATAAACGAAAATAACATGTTCATCATTAATTAATCATAGCTAAGGATTGGAAGCTCATGAAGGATTGATATAAAATTCAAATATATATTATTTCAGGATCATTTTTCAACTTATTCAAGATGATCTTTGCCCTCTCTAAACTTCTAACCTTCTGTCCTAGAGTAACAAAGTCTTTTGTCACTGCTCTTTGGACTATTAAAACTGAAACTCCTCTCTCACAAGCCAAACATCTTATGGATTGAGTTGGATCTTTTCTAATTGATATCTTTAGCTCTAAGTTGAAATGATGATCTCTCTTCCTGTTGTGATCTTCTCTACTGTTCCCTCTTTTTAAAAATTATTTGGCATTCTCTTGATGGTTCTTGAATGGACTTTGAAGATGGAAGCCAGAGTATGAATGTTGGTACCATTACTGAAGGCCTGAATGATCTTTTTCCTCTCACAATTGCTAAGTTGGGAAGACAGTGGAGCTGATACAAAATTATTTTAAACTTTTCTCTTTCTATTTGAATAACTCAAAAGATTTTGCAGTTATTCTTATGACAAATGGGATCGAGATGGATAATGTCTTATCTGAAAACATGGATAAAAAGAAACTCAATTAGTTTAGTGTTTTTTTAGATCCTAAACATTTTGTGGAATGGACAATTATGCTGTTACATGATTTGGACGATTTTACTGTTACATATTTTTGCTGTATATATATTTATATATATATATATATATATATATATATGCAAGTGTGTGTGTGTGTGTGTGTGTGTGTGTGTGTGTATTACTTAAAACATTAGTTTTAGCTGATACAGGTATTTGAAGTAGATGCCGCCATTTTTATTTTAAACATTGTGTATTACACCTGTACACTCAAGAAATCTTAATAAAGAAATTGTGCTATCTGGTAGGGTTCAAGCTTGCATCCCCCTTTCTGGGGGAAACCATCACTTGATCCTGCATGCCTTATACTACTTGGCCACAACAGCCCAACAAGGTTCTATTTTCCCTTTTAAGGAAAACACATTTCCTCATCCAGATTATTTTTCTTGAAAACCCATGTGAGTTCAGTTTTGTAATCCAAAACGTAAACAAGGCAATTTCTAAGGAAATGTTTGGAAGACGCACAAAATAACAGATGTAAAAATGTTGGAATACAAATAAATCCATAAATCTTTTAGTAATTGATAGGTTTACATTTCAAAGTAAGTGTCGCTTGGATATGTCCATTTTCTCTTTCTTGGTCCAGAAGGTAGGTTAATTAAGGAATAACATCATTATAATAGTCGAGCTTAAGTCAACCTTGCACTGAGTTGAAACAACCAAAAAAAAAGTTTGATTTACTTCCTAGGTGGAGTTTTTAGAAGACGTGTGAACAGCATGCATACCTTCCCAATGGACAACTATAGCAGCTATGGGGTAATAACATTTCTGGTTCCTTTATTGCTAGCTAGCATCATGGGAAAATGTTTTTTCTATTATTATTCATTATTATTATTTCATTTAATGATTTTATTTCATTTTCCCACAAAACAACTCCAGAAAATTGCATATCTTCCCAACGGACAACTATAGCAGCTCTGTTGACATCACAACAGCATGAAACCACAACAATAGAATCTTCCTGTTCTAATCGATTTAAAACTGTCTTCCAAGCTCCAAATCCACTGAATATCTAGATTTGATAGTGGAACTATATATCTAGTGAGGATCCAATACCAAAACATTTCAAATCTCATCAGGAGTACAGCAAGGAAGAAATGAGAGCCCAAACTTATTTAATCTCTAGGGAAAAGGGGAAACAGTTGGTCACCTACCTGAAAAAAAATGTGTGAATGAGTGGCAGAACAGGGTAGGAGGAATGGAAAAAGAACTGCAAGGGATAGGAAGTTGTGAAATCCATGTCCTGAAGTGGCATGGCACATACAAGAAGATCAGTGTTCAAACCCAAGAGCCAGCATTTCAAAAATGATGTCATGCGAACTTGTGAACCAATTTCAAATTCTGATTGAGTTCATTACAGTCATTTTTACACAAATAACCTTGGTAAAGGTAATAATATATCTCTTCTCCCTCAATCTATGGGTTAAGTAAGAGAGCAGGATGGATTCTCTAACCTTGGTTGAAAACCAGTCTGGGAGGACAACTCTGAATTTACAGCATAGACCTGGTGAACTACATACTATGCAGCAAATGAAAGGATTGTGGAATTTGCAGGGATTGCCCACACTTGTTCTGCCAAGTACTACAAAAGGATGGGTATATTTTCCTCTTTCTCTTTTTTCACATTTCCTCCCAGAATGTGGTAGGTAGCCACACCAACATGGTGTTATACATGTTCACCGTAGTCTGAATGTAGAAATCCAACGTAAGTAATTTGTTCAATGAAACAACACCAATATCTAGTAGCAGCTGTTCAATAATTCTTAAGGTCTTCCATATCAGAGGTCAGCAGTGAATATTCAGAGAAAGTAGCAGAGTGTAGTTCAGTAGTTCTTCTGGTCATCGATATCAGAGGTCGGCAGTGGATATTCAGAGAAAACAAAATGGCCACCTTTATACATGTCGGATTGAATATTTTAAGTCTTGTGATTGGTTAACCTTCTATTGGTAGACTATAAAATGAGTCAGCTCATTTTGGTTGGCTCACTAGTACATACCAGGTAAACAAAAATCCTAACACATGGAACTTGTTGTCACTAGGGATTACATCTCTCCTATCTGATGTCTTACTTAAATTTTACACACACACACACACACATGTTTATCACACATGCATAGGCACACATTTCTTAACAGCTAATTTTACACACTAATATACAGTGCTGTTCAATAAAAGTAACTCACCTGATTTTTTTTACTAAATCTTCTCTTCTCAAAATTCAAAGCATAAACGATCGAAAATCCGAAGAAGAAGCTTTGAAAGCTCTTTGAATTTAGCAGTAAGTACTGTCAAGCATCCGTTCAGTATAATGTTCTGGGGATGCTTTTCTTTTCATGGAACTGGTTTCTTAAAACCTATTGAAATGACCCTCAGGAGCGAGCAGTACAAGAGAATTTTAGAGTCTTGTCTGCTCCCTTCTGCTGAAAGGGTGCAAATCGACCCCACCAAGCTCATTTTTATGCAGGATAATGCTCCCTGTCACAAATCAAATTTGATGAAGGAATACTTTGATGAGAAGCAGGTGAGTGTTATGACATGGCCACCCCAATCTCCTGACCTCAACCCCATAGAAAACTTATAGAGCATTATAAAATACAGGCTCTCGAGAAAGCAGTTGAGCAACAAAGAGGATTTGATTGTGAATTTCATATCCGCATGGAATTCAATGCTTGGAGATGAGATTTGCCAGAACCTAATCAAGTCAATGCCAAAAAGGGTTGAAAAGGTTATTCAAAATAAAGGAGGACACATAGATTATTAAATATTTCAAACTATATTACCTATTATAAATAAATCATACCTCTATTATTCTTTATTTAAAGCTGTTCGGTTATGTTTCTATTGATTACTAGTTGCGGGAAATGAGTGAGTCAATTTTTTTTGCACAGAGTTTTTCCCTAAATCTCATTTATATCCAAAATTATAATTATCAATAGAATACCTTAGGGTGAGTAAACTTTTTTTTACTAGGTGGTCGGGAAGGGGTTTTTATATTAGTAAGATTAAAAATTAGTTTGACCCCAAAAACAATGGGCGAAAAAATCTTTAAGTAAAAAAAAAAAAATCAGGTGAGTCACTTTTATTGAACAGCACTGTATTTTCTTCCTTTTCCTTGATCCTTTATTAGTTTATTTGTTGAAACACCACTTTTCCATATGATCACCAAAGTTAAGCAATGTCGAGCTTTGGGTGACCGCATGGGAATACCAGGTGCTGTAAGCTTGGATGTATACCTTGCGTAATGCATAAGGGCTCGGAATGTTTAATCGCAGAGCCGATTTCCAGTTTCCTTTGGGTTGGTTTCATTGACTTATGCACAAATGCCCTTGGGAAAGGTAAGAACCTAGCTACTTCTCCCGCAGCTATGAGTTAATTAGTAATACCAAAAAAAAAAAACTATTACAATCTAAAAACATTTTTCTGCTTTTAAATAACCTACAAAAGGGTTGATGAGCCATAGAAAACAAATCAACCAACCAAAGAAAATTATTCAGTTAGTGCATTTTGTGCCATTCTATTCTATTCCTCACAAAAAACTCCATTAAGGCAGAGGTGGATTTGTTTTTAAAGTTACCTTCCTCTTGCCTTTGCCGAAAGAGGTAAGACCTACAAGGCAACAGGTGGCTGGAATTAAGTTTCCTTCTCCTAGACTGGTTGTCACTCAAGACTATAGAAAACTAGTCTGTTCTGCTATTTGCCCATAGCTGGAGGGAGAAGATATGGATTCATACCTTTCCTTTTACCTCTGACAATAATGACAACAATCATTGACATGTGAAAACTATAGTTGCTACTTTTAGTCGAGCTAGTTGGCAGTATCCACATGAAGTTTGCAATGACTATCATTTTAGTCACGAGAGAACGGATAGTCATTATCTATATTGTAAAAAGAACGGCTTTTTAAAATCTTCAGCAAATATTTTTTTCAAAGAGACTTCAAACCAATATTGTAAGACGCATGGCTTAACACAAGAAAAGAAATTATGCTCAAACAAAAATGTTAATGCAATGCACAAGTTTAGAAAGTCTAACATAAAGAACAAAAAATGTTTCAATTACAAATCTACGTGACCTAGCAAACAATATCCAAATTATACTTGCTCTAATGGTATCATTTGATTGGAGATATCTTATAAGATTATGCAAAGCTGAAAAAAGTCTCTTGTTCACATACAAAAAAGATACCATAAAAAATGTGTCAGTCATTTTTAATGAAACTTTTTTTAAAGATTATAATAAATACAGATTTGTGTTTAAATCAGATTGCTTATATATATATATATATATATATATATATATATATATATATATATATATATATATATATATATATATATATATATATATATAAGGTGTGATGGGTAACTTGTAGCCATTTTATATTTTTAAATTCACACATGCACGTTGTTTGTTTTCTGTTAAAAAAAAAGAACCATGACACAATTCACTCTACTAGAAATTTGGAAACGACGTACTGTACTGCTTGGCATTCATGCCAGAAGCTTCAATACAAAAAATTTCACAGTGTTTGTTTAGGGAGGGCGGGGAAGTGGGGTCATGCCATTCTTGGTCAGAAACTCTATCACACTCAAAGCAGTGTGCACTGGCACATTGTCATGGTTAATTAAAGCCTATTAAGGTAGGATACTGGAAATGTTTAACCCATACAATTATTTAGAGAGTGGTTAGGCATGTCAGATCCAATGATGTTTCCCCATGGGGGATGTTTGAATCCTGCCAGAGAACATATATTTTTCTGACAAGATTTCTTGAATATTCAGGCCAGTAGAAGTATTTAGATAAAAAATACTGTTTAATTATAAAACAGAGCTTCTACTAGAATATGAGTATCCAGCCAAAATAATGTTTAAACAAAATAAATTAAAAATATCAATATCAGATTTAAGCCATTTTCTTAAACACAAACACACACATATATATATATATATATACACTATAGGATAAAAGTTTGCGAACAATCTGTGGAAAATGCAAAGAATTTGGAAAGAGTTGAATGAATCTAATGGTGACTATGAAGGTGTTTGGAGTGATCGCTAGTGATGGTGACATTATTCCTCCAATTATCTTCCCACAGGGCCTCAGACTCAACACAAAGTGCCTTTAGGAGATAGTGCTGCCCTGGGTCAAAAGGGTGGCTACTGGAAGAGCCTATGTTTGGCAACAAGACTCTGCACCATGCCACACAAGCAGAAGAACCGAATCATAGGTGTCAGACAATTTCTGTGACCCCATCAATTCTTAAATTTAGCAGACTGCAACCTCCTTAATTATTATGTTTGGGACGCAGTTGAGTGAGAGACCAACAAAACTGTTGGGGCCAGAAATAAAGACACAAAGAGAGGAATTGAGTTAAACAAATCTATTAACAGAAACAGTAATACAAACATATACAAACAATCAAGAATGTTCGGTCAAACTGTAAGAGCTGAGTGCCAGAAACATAGTGTGAGAAACATGGTCGAGTTTACAGAGGAAAAGTTTTAAAATTTATTTTTATTTTTATTTTTATTACAATACTTAATATTGAGTTGGAGGGGGATTATCCAATACTTCCTCCTCCTCTTCAATATTAAGTATTGTAATAAAAATTTAAAACTCTCCCTTCCCTCTCTAAACTCGACCATCTTTCTCACACTATGCCTCACCACCCTCTATGTCACCTTATATAAGCTTAATACTGCCCTTCAAAAGTGTAAATTTTAAATTCATTTTTTCTTTTCACCTTTGAAAGTGAAGTCTGAAGATCCAGAGAAAAATAAAATTCTCTGGTGAAATAAATTATAACTAATGGAGCCTTAAAGTGGTCTGTTTTTTCTTTAAATTAAATTATATATATATATATATATATATATATATATATATATATATATATATATATATATATAGTCATCTACAGACAGACTGTTTTGCTGTATCACAGCTCCTCAGTATAGCTAGACGTCTGATTGCTTCAAGCCAGGATCAGAACCCAACTGATTTGATATCAGTCAGATTTCTTACCTAGGCCATCATTGCATGGAAGAAAGAAAGGGAATTTTAATGTTTTTCTCTATCCATTGGCTTGGAGAACTCAATTCAATATATCATCAGGTTTTCTGTTCAGGATTGGTTTTCAAATTTCTCTAAAATCCTTCTCATTTTCTTTCACTCCCACTAGCCGTCTACATTTTAGTGGCACTATAGCTTTGCTTGGGGTGAATTGATTTAAAAATAAATAATTTATAAGCCATCCGAAGTTATTATGCAAATCACATAAATTATATTTTCAACAGCCCTTTTTATCGTTCGATGATCTCTGCAAAGCTCCTTTGATATCTCCAATGCGGACATTCCCTCAATCAATAATTCTTTTTATTATCTATTTTGCAGAATTTATTAGATGCTTTCCATTACCCATAATTCAACATATAGAAAAAAGAAAAAAACAGTTTTTATTAGATTTCAGACGTCTTTAACTAATGTTAGTTTAATCTGCATAACTTTAGACTGTAGTTTTTATAATAAGTCCAACAACTTTAATATAATAGTGAATATAATATTAATATTGAAACTACCTAAAAATTTAACTCAAGGCCATATAGAAAGAAAATAAGTAATTACCGTCACTGAGATTCGAGTGTGACACTCTGGACTTATGAATATATGTTTTCCACCCGGTGTATAAATAGCAATGTCAGGCTACTAACTGCTTTGATTATTGGTAATTACTAAGTGGAACTCTCCACTTGAATTAGTGTGAATTCTGCGTCGATGATTTGGGTTTTGATTTAGGATTTACCGGATGTTAAGCCGAGCCGTGCTGCTAACAAGGTATTCACTAAAATGGTTGATTATTTTTGGTTGATTTTTACTTCTTTGTTCTTGTTAAGTATTTATTTGAAATTGTAATTAAATACTGTTTTATTTTAACAATGAAGTATTGAGTTATACTTAATTATAACGGCCACTGTACATCACAAAACTTTCCCACCACTGTAATGTAGCTTCTCGGTGTCTTTTCTTTAAATACTTTCATGGTAATTGTTCTGATGAACTTTCTGCCATGGTACCTAGATGTTATGAATTTAAGCACAGTACGAGATTGGCTGGGATATACAGTGTGGTGTCATGGCTTGGAATGAGAAATCACAGTGCCAAGATCAAATTCTGGTTTGGGTTTGTTACATTCACTTATGTCATATAGAAAGAAAATGAGTAGCTATTGACACCAAGGTTAATGTGAATTATTGTGCATTGATGATTTGGGTTTTGATTTAGGATTTACTGGACATTAAGCCGAGCCGCGCTTCTAACAAAATATTCACTGAAATGGTTAATTATTTTTGGTAGACTTCTACTTCTTTGTTCTTGTTAAGTATTTATTTGTGGTTGTAGTTAAATACTGTTTGATTTTAGCACTGACGTTTTGTGTTATAATTAATTATTAACGGCCCCTGAATGTCACAAAATCTATATGCAGGTGTGATGGGTAAATTATTATTATTAGATCATATAATTTTTATATAGTTTTCCCATATAAATATATTGTCATATAAGAAGAAAGTGAGTAACTACCAACACCGAAGCTCGATTGTGACCCTCTGAAATTATGAATGTTTTCTGCAAGGTGTATAAATAATGGTATCAGCCTACTGACTGCAGTGATTATTAAGTGACTAGTGAGTGGAACTGTTGTAGTGGACCGTGCGGGGTGAAGATGAGGAGATATCTCTGGGCTAAGATTTCCTGCTAGCCGGTCCAGCTACATCAGAATGTCGGAGTTTAATTAAGTCCAAAGAAGGCAAAAGAAAGCAAACAAGACCGATATACATGGGTAAACAAATATATTAATACACAAAGATATGAAAAGTTACAGTGTGTTTGTATGGAGAAGTTATGTGTGCGTTTTGAGTGTCCGTATGTACACGTATTGTCCTTAGCGTGTTCCCAGAATATGGGAAACGCTGTATCGGTGAGAATTCACATATTGTTGTAAGTGGAAAAAGAACGATTTTACCTCGTCTCCATGCGAGGTGGCGGCCCAAGGCCTGGGTCGAAAAAGAGAGATAGAGAGAAGGGTCAGCCAGTATTTATAGTCGTGGGAGAGAGACCCCTGTTGAAGGATTAAGGAAATGAGGAGGAGCTAACTCCAACACTATACTGTTTTATTTTAACATTGAAGTCTTGAGTTATACTTAATTATTAACGGCCCCAGTACGTCACGAAAGTTTTGATGTTTAAATTAATTATTTAAAATTTGACAAAAAAATGTTTGAAACAAATTCGAGTTATCAAGATTTAAGGGATTTACAGATTAAGTATCCTGCATTTTCCTCTATATAACATATTTCTGTAATTAGCTAAAAAATATTCAATTGATTCTTCAAATGTAGTTATGTATTGGCTTTTTCTTAATTTTTATTTTACTTTTTTAATCGTTTCGCCCCAAACAAGAACAGGAATACCACTAGTATCCAGGAGGTTACAGGGAGTGAAAAAAAAGGTATAGGGAGTATTAAGGGAAAGGACAAAAGATGAATGGGATTCAAGAAGACAGATAATGACGATTGACATTGCATTTAAATTTTTGAAGATTCTAGTTATCAGGGAAGCAAGTAAATTGAAAGGAGTTCCACAGTTGGGAAGTGTGAGAAAAGACACTGTTGCAGTGGAAGTGGTGGTTGCCTTTAACTATTTCAACAGTAAAAGGGTGGGACCTAGATGCCAATCTATAGCACACTTAAATTCATGTTGTAAAGGCACCAAGGAAAAAAGCTTGTCAGAGTAAGTTGCCATGGAAATATTTGTAGAAAAAGACAGAGGGAAGCTATGTCATGTCAATGAGAATGTGACTGAAGTCATGGTGCCAAGTCAGTATTATTTACATTACAGATTCTTCTTTGTATTTTAGTCAAGGACCTTGAGATGAGTAGCAGGAGGACATGACCAGATATAGTGACAGTATTCCTTGCACAAACGAATGGTAGATTTGTAAATATGCAAGATGGACTCTGTCTATGATGCAGTGTCTCTAATTTCCTTGCAGCAGATATAGCTAATGATTTGATGTAGTCACTCCACTTCAAGTCAGTTTAAAACGTGATGCGAAGAAGACTTATGGGAAAATTTTATAGGAATAGTTTTATTATAGGAAAATTATCAAAACATTTATTATAGGAAAATTTTAGAGGGAAAATTATAGTAAAAAAAATGATCAAAACTTATGGGAAAATTTTATAGTAATAGTTTTATTATAGGAAAATTATCAAAACTTTTATTATAGGAAAATTTTATAGGAAGAATTATAATAAAATATGATCAAAACTTATGAAAATTTTATAGGAAAGTTTTATTATAGGAAAATTATCAAAACTTTTATTATAGGAAAATTTTAGAGGAAAAGTCATGGTAAAAAAACGATCAAAACTTATGGGAAAATTTTATAGGAATAGTTTTATTATAGGAAAATTATCAAAACTTTTATTATAGGAAAATTTTATAGGAATAATTATAATAAAATATGATTAAAACTTATGGGAAAATTTTATAGGAATAGTTTTATTATAGGAAAATTATCAAAACTTTTATTATAGGAAAATTTTATAGGAAAAATCATAGTAAAAAGAATGATCAAAACTTATGGGAAAATTTTATAGTAATAGTTTATTAAAGGAAAATTATCAAAACTTTTATGATAGGAAAATTTTATAGGAAAAATTATAGTAAAAAAATGATCAAAACTGATGGGAAAATTTTATAGGAATAGTTTTGTTATAGGAAAATTATCAAAACTTTTATTATAGGAAAATTTTAGAGGAAAAGTCATGGTAAAAAAATGATCAAAACTTATGGGAAAATTTTATAGGAATAGTTTTATTATAGGAAAATTATCAAAACTTTTATTATAGGAAAATTTTATAGGAATAATTATAATAAAATATGATTAAAACTTATAGGAACATTTTATAGGAATAGTTTTATTATAGGAAAATTATCAAAACTTTTATTATAGGAAAATTTTAGAGGGAAAATTATAGTAAAAAAAATGATCAAAACTGATGGGAAAATTTTATAGGAATAGTTTTGTTATAGGAAAATTATCAAAACTTTTATATTGGGAAAATTTTAGAGGAAAAATTATAATAAAATATGATCAAAACTTATAGGAACATTTTATAGGAAAAGATTTATTATAGGAGAATTATCAAAACATTTATCATAGGAAAATTTTAGAGGGAAAATTATAGTAAAAAAAATGATCAAAACTGATGGGAAAATTTTATAGGAATAGTTTTGTTATAGGAAAATTATCAAAACTTTTATATTAGGAAAATTTTAGAGGAAAAATTATAATAAAATATGATCAAAACTTATAGGAACATTTTATAGGAAAAGATTTATTAAAGTGAGAATTATCAAAACATTTATTATAGGAAAATTTTAGAGGGAAAATTATAGTAAAAAAAATGATCAAAACTTATGGGAAAATTTTATAGGAAAAATTATAATAAAATATGATCAAAACTTATAGGAACATTTTATAGGAAAGTTTTATTATAGGAAAATTATCAAAACATTTATTATAGGAAAATTTTAGAGGAAAAATTATAGTAAAAAAATGATCAAAAGTTATGGGAAAATTTTATAGGAATAGTTTTATTATAGGAAAATTATCAAAACTTTTATTATAGGAAAAATTAAAATAAAATATGATCAAAACTTATAGGAACATTTTATAGGAAAAGTTTTATTATAGGAAAATTATCAAAACATTATAGGAAAATTTTAGAGGAAAAATTATAGTAAAAAATGATCAAGACTTATGGGAAAATTTTATAAGAAAAGTTTTATTATAGGAAAATTATCAAAACATTTATTATAGGAAAATTTTAGAGGAAGAATTATAGTAAATAAAATGATCAAAACTTATGGGAAAATTTTATAGAAATAGTTTTATTATAGGAAAATATTATAGGAAAAATTATAGTAAAAAAAATGATCAAAACTTATGTGAAAATTTTATAGGAAAAATTATAATAAAATATGATCAAAACTTATAGGAACATTTTATAGGAAAAGTTTTATTATAGGAAAATTATCAAAACATTATAGGAAAATTTTAGAGGAAAAATTATAGTAAAAAAATGTTTACTTATGGAAAAATTTTATAGGAATAGTTTTATTATAGGAAAATTATCAAAACTTATTATAGGAAAATTTTATAGGAAAAATTATAATAAAATATGATCAAAACTTATAGGACCATTTTATAGGAAAAGGTTTATTATAGGAAAATTATCAAAACATTTATTATAGGAAAATTTTATAGGAAAAATTGTAGTAAAAAAAATGATCAAAACTGATGGGAAAATTTTATAGGAATAGTTTTATTATAGGAAAATTATCAAAACTTTTATTATAGGAAAATTTTATAGGAAAAATTATAATAAAATATGATGAAAACTTATAGTAAAATTTTATAGGAAAAGTTTTATTATAGTAAACATTTTCAAAATTTTTATTATAGGATATTTTATAGGAAAACGTATAGTAAAAAATGATCAAAGCATATAGGAAAATTTGTAGGAAAAGTTTTATTATAGAAAATTTTCAAAACTTTTATTATAGAACATGAAATTATATTCCTTCTTACATGAAACATTTTATATTTTTTCCTTGTTTTACTCTTTTATTATTATTGCTTTTAAATGAATCTTTTTTGCTATTATTATTTTATTACTAGTTTTCCTCGATCTTATTTTTGGATGAAATATTTTCACTGCCATTATTTATTCCTAGTGTTGTATGAAGAGGACTATATTAGGCTACATAAGGCACCACTCGAAATTATAACAAAATCAGCAGCAGTCCATTGCAGTTTCATAAGTGGATTCTGCATGTCTCATTCCATATGTGCCACGGTTGAAAGTCAGGAAATCAAGTGTGTGGGTTCAAAGTTGATGTTCACCTTCTACAAATTCACGCCAGTGGCACTATAATATATAGTTACGATAATAAAACTTTTCCTATAGAATTTTCCGATAAGTTTTGATCATTTTTTTCTATAAGTTTCCTATAAACTTTTCTCTTCTGCTCTGAATTTGTTTCATCTCCAACCAAATCTTGTTGGGAGCAGATTCGGGAGAAAGTGAAAGCTTCTAGTCCTGAACCTGCACATTAGCAGTGAATTTAGCCATCAACACCATTATCATAAAGGAAGCAATCGGAAAAGAAGAAATTAAATTCTTGTATATGAGATAAAGCTGCCACCGATGATGTTTTTTTATTCCATCTTATTATTACACAGACGTGAAGAGATGGGCATTGATCATTTAAGCCTTCCATACTACATTCCAAACTAATCTACCAATAGAAGACAACAATCCTTTTTTTAATTAATTATTTACACTATTATTATTTTATTCTAGTTCTAGAGTAATCAGGAAGACAGTAGATAATGACTGACATTGCATTTAAATTTTTGAAGATCAAAGTTGGCTGGAAAGTATGGAACTGAGAGAGAGGTCAACAAGTGAAAAATGTGAGAAAAGAAATTGTCAGCATAGAACTTACGGTTACAATTGTTGTATATTGATGAGACCTTGATGTCAGTCTAGTACAGAGTTTAAATTCATAATGTTTAGGTATCATCACGAAGTGCTCATCCAAACAACTATCATGAAAGTATTTATAGAAAAGGCAAAAGGAAGTAGATATCATACGATAGTCGAAAATGGACGGTAGATAAGCTACTATAGTAGCACCATAAAAGCAATAAATATAACAATAATGATAAAAAATTAAATGATGCTAGCAATAAAGGAACCTGAAATTCTATTAATCCACTTGGCTTCACTAAATGCTCATTAGGTGGCGCTGTTGAAGTCTATAAAAAGACAAATATTTTCCTTCCTCCCTCTCATTCTTCCCTTTTTCTCTACGATGTAGCACTATGTGGAATTACGTCCCCGCTGGTTTACGTTCATTTTCCCACGAACCACTGAACCAAAATCTCCACCTATGAACTATATCACCTTTTCTTTGGTCGTTCCAACTCAGCGCAAGGCTGACTTGTGCTCGACCATTATAATGATGTTTACTCTTACTTACCCTACCTTCTTGACCTGGAAAAAGAAAACGGACATACCTAAGAGACACTGAGAACTGTCTCACTACAATTAATATATATATATATATATATATATATATATGTGTGTGTGTGTGTGTGTGTGTGTGTGTGTGTGTGTGTGTGTGTGTGTGTGTGTGTGTGTAAAGAGAATAAACGGTCCGTAGTAGAAACCCGAGTTTTTGCATGCTTCTATCTTAATTATGAACACGTACCCATCTACAATTTTTTTTTAAGCTTATCACCCCAAGCAAGGCTGGAAGCCACTAGCACGCAAGGGGTTACAGAAGGTTTGGAGGAAGAGCAGATAGGAGTGGTAAAGGAGAGGATGTGGAGAAAGATAGTGGATCGATCAAGGCAAGGGGATTACAGAAGATTTGGAGCGAGAGCAGATAGGAATGAAAGGTGAAAGGATGTGGAGAAGGGAAGTGGATAGATCAAGGCAACTGGAGATGTCGATTGACGTTACACTTAAATAGTTGGAGATTATATTTGTCAGGGAAACAGGAATAAGGAAAAATTGACACCAACATGTAAATTCCATGCAACCTAAATCAAATAAATAAGTATATGTTATTTGTTTATACCGTATAACCTTCAGTCAGATCGTTTTATTTCCGAAGTACCGATAAATAATATTAAGAATTTCCCCACAACGGGACACATTTCGGATGCAGGAATCTTGCATTGCAATTATCTATTATAATAGAGTACCAAATATATTTATTACATAACTGATATATAAGAGTTCAACATTTTATCTAAATTTTGAATATTACATTCCTGAGAAGGTCACCACCACGAAGAAAAAGAGAACATACACGTATGCAATTTCTTTTGGAGTCTACCGTCAGCAAAAGAGATATCAGATACCTGTAGAAAATAGGAAAATCTTAGATAATGTGTCGAACTCTTGTATATCAGCAATGTAATCAATATATTTTGTACTCTATGCCATTCTTATAAGCCAATATATTTGCATTTAAAAGGTGTCTCATCATTATGGGACAATCTGTACATAAACAGCGATCCCAGAGCAATGTCTTTTGCACGTTTGTGATGAGAAAAATCAATGTTGGGAGAAGACACTAAAGATATACAAACCGAAACTGATATTAAATACAATTCATGTCATGTGGTATATCTTGGCGTAAATCGTATACTACATAATATTGATTGGTGTCTTAACACAGCAATCATAGCATCTAAACTGTGATCAGGATTAAATCTTGACTTCAGAAGAAGTCGCCCCAATCCCATAGCAGCGGATTTTCCCGATTTAAAATGTAACACTTATTTGACCCCATAGATAATCATGTTGCCAGGGGAAAATTCCTGACCGCAAATCTCATGAAATAATCGTTATTTTTCCCCAGAAATTATTAAACAAATTATAAAGATCGATTGATACATTTGGATACGCGGAAATTTAAACTGATGAGATAGATAGATTTGAACATATTACAGATTCTTTGAATTTTGTCGAGAATATCGAGATATATAGCCGGAGCATCAAACCAGTTTTTCTTTTAAAGCATTCAACCCCAAGCAATACGGGAAGCCACTAGCACGCAAGGGGTTAGAGAGAGTTGGAGCGAGAGCGAAGAGGAGTGATAGAGGAAAGGATGAAGAGAAAGTTAGAGGATAGATCAGGGCATCTGGAGGCATCGATTGACGCTACATTTGAATAGTTGGAGATTATAGCTATCATGAAAACAAGAAATGGAGAGGGAGTTCCACAGGCGAGAAGTGCGAGACGTGAAGCTATTGGAGTAGAAGAGACGGCAACAGTTTCGACAGTGAAAGGGTGAGAGCGAGATGCCAGCCTAGTTGAGCGCTTAAATTCATGAAGTCTGGGAACCAGCGAAAGCAGTTCACCGGAGCAGTTACCGTGAAAGTATTTGTAAAAAAGACAGAGGGAGGCAACGGTACGTCTGTGAGAGAGCGGCTGCAGCCGAGATGCCAGGTTAGGGCCAGTTACATTGCATTTCCGTCTTTGGATTTTATCAAGGACCTTGAGACAAACAATAGGGGCTCCAAGACCATATATAGCAGCAATATTCCATGCAAGGGTGAATGGTTGATTTGTATGACAGCAGTATTCGATGCACGGACGAATGGTAGACTTATAAATGTGTAAGATTGATTCTGACGAAAAAAAAAGATTGTCACAACACAGTGAACCAAACTTTCATTCAATATAATCACTCCTTTCATCTCTGTTGAAAACATGGTACGGGAATGAACTGATGCCCCACTGGAGTGGGTTGTCACCAAACCGATTTTTGGTTTCGCATTTCATACAAACTGAACTACCGGTCTCTTCCCAAACAAATCACCACATCTAAGAAATGTGCACCATGAAGTTCCTCAGTGTCGAACATTCGATATAAATGATGACACTAAGTTATGGCTGCATTTGGAAAGGAGAATTATGACGATGTCTGTCTAACAAGAATAAAAATAAACACCACTGCCTTACGTCAATTTCATACAGTATCAACAAAGCATATTGTTGCAAAGTTTTCATCATAGTTTCTTGTAATTCTGGTTATGTAAACATCCACTGAATATTGTTTTAAATTGTTTCTACTGTTTAAAATTGTTTTAAAATAAAATAACTTCATATTGAAGCCAGCTTTCCCTGACGACAGCACATTCCGGTGTGGCGTCAGTGTATTCCACTTGAGACCACAATAGTTACCAACTATCTTAAACACACACACACACACACACACACACACACACACACACACACACACACACACACACACACACACAGCCTTCGTGTATCCGTGTTCCTCGGTAAGCCTGATAAGCCGACAAAGTCATTTATCAACTTTAATGTTTGCTTGGACGTTTCAAACATTTCCCTTCCATAAAGCACAAAGCTAAATAATGAATTAATAATGGCATAATTTACAAATCTGAAACCTACCCTCCACTTATATATATATATATATATATATATATATGTGAGTGTGTGTGTGTGTGTGTGTGTGTGTGTAAGGGCGAATCAATACCTTTGTGACACAAAATGTAGAAGCTGAATTGTAATCGGAAATTTTCCCTGCAAAATGATTGATCTACATGATTAATATTCTCCAATGGATTAAGTGCATTGACAAGGAATGAGCTTGTGTGAAATAAATACTTTGTTTAAACACAGACTACAGAGTGTACGCTTGCCTATATAAGAATTTATGACGATATTACATTCCAGTGATATATGACAATAGTTAACAATTATTTTATACACACACACACACACACACACACACACACACACACACACACACACACACACACACACACATGTATACTGGGAAAATCCACAACAAAGTGGCAAGAGTATTCGTGCGTGTGTGTTTCATTGAATGTGAGGGACAAGGAAAATTTTAAGAAAGTCTTTTCTTCCGTGAAATTCAGTGAAACATATATGAAAGAATGATTGTTGCCCGAATATATATATATATATATATGTGTGTGTGTGTGTGCGCGCGCGCGCGCGTGTGTGTGTATATAATGTGGATATAAGAAGCAGGATCTCAATCAATGATATAAAGATCGCTTGAGATGTGAAACTGTCAGTCGCTATCTGGTGTTGATTCCGATGTCCACACTGTCCTGTCAATGTCTATAAACGCTCTATACCTGATATTGAGCACCACTGTTTCATAGAAGTAACACATTTTAAGCAGTATATATATATATATATATATATATATATATATATATATATATATATATATATACACCGCGTGTAACAGCAAAATTGTCCAGTTTTTATAACACTACTGGACTCCAGTTTGAGCAAAAAGAATGTATAATTACTCTCCAAGCTTAACAGAAGAACGAAACGAAAATGACATGTTCATCATTAATTAATCATAGCTAAGGATCGGAAGCTCATAAAGGATTGAAATAAAGTTTATATATATATATATATATATATATATATATATATATATATATATATATATATATATATATATTATTCCAGGATGATTTTCAAATTTATTCAAGGTGATCTTCGCCTTCTCTAATCTTCTAACTTTCTGTCTTACAGGTTTCTCACACGATTTCATTTTCAAGTCTTTTTTCACTGCTCCTTGGACTGTCATAGCAGAAATCCTCTCTCATGTGTCAGACATCTTATGGATTGAGTTGAATCTATTTTTCTAATTGATCTCTTTAAGTTGAAATAATGATCTCTCTTCCTGTTGTGACTTCCTGATCCAGATTTCCTCTCTACTGAGCCCTATTTTAAAAACTTATTCACCATTCTTTTGATGGTTCGCATTACCTTTTCAGTCTTCTTTATTGATACAGACAATGGGAAAGGCGATAAATGCAATTTATGACTTGTTGAAAAATGTGTTATCTTAAAATACATAAATATCCCTAGCTTGTTAAACAAGAGAAATGAATTGATGGTTACATGTAGGAATAAAAAGTAATTTTTTGTTGAAATACGTTGATCCAGATTCATTTTTAATCTTAATTATAACATTTCTCTTCTAGTTTTTTAACCTAGTAATCTCCCTTTATGCTCAATATAAAATTAATATTCACAACTTTAAATAAAAATTTATATTATATATATATATATATATATATATATATATATATATATATATATATATATATATAATGCGTCTCAACGGCTGTTGTGATGCGTTTAGTGTGGTAGTCTGTAGTGGTAGTGCTTGTCGCTTCTCGCTTTCAGTTACCGTTGCTGGCTAGCAAAAATGCGAAAAGTGGAGCGTAAGTCTTCCCCTGCCAGTATATAGCCTCTCCGTCAGTAACCCTATGTAGTGCCTCCTCGTGGCGACAGTGGCAACCGAACACCTTGCGGACTTGGGCTAAACTACAGGGGACGGGGGAGGAGTTTGACCCCCTTAACATGCGGCATGCAGGCCCACCGGTGTGTGGACACGCCCTGGTGCCCATGAACCAAACCCCAGCTATGGGTTAAATAGCTTCACTGTCTTGTGAAAATCTTCGGGAGAAGAAAAGGCTAATGAGTAAACCCTACACAAATCCGGAGTGGGTCCCCGAAGGCGGATGGACGGCACTTTGTGCTACCTTCCGGCAACTCCTGCAGCCACGATGGTACCAAACTGTATTGGTTCATCCTCTCCTTTGGACTCTGCTAGCAAGGCCGACAGGGGGGGACTATACGTCCGGACAGCCCTGGTTCTCCATACATCCCGTCCAGGCTCGTAGCGCACTGGAGAGGACACTCCAGCGACGTCGCAAGACATCGGCACAACACGGGAAGTGCCGCTCCAGAGTGGGACTACACAGTCACCAGAGGCGATGTAACTCCATCGCCTAGCACCTACCTACAGCGCTACTCCATCGTCTCCCGAGACGGACGGATGCCGTATATATATATATATATATATATATATATATATATATATATATATATATATATATATCCCTTTATTTTAAATGCAAAATATTTTTTAAATAAACTACTTTAGGACGTCATCGGACTAATTTTATGTTTAAGTTGATGTGATTACATTAGAACAAAAACGAAAGAAAGACGTTGAGAATTTAAAATTTTATTTTTTTAATATGTGTTTTGAATATATAGTCTAGCCGATTTCCTCTAGCTTTTTTTTTTTCGGTTTGATAAATATTCAATTATTGTTATTAAATATCCAACAGTGTGAAGATAGAAAATCTGCCAGAAATGGAGAAATGTTTTAGGAATCTAGACGCAAATTAACTGTGGACGATCAGGCGATTAAAACACTTTCTAAACATTTTCGTCTTAGTAAATTGTTTTATCTTTTAATTAGAGTGGCATTTTTATTAGATTCAAAAAAACAAGTGCTGTCTCATTTTTTTTACTGTATTTATTTTTTTTACTTTTTCAAATAAGATTTTGTGCATCCAACAGTACCAGACAAACAATTTTTGCAAAAAATTATCGTTAATAACCATTTCTCTTTATCCGTTAAATCGGCCTTACTACCCATTTTATAGCTTCAAACTATTAATTTGAGACTTTGAAATCTAGGACATTTCATTCAAACGAACGCAGTTTGTGTGTATGTGTGCAGAACGGACCGCTTCACATCCTAACGACGTACATAGACATCATTCAGTAAATAAAATGTTAGAATCCAATAAGTATTTATTTTATAGATCGATAAAACGTAAAGAAACAAATAATGTCAGAGTTAGTTGATATATTTTGCTGAATGATTTCTTTACTTATTCTTCTTGCTTTGACAGTGAATATTCCGTTAGCAATTTCCTTCAATCGGTAAGTAGTATGTCACTGGGACTAAGCAGACGGAGAAATTGGCAATATCCATTTACTTTTATACTGGTCGGGCTAAAAACGACCGAGACAAGAAAAGGGGGAAAGTGACAGGAGATAAAAGCATGCTACCTTCTACCATCGTAATGTCAGTTAAATGTCATACGTGATATACAATCATGTGTCTTTCGTTACATGCAAAAGATATTTTCCTGCAGTAGATTTTCATTTCTTTCTGTGGTAGACTGGTTGCCAACCAAGGCTAAAGAATCCGCTATGTCCTGCTATTCAATCCATTGGAGTAAAAAACTTTCCTAATGGTATTAGCACGTAAGTGGATATAATGAACTAGACTGGAATTTAAATTCGGCTCTACGATTTCTCATTCTGATTTGATACGACAATGAATAGGTACCTTCATGAGATCGCTAAAAAGAGTATAGCATGACGAAAAAGACGCCAAACTTGACGAAAACAAAACTTTATCGTGTAAATGTTTATATTATTATTAAATGGAAAGATCAAAGTATTTTGGGGGTATTTTTTTACATTTTTTAATGTTCCTAGCACGTCCAAAATTTTCGTTAAAAATCTTCTTTTAGTCAGTAAAATTGACAGATAATCGATCATGTCAGCCATTTCTTTCCATTTTATAAAAAAAATGAAAACCCAGTTTGAAATTCTTTTAAAAATCAATTATAATTTTTTTCAAAACTTATTTTAAGAAAATCAGAAATTATAATGTTTATTCAAAATATTTTGAAACAAGCTTAACTTAGTTTCTGCGCCGAAAAGACGTAGTTTGAAAATAAAACAAAGCAGGTCATAACATTTCGCGTCACTTGACAGGTGACGAAGGACATTTTCATGACGTTTTGATAGATTACGTGAGGATAATTCCTTCTACAGAAGGAGAGAACTGAAGTTATTTAAATTTAAGTGAACAAATTATTTACCTCGTTATTTTTAAGGAAAACTTTCAGCGCTCTAATTTCTTTTTTTCTTTTTTGTACTTAGCTTTCACCTTTACGTTTACGATGCTTTGTGGAAAATATATTATAAAGAAATTAAAATAAGACTGTCGAGAGTGAGATTAAATTTCATAAGAAAGGTAATGCACATCCAATAACCGTAATAATCATACTGAAATAAATGTAGACCATCATGGCTCTCCACGACTTCTTATCCTTTGTAAGCTTTGTCTTTTTGCTATCCCCCAATCCCTGCCGCGTAATCCATTATAAAATTCAGGTTATTTGGCGCTGCTTTCTGTCCCTTTTGCTTTCAATGTTTTATGAGTGTCATCTTCTCCGAGCCCTCGCTCCTCATGCGTCCAAGAAATTTCAGCTGTCTCTATTTGATTCTAAGTATGACTTTTTCGTTCCATTATCCTTAAAACTTCCTACCTACTCACGTGTTTAGTCGATAATATTCTCAGCATCCTTCTGTAGAACCACATTTCTGTTGCCTCAAGTCTCTTCTTCATTTGAGAAGAAATTATCCAGCATTCACTGATATATCAGCACGTTTTTATTTGGTTCTAAGGAAATTTTCTTGTTTCTTAATACTTTGCTTAGCTTTTTGAAGTCATCTTTCGCTAAAAAAAAAGGAGACGGGTTATTGGGTATATTTAGTCACTAAATGAATTTCATACACGAAGTTTATAACTATTTTCCATGAGTGTCAACTAAAGGTACGTATATCTGATAGCATAAGTTCAGCTAGAGTTCTTTTGTGAATATAGTGCTCAGTCTTAGTAAAGAAAATTCCTGTTTGGGTGAAGAACTCTTTTTGAGTTATAGAGGCCTTCGTTAATTCGTGTCAGCGTGAATGGGCTTAGTTGAAACTAAAGGGAATGTGCTTCTCTGACGGGGACCGATTTTATTTGACGCTGGACGAAATGTTCTTGTTTCTTAATACTTTGCTTAGCTTTTTGAAGTCATCTTTCGCTAAAAAAAAGGAGATGGGTTATTGGGTATATTTAGTGACAACTTTAAGAAATAAAAATGTCCTTCTACAGAAGAATGCTGAGGATATCATGAACCGAACCTGTGAGCAACGACGAAGTTTTAGAGAAAATTGAAAACAAAAATGACACTTATACTTAACACCAGGAAGAGATAGTTGAAATTTCTATGATACATAATGAGGAAGGAGGGTTTAGGAAATATGATACTCACAGGACAGATTGAAGGCAAGAGAGATAGACGAAATCAACGCATAACATGTTTAGTGAGCTTGAGTAAATGGATGGCGGAACAATGTTTAGGCGAGATAACAAAAAGACAAAATTTATTACGAAATGACAGGACATTGTGAAGAGCCATGATCGCCAACGTCCTGAAGGGACACGGCACATAGAAGAAGAATATAATGCTTCGATTGCCTCTTCCTTATTAGAGAATGTTTTATTGTGTATGAAAAACTCAAAATGCTTAAGTAAGTGATAATTTGTAGGAGAGATATCAGGTGAATACGGAGGATGAGGCAAAATTTCATAATTCAGGCTATGCAGCTTTTGGACAGTTGATTGAGAAGTGTGCAACCATGCACTGTCATGCAGCAAAATTGGGCCATCCCTATTCATAAGTCTAGGCTGTTTCTTTTTCAGTTTTTCCAGCATACACTCAATTTCTCCACAAGACGAGGTTACTGTTATTGTTTTCCCTTAAGGCAAGAATGAATAATCCCCTTGAAAGACCACCATACAGTAACCATTAACTTTTTAGGGTACAATAAAGGTTTTGAGGGTATCCAGAAAATTGCTTGAAATCAATTGCTCGACTGTAAATTGCTCGAAAAATAATTTCTCGAACTATCAATTGCTCGAAAGGCAGTTTGCTCGAAACCTGTGGTTAAAAAAATAAAACTATATTGTTTCTAATATTTACTATAAGATAAAGTAATACAACTTTATTGTTGAGTGTTGTGGCTCGTTTTATATGCAGCTCTGTTGACGTGTCGTGAGACGGCGCAGTTTACGCGGTGCTTCGAGCTTCGAAATTAATTCGAGCAATCTGCCTTTCGAGCAATTGATAGTTCGAGAAATTATTTCTCGAGCAATTTATTGTCGAGCAATTGATTTCGAGCAATTTACCTAGATCCGGTTTTGAGGATTGTTTTGGTGATTCACTTGCATCTAACCACTGGTCTACTCTCTTACTGTTGTCAAAGAGTATCTGTTTCTCATGGCATGTAATGATTCGATGCAAAAATGGTTCTTTTTTCAGTCAGGAAAGCAACTGAACGCAAACCTCAAAGCGACATCTTTTAGTTTCATTCAGTTCATGCGGAACAAACCTATCCTATTCCTTCACTTTTGCAATTGCTTCCAAGTGCCGAAAAACATTTGTGCGAGATGTTTCGAGTTCTGATGTGATTTTTCGGACTGTAGTTCTTGGATTTCTTTGATCAACCAAAGCATTCAATTGATCATGTCTGATAAACAATCATGTTATTCCCCTTGGTTTATTTTCACGACTATAATCTCCAAAACAAAATTTCTGAAACCATCTTTGTACAGTTCTGATTCCAACAATACCAATACCAAAAGCTGCCTTGATATTCCGAAATGCTTCAGAGGCAGAATGACACAGTTTGTACTCATACAATAAGATTACTCGACATTCTTTCATTGTAATCATTTTCATTGGGCTTATTAGTAGCAATATATTGAAACAAAAATTATCTATTTACATTATTCGGACTATTATCCTCATCTTTGTCGCCATATTTATTACAACGTTTCGGCCCTTTAGTATCTGTCTATATTTCTGAGATGAGATATTATGCACACTATTTATATTATTCGGACTATTGTCCTCATCTTTGTCGCCATATTTATTACAACGTTTCGGCCCTTCAGTATTTGTCTATATTTCTGAGATGAGGTATTATGCACACCATTTACATTATTCGAACTATTGTCCTCATCTTTGTCGCCATATTTATTACAACGTTTCGGCCCTTCAGTATCTGTCTATATTTCTGAGATGAGGTATTATGCACACCATTTACATTATTCGGACTATTGTCCTCATCTTTGTCGCCATATTTATTACAACGTTTCGGCCCTTCAGTATCTGTCTATATTTCTGAGATGAGGTATTATGTACACTATTTACATTATTCGGACTATTGTCCTCATCTTTGTTGCCATATTTATCACAACGTTTCGGCCCTTCAGTATCTGTCTATATTTCTGAGATGAGGTATTATGTACAATATTTACATTGTTCGGACTATTGTCCACATCTTTGTTGCCATATTTATCACAACGTTTCGGCCGTTGTACGCTCCGGCTTTCTTCAGGTGGTTGGAATGTCGAACTGAACCCTTTATTTTGCTCGCTGTGGTAGACTGTTCTAGCTCCCCGTGCCGTGTCTAATGGATGTCAGTTATCAGTTATCTCTTGTTAATTCTCTTCTCCAAGTTCTCCACTGCCTTAACTAGGTATTGAACTCAACTCTTTGGAAAGAAAAAGCGTCAGGAATAAGTCAAAAATTTTTCATGCATCAAAGAGTTTACTTCGTTAGACGACCGCATCAACAACCAACCAAGAAATGCGCCATTTTATGTGTGGCAGACTAATTTGTCATTTAATTATGTATTTTGTGATTTAGAATGACAGAAAATTATGTCAGTTATAAACAGCATTTGTATATTTATACGGTTAAAAAGTACTTCGAATGTAGACATAAAATATAGGGTAAATTTTCTAAAATTAGTTGAATGGTGATTCAGATCCTGTTTGATTCATATTCTACTTATTTGATTTTAGCTCTAATTTTGGAGTTGACATTTTCAGGACATTTCCAGACATTTTCGGGACATTTTCAGAACATTTTCGGGACATTTTCAGGACATTTCCAGACATTTTCAGACATTTTCAAGACATTTTCAATATAACGGATACTTTTATCTAAAGTAATTTTTGCCCCAGCCATCACATCGACATTAAAGCTGTGGTTATTATCTTTGTTTTACAGTAAGTTTTACTTTGTACAAGGTCCGGGAGTACTCGAGGGTGAGTTACGTTAAAAGTTAGTTTATATGGATAGGAGGGAAAGATAACAGTTAACTTTAGACTTAAACATGTTAAGATTGTAATAATCGGGGAAACATCCCCTTGGGAGTCTATTCCACAGAGCAGTGGTTCCCGAGGAGAATCTGTTCGATGGAATACGTAGGGAATGTGGGTGGTTTGCTACAACGTAAGTAGCCTGGAGGGTCCTAGCCGTGAAGGGTTGACCTGTCGGGACCAAAGAATATAGTTTGTCCTAGTACTACCCGTGAAAGTAAGGATAGAGCATTGACAGGCTTATCACATACTGCATGTGAGAGAGAGGTTGGTGGGTGGAAAATGCCTTGGTCATTTTTGTTACAGTTTTTTGGATACCTGTGTAATAGTGAGCAAACCAAAATGAGCTGACTCATTTTATAGTCTACCCATAGAAGGTTAACCAATCAGAAGACGTGGAATATTCAATCCGATGTGTATAAAGGCGGCCATTTTCTTTTCTCCGAATATCCGCTGCTAACCTGTCATATGAAAGGCTTGAAGAACTACCCTTTTCTACTCTCTCCGAATATTCACTGCCAACCTCTGATATGGAAGACCTTAAGAATTCCTGAATAGCTGCTACTAGATATCGGTGCTGTTTCATTGAACAAATTAATTACTACGTTGGATTTCTACATTCAAACTACACTAAACATATATAACAATTTTAACCTGGTTAGAAAAGTTGTTTTATTTCTAAAATCAACAGAAACTTTTTTTTGTTCTTTGCATAAATCGATAAAATGCGTTTCTTAATATCGACAAACATACGCGACTTTTATATCAAATGGGAAGATCAAAGCAGCGTCTTTTTAAAAAAAAAGAAACATTTGCCACATTGCTGTCAATGATATAAAGTCCGAAAATCTAGGACAGTGATTACTGAACCGATGTGCCACGGCGCACTTGAGTACTGAGAGAGGAACGTAGATCTGCCACGAAAACATTTAAAGGTCATTAATTAAAATATTTTAGATATATTAGAATCCAATAAGTATTTATTTTATAGATCGATAAAACGTAAAGAAACAAATAATGTCAGATTCAGTTGATATATTTTGCTGAATGATTTCTTTACTTATTTTTCTTGCTATGACAGTGAATATTCCGTTAGCAATTTCCTTCAATCGGTAAGCAGTATGTCAGTGGGACTAAGCAGACGGAGAAATTGGCAATATCCATTTACTCTTGTACTGGTCGGGCTAAAAACGACCAAGACAAGAAAAGGGAGAAAACACACAGGGTCCTCTACAGTCTTCTTTATCTTCAGGTGGACTTAATTCAAGTCCGACCATTTTATTGTAGTCGGACCTTTTAATATTCTACCAGGAGTTACACATGTGTTTCTAATACAACAACACGCAAACACTCACGGTCCTCTACAGTCTTCTTTATCTTCAGGTGGACTTAATTCAAGTCCGACCATTTTATTGTAGTCGGACCTTTTAATATTCTACCAGGAGTTACACATATGTTTCTAATACAACAACACGCAAACACTCACGGTCCTCTACAGTCTTCTTTATCTTCAGGTGGACTTAATTCAAGTCCGACCATTTTATTGTAGTCGGACCTTTTAATATTCTACCAGGAGTTACACATGTGTTTCTAATACAACAACACGTAAATACACACACGGTCCTCTACAACTTTTTATTAACTAGCTTTCAATTAAAATGGACAAGTTTTTAATTAAGGAACAGTAATTAGAAGACGATGCTAATGCGTTGAATACCGCTTCATCCAGTAGACCAAATTAAAAACAATTATTCGTCAATATAATGACGATTATTTATGATTCGTTTTCATACGTTGTGAATTAAATCCACCCCGCCCACATGCGTAATTCGCGGCGAAACATTAGCAAATGAAGCTATGGTTTCGAGCAAATCAAACAGACGTTTACAATCCAAACATTTCCAAAGTGTCCGAAAAAGCCGGTGGAAAATTTCAAACGACTTGCATTTTTAAGTGTGCCGCGGAAGTTTAAGTATAAGTTCAAAGATAACCAAAAAAAGTTTAAAAAAAACATTAATCTCGGATTATGAGTTACAATTTACATCATTTATACTCGTGACTGATGTCCACATTTTCGATATTATGTTGTCTTTTCGGAAATCGTACTTATTTTGATAAAGCGTTTCCGTGTTTTGCCATAAGCGCTAGAAAAACTCGCAAAGCGACACACCCACTTGCAGATATTAATTGACTAAGTTCAACGATCTGTCTATATTTCTGAGATGAGGTATTATGTACACTATTTACATTATTCGGACTATTGTCCTCATCTTTGTCGCCATATTTATTACAACGTTTCGGCCGTTGCACTCTCCGGCCTTCTTCAGGTGGTTGGAATCCACTGTGCCATGTGTCCTCTCTTCCATGTCGGTCTTGACTTACTGCGAAGGCGTATACGTGATTATTGGCACATTCTTATGAAACCGTAGAGAAATAACTGAGTAGTACTAGATAAGAACAAGATTAGATATTCCTAGACATGGAGAGTGGAACGAGAGCATCCTACCCCGGTCCGGATTATCCTATATGATAATATAGGTTGAAGCCTAGGAACCCTGGAGCAGGGATTTTCATTTTCTAGATGTTATAACTTCTAGTTTCATAAACTAAAATGGTATCCATATGACGAACTCATATTTGACTTTACAGTAATCAAAGCATGGAAAAGAATGTTACTTTTTGTCATTGTGTTTCAAGTAGATTTGATTTTAGTTCAGAATGTTTAAATCTTAGAAATTTTTATAAAACAATGATTTTCATTTTCTAACAGAAATATATATATATACGTTATTTATATAGACACAAATATTTAAGTAAACGCTCTGTAAACAGTATTAACAACATGTACCGGTCTGAATGTCCGAGAAATTTCATAGACAATACGCGTCCTCCGACAGGAATCGAAGCTGCATCTTACAGGGAACCGTCATATACCCTAACATGCTATACCAGTTTAGCTACGAAGGAGCGTCTAGATAGCAAGGTAGATCTTACTGCTTCGTAGCTAAATTCGTATAGCACGTCAGGCTATATGACGTTTCCGTATAGGATACAGGTTCGATTCCTGTCGGAACACGCATATTTTCAGGCCGGTAAATTTTGTTAAATCTGTTTATTATAAACAGAGCATTTACTTAAATATTTGCATATATATATACATACATATATATATATATATATATATATATATATATATATATATATATATATATATATATATATATATATATATATATATATAGTAAACCGCACATTTGTTGCGAAAATGCTTGTTGTGTTTATGTAGAAAATTCGTATCTCCTGATATTATTTTTCCCATAACAATTATTGCGGACAGGAATATGAGACCAATTATTAAATGACTAACACAAAACAATATAAAACAAACGACAATGCATGTATTACAATTAAAATAAACATAGAAAACATTTAAAGACTAGTTTCATAAAAGATTTAAATTAGAGAATGTATGTGAAGTTTGTGTAGGGCGACGTGAAAGGCACGTGTGTGAAAGAGTACAAAAACTCACGAGAGAAAGCTATGACATTGAAAATGAACGTGTTCCAATCAGGGACACTTTTTTTCCGCACGCGCGGCTACATCTTATAGCCAGATTTGTGCAAGATGAATAAGTATGGGTGAGAATATTATTTGCTATTCGTAGGCTTAATAAGCGCCCCCCACCACACCCCGCTGAGCAACGGTCTTTTTTTAGGAACGTCAAGTGGGATAAACCACACATTACAGATATGTCGATTTACTGCTGTATGGACCGCATATTACCGCGCGAAATCGTCACAGCTTTATCAAAATAACAAAAATGATTTAAATGAATGAAAAAAACAGTTGTTTTTTTTTCTGCAAAACTTTTTATATTTACGACACATACCTCAAACTTTGAACAAAAATGGCGTCAAATTTTATGCTGGAAAATGGAGCTCTCAAGCAATGAAAACAAAAATGAAAGCGTCTGATTCAAACTGTCTTTTTGTTTTAGTTTTCTTCTTTTTTTTTCATCATAGAGGTTGTTGTTTGGAACATTATAAATTTAAATCATGTTTTGATCGTGTCGATGTCGTTGTTTGCAAGCCGCTTCCAACAGTCACAAGGCCGCATTATGTAGATTCATCCTGTCTTTATTAATTATTGAAATGATTAATACACCAGTTCCTCGACTGAAAGATATTTTATTTAATGCAGGATATTTTAGGCTTTTAAGATTACAGCTTTGCATATCTGTATTTTTTTTAGAGATTATGTTATATCATTGTGTTGTCTACAAGTATTTGTCTCATATTAGCTGTAACAATGTTGGTTAATGAGCAGTTACGACAAGCTCGACTGATAAATAACGTGTTAGATGATGTGAAAATGTTGTGATCGTTTGACCCATACATGTTGTAATTTTCATTTACATTACAGACACAAACTCCTAATTGCAAAGAGATTTCATTTATTTGTTATAAAGCCATAGAAATTAAGAAGAATAGGCTTAATCTGTGTTTTAAAAATAATGGGCAAAAAGATCTTGGACTGAAACCAAGCCGCCAGATCAGGACCAATAATGTTGCTGATTATTCTTTGGATTTTATCAAGAGTCTCAAGGTGAATAGCAGGTGTACTCAACCATATATGGCAGCAATATTCTAAGCATAGCTGAATGGTAGCCTTAGAGATATGAATGATAGCAGCATGGCGAAAAATCTGTCTCACACAACACAGTGAACCAACTTTCTTAGCAGCTGACCTAGCAATGGATTCTGTTTTGGACAACGAGGGAGAATTTTATTTCGATTTCCTCCCCTTGTGAGTTCGAATTCCTCGTTGCCAATTTGTTGAGGACAACGAGGGAGAATTTAGTTTCGGTTTCCTTCCCGTGTGAGTTCGAATTCCTCGTCGTCAATTTGTTGTGGATTCCGGGAAGAATACGATATCAATGAATAAGAAACGCCAGGAATGAATAAGGAAAATAAATGTATTAACGTAATAATACAAACTAGTAATACGGGTTAATAGATCCAGGAATGCGGGTTAGTAGCAATAATATATATACAGTTTTGGTATTGACGTATCGCGGTATGACTCCTTACTGAGTCTAAGTGCTCGTGACGGTGACTCTTGTGCTACCCTCCTCTATTACAGACTGTCCGGGTATTCACTGCTAGTCGTATATGTATACCTCGGGTGAGTCCATTTTTGTGAAAAGGGGAGATCCCTTAACAGATTCAATATAGTCTTTCCATTTCATGTCAGCTGAGAACGTTAACCAGAGAAGGCGCAACGGACCACTCTCCTGGGAAGAAGAGCATAATCAAATTATGTCTCACACAACACAGTGAACCAACTTTCTTAGCAACTGACCTAGCAATGGATTCAATATAGTCTTTCTATTTCATGTCAGCTGAGAACGTTAACCAGGGAAGGCGCAACGGGCCACTCTCCAGGGAAGAAGAGCATAATCAAATTATGTCTCACACAACACAGTGAACCAACTTTCTTAGCAGCTGACCTAGCAATGGATTCAATATAGTCTTTCCATTTCATGTCAGCTGAGAACGTTAACCAGAGAAGGCGCAACGAGCCACTCTCCAGGGAAGAAGAGCATAATCAAATTATGTCCCACACAACACAGTGAACCAACTTTCTTAGCAGCTGACCTAGCAATGGATTCAATAAAGTCTTTCCATTTCATGTCAGCTGAGAACGTTAACCAGAGAAGGCGCAACGGGACACTCTCCTGGGAAGAAGAGCATAATCAAATTATGTCTCACACAACACAGTGAACAAACTTTCTTAGCAGCTGACCTGGCAATGGATTCAATATAGTCTTTCCATTTCATGTCAGGTGAGAACGTTAACCAGAGAAGGCGCAATGGGCCACTCTCCTGGGAAGAAGAGCATAATCAAATTATGTCTCACACAACACAGTGAACCAACCTTCTTAGCAGCTGACCTAGCCATGGATTCAATATAGTCTTTCCATTTCATGTCAGCTGAGAACGTTAACCAGAGAAGGCGCAACGGGCCACTCTCCTGGGTAGAAGAGCATAATCAAATTATGTCTGACACAACACAGTGAACCAACTTTCTTCGCAGCTGACCTAGCAATGGATTCAATATAGTCTTTCCATTTCATGTCAGCTGAGAACGTTAACCAGAGAAGGCGCAACGGGCCACTCTCTTTGGAAGAAGAGCATAATCAAATTATGTCCCACACAACACAGTGAACCAACTTTCTTAGCAACTGACCTAGCAATGGATTCAATATAGTCTTTCTATTTCATGTCAGCTGAGAACGTTAACCAGAGAAGGCGCAACGGGCCACTCTCCAGGGAAGAAGAGCATAATCAAATTATGTCTCACACAACACAGTGAACCAACTTTCTTAGCAGCTGACCTAGCAATGGATTCAATATAGTCTTTCCATTTCATGTCAGCTGAGAACGTTAACCAGAGAAGGCGCAACGGGCCACTCTCCAGGGAAGAAGAGCATAATCAAATTATGTCCCACACAACACAGTGAACCAACTTTCTTAGCAGCTGACCTAGCAATGGATTCAATATAGTCTTTCCATTTCATGTCAGCTGAGAACGTTAACCAGAGAAGGCGCAACGGGCCACTCTCCAGGGAAGAAGAGCATAATCAAATTATGTCTCACACAACACAGTGAACCAACTTTCTTAGCAGCTGACCTGGCAATGGATTCAATATAGTCTTTCCATTTCATGTCAGGTGAGAACGTTAACCAGAGAAGGCGCAATGGGCCACTCTCCTGGGAAGAAGAGCATAATCAAATTATGTCTCGCACAACACAGTGAACTAACTTTCTTAGCAGCTGACCTAGCAATGGATTCAATATAGTATTTCCACTTCATGTCAGGTGAGAACGTTAACCAGAGAAGTCGCAACGGGCCACTCTCCTGGGTAGAAGAGCATAATCAAATTATGTCTCACACAACACAGTGAACAAACTTTCTTAGCAGCTGACCTGGCAATGGATTCAATATAGTCTTTCCATTTCATGTCAGGTGAGAACGTTAACCAGAGAAGGCGCAATGGGCCACTCTCCTGGGAAGAAGAGCATAATCAAATTATGTCTGACACAACACAGTGAACCAACTTTCTTCGCAGCTGACCTAGCAATGGATTCAATATAGTCTTTCCATTTCATGTCAGCTGAGAACGTTAACCAGAGAAGGCGAAACGGGCCACTCTCTTGGGAAGAAGAGCATAATCAAATTATGTCCCACACAACACAGTAAACCAACTTTCTTAGCAACTGACCTAGCAATGGATTCAATATAGTCTTTCTATTTCATGTCAGCTGAGAACGTTAACCAGAGAAGGCGCAACGGGCCACTCTCCAGGGAAGAAGAGCATAATCAAATTATGTCCCACACAACACAGTGAACCAACTTTCTTAGCAGCTGACCTAGCAATGGATTCAATATAGTCTTTCCATTTCATGTCAGCTGAGAACGTTAACCAGAGAAGGCGCAACGGGCCACTCTCCAGGGATGAAGAGCATAATCAAATTATGTCCCACACAACACAGTGAACCAACTTTCTTCGCAGCTGACCTAGCAATGGATTCAATATAGTCTTTCCATTTCATGTCAGCTGAGAACGTTAACCAGAGAAGGGGCAACGGGCCACTCTACTGGGAAGAAGAGCATAATCAAATTATGTCTGACACAACACAGTGAACCAACTTTCTTCGCAGCTGACCTAGCAATGGATTCAATATAGTCTTTCCATTTCATGTCAGCTGAGAACGTTAACCAGAGAAGGCGCAACGGGGCACTCTCCAGGGAAGAAGAGCATAATCAAATTATGTCCCACACAACACAGTGAATCAACTTTCTTAGCAGCTGACCTAGCAATGGATTCAATATAGTCTTTCCACTTCATGTCAGCTGAGAACGTTAACCAGAGAAGGCGCAACGGGCCACTCTCCTGGGAAGAAGAGCATAATCAAATTATGTCTCACACAACACAGTGAACCAACTTTCTTAGCAGCTGACCTAGCAATGGATTCAATATAGTCTTTCCACTTCATGTCAGCTGAGAACGTTAACCAGAGAAGGCGCAACGGGCCACTCTCCAGGGAAGAAGAGCATAATCAAATTATATCCCACACAACACAGTGAACCAACTTTCTTAGCAGCTGCCCTAGCAATGGATTCAATATAGTCTTTCCATTTCATGTCAGCTGAGAACGTTAACCAGAGAAGGCGCAACGGGCCACTCTCCTGGGAAGAAGAGCATAATCAAATTATGTCTCACACAACACAGTGAACAAACTTTCTTAGCAGCTGACCTAGCAATGGATTCAATATAGTCTTTCCATTTCATGTCAGCTGAGAACGTTAACCAGAGAAGGCGCAACGGGCCACTCTCCAGGGAAGAAGAGCATAATCAAATTATGTCCCACACAACACAGTGAACCAACTTTCTTAGCAGCTGACCTAGCAAACCAGAGAAGGCGCAACGGGCCACTCTCCTGGGAAGAAGAGCATAATCAAATTATGTCTCACACAACACAGTGAACCAACTTTCTCAGCAGCTGACCTAGCAATGGATTCAATATAGTCTTTCCATTTCATGTCAGCTGAGAACGTTAACCAGAGAAGGCGCAACGGGCCACTCTCCTGGGAAGAAGATCATAATCAAATTATGTCTCACACAACACAGTGAACCAACTTTCTTCGCAGCTGACCTAGCAATGGATTCAATATAGTCTTTCCATTTCATGTCAGCTGAGAACGTTAACCAGAGAAGGCGCAACGGGCCACTCTCCTGGGAAGAAGAGCATAATCAAATTATGTCTCACACAACACAGTGAACCAACTTTCTTAGCAGCTGACCTAGCAATGGATTCAATATAGTCTTTCCATTTTATGTCAGCTGAGAACGTTAACCAGAGAAGGCGCAACGGGTCGCTCTCCTGGGAAGAAGAGCATAATCAAATTATTTTTGTGTCTGTGTGTCGTTTGTTGAAAACAAGAAACGAAATGCTTCCACGTCTTTCCTTTGGACGTTACAGTTTACTTATCATCGGGTAGAGACGACTGAAGTTTCTAGTGCATATAATGAGGAAAGAGAGCTTAGAAAATTTGATACTCACAGGACAGATTGAAGGCAAGGGGGACAGAGGAAAACAACGCGTAACCTACCTAGACAGCTTGAATAAATGGATAGGGTTTAGGAGTGATAACAAAAAGACAAAATGTATTAAGTGCTACAAAGGACAGGAAGTGTTGGAGAGCCATGATCGCCATCTCCCTGTTTTAAAAATAATGGGCAAAAAGATCTTGGTAAAATTCTCCCAAAAATTATACACAGTAAAAAAACTCAATTCGTAAATCACGTGATTGCAGACTCGGACTTAGAGAATATATCACGTGCTTCAAAAACAAGCTTTAACAAAATAGAAGCGAGATAAACTATATTTACGTCAAGCGTTTTACGATCTCCCAAAAGGCTATAAAGATCAGGACCAATAATATTGTTGATTTTTTTTTCGTGGGGGGGGGGATCTTATCACGGAGCTCCATGTAAATAGCAGGGGTACTGGACCATATATGACAACAATATTCTAAACATGGACAAATGGTAGATAGATGCCGGAGAGAAAAATTATCTCGCTTGACACAGTGAACCAACTTTCTTAGCAGCTGACCTAGCAATGGATTCAATATGGTCTTTCCATTTCATGTCAGCTGAGAACGTTAACCAGAGAATGCGCAACGAGTCGCTTTCCTGGAGGATAGCATCAGCCATGCAGAAAGGGGTCTCTCAGATTTTTTTTTTCTTATGCCGCTGTTTGATTGGCTAAACATGTTAAATGAATTGTCTGATATATTTACCATTTCAACGTATTCTCACCCATAGTGCTTCTCGCTTACGGGTCTATCTTCCGGCTTTCTACTCAACTTTGCTCTTCAAAAATATAAATGCAATGTCAGTCGTTATCTCCTGTCTTCTTACATCTTTTATTATCTTCTTACATCTTTTATTGTCTTCTTACATCTTTTATTGTCTTCTTACATCTTTTATTGTCTTCTCTCATTAGTAGTAGTTTTTCTCATGTTCTCTTACACTCAGTAACCCCTTGCGTCTTAGTGGCTTTATCCTCTTGCTTGGGATGAAATAATTAAAGAAAAATAACGGATATCAGTTAACAAAAATTATTGTTATTAAATAAGCACAGATATTGTTCCTGTGCTTCGCATAAAAAGGAAAGAAGAACTCATATGGCGAGAGACACCGAAATTTAAATAAAGTAACTTCGTTGCACAAAGAACAATATCTACACTCACCAACATTAAGGAAATTATTAGAAGCCATGAACATTACCGTCATTTGTGTTCCTGCTATATTGATTTTCCAAGCATAGCATAGATGTGGAAATGATTTTCTAAGCATAGCTTAGATGTGGCACACGGCCGAGTGTGTGGAGCACCCATATTCTCTGTAGCCCTTTACATCTTAGTATTGATAAACACTTTCATGATTATTGTCCTGATGAACTTTTCACTATGGTACT
Source organism: Acanthosepion esculentum (assembly GCA_964036315.1). Classification (NCBI taxonomy): domain Eukaryota; kingdom Metazoa; phylum Mollusca; class Cephalopoda; order Sepiida; family Sepiidae; genus Acanthosepion; species Acanthosepion esculentum. The sequence goes on along the minus strand of OZ038493.1, from coordinate 75,657,271 downwards.
TAGACTTTACGGACTTAAGCGCAGTACTAGATTGGTGATAGGGTCTCATTATTTTACAGTTGAAATGGCTAGATACAATATAATTGGTCCAGACCTGACATCTCGGCTTCAGTCACTTTCCTATCGTCATAATGTAGATTTCCTCTGCCTTTTTCTCTCTCTCTCTCTCCTTAATAGTATTTTTTTCTCATATTCTCTGTAGCCCTTTACATCTTAGTGGCTTTATTGACTTGATTGGGGTGAAATGATTTTAAAATATTTTCTTCAAAATGTATTTGTTCCTCATTTACATTGTCTTAAAAGCCATTATTAATGAGTGTTTTTTGTTGCTGAACTCTAGGTTGAATTCATATGCTAATTCAGGCTAAATATATAAGAATATGGAAAGCTCTTATTTCGACATGTTCCGCCGATCAAACAACATCATTACAAAATTGGATTTTATTTCGACGAAATCTGCATTCGCGTGATAGAACGTGATTCAAGTTAATCATATGAACGCCAGATTTTCTTTACTTCAAATGTGTCGTTTATTTTTAAATAGGTTTTACTAATTTCAACAGTTTTTTTTTTCCTATTTTTATTTATATATTAACTTTTTCAAAGTTTTTTTTTTTCGTATCCCAGATTGTTTCAACACGTTTACGAAGAACAGGTGATAGGCGGAAGACATAGCCCGATTAACCGTGTTTTTAATTTTTTTTTTAAGTCCTTAAAATTAGATTTTTAAATTAGTATTTACTAATTCCAACTTAATTTTAAAACATTTAGAAAAATCTAATTTAAAAGCCGAGTTCACTGCCAAAGGTCAGTTACGAAATCTGACTTCAAAAGTATTACAGGAATGGAAAGTATTATCATTTCATGCCTTTTGGTACCTTTGTCGCGCAAACAATATTTGGCGGACTCTTGTGAGTCTGGGTTAAAACGGGCACAAAACATGGAATTCAAACAAACAATAATTAATAAATGTATTAACAAGACATTTTATAGAAGGATAAAAAGAAAAGAAACGTGGTTGGAGTTATAATCAATTCAATATGTGATAATCATCATCATCACGCACATACATACATACATACATACATACATACATACATACGTAAATTCAAATTATACAGTAACAAGCATTCATTGGATAATAAATAAACACTACTGTGTCATGGACAATTTAATAATGGCAGCTATACGACAATTTTATAATCGCTATATTTTCATGTAGTCGATTTTGTGCACTTTTGGGAGAATCGGATCCCAGAAGTTCTTCGTGAGTCTCCCCAAAGCTCGCTCGCTGATTGGTCAATGCCAACCAATCAGATTGCCTGCATGTGAAGACTGATTCTTCCTGCGCAGCGCTTTCGGAGCCGATGGTCACCTATATAAGCAAAGAATATTCTTAGTAAATTAGTGAGATTTCAGCTGCCACAGGAATCCACGACAGTTGAAACCATGCGCCAATTTTCTCACTCACACCACCACTCACACGCTGAATATTCCCTATACTCACATAATCTTTTTTCTTACACAGCAAAACATTTATTACCGGAAACTATTACAACCTTATTTCTTTCAGTGAACTTTGGAACAATTGATAGTTAAAGAGAGATAACTCTTGTTTTACTCAGTACATGCTTTTCTTTCACATCCTTGTTTTTACATCTTGTTAAATACAAATTTTCTGTGTAATGATGTCTTTGGCTTATCCTCTTTTTCTTCACGTCAGTTTGGTTTCCTAATCTAAGTTAAATAATTGCGGTGAAGTCCGCCACAAATACATTTTTCAGTCTGAGTCTGAAGTAACAGTCAACTTAGGGAACACAAATCTTTTCAAATGCATCGTTTATGTGTCATATTTCCAATACACTTTTCTCATGAGGCAAAGAAGGTGCAGTGAGATGCTCTCCAGGAGCCGAACATCAACCATGCTGATGAGGGGTAGGGACGTTTCTCTGTGATGATTAAATGAGAGCAGTCTAGTTTTGGAGGCATTACAATTTACAAGCCATTTTCCCTCCTCCTTCCCCAGATTAACAGAGCAGCAGCCAGATGAACTTTGTCAGCACTGCCAGGCTTACTATTGAATCAGGAGAAAATGGCAGTGCTGCCTGCATAGATTCCTACTTGGGAACTGATGACATCAGGGAGATCACTGATGAAGGAGGCAACGAATAAATTGTTGTCTAGCCTATGGAAAAAGGAAAATAAGACTAATTTTTCCAATACACTTTTCTCATGAGGCAATGGAGGTGCAGTGAGATGCTCTCCAGGAGCCGAACATCAACCATGCTGATGAGGGGTAGGGACGTTTCTCTGTGATGATCAAATGAGAGCAGTCTAGTTTTGGAGGCATTACAATTTACAAGCCATTTCCCTCCTCCTTCCCCAGTCAACTACTGATTAACAGAGCAGCAGCCAGATGAACTTTGTCAGCACTGCCAGGCTTACTATTGAATCAGGAGAAAATGGCAGTGCTGCCGGCATAGATTCCTACTTGGGAACTGATGACATCAGGGAGATCACTGATGAAGGAGGCAACGAATAAATTGTTGTCTAGCCTATGGAAAAAGGAAAATAAGACTAATGTTTCCAATACACTTTTCTCATGAGGCAATGGAGGTGCAGTGAGATGCTCTCCAGGAGCCGAACATCAACCATGCTGATGAGGGGTAGGGACGTTTCTCTGTGATGATCAAATGAGAGCAGTCTAGTTTTGGAGGCATTACAATTTACAAGCCATTTCCCTCCTCCTTCCCCAGTCAACTACTGATTAACAGAGCAGCAGCCAGATGAACTTTGTCAGCACTGCCAGGCTTACTATTGAATCAGGAGAAAATGGCAGTGCTGCCTGCATAGATTTCTACTTGGGAACTGATGACATCAGGGAGATCACTGATGAAGGAGGCAACGAATAAATTGTTGTCTAGCCTATGGAAAAAGGAAAATAAACTAATGTTTCCAATACACTTTTCTCATGAGGCAATGGAGGTGCAGTGAGAGGCTCTCCAGGTGCCGAACATCAACCATGCTGATGAGGGGTAGGGACGTTTCTCTGTGATGATTAAATGAGAGCAGTCTAGTTTTGGGGGCATTACAATTTACAAGCCATTTCCTTCCTCCTTCCTCAGTCAACTACTGATTAACAGAACAGCAGCCAGATGAACTTTGTCAGCACTGCCAGGCTTACTATTGAATCTGGAGAAAATGGCAGTGCTGCCTGCATAGATTTCTACTTGGGAACTGATGACATCAGGGAGATCACTGATGAAGGAGGCAACGAATAAATTGTTGTCTAGCCTATGGAAAAAGGAAAATAAGACTAATATTTCCAATACACTTTTCTCATGAGGCAATGGAGGTGCAGTGAGATGCTCTCCAGGAGACGAACATCAACCATGCTGATGAGGGATAGGGACGTTTCTCTGTGATGATTAAATGAGAACAGTCTAGTTTTGGAGGCATTACAATTTACAAGCCATTTCCCTCCTCCTTCCCCAGTCAACTACTGATTAACAGAGCAGCAGCCAGATGAACTTTGTCAGCACTGCCAGGCTTACTATTGAATCAGAAGAAAATGGCAGTGCTGTCTGCATAGATTCCTACTTGGGAACTGATGACATCAGGGAGATCACTGATGAAGGAGGCAACGAATAAATTGTTGTCTAGCCTATGGAAAAAGGAAAATAAGACTAATGTTTCCAATACACTTTTCTCATGAGGCAATGGAGGTGCAGTGAGATGCTCTCCATGAGCCGAACATCAACCATGCTGATGAGGGGTAGGGACGTTTCTCTGTGATGATTAAATGAGAGCAGTCTAGTTTTGGAGGCATTACAATTTACAAGGCATTTCCCTCCTCCTTCCCCAGTCAACTACTGATTAACAGAGCAGCAGCCAGATTAACTTTGTCAGCACTGCCAGGCTTACTATTGAATCAGGAGAAAATGGCAGTGCTGCCGGCATAGATTCCTACTTGGGAACTGATGACATCAGGGAGATCACTGATGAAGGATGCAATGAATAAATACATTTTTGAAAAAACAAAAAATACTCACTATACATTTTTTTTAAATTACCAGCAGTACATTTTTGAGAAAAAAAAATTAACAGCAATAAAAAAATCTTGTCAGCATTAAATAGCCCATTGAGGTTGAAATACCATGAAACAAAACAAAACAAAGATATACAAGATAGATTCTGGAGATAAAAACTATCTCACCGCACACACACATTCTTAGCAGCTGATCTAGCAATGCATTCAATATAGTCTTTCCGCTTCATATCAGCTGAGAACGTTAGCCCGAGAAGTCGCAACGACTCACTTTCCTGGAGGTTAGCATCAGCCATGCTGGTGGAAGGCAAAGAGGGGTCTTTCAGATTATTTTTTTCTTCTACCGCTGTTTGATCGGCTAAACATGTTAAATCAATTGTCTTATATATTTACCATTTCATCGTACTCTCATCCAAATTTAAATCATGTTAAACTATTTATGAAGGCATGAAAATAAGAAATTATCCCTGAATTTGTTGTGCCCACTTCAACTAGTCAGTTAGTCTACTTTCAAAGATACAGTAATATATAAATCAACCCCCTTTCTTTAGAACTGTTTTTTCTACTGGAAATCATGATGTGACTAACCAACATTGAAACCATAAGTATCCAAATACTTTTCTTTTGTTTTAGTCGCCTCACCGACGTACAGTAAGTAAAAATATTGTTACATCTAGGGTAAGGGTTACTACATATTTATCAATCGGAGGTAAATTGTTTCCAATTCTTTGTATTCGCCATCTTGAATTTATATTTCAACCACTGAAAGATGCCCTGCGGGTTAACTCTAACAAAATAATGTGACATGTGCTAAGTCGGAATTATATGGTTCATTCACTATAGCTACGCATTTTGCTATTTTAATCCACCAATGAATAATGGTTCTAATCACGGGGAATGAAAGCTAAAATGCCCCTTCCAAAATTGGCAGACAATCCGTATAGATGCATGCTGGGATTTTATCGCGGTCAATAAAAGGAAACAAATCTCGGTCATAAGCACATATGTCGGAGTTATCTCCCCCTTAATTCCCTAATTGTTGACTAGGGGTCATTCCCCCTATACTATAAATACTGGGCGACTCTTTTTTCTTCATTTCAGCGACTACAATGTAAGCTCTTGGAAGATCCGCGTTTTCCCATTTGTGGGAGACGCCATGAACATTACACACATACACGTACGTACGAACATTCACCAAAGAAAAACACAAATGTTCACACACACACAAATGTTAATGTCTATGTGCCTTGTAAATTTGTTGTTAAATACATATATTTGTTGACATGTATATAAACTATGAAATCTCCACAAATATCCTTAAATGGCTATAATTAGTAACAGAAGCCATTGGTTCATAACAACGGCTTTCCATACTCAATACTCATCGGATTCACTCTCGCGTGGTCATGTGTGACGTCATGAGCTGTTGTGCGATTTTCGCTTTCAGCGTTTTATATGCACGTGTTTATCGTTGCTTGGAAATCATTCATGTAAACAAAAACAGACTATCATCAATTTCTTGTTCGTGTATTGCTTAATATATTGTGTAATTGTCATCTTTGATAATGGCTTATGTAAGCCGAAAGCTTAGATTGGATTAAAAAATATGTATCAATATTGTGATTTTCTTTCATTGTTTAATGATAATGTTATTAAGCTTATCAGACAATATGAAAAGAACTTACATAAAATATATAGACAACACTTGTCTATATTATTTAATGAAACATGTATGAATATATATATATATACATATATATATCGGTCTGATTTGTTTGTCTTCTTTACATCTTCAGTTGGACTTAATTCAAGTCCGGCCATTTTCTTGTAGTTTGGACCTCGTTTCTAGCAGGAAATAAACGCACGTGTTTCTAATTCAACAGCACTCAAAACCACACGGTCCTCTACACATATCTTTTCGCTATTGCCATGAAGTCGAAAGGTTATAAACACTTTGACTGTATCTCTTTCGCGTTGCAAGACTATTTGTGTTTGGTTTAATTTTTTTTACTTTGTTACTGTCTTATATTTGCTTTACTTTGCCCTGCATCACATGCTCTTGTCTCGTATAATCATGTTCTGTCCTTATTCTTCCTCTTATTGTTACTGAGGGTTTTGCAAAGTCCGCTTAATCATGCTTGTTTCCTCAACAACTATAAGAGGGAATTCTTGCCTGACACATGATTGTATTTCTTAACATTTTCCTCTTGTGCTGTTTTCCTGCTTAAGACTCTTACCAAAGCGTTTGCTTGCTTATAAATATTACATCCTTTTAAGCCTAAAGAAATGCTACGGTCATTTCCTTGTAATGCCACTTTTAAATACTTAATATTTCAGTTGTAACCGTTGGAATAAGTATATAGTAAGTGAAAAAATTTTCTTTCAGAAAATATTATATCTTTTTTTTTTTAATCATATCCCCAAATAGGGCAATAAAGCCACTGAGATGTAGGGTATTACTAAGTGTAAAAGAATACAAGAAAAAGAAAAATATTATTAAGGACAATAAAAGAAACAGAATTATTTAAACAAAACATAAGACATTACATTAAAATTTTTGAAGATCAAATTTGGCTGAAAAACATAAAGCCGAAAGAGATTTCCACAAGCGAGAAATACTGGGAAAGAAATTGTTAGCATAGAACTTACGGTTACATCCAGCCATTTCAAATGTAAAAGAAGAATTAGCATGAAATTATTTAAAGGAAAGGCACAGGAAATCTACATTATGGTGGTAGGAAAGTGACAGAAGCCGAGACGCCAATAAGTGAATCTTATGCGAGAGAAGAAACTGTTAGCATAGAACTTACGGTTACATCTAGCCATTTCAACTGTAAAATGATGAGACCTTGCCACCTATCCAGTACTGCACTTAAATTCATAAAGTCTATGTACCATAGTGAAAAGAAGAATTAGCATGAAATTATTTAAAGGAAAGGCACAGGAAAGCTACATTATGGTGGTAGGAAAGTGACTGAAGCCGAGACGCCAATAAGTGAATCTTATGCGAGAGAAGAAACTGTTAGCATAGAACTTACGGTTATATCTAGCCATTTCAACTGTAAAATGATGAGACCTTGCCACCAATCTAGTACTGCACTTAAATTCATAAAGTCTATGTACCATAGTGAAAAGAAGAATTAGCATGAAATTATTTAAAGGAAAGGCACAGGAAAGCTACATTATGGTGGTAGGAAAGTGACAGAAGCCGAGACGCCAATAAGTGAATCTTATGCGAGAGAAGAAACTGTTAGCATAGAACTTACGGTTATATCTAGCCATTTCAACTGTAAAATGATGAGACCTTGCCGCCAATCTAGTACTGCACTTAAATTCATAAAGTCTATGTACCATAGTGAAAAGAAGAATTAGCATGAAATTATTTAAAGGAAAGGCACAGGAAAGCTACATTATGGTGGTAGGAAAGTGACAGAAGCCGAGACGCCAATAAGTGAATCTTATGCGAGAGAAGAAACTGTTAGCATAGAACTTACGGTTATATCTAGCCATTTCAACTGTAAAATGATGAGACCTTGCCGCCAATCTAGTACTGCACTTAAATTCATAAAGTCTATGTTCCATATCGGAAAGTTTATCAGAACAATTACGATGAAAGTATTTATAGATAAAGTACCGAAAGCTATGGTACGGCGGTTGGAAAGTGACTGAAGGCGAGATGCCGGGTCGGGATCTATAACACTGCAGATTCATCTTGGGATTTTATCAAGAATCTTTAATCTAATGTGTGGCAATAATATTCAAAGCAACGACGAATGGTACACTTACGATATCTATAGCATAATAATGTACTAAAACTATCTTAGTGCAAACTACTTCAAAATCATAAACACGATAAAATAGTCACGAAAAATATAACACATATGTACACATATCATCGAATGATGGTGATAAACATAAAAGTTTAACAATGTATTAAAAAAATTAAAAACTTTTAACCATGTAGCCATTTCAACTATAAATCGACGAGACCTTGTTGCCAATCTAGTCTTCCTTTTCTTTTTATGTTCCGTGTTCCTTCAGGACGAAGGCGATCATGGCTCTCCACTTCTCCCTATCCCTTGTGGCTCTCAACAGGCTTCGTACTTCTGCCACCTTCCCCAGACGACGTTCTGTCATCCACTTGCTTAAGCCTGCCAGGTATGTCATATGTTGCTTTCTTTTGTCTCTCTTTCCCTCTATTCGACCTGTCAGTATCAGATTTTCCATACCCTCCTTTCTCCTTACGTGTCTCAGAAACTTTAGCTGCCTCTTCTTGATGTTAAGTATAAGCTTCCTCCTTGTTTACATCCTCTCCAAGACCTAATCGTTGCTCACACGCTCGGTCCATGATATCCTAAGCATCTTTTGTTGAACCGCATCTCCGTCGCCTCGAGTCTTCATCTTTGAGAAGACTGTCCAACATTCGCTGCCTTAAAGGAGGAGAGATATCACGTATCTGCTCAATACTATTTTCTTTGTTACCAAAGAGATCCTCCTGTCTTGCAATACTATGCCCCGTTTTTGGAATGCGTCCTTGGCCGTCACAATACGTCTACCGATCGCACCTGCCTTCCTATGTCAAAACACTTGTACTGCGCTTAAATTCCTTGATTCTAGGTAGCATAGCGAGGAGATCATCCGAACCATTATAATGAAAGTATTTCTAGAAAGAAAAAAACACAGGAAAACTACGTTACGGCGGTGGGAAAACACTTGAAGCCGAGATGCCAGGTCATAACCAATAACATTGCGGATTAATCGTATTTTTGATATTACACACAGATCTACCGTCATGTATTTAATAAAAAGGTTTGAGGGTTGAACATTTCCGGATCGTTAACAACTATGACAGATATGTGCAGAAGGCCGGAGAATCCATCGACTGAAACGCCATAACTAAGCAATCAAGCCGAGGACATTAGCATGAGCAAATCAATATATAACGCTACTATGAAACTTGACTTGTTTATCAGAAATCTAAGAGAAATATATGTCAGTTTGTTTTGTAAGAAAGAACGCCAATATATATATATATATATATATATATATGTGTGTGTGTGTGTGTGTGTGTAGGTGGGTGTGTTCATATTATGTGTATGTTACGTGCTTATATATTCTAAAATTCTTTTGGTTGATTTCGAATCCTTTGCGTAATGTATGATAATACTTATATAGAACAAATCATAGAAAGATAGTATATGCTTGTCAGTTGTGTATATATATATATATATATATATATATATATATATATATATATTAATGCTTTATGCATCATCTAGTAGTGTCTATGTGCGGTTAGATTCTGTTCATTCTTATAAAGGTGTGTATTTATATGTCTGTATGCAGAAATTACCGAGTGTAAAAGGAAAAAAGAAAAAAGAAATTAAAATTGGTAGTAAAAATGATAGCAAAAGAAATCTTCGAATCAAGAAAAGTCCCCAAAATGGAAAAATCAAATTTCAGAATGAAGTACATTATGCCTGCAGTGAAACGTGATTTAGTCGTGATCTTGTCTTTCATTGTCGCACACAAAACAGAAAAGGCACCAATCCATTTCACAACCTCTGGTCATGGTGGAGAGGTGTGTACATAGAAGCGGAAGGGAGACAGACTATGTCGGGGGGTGGGGGTTGAGATACAATAATGTGTGTATATAAAAGATTTCGTGCATTTCATACTATACACACACACACACACACTCACACACACACACACACACACACACACATACATATATATATATATATATATATATATATATATATATATATATATATATATATATATATATATAATATTAAAAAGATATATAAGAAATGTGTATGTAGGTAAGTGATTAAATCTCCCAGTATGTGCTTATGTGAATGTTTGTCCAATTTATATATCTACGAGGGGTAGGTGAAAAGTTCTCAGCCTGACTATTCCATCGCTAAAGATGCTGGTGAGATGCCTTAATAAACATAGTATCAGCATCTCCTCTGAGGTTATAAAAACAAGCGAAGCCTTAAGTAACTCTCTCTTCTTGTTTGTTCCTCTTTTCGAACAATAAAAAAAACAGGAACTAAGAAGACAAAAGATACCGATTGATGTTGCACTTAAATTTTTGAAGATCCAAGTTGACTGATAAGCAAGAGGACGGAATGGCGTTCCACAAGCGAAAAGTGCGAGAAAATCAACTGTTAGCATAGAAGTTGCATCTAGTCACTTCAACTGAAAAATGGTGAGTCTTAGCTGATAAATTCGTCAAGTTGATGTACCAAAAAGGATAGTCCATCAGAACAGGAAAATATTTATAAAAAAAAAAGGCAGTATATCTGCAATAGAAAATTTGACTGAAGCCGAGATCCCAGGTTATGACCGATAATATTGCAGATTCTTCTTTGGCTTTAATGACGAATCTCTAAATATTTAGCAGAAGAACCAGACAAATGTGGCAGGATTATTTAATGCATGGATGAATGGTAGACGTATACATATGTAAGATAGGTTCTGACGAGAAAAAGTTTCCTAGTACGAAACAGTAAACCAACTTTCCTGGCAGTAGACGTAGCAATTGATTCAATATGATATTTCCACTCCATATGAGCTGAAAATGTTAGCCTGAGAAGGCGTTATAATACATTTACAAATCTACTATTGGTCCGTGCATTGAATGCTGTTACCATACCTGGTCTGGCGTTCCTGATATGCATCTCGGGGTTCATGATAAAATCCAAAGAAGGGCCTGCAATATAAGCGGTCATCACTTGGCATCTCCACTTCAGTCATTTTCTATTTGACTTAACATGGCTTCCCTCTGTCTTTTCTACAAATATTTTCATGGCAACTGATCTGACGAGCACTTTCCCTGGGGCTCTGATTACATGAATTTAAGCATGCTATTAGATTGGCATCTAGATCCCACCCTTTTACTGTTGAAATATTTAAACGTAACCGCCACTTCCTCTCCAACAGTTTCTTTTCTCGCACTTCCCACCTGTAGAACTCCCTTCCGTTTATTTGCTTCCCTGATAACTACAATATTCAAACATTTAAATGAAACGTCAATCGCCATCTTCTATCTTCTTGAATCCCGTTCATCTTTTATCTTTTCCTAAATCAGCGGTGGGATCAGATTGAGTCTTTTCTCTCACTTTTGTTCTCTGTAACTCTCTGCATACTAATGGGAATCCCGCCTTGCTTGGGGTGAATTGCCTTAAAAAAATGGCAACATTCAGTATTCATTGATCAGGTAGCCAGTACTGCTGTTGGTTAAAATTTATCAAATCTTTTAGGAAAATAGGTTTCTCTTATTACTCTCTGTAGTATTCATTAAGGCTTATTTCCTAATTTTTGGCTCAAAGATGTGCGGAACATCAACTTCGATTCATGCTACTTTGTTCTTTTCTTTTTTTTTTTTTATAGTTCACTGAGTACAAAACCCAAGGGGTACTAAGGTAGAGGGTTACCGAGTGAGATTTTTGTAAGGGAGGGAGAAGAACAAGCAAGAAATGTATATTATTAGGATTAATGACTGATGATACATTGTGTCAATAGATTCGTCCACCGCAAGGAAAGTTGGCTCCCTGTGCCGTGCCAGGGAATTTTTCTCGCTGGAGTCGATCCTTCAAATCTACAAATCAACCATTCGCCCTTGCATGGAGTATTGTTGCCATATATGGTCTGGAGCCACTTCTGTTTGTCTCAAGGTTCTTGATAAGATCCAGAGACGGATATGCAACGTAATTGGCCCTGATCTGGCATCTCATCTGCAGTCGCTCTCTCACAGACGTGCCGTCACCTCCCTCTGTCTTTTTTTTACAAATACTTTCATGGTAACTGCTCCGAGGAGCTACTGGTTCCCAAACTTCATGAATTTAAGCGTTCAACTAGGCTGGCATCTCGCTCACACCCTTTCACTGTAGAAACTGTTAATAGCTTCATGTCTCGCGCTTCTCGCCTGTGGAACTCCCTCCCCTCTTCCCGTTTCTCTGATATCTATAATCTCCAACTCTTCAAATGTAATGTCAATCGACGTCTCCAGATGCCCTGATCTATCCCTTTATCCTTCTCTTCATCCTTTCCTCTATCACTCCTATTTGCTCTCGCTCCAACTCTCTGTAACCCCTTGCGTGCTAGTGGCTCCCGCCTTGCTTGGGATGAAACGCTTAAAGAAAAACGTATGTAGGATAGATATCGGCTGATCCTTGACTTGAAGTGACCAAGACTGTAATTATCAAGTAAGCATCCTCTCGGGAGTTTATGACATAAAGTAACAGTTCTGGGGAAAAAGCTATCTGAGTAGGAACAAAGGAACACAAAAAGGAATGGAGATGATTTTCCCGCGTGAAGGTGACAAAAATCAATAAAGAAAACAATAATAATGAATAATAATAAAAAAAGTAAAAAAATATCCCATGATGCTAGGGATAAAGGAAGCGGTAATTTTATTAACACTTCGCTTCGCTGTTTAGGTCTATAAAATAACTATTTTCCTTTCTCACTCTTTTCTCTTGCTCCAAAATGTATCAGGACGTAGAAAAAGACGACCCCGCTGGAACACGTTCGTTACCCCGGCCCACTGGCAAACTGAACACTCTTTCAATTTTCCAATGCATGGCGTTTGTACATGTCTTCCAAAACCGCCATCTCGGAAGTAATTCAACATTTCTTTATCAGTCCAAAACAGCATAAGGCTGACTTTAGCTGGACGATTATAAGCACGCTTAAAACCTCTGATGTTGTACAAACAGTTCTATGGTCGTTCCAACTCTGCGCAAGGTTGACTTGAGCTCGACCATTATAACGACGCTTATCCTTACACAAGATACATTGAGAAGACTGTTATAGTCACTAATAAAATAAAAAAGAATAAATAGACCGTAGTAGAAAAACAAGTTTTTGTATGGTTCTGCATTAACTGCTTACATGTGAACACGCACCCACATACAATATATACCAACACGTAACATTTAAGAATCATACGCGTATATACTAAATTGAGGCTTAAGAAGTAATGTCAGATTAAAAGTAAAACCCATTAATTCTTTAGAGATTACAGGTAATAAACTATTGAAAACTTATAATGATATGAAAACGTAGTTGAAATGCGTATTATTTAGACACTGTATTTAGTTAACTTGTAAACATTGTGTGGTGTATTTTTTCCTGTTCCTTGTCCGAAACATGTAGGTCACAATCTTTATTTAAGGCATCTGTCTGTTTCGAGAGGCCATGGATCTGCACCCGAAGAGTTATGCCCTCTCTAAGGCACAGGCCTGGGCAGACATTTTTTAGAGATCAGTAGTTGCCCATACAGCAAGTCTCCCCTCTCCGCGCCACCGATGTAGCCCAAGGGAAATGCAGAGGCCAGTACAAATTGGCACCAGCGTCGTCGCAGAAGCTGACGGAACGAAACTGAACATAACATCGAACTGTCGTAGGGACTCCGGCTTCGAATTTGTATTCAGAGTTGTCCTGCTCCTAGTCTGGTTGCCAACCATGGCTACAGAGCCCAGACTGCTCTACTATTTACCCATAGTTGGATGTTTTGAATTCAAAGTTATTCTTCCTCCGAGACCGCTTGCCACCCAAGACTATAAAACCCAGTCTGTCCTGCTATTTACCTATAGCTTGACGTCTCAACCAGTCCTACAAATATCAATGTAGCAGGATCGGCCATCTGTTTGCATATTGGGGCAGACACCGGTATCATTTGTGGTCCGATTTTGCACCTGTTTTTTTTTTTGTTTAAGCTTATCACCCCAAGCAAGGCTGGAAGCCACTAGTATGCAATGGGTTACAGAAGGTTTGGAGGAAGAGCAGATAGGAGTGGTAAAGGAGAGGATGTGGAGAAAGATAGTGGATCGATCAAGGCAAGGGGGTTACAGAAGATTTGGAGCGAGAGCAGATAGGAATGAAAGGTGAAAGGATGTGGAGAAGGGAAGTGGATAGATCAAGGCAACTGGAGATGTCGATTGACGTTACACTTAAATAGTTGGAGATTGTATTTGTCAGGGAAACAGGAATAAGGAAGGGAGTTCCACGGGCGAGATGTGCGAGACATGAAGCTATTGGAGTAGAAGAGACGTCTACATCTAACAGTTTCAACGGTGAAGGGGTGGGAACGGGATGCCAGCCTCGTAGGACGTTTAAATTCATGAGGCCTAGGAACCAGCGAAAGCAGCTCCTCGGAGCAATTACCGTGAAAGTATTTGTAAAAAAGACAGAGCGAGGCAACGTCGCGTCTGTGAGAGAGCGACTGCAAACGAGATGACAGATCTGGGCCAATTACTTTGCATATCCGTCTCTGGATCTTATCAAGAATCCTGAGGCAAACAGCACGGGCTCCAGTGGTGGCGATGATATTATCTTCCAGCTCAATCTTCTGATACACCTGATTTCTCTATTGCGCCGGTGTGACAAGGAGTACAAAGTATAATTTCGTATCTCTTATAGTGAGCCCAGTATGTATATATATATATATATATATCGAGGCCGCCGCAGATCAACTGCTCGTAAATCAAAGACTGCTTATTGACATTAAATTCGATTCAGACATCTGGTATTTCCTGGCATGAATCAATAAACCTTGGGTACAGCTTTTTCTTATGGCAGCAAAAAGTAAAAATGGATGACATCAATAATCTGAACAACTCTTGGAATGATAATGATTCTCTTCAAAATCCCAGAAAGTGTTGTCGCATTGGTAATGTATTGATATACTTGTTTACCTATGCGATCAAAAATGGTAGCAATAATATTATTATTTTGATATTTTAGATGAACATTGAAACTATATCTGTGAGTTAAAAATAATTAAACATATAAATTATGTAATTTCATTTGTCAAGTTTAAAATAACAGAAAAGTACACAAAATCGAGAACAAAGAAAATAGTACTGAACTGTTGCGTAATATCAGTCCTCTGAAATGAGAGTGAAAGCGGGAAAAGACTTGAAACAGATGAAGAAAAGACTTGAAACAGATGAAGAAAAGACTTGAAATAGCAAAAATATTTTTCCACAGAAAGATGCTGAGAATACCATGGGCCAAGCATGCGAGCGACGAAGTTTTAGAGAAAATAAAAACAAATAGGAATCTTATACTAAGCATACTGAGGAGGTACGTTGGAGTAATGGATAGCGGCTCGGATTGAGGAATCGGAGAGCCGTGTTCAAATTTCATTCGAATCTAATGCATTCACTTTTGTGCTAATACCCTTAGGAAACGTATGAATTATCTTCTTCGCACCCAGCTATGTTTTAATGTGGATTTTTTTAAAAAAAATATTATGCTTTATTTTCCATAATTTTGCTACACGTGTTTCTGGCCTCGCAACCTTCATCAGGCAAAGCGTGGAGATTTCCACATATTAAAAATAAATAATTTTTTCTCATATTTTTCCATGTTAAATATTCTCAATATGAGACATTCTCTCTTTTTTGTGTTAATGACCCAAGAAAGACATTTGGGTCACTAACAAACAAAAAAGAGAATGTCTCACATCGAAAAACTTAAGAAAAAAATTTATTATTTTTAATAATATGTTGAAATCTCCACCCTTTGCCTGATGACAGCCGCGAGACCGGAAACACGTGTAGCAAAATTATGGAAAAACAAAGCATAATATATTTTTTTTTTAATCCATATTACAACCAAAAACATGTGCGGTTTCTCTCTTCTTTTTAATATACACACTTTTCTCTTGTTGGAACTACTATAACCTCTTCCCCTTACATATATATATATATATATATATATATATATATATATATATATATATATATATATATATATGATGGGTGCGGTAGAAAAATTGTCCAAATCAAGTAAAAGCATAATTATCCATCCCACAAAGTGTTTACATATAAAAACAAACACTAAACTCATCGAGGTTTTCAGATAAGACCTTTAACCATCTTAACACTATTTTTCATAAGAATCATTGAAAACCCTTTGAGTTATTCAGCTAAAAAGAGAACTGGTTAAAATCGTTTTGTGTCTGAGCCACTGTCTTTCCAAATGAGCAATAAGAGGAAAAAGATCATTCGAGCCTTCAGTAATGATACCAACATTCATACTCTGGCATCCATCTTCAAAGTCCATACACGAAGCATCAAGAGAACGATGAATAAGTTTAAAAGTGGGAACTGTAGAGAGGAAAACTGGACCAGGAGGTCACAACAGGAAGAGCTAAAGATATCAATTAGAAAAGATCTAACACAATTCATAAAACGTCTGGCACGTCAGAGAGAAGTTTCAGCTATGACAGTCTAAAGGGCAGTGAAAAAAATTTTAAAAGGAAATCCTACATGAAACCTGTGAAGCACCCTGTCACTCCAGGACAGAAAGTTATAGAGGGCAAGGAATTAGTTTGAAAATGATCCTGCAATCATATATATATATATATATATATATATATATATATATATATATATATATATATATATATATATATATATATATATATATATATATATATATATATAATAATTCATTGAGTCTAGAAACCTCAACAGAATACAGAAAACATTGGACGGACGTTTCGTCCTATATTTGGGACTCATCATCATCAGTGCGCATCCACTACCGAGAATTGAAACCCGGACAGTTACGCTACCAGGCAAACGCCATACCAACTGTTCCAACAGGTCTCGATGACGAAGAGGCAGCGAATCAGACTCGATATAGCGCCGCTCAATCACATATTCCGTGGTGGAACTCAACTTAGTTTCCTTTTTTACCCAAAGGACTGTGCCCACCTCGAGCCACGACTACTCTCACCAAGCCGCTCCAACTGGAGCATTAGAAGTCGGTTCAAGCTTAGGATATACAAGTAATTAGGAGGATTTGAGAATTAGAATTAAGTAATTAATCGAGTCTAGAATCCTCAACAGAATACAGAAAGCACTGGACGGCCGTTTCGTCCTATATTTGGGACTAATCGGCAGTGCGCATCCACTACCGAGAATTGAAACCCGGACAGTTACGTTGCCAGGCACACGCCATACCAACTGTTCCACCACGGAATATGTGATCGAGCGGCGCTATATCGAGTCTGATTCGAGGCCCGTTGGAACAGTTCCAACGGGCCTCGAATCGACGTAACTGTCCGGGGACTGGCAACGTAACTGTTCGGGTTCAATTCTCGGTAGTGGGTGCGCACTGCTGATGAGTTCCAAAAATAGGACGAAACGGCTGTCCAGTGCTTTCTGTATTCTGTTGAGGTTTCTAGACTCGATTAATTACTTAATTATAATTCTCAAATCCTCCTATATGTATATTTGAATTTTATTTCAATTTTTCATGAGCATTCGTTCTTTGAACGATTTCATCACGATCATTCTGTTAAACCTGGAGAGTAATTAAAATATTTTTATTGCTCAAATATGCTCAATAGTCTTATACAAACCTCGGAGGATTCCAGTAAGAATTTCTAAGATACAACGGTTCAAATCTTAATCTAACAAATAGACAATTTTTCTGTTAGACGATTTGGACAATTTTGCTGTTACACCCGGTATTATATATATATATATATATATATATATATATATATATATATATATATATATATAGTTGGATCGATGTGAGTTTGTGGCTCTGGGTTTCACGCCCTTGCGATCATCAGAAATCCTGGGTCACAAACTCACATCAATACAACTAAATCACTGAGAGCGCTTTCCAATAAGTACCGCGCATATATAATATATACAAAAATTACATATATAGAAATTATACATACATATATATATATATAGAGAGAGAGAGAGAGACAGACAGACAGACAGACAGAGTAGGTGCTTTGGAATAAGGTTGAGGAATTTAAGCAGATTGGTCTGTCTGTTTGCTTGTCAACTTTGTGGGTTATTCAATACCCTTATATTGATTTCGGTAATGTTGCTCCACGAAAGAGAAGACATTCTTAAATTCTAATAGGTAAATTTCTGTTTGTCTTGGTCTTGTAAAGTTTTTTTTCCTGATTTTGTGTTTCAGCAGATTCCAAAACCTTCTGCAAAATGTTTATGCCGTCCAAGTTAATTTTTTGGCAGACATCAGGATATATTTAGATGACGGCAAATGCAGACACTGAGGCTGAACTCAGTCAGTCAGTTATGTGCTATGCGTGATACACGCTTAGGCGATCATATACCTTTCGATACATGATTGACGAGGCAATTTTTTTCCCGGAGTAGGTTGCCATTTCTTTCTGCGGTAGAGCATTGCCATCCAAAGCTATAGAACCCGGTCTGTTCTTCTATTTACACATAACTGGTGGGGAGAAGAAGAGGATTCATAACTTTCCCCAAAAATATTGAAGTACCTGATTTAAGTTCTCAACGTTGTCTGTTTCATCTTTGACATCATCGAAATAGAGTAGAGAAAAGAATTCTACCATTTTCCATTTACAGCTTGATTTGACACAAGTCACCAAATCTGTTCCATTATCAAAATGGAGGACACTTTAGTTTCATTGGAAGTTAGATTTCGTGCTTACATTTTGTGTTTCTATTTTTTAAGTCTTCTCCCTTCAGGGCATAAGAAATCATTAGTCAGTCAGTTATGTGTCATGCGTGATACATGCTTAGGCGATCATGTATCTTTTAATACATGATTGACGAGGCAGATTTTTTCCCACACTAGGTTGACATTTCTTTCTGCAGTAGACCATTTGCCATCCAAGGCTATAAAACCTGGTTTGTCCTGCTATTTACACATAGCTGGGGGGAGAAGAGGGTTCATATCTTTCCCAAGGATATTAGCACGTAAGCGAACGTAATGGATTCGACTGGAATTCGAACTCGGCTCTCCGATTCCTCAATCCGAGCCGTTATCCATTATTGCACCGTGCCTCCACACGCGAAATCATAGCTCTTTATAAGTTCCTTTTTTTCAATATCTGTTAATAGCCATACCTTCATGAGAAAGATAGAGTTGTTTCCTATTGACTTCTCCGCGGTTTGGAATTCAGATTTTTCCTTCACAAGAGTGCCAAGTTTAACCTGGTATTTTAACTAAAGATTGTAGTAAGTAAGGGCAGATCCATGTCTTTCCCAAGAGGTAAAATGTTAAGAAGGAAACCCACATCCATGCTGGAAAGATCGATAACAGTTACTGAAATTGAAAAAACTGTTTCCCAAGACTTACAATGTTAAGAAGGAAACCCGCATGCATGCTGGAAAGATCGATAACGATTACTGCACTTGAAAAAACTGTTTCCCAGAAATTTGTTTTAAGAGAAAGATTTTATAAATTTTAACCGATTGCAGTACTAGTTTCTCGGTCAATAAATTCCAAATGTTTCCTTCTAGGGATGCGGCTAATATTGCCATTACTATTTGTGCAAAGGAGAAAATGAACTTTGCTGTTGATTACACTGCCCACGTATCCTCTCATTTTGTCCTTGGCGGTTGATCTAATACCCAACTTAGATTACACACAGATCAAACGAACTGGCTTGTAAGTTTCAATGCTTCCAAAACCAAGAGTAGTTTCCCATTACCTCCTCTGCGGTTTGGAATTCAGAGTTTTTCTTCTCTTAGACTGGTTAAAAATCAAGGCTAGAGAACCCAGTCTAACCTGGTATTTTAACGCAAAACGGTAGGAAGAAGGGACAGAATCATATCATTCCCAAGGGCAAAATTGTTACTGTTTTTTGATTTTATATATATATATATATATATATATATATATATATATTTGTATTTGTATTTATTCAACACCCATAGAGTCAACCTGTAGTTTATACTGCAATTATGCTGAGCAGACAGACTATAGTTACAGTTTCAGGTAGAGAGCAAGTTATCTAGCATGATCAACAGTCTTAACAAGGCCAGCACACTCAAACCCTCGGTCACAATGACTTGTGACTTCATGCTAGAACAATTATCAACGACCCCCAAGAGTCCCATCTACCCAATTTCACTCACTAGGCTTGAGTCAACCCGTGGTTTGGTTTGCAGACACTTTCCAAAGGTGCCACACACAGATCGCCCCCTCCAGGTTGATAACATCAGGAAATCTCCTTCCGGACAGATCAACCAATGTGAGATTCAAACTGGGATCTCCTGGTCAGAAAGTGAACTTTCTAACCACGTGGCCATGTACCCATATATATATATATATATATATATATATATATGGCTGTTTCACCATGACAATACACCTGCTCACTACACCCTGAGCATCCAGCAGTTCCTGTCCAAGAAGAACCTTGTCATACTGGAACAACCTCCCTATTCATGTGATCTTTCTCCATATGACTTTTTTCTTTTCCCCAAGCTCTCTCTCACTCTCCCTTTCTCTCTCTCTCTCTCTCTCTCTCTCTCTACATATATATATATATATCTATATATATATATATATATATATATATATATATATATATATATATATATATATATAAGCGAAGAGAAGAGAGAAGAGTTGTGGCAGAACAAGTCATATCTACTTCACCATGACAATGTATCTGCTCATAACACCCTGAGCATCCAGCAGTTCCTGTCCAAGAAGAACATCACCGTACTGGAACAACCTCCCTATTCATGTGATCTTTCTCCATGTGACGTTTTTCTTTTCCCTAAGCTGGGAACCCATTTTGGAGGTGTGAACACCATCAAGAGTGTCGTAATAATAAAGCTGAGAGGCATCCAAGAAGAACCTTTCCAGCAGTGTATAGAAGTGTGGCAGAGACGGATGGAAAAGTGCATTAGACTCGAGGAGTGGATTACTTTGGAGGGGAAACCATGTAGTTTGTTGTTTGGAATTTAAATAATTTGTGATATCAGTCCCATTTCATTTCAGATCGTCTTTGTATGTTCCAACACCAAAGATGCTAGAAAAATGGTTGGTTCCTTGTACCATTCCAAAAAAATACCTGACTATTCCTGCTAATCTCTTATCTTTACAAGAATGAGATCAAACCAAAAATGGAATAATATTTCCATAACTAGGTTGGTGCTTTCCAGCTTTGATTTAGTTCAAAATCATTTACGCGACCTTGTGTGTGATGAATTATTTTGCACTTTACGACATCTTTTCCAAAGACAAAACTTTGCAAGCCTCTTGCTTTTCTCTCGCTATTTTCATGATGAATGTTCAGACGAGCTACATTCCATAGTTTCATGATTACAGACATTCAGAACTAGGATCTGCCATGCCATGTGCACCCAACTCATCCTCATTCCCTTCATATTGTATTGGTAAGGAGGAAGTTCTACAATGACTGCTTCTTAACCATAACTGTTATCTTGTGGAACAGATTCCTGTAAGGATGCCTCTGCAATCACTACAATCAAATCTGGTGTCAACGGTTATCTATCCTACATATCCTCATAAAAAGGAGCTCTTACTCCCTCCTTATACGGGATTACAACACCCTCATTCAAACCCATACTGTGAGTGGCTCTTGAGCCTAGTATAAGGTGAACAAGCATATAAAATAGTTTCTAAAGAACAAAAGGAAAAATAAACTATAACATGTTATATATTTGTTTTTTTTTTGTTTTTTTGTTAACCCTTTAGACTCTCTGTAGAGTATAGTTCAACAGCCTCACCACACTTGTACCACAGCTGCACAACATTTAGACCACTGTCTTACCATGTTAGGTATTGCAGTTTGTTTCTACTGTAGCTAGCAGGCTTTATTAGACAAATTTTCTAGCCCCATGAGCAACCTGTTTTGAGTTTAGAGTTCTCCTTCTTCTAGGCTGGTTGCCAACCAAAGCTAGAGTGACTGGTACCATGGTGTCTGCTTAGACGAGTAAGTTTTCCAGCTCTTGCAGAAAGATGGTTCTTTAAAGCTAAGCAACAAAGCGGAACTATCATTCATTTGAACTGAGTAAGCCTTAATTAGGTGCAGATCAAAAGATCAAAATATTTCAGATGTATTCTCAGCAGTCCAGTTGTATTAACACAAAAATGATTTTCTCTAAAATCTAAATATTTTATTCCAATAATTCATTGTGTTTGGAGCATTGAAAAGAAAAATATTTTTCATTTTATCATATTTTATAAAATAGAATTAAATCTATTGAATGAAGGTTTTGAACGGATTCAAAATTGTCAGTCTTTGCAATCAAATATCATAACGAGTCAGCAAACGAAAGAAACTTCTAAATGGAAATTTACAGATATTCATTCTCCTTTTTCTATGTGCCTTGACCATTCTGGGTGTGGCCAACCATGGCTCTCTACTATTTCCTAGTTCTTTTATAGCTCTTAGAAATGTTTGCCTTTTTATCTAGCCCATCCCCTATTCCGCCATCCATTTGCACAAAATCTTAAGGTAGGTTACTCACTGTTTCCTTCTGCTTCTCTTGCCTCCAATATGTCTTGTGAGTGTCAAATTCTCTAAGCAACTCTTTCATCATAATGTGTCCCAAAACTTTCAAATGTCTCCTTCTGATTCTAAATTCAAGTGTCCTTTCTATTCCCCTTTTCGTTAAAACTTCTTTGTTGTTCAAACATTTCAACAATTGTCATATCAGCATTCTTCAATAGTACAACCTCTCTGAGGCCATAGGTCTCCCCTGTCTGTGAGAAAATTGTCCAACATTCAGTACCATATTGGAGGATTGATATTACATTGCAGTTTAACACTCTTTTCTGCCTGTAATGAAATATTACCGGTTCTTAATATCTTTTTTAGTTCTTGTAGGACATCTTTCGCTATTCCATTATGCCTTCTGATTTTGGTGTCGCAACTTCCATAAAACCATTACCGGCATCTGTCAGTTTCAAGAGTCAATGGATCTACTCCCCCCACCACCACCACACCACCAATGTTGTCCAAGGGAAAAGCAAAGGCTATTACGGCTTGGCACCAACATCATCAGTTGCCAGAATTAAATATAACATCAAACTGTCTTAGGGTTACTCTGGCTCCGGATTTGAATTCAGAGTTATCCTTGTCCTTGTCTAGTTCCAAAAAAAACCCCTACTATTTAACCAATAGTTGGAGGTTTTGAATTCAGAGTTTTTCCTTCTCCTAGATCAGTTGCCACCCGTAGCTATAGAACCCAGTCTGTCCTGTTATTTGCCCACAACTGGAGGGAGGAGAGATGGATTCATACCTTTCACAATAGTATTAGCACATAAGTGATTGTAATGAACTTGATTGGAATTTGAACTCGGCTCTCCAGTTCCTCAATCTGAGCTGCAATCTTTTAATCCACTATGCCTCCACACCATAAAACCATATATACAGGTTATTTCATGTCACCTTTGTTTTAGCTTCCTTGATTAGCAATACTTTTATAGTTTTCCATCAAAATAATTCTGTAATTTTTCTTTATGACAGGGTTTTTTGAAAATACACCATTGGTCTATATTCACCATGATGTAATGGAATAACCAGTCACCCCCATGAAGGATTACACTATAGGTAGTAAGTACCTATAAAGTCAGCTGTCTATAAGAGACTTGAGGAAGAGTGAGAGCAAGACGACACAAGCACGTCTGACTTTCCAATTAGTGGCACTCACTACTAGATTGACCTGTGTGTAGAACTGTACCGTATTTCATATTGTACTGGTTATGTACAATAAACCTTTCTTCTATTATCCAACTGGTATCCATGGTAATAATCAAAATCATTATTTCACTATCATTCAAATTTCTCTTTTGTTCACAATCATTCCATGGTAATGATCAATATCATTATTTCACTATCATTCAAATTTCTCTTTTCTTCAGAATCATTCCATGGTAATAATCAAAATCATTATTTCACTATCATTCATATTTCTCTTTTGTTCACAATTATTCCATGGTAATGATCAATATCATTATTTCACTATCATTCATATTTCTCTTTTCTTCATAATCATTCCATGGTAATGATCAAAATCATTATTTCACTATCATTCATATTTCTATTTTCTTCACAATCATTCCATGGTAATGATCAAAATCATTATTTCACTATCATTCATATTTCTCTTTTCTTCAGAGTCATTCCATGGTAATGATCAAAATCATTATTTCACTATCATTCATATTTCTCTTTTCTTCAGAATCATTCCATGGTAATGATCAAAATCATTATTTCACTATCATTCATATTTCTCTTTTACTCAGAATCATTCCATGGTAATGATCAAAAACATTATTTCATTGTCATTCATATTTCTGTTTTGTTCACAATTATTCCATGGTAATAATCAAAATCATTATTTCACTATCATTCATATTTCTCTTTTATTCACAATATATATATATATATATATAATCTACCTGATTTAATTTTTTTTCTACAGCTTATCAACCCTTTGCAGGTAACCTATCAATGGTTGATAAGCTGAAAAAAAACAAATCAATCAAAGCAATCTGAGGAGAACAAGAAGTCGTACTATGATTTATTATTGACAAATGCAATCCTAACAACATAGGATTTTCAGATGGCAGATGCGGTAATAGAAAATGAAAAGAAAGGAGTAAACATCAATTGTGAAAAGAGAGAATCTATGGTTGTCAACAAGAGGAATCATCCAAGATGGGAATTACTAATTAAAAATACCTATACGTCTTCCTTCGGTAGTCTTTAGCATGGTTTGTCTTTTCATCATCCCTCGTTCGGGTCTTTCATTTACACAAATTATTTGTTTACTTCCTCAAAGCTTTTCTTGCCTTCACTATGTCTTGTGAGTGTCAAATTCTCCAAACCTTCATTTCTCATTGTGCCGCTTAGAAATTTCAACTGCTACATTCTGATTCAAACATTTCAGTGTGTTTGGGTGCCAATCTGAGGACAGTGCAGAGGATTTGGAAAGAGTTGGATGAGTCTAATGCTGATTACGAAGTATAAGCATCAATCACTTCCATTTCCTTTAAAACTTCCTCATTAATCACCTATTCTGCACCCGGTATTCTCAGCAGGCTTCTGTAGAAACACATTTCTCTTGCCTCAAGTTTCTTCATCTGTGAAGAGATTGTCCAGTATTCACTGCTATATAGAAGGAGTGATATGTTACATAACAGTTCAACACTTTGTTTCTAACAAAATTTTCCTGTTTCCTCATACTTTGCTTAGCTTTTTGCAAAGCATCTTTTGCTATTCCAATGTGCCTTCTGATTTCAATGATTCACTTTCTGACTTCTTTTAAAACAGTTCCCAGGCATTTAAATTGTTATACTTTGCTTAACCTCTTTAATGTGCAGTGTCTATTCAGGACGCCTTTAGTAGAAGTGTGGAGAGCCATAGTCGCCCACATCCTAAATGGACATTGCACATTAAATAAGTTAACTCAGTATTAACAATTCCACATCAACTGCTTTTTTTCCTGCATAGAATCCACTGAGAATATAATTTCCCAAAAATGCATCTGTAAAGATATATTTTTTTTTTTTTACTTCTCACTGCACTCATCTGAATGCTCCACTGCATGTCCATTTCTGTCAAATTGGTAACAAATTGGTCCCAAAGTAAAAGAAGAAAAAATAAATTAAAGGGAGGTAATTTACGAGAAGGCAGTGCAAGGGGAGGTAATTTATGTGGCATCATTCACAAGAAGCCATATTGCTGTACCAACTTTTTCACACTATATCTCATTCTTTTCCATTCACTGAATGACACTCAGTTCTCTGAATTTACGATATAGTTATAGCCTTCTTTTTTTTTATTTATAATGACCTCTTCAACTGCAATCTCAGCTTCTATTACTTCTTTGCATTGAATCTGGTTGGGACTTTATTCAAAATAGAGTCAACAGAGATTCAGTTAAATCTTTCTTTTTTTATTTGCTAACTTTTCTAGGACCAGAATGATTCTAAATTAGTTAAATCTTTCTTTTTTTATTTGCTAACTTTTCTAGGACCAGAATGATTCTAAATTCACAGAATAGTTTTTCTGTTGATCCTAACAAGGTTATCAAAGGTTTGTTTTTAATATCATTTCACATCCAAGAAGGCAATAACACCACTAAGATACAATGGGTTACCAAAAGTGAAAGAAGATGAGAAAACAGAGAAAGAATAATAAAAGAAAAGGAGTTTAGAAGATGGAAAATGGTGATTAATGTTGAAGTTAAACTTTTGAAAATCACAGATGACATGAAAGCTAAAAAACAGAAGAGAGGTCAAGAAAAGAATCTGTAGTGAGTGGAAAATAATAATAAATCCCTTCACCCACTCTCGTCAAGTTAAGATTTCACAAGCCTGTTGGTGGGGTGTATATTGGTCCACAAACAGATATTGATGACAAAAACAAACAAAAGAAAGACTTGGGTAAAAAAATATATTACCAAGTTTATTTTTATTAAAGAAAATACATCAACAAAAGTAAGGTTTGCACTAGAGGAAAAATATCTCTTATATCCGGAGAAGGACAGTTTTGTAGTCGTTGGAAAGTGTTGTCCTGAAAAGGACAGTTTATCACATATATTTGCTACTGACAAGAATGGCTGTCTGAAGCTGGAGGTATGCTGGAGATGGCTGGAGCAGCAGCCAATGTCAAGCTGGAGCTGCGGTTGATGATGGCTGGAATTGCTGATCATGGCTGGAGCCATGACCTGGCTGGTTGATACTAGAACAGATACTACACATTAATCTTCATCATCTGAGCTGTGGAATGTAGTTTTTGAGGGCTTTTTATATCTTGAATCAGTTTTACAACAATCGCTGGTTAAGCTTTTTCTTCCGTTTTTTTTTAATGTTGGGTTGCCAACAGGATACAACAAGCCTAGGTGAAATTTTCTTTTCACCAATGAAAACCTTGCCTTCACAGAAATTAGCTAGTCAGCCGAGAAG
Source organism: Acanthosepion esculentum (assembly GCA_964036315.1). NCBI lineage: Eukaryota > Metazoa > Mollusca > Cephalopoda > Sepiida > Sepiidae > Acanthosepion > Acanthosepion esculentum. The sequence continues at coordinate 75,630,495 of OZ038493.1, read as the reverse complement.
AAGAAGAGAAAGTAGCGAGCCTACGTGAAATTCATTTTGATATAAAATGAGCAGAAAAATTAAATTAAATGGAGATGTGTCTGATGTCATGTAAATGGTTTCGTTTCAGTTCCATGCGACCAGCATTGAATTTCTCTGCATTGCAAAATTACTCACCGATTATTTAATCGACCTCTAACCAGTATGTAACACTACAAAGAATTTTTTTTTCAACAATCTGAGAAAGGTAAGTATTTCAAACTATCTCTCATTGTCTACTTTTTAATGTATGTAGACCATATATCCCTTTGGTGAGTGATGAGCTATCTTAACTTTTGTGGCAGCTTATTTAACTCTGTTCTATGAACATTTCCTCTTCATGACAATATGTTAAAACTACGGACTTTAAGAATTCTGATTTACTCTCCCGAAACGGGCTAACAACATTATTTCAAGCTTGTAAATTCATGAATAAATTCCTCATCTTGTTTCGTTAAAATTACTCTTGTCTTTCCTCGTTACTATCATCCTTCATTAATCTTCTTGGTGTGGGTAAATCAATTGTTTAGTTTAACCCCCAAGTCCCACGCCATTATAATATATATATAAATGGTGTGATGGGCAAATTGTCGCCATTTTATATTTTTAATTTCATGCAGATGCATTGTTTTTGTTCCATTTTGCCGACTGCACTGTCTGTGTGTAAAAGAGCAGCATGGTGCATTTCACTCTACCAGAAATTTAGAAACAACATGATGTACTGATTGGCAGAATCCAGAAGCTCCAATATGAACATTTCAGAGTATTTACTGTCAATTTGAGGACAGTGCAGAGGATTCAGAATGAGTTGGAAGAGTCTAATGGTGATTACGAAGGTACGGCATCTCCAAAAACTCCTGAATAATGAAGGTGTTTGGCGATGTTATGCCATTATTCATCTTCCTACAGGTCCTCAGACTGAACAAAAGAGGCCTACAGCAAGTGCCTTGTGGGGATAGTGCTAGGTCAAGAAGGTGGCTGCTGGAAAACCCTATGCCTGGCAACAGGACTCTGCACCATGCCAGCAGAAGAACCCAGTCATGGCTATCAGGCAATTTCAGTGACTACATCACACCTTACATCTGGCCACCTAACTCGCCAGACTCTAACCTTTTTGATTATTATATGTGGGGCGCAGTTGAGCAAGACAATGACAAAACTCCTCGTAAGAACAAAGATGAACTGAAGGCAAGGCTTTATGCCAGCATTCACCAACTTAAACAAGGATACCGTTCAGAAGGGTTGCAGAAGATTCCAAAGTCTTCTGGAATCCCTTGTTGAAGCCAATGGTGATTTTATTAAATAAATTTATTCTTTAGTATGTCAAGATATTTGTGTGAAATTTTGGCAAATATATCTGTTAAAATGGGATGACAGTGTTATTTTCATTTTTGCATAATTTACACGAAAATTGATTCATCTCACCTTGTATATATCAGTGGCGAATCTGGAGATTGGACTTGTCAAGCTTAGCCTGAGTGCGTCAATATTTATGTATATTTATTTCAAAGCAGCAAAAATCTTTCGTAGTGCGTCGTTTTTATTCTTGACTTCAGCTGGATAGAAAATTGGTTTAACTCCTTGCCTCAAAATGTTGACTGAAATACATTTCATTGATATTGTTCATAATAAAGAAGAAAAAAAATACAAAGAAATAAAGTTAATAAGAAAAAGAATTAAATAAAATTATTGTGACTAATCGGAATGTGTAGACCTGAGCTCTATCGAAGTTGGAGACATAGTTAATAGGCAATGTATTTCTTGCTTTAATTTTATAAATAACCTTTTTAAAAATCTCTAATGACTCGTATGCCCTGTTTTTCAAAGAACACATTCTTAATTCAGCTTATTGTTTTCAAATATCTATTTTAAATAATTTATTCCGTACAGTATAAGGATTTTTTTATCGGAATGTATCTATAGAGAAAGGGCAAATTAAATTTTGTCCACTTTAATTCAGTGGAAATTAAAGAAAGTGGCAGCCTTAACTCGCCAACGGGAGGGTTGGGGTGATGAGTATGACTGGAGTAGTGTTGAGGAAAAATGATATCAGTTACCAGTACTGATCATAAACGTACAATAAATTATACTAGAAATTCATAGACAGAGAAATACATAAACACACTAATGCATAGACGTATGCAAAACCACATTCTACCATCAGTGACTTAATAAACAGGCTGTGGAAAGGGGGTTACAAACAGACAAATATATCAAAGACTTTCTCCTCACTCTTTTTTTTACATGTCTGGAAAAATCTTTTAAAATAAATGTCTATTTTTATATAATTATTACAATTAATATTAAAATACCAAAATGTGTTTTTTTTTATTTCATGCACAGAGATTAACAATTGTTTTAGTTAGTAAATGAATCATTTTAACATCTAAATTATGCCAATAGTATATTTTGTTAAAGATTGTAATGAGCCAGACAGACATTGATGAACTAGAGTCACCACTAGTGTGTGTGAATTTGTAAACAGTGACTATTTAAGCTAATACTGCACGACTCTTCGACAGAATTGAGTCACTGTCAGTCACTGTGTGTTTATCTGAATCTAAAAATAAACACGCTAAAATTCACCCTCATCCCGTACCGTACGCTGACGGCTTAGTGGGAGAAGTTTGGACTGATGCAAATTCAGTTGGGTTTCGATCCTAGCTAGAGGCAACCGGACGTCTAGCCACACTGATGAGCTGTGAAACAGCGAAACAGTCCATCTGTGGATGACAAATATATATATATATATATATATATATATATATATATATATATATATATATATATATATATATATATATAATAAAAAAAGGCTCAAACACTAATATTCCATGGTTACAATTTATTACTTTGGAATCGTAATCACGATCCAATTCATCAGACCAACAAATTCAAAAAGAAATCAGAAAATATAACTCTGGATGTAATAAACTAAATTTTAATGAGATGTATGTGCGGGAGTGGGAAACAAGTTTGAAAGTGAGATGTACGAAATCTTTAGATAGGGGTGTAATAGAAGAAAGAAGAACAGGAAGGCCTAAAGGTGAAGGTGGGGATTAAATTTAACAGAGAGAAGTTTTAAAGAGAGGAGTTAAATAACGGTTTAAATGAGTGAGATACAGATAAATATGAATTATTTTTCTATGCATAATTCGCTACCGAATCTCTGACCTACATTAAAATTAAAAAATTACTCTGTCCTGGACATTGAGTTCTACCTGGATTCTATCCTCTTGGAAATTTATTTATATATTGTTATATATATATATATATAAATATATATATATTTATATATTTTATATATATATATACATATATATATATATATATATATATATATATATATATATATATATATTGACCACTAATATTATATATATATATATACATATATATATATATATATATATATATATTGGTGATAAACCAAAAAATTTTAATGATTTTTATTAATATTTTTTAAGACTCTAACATTTATTTTAAAATAAATTTTAGAGTCGGAGAAAGAAATTATCCATTGACTAGACATGTGAGCAACAACGACATATTGGAGAAAATGAAAACAAAAAGGACACTTATACTTAACATGAAGAAGACACAGTTGAAATTTCTAGAGCATATAATGAGGAAAGAGGGCTTGGAAAATCTGATACTCACAGGATATCCAAGGTAAGAGAGACAGAGGAAAGCAACGCACAAAATACCTGAAGATCTAGTCCTGGGTATGACGATAAACTACATCCGGCAGCAAGGCTACTGATCAGTAGAATGTTGGTTTTGAGGAGGATGGAACCACTTGTTAATTGCTGTTGTTCCCCTGTCCACCACTGACCCAGCGGTGTAGTGCCTGTTAGGTCCCCAGCTACGGACAAATAGTGAATGCACAAACAAAAACAAAACACTATGAAAATGTAAAAATACATGTTAACAGTCAAAGCTTCAACAATACATATTTATAGAAAATTAATAGAAAATACAATTTTAAAGAAAATGACCAGTTTTATAGTAGAATTATCACCAATATATTTTATAGGAAAATGACCAACGATATATTTTATAGCAAAATAACCAACAATACATTTTATAGAAAAAGTGACCAAAAATATATTTCATAACAAAATAACCAACAATATATTTTATATCAAAATAACCAACAATACATTTTACATCAAAATAACCCACAATACATTTTATAGAAAATGACGAACAATACATTTTATAACAAAATAAGCAACAATATATTTTATAGCAAAATATCCACTAATAAATTTTATATCAAAATGACCAACAATAAATTTTACAGCAAAATAACCAACAACACATTTTATAGCAAAGAGACCAACAATACATTTTATATCAAAATAACCAACAATATATATATTTTATAGCAAAAATGAACAACAAAACATTTTATATCAAAATACCTCCAATACATTTTATATAAAAAATGACCAACAATAAATGTTATAGCAAAAATGGCCAACAATACAGTTTATTGCAAAATAACCAACAATACAATTTATAGCAAAATGACCAATGATACATTTTAAAACAAAATAACCAACACTACATTTTATAGCAAAATGACCAACAATATATTTTATAGCAAAATAACCAACACTATATTTCATAGCAAAATAACCAACAATACATTTCATAGCAAAATAACCACTAATACATTTTATATCAAAATAACCAACAATATATTTTATAGCAATATGACCAACAATACAATTTATAGCGAAATGACTAGCGATATATTTTAAAGCAAAATAACCACCACTACGTTTTATAGCAAATTGACCAACACTATATTTTATAACAAAATGACCAACAATACATTTTCTCTGTAATTCAAGGCATACATTTGTGTTCAAAATAGATTCAGTCGAAGCCATCAAATTGTGTTCAAAATATTTCAAATAAATTTCGGCATTAAATGACCCATAAGGAGTTGTTGTTTTATTAAACCAAACAAATCAATCAATGAATCAACTTGGCGATCTTGAGTGAATAGGTTGCGGAATATGGTTTGGAAAGAAGATAAAATTTATTAACAGTTAAAAAAACAGGAGGGACATGGCAAATAGAAGAAGAAGATAAAATTGAACTTCAATTGACTCCCATTTTCTGTTGTTCTCTTTGCTATTTTAAGCCCTGAGCAAATAACTTGTTTCGGGTTTAATAAGAATACGTCTCAATGTTTTCTTTGAATTTCTTCATAGTTTCCAAATAATGTCTCTTCCTATGTCTGCTTCATGATTATTCCATTGTTTTGTCAACTAACTTTCTTCAAATGTGAGATTGCAGCATTTCTTGTCTGCTATTTTTTTTCTTTTTATAGTTGTTATATATGTTTCATATGTTTATCCCCATATTGAATGAAATTTAGTTAATACTTGATTTTGTATGTTTATGGTTAAGGCTTCTAATATTTGTAGTCGTTTTTTTCTACAGTTTATATAACATACCATTTTTTTTGTATTATCAAAAATTGAGTGATTGTCTATTATCTCCCATTTGTCTCTTTCCTCTTTTCATTTTTTAAGACCTTCTCGTTTCCTTTCTGGGGCCTTCTAGTTTCTAGAAAACCATGTGTTGCATTGTACGCAACATAATATAAAATGCCCTAAGATCATAACTACCAAACCAACAAGAAACTCTTCTACTATGTTAATCTCTCAAACTCGCACACAATACGTATAAATAAGGATATCTCTATATGCAGACTTTTATTTTTACTTATCACTTTTTATATTGTTTTGCAGGGGCAACATCGTTGTTAAATATAGAATAGTATTTGCTTTTTCGTTGCTATCTACTCTGCGAGAAAACATCCCATACGATCACAATACTATTATAAGGCTTCCCCTGATAGACTGTTCCACAAAACGATTTTTCAGTATGGTTTTCAGGTACTTTCCAAATTTGCTGCATGCTGGGATCAACTCTTCCAGTCTGATAACATCAGGAAGTCTGCTAACTGACAAATCAACCATGGTGAAATTCGAACCTGCGTCTCATGGAAAGAAAAACGCTCTAATCACTCGGCTACATGCCTATGGTTGAGAAATAGTGATTAGGAAATCTACCATCACGAGGCGCCCGGTTGAAGATTTTCTGTCATTTGTACTTCTTTCTTTATTAGCAGCTCTCATATTGTATTTATTTCTATGCTAGGCCTACTAAGGGGGTCCTCGTAGCCTAGCATATGGGCTGATTCTTTCAAACATCTAACTCTCCAGTGTTCTTCCTTGTCGAGTATTTTCGCATCATTCCACAGGGGCTGATGACTACCCGTTTCCCACTATACATGATCAGCCATGCCCGATTTAATTGTTTAACCTCTCACTACGACTTCTCATGCCTTAACTTTAGGGAGCAGCTTGTTTCACAGCGCTTTCTCCGTAGAGTGCAAATGCTTCTGAATATTGTTTTGATGTTGCATGGACTGTGGAATTTCTGAATCTTTTCCTGTAAGCCCTTGACGTAAGACATACAGACGGTAGCATATTTTTGGTCTTCTTCCTGTGGACGCTGATGCCATTTTAGCAGAGAACTTACAGTTACATCTAGTTATTTCTACACTTAAAATGATGAGACCTAATTGCCAATCTAGTATTACGCGTAAAGGTCAAAGTACCAATGTATTAATGACAACTGTTATAAAAATAGTTATAGAAAAGACAAAGAGAAGCCATATCACGACGGTGGGAAAGTAACTGAAGTCGAGATGCCAGGTGCAGACCAATATCATTGAAGATCCTTCTTTGGATTTTGTCAAGAATCCCGAGATGTATAGCAGGAGTAATTGACCAGATAGTGAGGAGAAAGGACAATAAAGAAACATATTACAGGGAGACAGAAAATGGCGATTAGCGTTTCATTTAAACTGGTGAAGATTGTAGGTGTTAGGGAAGCAAGAAAAAGTAAAGGGATAAGTGCGAAACTATTAGTATAAAACTTGCGGTTACATTTAGGAATTTCAACAGTAAAATGATGAGACCTAATTGCCAATCTAGTACTGTGCTTAAATTCGTGAAGTCGAGGAAAGCTCATCGGAACAATTACCATCAAAGTATTTACAAAAAAGGCACAGGTTATCTACGCTACGGCAGTATGAAAGTCACTGAAGCCAGATCAGGACCGATAGATTCTTCTTTCGATTGATATATGATGACTATTTTGTGGCCACCCACTTTTACATCTGAATTTGCATGCGCTTACGTCTGTTGCTTCTTTCTTTAGATGGGGATTTTAAAGTAGTTATTCGAATCTAAAAGGGGATGTTGTTATTGATTTCAAGTTCGTCAGTGAAGTTAACCCTGCTTCTCTGTGCCTTTTCTATAAATACTTTCCTGGTAATTGTTCGGATGAGCTCTTCACGAGCGTACATAGACTTTTTGAATTTAAGTGCAGTACTAGACTAACGTCGAGATCTCATCAATTTACAGTTGAGTGGGCTAAATGTAACTGTAAATTCTATGCTAACAGTTAATCTTATTTTATTTATCTATTTATTTTTTGCACTTAATTGTGGAACTCCATTCTGGTTCCATGCTTTCAAGCCAACTTTAATCTTCAAAAATTTAAATGCAATATAAATTGCTATCTACTGTCCCCCTCGTTACTCCTTTCTCTTTCCCTCATTATTAATGTTTCTGTTCCTAATTCTTCCACACTCAGAAAGACCTTTGTGTATTAGTGGCTTTACTGCCGTGTATGGGGTGAGACCTATTTAAAAAAACTGATCACAGATTTTTAACCATCGTCCGTGTGTTTTAATATAAGGTGACCTTGCCATTATCAGACCGTTGAAATAAATAATTCCTTTATAATGAAAAAAAATAAATAAATTAAAATAAATACGGCAACAGAGAAGAAGGAAGAATTTTTTAATGTTTTATTTTGATGTGTCGGAGTTAGCTCCTCCTCAGTTCCTTAATCCTTCAACAGGGGTCTCTCTCCCCTAGCTATAAATACTGGCTGACCCTTCGCCTCGATCTCTCTTTTTCCACTTAGGCCTTGGGCCGCTACCTCGCACGGAGGTGAGGTAAAATCTCTCTTTTTCCACTTAGGCCAATATGTGACCTCTCACAAATACAGCGTTTCCCAAATTCTGGGAATACGCTAAGAACAATACACGTACGTACGAACACTTACAACACACGCACATAATTTCTCTATACAAACTCTATGTAACAGTCCATGTCTTTGTTTAACTTGTTTTGTTATTAATATATATTTGTTTACCGATATATATCGGTCTTGTTTGTTTTCTTTGTCTTCTTTGGACTTAATTAAAGTCTGACATTCCCATGTAGCTGGACTGGCCAGCAGGAAATTTTAACCTTCTGATATCTCTTCACATCTTCACCCCGCACGGTCCGCTACAGATAGAAACATTTTTCAATCCAGTTTAAGAAAACGATGTTCTGGTTATGCCTAGTTGAATAGAACAACTACGGCTAGAAGCTGATGAATCCTCAAGGGCACTCGGCCGTACAGCTTCCACCACTACGTCAGTGCGCACATTGCGCTTAGGACCTCTTCCCTGAAGATCACCGACTGATCCACTTCTTTCAAACGAGGCAATTACAATCTTCTGGAGCGATATACTGGCGATGCCTAGTTGAACAGAACAACTACGGGTCGAAGCTGATGAATCCTCAAGGACACTCTGCGTACTGCTTCTACCACTGCGTCAGTGTGCACATTGTGCTTAGGACCTCTTCCCTGAAGATCGCCGACTGGTCCACTTCTTTCAAACCAGGCAATTCGGTTCCGAATCATATTATCCCTAGGAGATACTCTGACATTAAAATGATGCCGGTATTTTCTCTGAGTTTGAATAATTGATCTTTCATTCGAACATAAAAACTCGTTGCTGGATATTGTAGCGGACCGTGCGGGTGAATATGTGAAGAGATATCAGATGGTTAAACTTTCCTGCTGGCGGGTCCAGCTACATGAGAATGTCGGACTTTAATTAAGTCCAAAGAAGACCAAGAAAACAAACAAGACCGATATATATCGGTAAACAAATATATATTAATAACAAAACAAGTTAAACAAAGACATGGACTGTTACATAGTGTTTGTATGGAGAAATTATGTGTGTGTGTGTTGTAAGTGTTCGTACGTACGTGTATTGTTCTTAGCGTGTTCCCAGAATTTGGGAAACGCTGTATCTGTGAGAGGTCACATATTGGTGTAAGTGGAAAAAGAAAGATTTTACCTCGATCCGCGCGAGGTAGCGGCCCAAGGCCTAAGTAGAGAGAGAGAGAGAGAGAGAGAGAGAGAGAAAAGAGTCAGCCAGTATTTATAGCCAGGGGAGAGAGACCCCTGTTGAAGGATTAAAGAACTAAGGAGGAGCTAACTGCGACAATATCATACGTAGCCATTTTAATCTCCAACGGATATTCTGTAACCTGCAGAAAAAAGAAGAGAAAAGGATTGAAAACGAACAAGTTATGACTTTTTCAAATCTTCAGTTTTTCGGTGGTCACCCTGTATAACAAAAAAAAATTGTCGCAATTTTTTTTCGAACCTTACAAAAGAAACTTCAGCATGTTTAACAAATCCGTGGCGCATATCTCTTTTCCGGCGTCTGCTAACACATTGTTTTCCCGTTAAAACAAGGCTCTACTGATTGGCCATTAACGGTCACATGACAAGCTAAGCGCGGAGTATATTAATCAGGAAAGAAGAACGAAAGCTATCCCAATATAACGGGGAGACATTTTTGATTTACGGTGATTTTTAAAGATCTTGTTTTCTCATGTTAACAGAAATCTGATAGTTTTTGGAAATAACTTAATCGATATAGGCGCCATATTTATTTCTTATTTTTTAAAATACTAATTGTCAATCAATACAAGGCTCAAGAGCCACTCAAGGTAGAGGTGACAGTGTGTTGTATGAGTGTAAGTAAAGGCAAGAAGTGATTGGGAAAATATCTTGCCGGGAGTCTGTTCCACAAAGCAGCAGTTCTTGGGAAGAAGCTGTTGAAATGGAACTGACTTCTTACTATAGGAATACAAAGAGAATGGGGATGCTTCACACTTATGGAGGGTCCCAGGGTTCCCCAAGAAATGTAGTTCATCAGAACACATGCCATGGAAATAGCGATAGATCAGTGAGAGGCTCACAACGTCTTTTCTATGGGAAATTGGTTATAGTTTGGAAAATAATCCATCACTCACAAGGCAATGTAGATTTTTTTAAAACTCTATCATAACAGGCAAATGAGGACTGGGCAGTTCCAACCAAGATATGACACAAATACTTTCGGTCTGATCTGGCTCTTGTAAAAATAAAATAAAGCAGAGAGAGAGTCAAATAATTACTGGAACGGAACAATGAACCAACCATTTTTCCAGCATCTTTAGACATAGGTCGGATATATGAGTTCCAGTTGAGGTCTGGGGAGAGAGACGTTCAAGGCAAGAAGCCTCCTTGAGAGAACACGTATCCATTATGATAGGTGAAAGTTCGGGGTCTGCTCTGTAGTGGTGGAACGTTACTACTTTGGTTTTAGCCGTATAGAATTTTACACGCCACTGTTTTCCCCATTGAGGTGCCAGGAATAGGTCAGAGAAGAAATGAGCTACTAGGTCCTGGTCTTCCATCTGGAAGACCAGGGCCTAGTAGCTCATCTCTTTGGAGGTGCACCTATAAACGGTTGTATAATCAGCATAGATACTCATTAAGGTTTATTTTTCAGCGCGCCCACGTCGCTACCGAATGTGGCACAACGTCGAGTTTTAAAGTGGGTTTAATGGAAAAATCGTGGAAAACTGCCCAAACCACTTCGACACTTCCCTTTTTGGAAACGCCTGAGTCGCCGGACAATAAACCCAGCCCCGTCCTGGAGGAGATGTACTGCCTGAGGGGAAGGCCCACTGGGGTTTGCGTTTAATATATTTTGTAACTCCCTCGCAAAGGCTTTCCCTAATCCAAAGTCGTATATACACCTTTGTGCAAATTAATTGAAGCAAAACGAATAATTACATTATTATTTACTTTTTTCGTATTTTTCCGATGAAACATGAACCAGTGTACATGGTAGCACTTCGTATGCCCATTACACGAAATCGTTCCTTGCAGATTGACCCATATTCTCAATTGGATTTAATTCAGATTTTCCTGGACAGTCTATAGTACTTTGATTTTCTCACTGGTAAGGCTTGCCAGTGTGTTCGTGCAGCGTTATAATCTTCGTACCCTTCCTTGTAGTAAGGTCCATCGCAGACAATGACCATAAGACAACTAATCGATAGTCGAGACAATAGTGCCTGGGCGTGATAAAAATCTGATGCAATCACGGATGACGCAATATTTTTCAAGGGCAGACAAATTTCATCATATACCCCGAAAATAGATTAGATTACTGCACACCACTGCAAATAACTTGATCTGAGGAAAAAATAGAAATCGATAACACCCTGTCACTCCAGTGGGTCTAAAACTGACTGTATGGTGAAAGAAAGGAAACTGAAGTGGTTGTTTCAATTAATTTGCACAAAGGTGTAGATACTCACTAATCATTGGAGTATGCTCTCAGGCATATCATTAATGGACAATAGAAACAGCGTAGAGCCGAGAGAAGAACCTTGCGGAATACGAGTATTAATCTTGTTGGCTTGTGATGTCTAGTGTTTGAGTTACCTCCTCCTTAATTTCCTAATTCTGAAACCGCTATTTGGGGACGCTCTCAATTGACTATATATATTTGGCAAGACTTTGTCTTGTTTTCTTTTCTTCTCACTTTTCAGCTGATATATCACGATGTAAATTTCTAGTGAAGATTTGCGTCTTCCCCTTTGTGGGTGGGTGAGTGGATGGTGAGGTCGCTATGCGTTTTTTCGGGAAACACGCATAAACATTACACACACACACACACACACACACACACACACACACACACACACACACGTACGAACGAACATTCACAGTCACTTACCCAAACTTTGACCAAAAACTTTCTACGTTCATTCATACACACTAATTATCGCTTTTGTCAATTGTAACCCTTATTGTATGTCAATACACATATACTTGTTTGTACATAGATATACCGGTCTCGGGCACCTCGGGGTGATGTAATAGTTAGCAAGTTTGTATATACTCATTGGGGATCTTTTTAATTTGTTGTTTTATTCCCCACCCCCACATACAACAATTTGTACATATGGGGACTATTTAGGATTTTAATTGAGACAATGAGGTATTATGGTGGATGTAGTAAGAAAGGTTAGTAAGAATGTGTTGTTTTGGTGTTAGGAATATTGTTAGTATGCTTGGGTCAGTGCTTGCGGCTAGCTAAGTTTAAAATTAAGACAGAAGAAGACCGTCCTTTTCCCCATCCCCTTTTTTAGGCCTCGTGCCATATTTTCTGTAATTTCACAGAAATAAATATTGTAATGTTTAGCAAGATTGTCTCGCTAGAAAAATTACGACTGAGTAGTGAGTTCAATTCTCACTGGGTACCCCTTACTTTCGGCCTTGTGCCACATCCAAGCTACGCCTGGAAATCACTATATATATCGGTCTGTGTTGTTTTCTTTACATTTTTCCTTTTACATTTCTGTTGGGGGGGGGTCATACTCCGAGAGAGTCCGCCATGTTTGTTAGTGGGCCCCATTTCAGGAGACCGCAACTAGCCATTAACATTGGAAAGGACTTGATAATTGAGAGAGCCCTTCCAGATTCCATAGTTGAAGAGTTTAGGCGGTAGCTCCTGATAAGAACTGATTTGGTACAAAGTAACAGTAGTTTGTTTTTTGTTGTTTTTTTTAATCATTGGTTTTAATTTTGAAGATGGTAGTGGCGAGTATCAATTATAATTATAATACACAATGTTTCAATCACAGGTACATCAATAAATAACTTTTCAGTGATTAGTAATGCTGATACAGTATTATATTGGCTACGATAATAATTCGGTGGTTTTGGTAATATGGTAGACCGGATGGTTGATAATGACTACTTTTAAGAAAATATAGCGATCATCATCATCACACACACATACATACCTATATAAATTCAAATTTCAATAACAATCATTCATTGGATAGAAATCAACGCTACTGTCTTATGCGACAATTTTGAAATCGCTATATTTTCGTATAGTAGATTTTGTGTACTTTTGGGAGAATCGGCTCCCAGAAATCTCTCCAAAGCTCATTCACTGATTGGTCAGTGTCGACCAATTGGATTGTCTTCACGTGAAGAGTGATTCTTCCCGCGCAGAACTTCTGATCCAATGATCACCTATAAAAGCAAGAAAAAAGTGTAGGCACACCAGTGAGACTTCAGCTGCTACAGAAATCCACGACAGTTGAAGCTATGCACCGATTTTCTCACTCAACTCTCACAAACTGCATATTCCTTTACACTTACATAATTTTTCCTCTTGCCCAGCAAAACTGTTAAAAATATTTATTACAAACTATTAACTCTTTCTTTTCAGAGAACTTTGATAGACAATGATAGTCAAAGAGAGACAACATTCGTCTTACTCATTGCATGCTTTTTCTTACACATTCTTTATTGTATACATTGTTGAATACAATTTTTATATATTATGATACCTTTGCCTTCTCCTTTCTTCACACCAGTTTGGTTTCCTAATCCAAATTAAATAAATGAGGTGCAAGTCCGCCACAAAAATATAGGATATGACTAATCCAGAGGTCTCTTACGCAGCATCAGTGTGAAAAGAATGTAACGAGTCTTCTGATTGGGCAATGAACGAGCTAATGATAGCCCTGCCTCGTTTCTACTTTGGTGGACAATTTTGAAACTCTCTCCATTTATTGGCGACTGACCCTGGAGCAGTAAAAATGTACCGAGCTGCTTTCTGACCAACAAATAGATATATTTATTTTATATAATATTTTATATAATATTTCATGTTATTTTCATTTCATGTTTCTTTTGTTGATTAAAAATGGACCCACACTATGCATAACCGTAACGTTGTCCGCAATATTTTGTTTAGCGGCATATCAACACCTCTATGGATTATACTTTAGTGCTGTATTGATTGCCATTTTCCTATAAAAATGTATTACTACTGGTCATTTTTTTAAATAAATATATTGCTGGTATATTTACCATATTTTTGTATTTAGTGAATCACCAAACAAAAGTAAAAAAAAAGCTGGGACCCTAGCTCAGGTCAGAGTGGATTTGAGAACAGCAATTAAGAGGTGATGCCACGCTCCTCAGAACCTCTGATCTGTCGATCAGAGGCCTTGCTGCCGGATGAAGTTTATCGTCATAGCCAGGATTTTGGTAGACAGTTTTAGTTTTACTAGTGCTTCAAATTTGGGCGTTTATATTTTAGGGATAAGTGAATGGAAAACTTTCTTAGTAACAAAGAAAAAAGTGACAAACTCTTTATCTAATAATATAATGTAAATTCTCCTATATTGCAGTGAATGAAGGCACTTCTACGTGGTGTAATGGTTAACAAGCTTGTCTCGTTAAAACAGTTACGACTGAATACTGAGTTCGATCCTCACTGGGTGCCTCATACTGTCGGCCTTGTGCCACATCTAAGCTACGCTTGGAAAATTTCTAGCGTGTACCTTACTCTATTTGAGTAATTTCACGTCCACTTATCATCTCTCAGTTGCGTTTATCTTATCATCAGAATGCGCTCAGGGGCTTCTCTGTCAAAGGACAGAGGGGCAACTGAGGAAAATAATACTGAAGAGGTGCCCAGTCCTGGGGAACAGCTACCCGAGGCCGCGCCCTTCCATTGGATCAGTCGTACTCTTCTTAGCTTTTGGAGTGCGTCTTTGGCTATCCAAATATGTCTTCGGATCTCATTATCACACTTTCCATCCTCTGTTAGAACATTTCCCAGATATTTAAGTTTCTGTACCTGTTTGATTTTAGGATAACCGACCTATAAATTGCATTTCGGGCTCATCTTTTTTACTGATGACCATGCATTCTGTCTTGTAATTTATGCTTCGTCCCTTCATCTCGCTCTTCTTGGCTATCTTCTGTAAGACGTTTTGTAGTTTCCTTTCCGTGTCTGCTATCAGCCCTGTCTCATCTGCATGTGTTATGTTGTCAAAATTATGGCTGCGAATGATAAATCCCGGTAGGAGTTCTAGTTCTCTCAGAAATGTCTGGCTGTAAAGGTTGAATTATTCGTTGAGAAGACACATCACTAAGTCAGAATATGTATTACGCAGTTTAATGTGTATGTCACTCCAGCTTTTCAATCTTTCCGAATTACTTTAATATTTATATATTTTTATCCATTCGAGCAAATACTTCATTTTATTTTTAATTTAGATAAATAGATAACATGGAATAACGATTTTATGAAATGAGTGTAAAAGTTATTTATTCTTTTGTAATACAGTCTTTTTTTTCTTTTTTTTTTTTGACATTTTTATCTTATCTCTTTGTCCAAGAAGACAAGAATGTCATTCTTAGAATAGTCTGCAGCACATTGTGCAGAATTCCAAAATTGGTTAAGCACTCACTTGTCATGATGCCTAGGTTTATTGAAGAGCTCAAGTTTTTCTTCACATACATTTTTGGCAACAAAAGAATTGTCGAAGACACGTAGTTGCAAAGTTCATTCAGACCAAGAATAAATATCACAAAAGAATATTTTTAAACTTCTTAATTTCATTTTTTTCCTAATAAAATACGAATATTAACAGTGATTCATTTCGAATGTAGATAGATAGATAGATAGATAGATAGATAGATAGATAGATATGAACAGACATAGATAGATAGATAGATAGATAGATAGATAGATAGATAGATAGATATGAACAGACATAGATAGATAGATAGATAGATAGATATGAACAGACATAGATAGATAGATAGATAGATAGATAGATAGACAGATATGAATAAACGTAGCGATAGATAGATAGATAGATAGATAGATATGAATAAACGTAGCGATAGATAGATAGATAGATATGAATAAACGTAGCGATAGATAGATAGATAGATAGATATGAATAAACGTAGCGATAGATAGATAGATAGATATGAATAAACGTAGCGATAGATAGATAGATATGAATAAACGTAGCGATAGATAGATAGATAGATAGATATGAATAAACGTAGCGATAGATAGATAGATAGATAGATATGAATAAACGTAGCGATAGATAGATAGATAGATAGATAGATAGATAGATAGATAGATAGATATGAACAGACATAGATAGATAGATAGATAGATAGATAGATAGGAACAGACATAGATAGATAGATAGATAGATAGATATGAACAGACATAGATAGATAGATAGATAGATAGATAGATAGATAGATAGATAGATAGATAGATAGATATGAATAAACGTAGCGGTAGATAGATAGATAGATAGATAGATAGATATGAACAGACATAGATAGATAGATAGATATGAACAGACATAGATAGATAGATAGATAGATATGAACAGACATAGATAGATAGATAGATAGATAGATAGATAGATAGATAGATAGATATGAATAAACGTACCGGTAGATAGATAGATAGATAGATAGATAGATAGATAGATAGATAGATAGATAGATAGATGGGGGTGCTGCAAAAGTAGGTACGCAGTAAGTAGTATACCAGTATTACAAATATTATAATAGTGATTCTTTGGTTCATTTAACCCCTTCCCCGCCAATTATTTGGGGAAAACGTTTCATTTTCAGACGATTTTTTATTTGTTTTTAATATAATAACTGACAGGAGAAACCACTCCACTATTAATCCCAAGATATATCATGGCTATTAACAAACATATTATGAAACCTAAAGTCTCTAAGTGGGTTAAATCTATGGGAATTAACTCCGCGCCCGGAAGGACCGATATGTGCAACAGATGTCATATAAGCGTCATCTAGCTACTGCTAGCATAAGCGGTAAAGTCGATAGAATTCCTCGGAACTTATCCCTCGCCCGGAAAGGAGCGACTTGAGGGACAGTTGTCACCGAACCGTCATTCAGCGACTGCTCGCATCAAACAAAAAATAACTCTCGGGACATAAAACGTTAGAACGTTAAACAACTGTGACCAATTGCAAAATGTAAAACAGGAGATGAGTAAGTTAAATGTCCACATTTTAGCTGTATGTGAAACTAGGTTGCCTAACAATGGAGATTTTGCGACAACCACAGGATTATAAATGCAGGCGTAGAGGAAAATGAAAAAGGAGTTGGATTGATACTAGATCAAGACATCAAGAAATGCATCCTGGGATACTATCAATTATTTGAAATCGGAAATTTAAGTATCTGGGAAGTGTTCTAACAGAGGAAGGAAAGGGCAATAATGAGATCCGAAGACGTATTTGGATAGCCAAAAACGCATTCCAAATGCTAAGTAGAGTACTAATAGACAGGACAGTTTCGTTGGAAACAAAGAAAAGAGTACTGAGCTTCTACGTGATATCTGTCCAACTGTATGGCAGCGAATGCTGGACGGTTTCCTCGAAGATGAAGAAGTGACTCGAAGCAATAGAAATGTGGTTCTACAGAAGGATGCTGAGGATACCATGAACTGAACATGTGACCAACGACCAGGTTTTAGAGAGAATGGAAACAAAGAGGAAACTTATACTTAACATCAGGAAGAGGCAGTTGAAATTTATGGATCACATAATGAGGAAAAAGGGCTTGGAAAATCTGACAGCCACAGGGCAGATTGAGGGAAAGAGAGACAGGGGAAATTAACACGTGACATACTTAATGGGCTTGAGTAAATGGATGGCAGATCAGGGTCTGGGAGAAATAACCATAAAACAAAACTTATTAATAGCTAGAAGGGACAGGAGGATGTGGAGGGCCATGGTCGCTTACGTTTTGTACAAAAATCAAATAATTGTCGGATTTTAATGAAACTCTCAGAACATATTCAGAAATGAATTAAATTATTTATTAATTTTTTTTTTTTTAGAAAATCTTGGTAAAAAAATTTTTTATGTGTTACCACCCACTTAATTTCATGAAATTTCGAGGAATTCAGTTTTTAAGGCGGGGATTTTTCTTTATTAGTTAAAACCGGACTACTTGGAGATAGTAAATCATCATTTACTTTTCCGTTTCTTTTTCTTTTTTTGTAAAACTGTTACACTTTTCACCAAAAATCTGCTCTGAATTGAAAAATAAAAAATGCAATAATACTATGTCATTATTTAATTAGAAAAGCTTTTAATTGCTTTGATAAATAAGATTTATTAAGGACACTATTATCTGAAAAAGAAAATTTTTTTCGATGAATAATGGATTTTCTCAAGAATTGTTTTAAGTTTTTTTCATTTTTTAATCAATATTAAAAAATCGTTTAAAATTCTGCATTGTTTCAAGGCGGCAGTTTGATGATCTTGTTAAATGAAAACTGATGTTTGTGCCAGCAAACTGTGGGGATAGTGACGGCATGGATCTGATAGAATCGTCCATATTTTCTACCCACCACCGAGATAAAATACACTCATCCATCAGAATCAGTTTTAACCAACCAACACCTCACATTGCAAATCTCGACTTTTTATTGGTTGAGACAACACCAAAATGTGTAACAATTGTCGAAAACCTGTTTCGCACCAGTTTCCCTGGAGCCTACTTTGGATTCCAAAAACAAATAAAAAGGACCATTTCGACCCAATTCACCAGTCAGTCACTTAACTTCAGAGAGATGCCACACGAATCCACGCGTGTCACTATTTTGACTTAAGAAACTTTTCGCGCGTCAACTGCTGACTCAAACACTAACATTATTCTCTCAAAATTCACTTACAACTTTCTAAGAAAAGTGTTCTTACACACTACTAAGATAGAAATTGTATTTAACAAAAGATAAATACAGAACAATCCAAGGTAAACAACTCTAGAAAATTAAGACATTTATACTCTACTTTAATCACGCACACAAACTACACAAATTTCTGTATAAGTAATATTTTCCATTTGACTCTATTTGACCAGTTCTTTAACACATGAACAATTTTGAACTGTAAATCAATAAGACACCCAATTTATACATGGTCAATTCTTGCATTATCAAACCACAAGTTTTCTAATTGTATATTAATTATATATAAATGTCTTGTTTTTATTGGAACTTTATTTACCGTAGTTTCTTATTCAATTGCCTTGTGATTGATTCGTTTTGAATGCCTATATTCTATATTGTTGTGGTTTAATATGGTGAACATGCCCGTAAACTAACCATCTTAATATTAAAACCTTCTGATAACAAATTCAAACTCATAGCAATCCCAACAGATCTAATGTCTCCTTGCTGGATTTAAGAAAGGTCTATTTGCAAGTCCGAGTTAGTCATTGTGGCCGTTTTAGACGGTGATGTTTGCAAGCAGAAGGTACTGCCTGACCAGACTGGGCTTTGGATTGTACGTGGCACCGCATATAATGAAGGCAATTATCAGAGCTGTGTTGTATCAAGAAGAGACAGTAAAAAAAGGGACGTCAGCGTACACCGATGACATTTATGTAAACGATGACACCGTGTCATCACAGCAGGTACGAGCTAAATTGGCCCGGTTTAGCTTAATCTGCAAAGACCCGGAACGGCTGGAAGATGGCACCTGTGTGTTGGGCTTGGATGTTCGAGACGAGCAAGGAAGCTTGCAATGGAGACGTGGAACTCCAGTTCCAGCAGTACCTGACGTCTTAACAAGGTGAACAGTTTTTTTCCCTATGTGGAAGGCTTGTCGGGCACCTACCGTTGGGCGGATGACTCCGCGTGGCGACAGGCACCGAGAAGCGGAGTGCAAGCGCGGTCACCAAGGGTTGGGACGATGAGACGACTGACCGTTTGCTTATTCGCATGGTAACGGAGACCATAGCAAGAGTAAAGAAGAACGGCCCTTCCAGAGGAGACTGGTGTGTGCCTGGAGAAGAAATGAACGTGTGGGTCGATGCAAGCTCCCTAGCGATTGGAGTCTTGGTGAAGAAGGACGGATGGGCAATTGAGTACGCATGCTGGTTGCGACCAATAAACGACGCCACACATATTAACCTGGCAGAGCTGGACGCTGTACTGAAGGGCGTCAACTTAGCGCTCCAGTGGAGGATTAAAAATTTGCATATACAGAGTGACTCCTTATGCGCATACCACTGGGTGTCGGATGCCTTGACAGGTAAAGCCAGAGTGCGCACCAAGGCAGCAAGCAAGATGCTGATCAGGAGTGGGTTGGAGACTATCAAGAGACTAGTCACTGAATATGATCTGTCTGTGGATGTGACATTAGTAACATCAAACTGCAACCTTGCTGACAGATTGACTCGCGTGCCACAAAGATGGTACGACGCCATAAAAAAGGATGTTGAGCCTGTACCATTGTTATGTGCTGCTTCTGTTGAGGAGGCAGACGAGATCATGAAAATACACCGTTGCAGCGGGCACCAAGGGTGTAAGAAGGACGTGATATTTTGTACGGTTGACCAATCCTTCAGTTCCCGCGAGTGCCGCCAGGGCTGTAGTCAAGGGGTGCCAAACGTGCTAGTCAATAAACCCCGCACCAGTCAAATGGCGAAAAGGGAAGCTGGGGGTAAGTAGCACTTTGGGAAGGCTGAGTATGGATATAACATATTGCGGCGACCAGCATTTCCTCGCGCTTATAGACTGCAAACACACCAGATTCGAAGTCTGGCGACCACTGCAAGACTCTTCAAGTGTCATCCGCCAGTTAGAGTCAGTGTTTTATGAACGAGGACCCCAGGAGGAAATCCTTTCTGACAACGATAGTGCTTTCTGCAGCAGATGTAACAAGTGGCAATGGCGTAGCAGAAAAGTGTCACCGAAGTGTAAAGAGGAAGCGGTGTACAGTCATGGAAGCGGGGTATAGATATAAACATGGCCCCAAAGGACAACGTGTCCACTACAAGTGCGCCTGCCAATGCGATCTACACCTACCGGGTACGAATCAAAGGGATCGACGGTGTGTATCTGCCTGAATGAAAAGAATTGCGTGGACCACATAGGATAGGGTGAAGCGTCCCAATAGCCAGTGCACCGCCAACTTCAAAAAAGGGCCGGTCACCGATATCATCAGTTAGCATTCCGTATTGATAGACGGAATCCCGCGCCATGTAAGGGATCTCCGCCCTGCCCTCGAAACGACACCACTGACGAGTGACAATGAGAATGAATCATCTGAAAGCGAGTTGCTGATTGAACCCATACACGTGAGATCGACGATTCACCTGAGAACCCAAGTAACGTTGACTGAGCTCTGACAACTCTTCTGAGAGCTCCTCATCCAATGGAGAATTTCAGGTACTCGCCCTTCGGAGGAGCACCCGAAACAATATAGACTGAATCCGCACTGTTACGTGCGTGATCATGAGACCAGGATGAGTGTAGCAGACATAGTTAACCGGAACCCGAGTCGAGGGGTGGAAGTGGTGAACGAGAGTTGCCTAAGCCTACGTCTCGAATAGGGTATGGATGGCATGTATGACTTCAATTTGAGAGAAGGCGAGTGCCTCGATTCTTCAAACGAGACGATCTTGGGGAAAAGAGTGGGTTCTGTCGGGATACATCGTACGATACGCGCAGTTGTAACAGAACAAACGAACGAAGCAGATACAAGGCAGAGAACTACGATAAATACCAAGAAACCGGTGTAGAGGGGAGAAACGCCCAATCTGAAATTGGGTCCGACAACAGTGTCACTAATTTCTTTTGACCACAACAGCCCGCTTCTTCACAGTTGCATAGAACAGGAGTCCTCAGCGAGTGTTTGTACTATGTCTTCATGATTTTCCCTGAATGTCATACCTTTCTGTTACAGATTCTTTATGAGTGCTTGAGCCTGTTTTGTCCATTTTAGATTTTTTTTGTACACCTCTCACCTGCAGAGAAATTCAAACAGAAATCTGAATTAGCTTTTCTATAAGAAGTTTGTGTTGTCACAACAAAATTGTTTTAATATGACGTTTTTTCTGGGTGAGTCCAAGGACTTTTTGAATGACCA
This sequence comes from Acanthosepion esculentum, assembly GCA_964036315.1. Classification (NCBI taxonomy): domain Eukaryota; kingdom Metazoa; phylum Mollusca; class Cephalopoda; order Sepiida; family Sepiidae; genus Acanthosepion; species Acanthosepion esculentum. The sequence goes on along the minus strand of OZ038493.1, from coordinate 75,608,475 downwards.
TCGTATTTTTACCTACAATAATATACGAAACTGTTGCGATTGCTATGAATTGAGTGTGAAATCAGAAGGTTTTTTTGTTGCTAGGGTGATGAATTTGAAAGCATGTGTTGGGGATGCGCAGAATGAACTAAGATTTTTGCTTGAGTGTTAGAATACATCAGAAGGATTTTTCGTCAGGTTGCGTGATCTTTTTATGCATCCGCAACAATAAATAATACGCAATATAAAACAAGACAAAACATGTGTCGGAATTTTATTGACTTTAGGTCCGTACCTAAAGAATAAAACCTACTACCGGTATATTAACCGGGGTCCGACGTAAAAAAAAATGTAACTTCGAAATACAACTACGCACACAACTGTAGGTCTACATATATTTTTATTAGAGGGGTAAAAAAAGTAACCTTTTCTTGCAAGATATTCCCCTTGCTAGGGAGTTGGAAATTCCCTGTAGTAACAATAAAAAAATGACACTACAAACAAAAGTAGAGTACAAAAAACAAGTAAAAATAAAAAAAGATTACCCACTTTTTCCTTTGCCAAAAATGGCCACTCAAACACGTGGTCAATGTAATTCAGGGTCTCCCTCGTGGGAGTAAAAACAAAGTTCTGTTAAAATGGCCTCGTTAACTCGCGGCCTATATAAATCTAGTATTCCCTCGTGGGAGTACAAAACAGTTCTAGGAGTCGAAGAAGGAATGGGAGCTTCTTTGAAAATTTCTTCCTCAGGACTTCAATCACGACTGGGTCTTCCCGGAAATTTCTTCTTTCAACCGCCTCTCGCCGACTCGTCAGATATCTTCTTTCTAAGGAACAATTCCTTAAAGTTCTTCTTTGAATACAGAACCTTACTAAGGAAATAAACAGACTCGCTTATTCCTCGGTTCTAAATTTACTGCTCCCTCGGCAAAGAGGCTCTATCTGTCAGAAACTCGCCACTTCACCGGACCCCGTAACTTTTTTAAGCAGTGACACTGCCTAAAATCAAGGTCTGACACCCAACAGGTGGTATCAAAAAGAGAGCCCGAAGTCGTTTAGATCGGCGTTTATATACACCTTCCTCCCCTGCCACTTGCTGCTGCTGCTGCTGCTATCAGTGACAGGCCCGGAAAACCCCAAAGGGCGATAATCTCCCAGTCCTTCTTCATTATAAATTTTCACACTCTCCCGAACAAAAGAAAAAAAAAATGGTTGGGCTGAGACCCAAGGACTACACCCTCAAAGGGTCAATAGTTAAAACACAATTTTTAAAATACCAATGGCAAAGGAAAATACATGCCCACATTAAGGCGTGGTAATTCAAAAAAAATTATAATGTAAAAAATCATGCCGCTGTGTTAGCGGGAAAAAAAAGCAATATACAAAATGGAAAAGGGTCGCTTACAAAGCGGTAAAAAAATTGCCGTTTACAAAATGGCAAAAGACCGCCTACAAAGCGGTAAAATTTACAAAGAAAAAAGGTATGCAGTGAAATACACCAGATGTTGAGACAACACAACTACCAAATACAAAAATAAAATTCTCGCCTCTATGGTGAGACCAATAGCGTAAGCTTGAACAATCCCCAGTAAAGGATTACAATTCCATCAATCTGTAAGGTCCCACACAAAGTGACTAGTACCACAGAAAATTTATCCAGGGACGAGAACCGTTCCAATTCAACAACAGTAGTGCTAGTTGAACCTACCGGAGAAATAATCACTGTGTTGTTCAATACTAATCTACGACTGTCCACACTGAGGCAGCCGAGCTCACTGGCGGGCCATTGAATGGCCTCGCCTTCCAACCATGAAGCCAAAATAGGAGTTGTGTCTCAAACTTATCAATAGACACTCCTCTAGTGATTAAATCGGCAGGATTATCATTAGTATTCACATACTTAAAACTAACATGAACACCACCATTTCTCAACTTAGCAATCCCCGCATGCATGTCCTTCAGCCTATTCCCAACAAATACATTCTTGGTCTTGATGTCATTCGTCAATAACCAAGACAAAGCTACCTGCGCGTCCACCGCAACAACTATGTCACTAATGCTACTACCTGGAAGAGCCCTCAACATATTAGGTACACACTTAAATCCAAGGAATACGGACAATAGCTCCAGGGTAGGAAGTGTTCTCTTGACAAGAGGCGCCACCTTAGCCTTAGCGAAAATTAATTTTGCACACCCCTTCTGCCATACATATGCTGCAAATCCGAACGCCAGTTGGGAAGCATCGCAGAAAATAATCAGTTTAGCAGGAACTGATTCATCCAGTACAAATCTGGGAAACTTTACACGATGCAATGATGTAAGGTCTAAAAAGAATTTGTTCCAATCCCCCTGAATATCAGGTGGGATTTTCTCATCCCAAGGCAATTCCCGCTTCCATAGATCACTGAGGAGTATCCTCCCCTTGATCGTCACAGGCAGACATAGGGACAGGGGATCAAATAAGCTGGAATTTTGAGACAAGATACCTCTCTTAGTAGTGGCTGGCACCCTAGAAGACATTTGCGAAAGCTGAATTATATCCGACTGAGGGTCATAGAGGTAGCCCAAAACTTTATCATGGGTTGAAGCATGATCAACAAAATTCCCATCTTCAATCATATGCGTCCTGACAACTTCACTATTAGAATTGCAGGACCTTAGGGTGAAATTACCCTCCTGCATAATTTCCACAGCTTCCCTGTACAAGGACACCACAGTTTCAGCAGAGTTATGTGTCTTAACCAAATAATCCACATAAAAGTGAGTTAACAGCATATCCGTACAAGGATTTACACAATATTTCTGGACATGATATTTGATTATAAAATTAAGAATAAAGGGGCTGGCTACGAATCCAAAAATAAGAGTCCGATAGCGAAAACATACTAACTTCTCCTTTATCTTAACGAAGAAGCAAAAACAATTCCTGTCTCGCTCCTTGTTTAAACCGATCATCAGAAAGGCCTTCCTGACATCTGCCAGCAGGACATAACGATTGCATCTAAATCGCAACAAAAGTTCCCACATATCCGTAAAGAGATTTATACCGGGATACACACAATCATTAAGAGACGGCTTGCCTCCAGTTCTCAAAGAACAATTAAATACCGGCCTAATCTTGGTTGTACTAATAGGATCCTTCTTTATCACAGGCCTATGAGGAACCCATATATATTTCTTAAAATCATCAGGAGAGACATTTATCCTCTCGATAATGCCTTCAGATTCCTGATCGAAAAATACTTTACAATAGTCATCATAAAGCTTTTGTTTCTCCAGTTTAGTCACAACACGATCTAAAACACTCAAGGCCACTTGGTGGTTAGAAGGGACTTCCGATAACTTATTCTCATTCCAAGGAAGATCCACAAAATAACACCCATCTCTAAAAGTTATAGAGCTGCGGAAAGCATCAATCTTTACACGATCATAATCGCTGACCGAGTCTTCCAAAATTCCTACAGTCTCCAAGCTGAAAATCTTTTCAACAGTCCTCTCTACAGAGGACTCTGCGAAGCATTCCAAGGGGTCCAGATACTTGGACTGGGGCTCCAGCACAAAATATATGTGGGTAACAGGGCAATCTGAATACTGGGAGATGACCTGACTGTAATTTACACCGCAAATCTGAGTATCAAGTTGGGATCTCTGTAAGGGCAGGAAATTGTCTATGCTACCAAATGGAACAAATCCCTGGGGCAATTCAAAAGCCATACCATTCATAAAACGTGACAGCTTCATGGGAGCCAGGTAATTTAACACATCGACACCCAAAAGACCGCTCACAGAGATAGAGTCTTCATGGACACCCGAAAAGTCAGCTGCCAGCTTATAACCACTGGCACGCATGTTAAGGATTGCATTACTGAGCTCCTTTATTTTAAAGGTGAGGTCCGTATCGCTATCCACTAGGAAAGGAATGGAACAGTCAGCATTAGACAATTTCAATGATAATACTATCTCCCTCAGACGCTTCCGAGCAGACCCCAAGAAAGTTTTCATCACAAATTCTCGGGTAGGCAAGGTATTAGCTCCGCAAGTCAGGACGTGCAGAAGAGATTCCTTTAAATAGGAGCGCTCACTACCGGAATCTATCAGGGCATTGAACCTGCATTCGACTCCTCCATATTTGACTACTACCTCCATAATGGGCAACAAATTGCTACCACCAATATCGTGATAACAAGCATTAGTTTCCAATGAAGGTTTAACCCTACCAGGACATAAAGCACCCACATGAGATCGACTTTTACAATCCCAGCAAGGGTTGAGCAACCCCTTACTACCAGCACAGTTGGCTTCAGAATGATATGGGTCTGTACACAGCGCACACAGCCCAAGGTCCTTACATCTATCTAATCTCTCCTTAAAGGAAGCGTATTTCTTACACCTATATGCAGAATGTGTGTCAACACGACAGAAACTACATCTAAACTTATTTCTTCTAGTTATAACACTAAAATTCTCTAAAGTAGCCGGTTTTTTACTAGATACTGGAGACTTAGATTTTCTATGGCTAAAACTATCCCCTTTATAGTTATGGCTCTCTGTACTACTAACTTTGGTATTAGTCAATTCCATAACTCGAAGAACATTAGAGTAGGAGTCAAATAATTCTCCTAACGAAGGATAAGTGTTACCTATAACTCCAAAAATTTCCTTTTTAAAATATGTTGGCAACTTGTGTACCACCACATGGCTAAAGTAGCGGTTGCCCGGAGTGCCATCTTCCAAGAAGTCTAACGAAAATGAATTCTTAAGCTCATAAAACAAAGATTTCATCTCAGCAAAAAAATCCCTAATGGAAGAATAATGATGGTCCCGTGCAGGCTTAGCAGCGTCTATCGTCAAGAATATCTGCTCAACCATGTATCCCTCGTCCAGATATTCACTGCTGAGAATCTCCAAGGCTATGTCAAAACTTTCTGCCGAAATAGAGAGGTGGCTAACAATCTTCAGGGCGTGACCCCTGAGATGGTTCTTTAAAATAAGCAACTTAAGTGCTTTATCATGCATGCCCAGCACACAATTCTCAAATTGCACTAAAAAGTTTTTATAGGCTAACTTATCCCCCACCAAACTGCTAGGGTCAAACACCGGACACTTTAATTTAGGAGCCATGTCGTACTGAAGAAAAGGCCTCCTATCCTGAGACGGTAACTCATTACTACTACTATACTTATCCTCACATACTGAGAGGTCCTTGAGAATGCGAAGATTAAACAAAGACTCTTCATCACTCTCATTATCTAAAACCTCTGCAGCGACTTCATTCTCAATAAATGAGTCCAAGATTTGCTCATTTAAATGAGTTACAGTAGCAAGCCATTCCTTAATTAGTTCCTTCTGGGCAAGGAAGGTACTTTTTTCCAACCCTTCCTCTGCCGTTATAAAATTCACGGCAGTAGTTATCTTTCTCTTATAAATGTCTCTCTTTTTGATAAGAGTAGTCACTGTTGGCGAGACAGACATTTTGGGAAGAAATCTCTCACTAAACTACTTAATTTTTTTTTTTTCACGAAGTACCTCAACTGAAAAAAAAATGCAAAAACAAGCTCAATACAAAAATGGGATGTTTTCTGTAAATACACAACACAAATAAAAAATTTATAACAGACAGCCCCTAAAAGGGACCTTGCTGCCTTTAGGTAAATCAATTCTCTCAACAAAAGGTGCAATTCACATACATAAACGCACACGCCGAAAAGAATAAGCACAATAAAATTTCGCAAAAATTAGCGATAAAATACACAACAGCAAAAAGGGAGCAAAAAATATCAAGTAATGCTCCTCAAAAAGAGGTTACACAGGTCAACGTTAAACGGGGAAAAAATGCTTGCAAGGTAACGCTAATATAGAATGTTTGTTCGAACCCAAAATATAAGTAGGCCTACAGCACTCACTAATTATGAAATGTACCGGTAGACGGAATCCCGCGCCATGTAAGGGATCTCCGCTCTGCCCTCGAAACGACACCACTGACGAGTGACAATGAGAATGAATCATCTGAAAGCGAGTTGCTGATTGAACCCATACACGTGAGATCGACGATTCACCTGAGAACCCAAGTAACGTTGACTGAGCTCTGACAACTCTTCTGAGAGCTCCTCATCCAATGGAGAATTTCAGGTACTCGCCCTTCGGAGGAGCACCCGAAACAATATAGACTGAATCCGCACTGTTACGTGCGTGATCATGAGACCAGGATGAGTGTAGCAGACATAGTTAACCGGAACCCGAGTCGAGGGGTGGAAGTGGTGAACGAGAGTTGCCTAAGCCTACGTCTCGAATAGGGTATGGATGGCATGTATGACTTCAATTTGAGAGAAGGCGAGTGCCACGATCCTTCAAACGAGACGATCTTGGGGAAAAGAGTGGGTTCTGTCGGGATACATCGTACGATACGCGCAGTTGTAACAGAACAAACGAACGAAGCAGATACAAGGCAGAGAACTACGATAAATACCAAGAAACCGGTGTAGAGGGGAGAAACGCCCAATCTGAAATTGGGTCCGACAACAGTGTCACTAATTTCTTTTGACCACAACAGCCCGCTTCTTCACAGTTGCATAGAACAGGAGTCCTCAGCGAGTGTCTGTACTATGTCTTCATGATTTTCCCTGAATGTCATACCTTTCTGTTACAGATTCTTTATGAGTGCTTGAGCCTGTTTTGTCCATTTTAGATTTTTTTTGTACACCTCTCACCTGCAGAGAAATTCAAACAGAAATCTGAATTAGCTTTTCTATAAGAAGTTTGTGTTGTCACAACAAAATTGTTTTAATATGACGTTTTTTCTGGGTGAGTCCAAGGACTTTTTGAATGACCATCGTATTTTTACCTACAATAATATACGAAACTGTTGCGATTGCTATGAATTGAGTGTGAAATCAGAAGGTTTTTTTGTTGCTAGGGTGATGAATTTGAAAGCATGTGTTGGGGATGCGCAGAATGAACTAAGATTTTTGCTTGAGTGTTAGAATACATCAGAAGGATTTTTCGTCAGGTTGCGTGATCTTTTTATGCATCCGCAACAATAAATAATACGCAATATAAAACAAGACAAAACATGTGTCGGAATTTTATTGACTTTAGGTCCGTACCTAAAGAATAAAACCTACTACCGGTATATTAACCGGGGTCCGACGTAAAAAAAAATGTAACTTCGAAATACAACTACGCACACAACTGTAGGTCTACATATATTTTTATTAGAGGGGTAAAAAAAGTAACCTTTTCTTGCAAGATATTCCCCTTGCTATGGAGTTGGAAATTCCCTGTAGTAACAATAAAAAAATGACACTACAAACAAAAGTAGAGTACAAAAAACAAGTAAAAATAAAAAAAGATTACCCACTTTTTCCTTTGCCAAAAATGGCCACTCAAACACGTGGTCAATGTAATTCAGGGTCTCCCTCGTGGGAGTAAAAACAAAGTTCTGTTAAAATGGCCTCGTTAACTCGCGGCCTATATAAATCTAGTATTCCCTCGTGGGAGTACAAAACAGTTCTAGGAGTCGAAGAAGGAATGGGAGCTTCTTTGAAAATTTCTTCCTCAGGACTTCAATCACGACTGGGTCTTCCCGGAAATTTCTTCTTTCAACCGCCTCTCGCCGACTCGTCAGATATCTTCTTTCTAAGGAACAATTCCTTAAAGTTCTTCTTTGAATACAGAACCTTACTAAGGAAATAAACAGACTCGCTTATTCCTCGGTTCTAAATTTACTGCTCCCTCGGCAAAGAGGCTCTATCTGTCAGAAACTCGCCACTTCACCGGACCCCGTAACTTTTTTAAGCAGTGACACTGCCTAAAATCAAGGTCTGACACCCAACAGGTGGTATCAAAAAGAGAGCCCGAAGTCGTTTAGATCGGCGTTTATATACACCTTCCTCCCCTGCCACTTGCTGCTGCTGCTGCTGCTATCAGTGACAGGCCCGGAAAACCCCAAAGGGCGATAATCTCCCAGTCCTTCTTCATTATAAATTTTCACACATGTAAGCAATTCAAACAAACAAATGCATTTATATACAATTCAAATATTATTTACAAAATGTTATTGCAAGGTATTATATGTCTTATGTTTGTTAGTGGACGAAGATTTTGTTTGCTTTTTGGTGTCTTGGTGTATTTGTATTACAGTCTATAAGAAATCGTAATTAGTGTTTAAACAGCGTTATTTATGTCCGTATTGTTTTTGTAATGTTTAGAATTGAGTCATCAGAAGTAGTCTACCCTTAACCGTAGGTATGTAATACTTAAATTGTAGTGAGTGTTAATAATTCGCTTTAGATAAGTAAATTCTTGTAAGTTTGAAGTTCTTTGTATTCACAGAGTAATCTTCGAGTCGAGTTTGTGGGTGAGTCAGTTGTGGTTTTTCGCGCGGGAAAATTATAATCGCAAGTTACGGGGATTAGATTAGCGCTTCTCTGTGTTCGCTGGACTGACTGATGTAGTCAGTTGGAAATCTTCCTTATATAAGGTTTTAAATGTCAGAATCGGCTCAAGTAAGTTTTGGCGCAATTTAACTTCCTCACGTAGAGTTTTTGAATTATCACGTTGCGAGCCAATAGAATTTGCTGCTTAGCACAATGAGGTTTTTGATTGGTTAAGTTGATTCACGTAGGCGTGTAAAATTGAATGTTGCTGTTGCTAAGGGTGATAAGGTAAACGAGTCCACACATGGTCTTCACATTAATCACAACGATTAAAAGCATAGACGTACAAGTCGAATAAAACTCAATGCAAAAATGAACAAGAAACAACGGTGTATGTGTATTCTACTAGAAAATAAAGAACATTTATATACAATCTTTACAAATAGAGAAAAGATTGTGTTTTGGTTATATGCAAGTTGACGAAGCTTGCATCAAGCATATTAAGTGCATTAAAGTTCAGCAATGTTCTTTTGTTGAGAAAATGTTCACATGTAATATTAAGGAAAATTTATCGAGAGGTAAATTAGAAAGTAATGTATGTGAGATTTAAGTTGGTTTTGTTTTTCTTGTTCTGACAAAGTTGTTCACCCTGGACTGTATTTTATTTTGTCTTATGCTAATTTCTGTTTGGTAGTGTAATTAACACTTTTTAAGAAAGCTGTAATGGGTTTAGAGAGATAGAAAGAGGTTGGTAGTTGAGTCAGGAGTTGACGCGCGAAAAGTTCTTAAGTCAAAATGTAGACACGCGTGGATCTGTGTGGAATCTCTCTGAAGGCGAATTACTGACTGGTAAATTGGACTGAAATTCGTCCTTTTATTTACTTTGGGAAAAAAAGTAGACTCAGGCGAAATTAGCGATTTTGGCCATGGATACACATTCTGGGGTCGTCTCGACCAATAACAATCCGAGTTTCACAATGTGTAGTGTTGATTGGTTGAAGCTAATTCTTATGGAAGAGTCTATTTTTAACGGGGGTGAGTGGAAAAATATGGACGATTCTATAAAACAATTCAAGTTTCAAGCTATTATCACTATTTACAAATATATGGAAGTGATACTATGTACACATTTTTCAATTTCTCATCGAGTCTTCTACTTCTATGTACCGTGTCCCTTCAGGACGTGATCGATCATATATATATATATATGCAATTTTTATACATATTATTTATATATTCTATATGCACGCTACTTATTGGGAAGCACTCACTATCAGTGATAGAACTAACATATTTAGTTGGATTGATGTGAGTTTGTGACCCTGGGTATCACGCTATTTCCTCCCTCTACCATAAAACCACTGATATAAGCAAACATAAATAAATCCAAAATTTAAAAATTAATCAGTTTGTCTGACGATCGCAAATAGCGTGAAACCCAAGGTCACAAACGCACATCAATCCAACTAAATTTCTCAGTATATATTCTTATTTTATACTTCTTATACTTCATGTCTCTGTTGGAGTTTTTGGGTACCCTGGTGTACTAGTGAGACAGCCAAAATGAGCTGACTCATTTTATAGTTCACCAATAGAATGGTTAACCAATCAGAAGGCTCAAAATATTCAATTCGACATGTATAAAGGCGGCCATGTTTTTCCCGAATATGTGCAGCCAGCCTTTGATATCGAAGACTGAAGAATTACGGAACAGCTGCTGCTGGTGGTATTGGCAATATAGTCAGATTCAATAGAGTGTCTGACTCGTGAGTGTTAATCTTTAACGTTGTTTCATTGAACAGATTACGTACTGCGCTGGATTCTATATTTATAGACTATGGTGAACATGGTGAACAGTCTCCTCAGGACAAAGATGATGATGACCCTCCACAACGTTTTATCCTTTGTAATTCTTAGCAATTATTATCATTTTGTAACCATGCAGATGACTTGTCCATCATTTCCAAGCTGACAAGTCAGTCAAACTTTTGTTCGAGTGTGGTGAGGTTGGTAGCCTTGGCCAAAACTTGACTTTGGTGTTCCTTGTTATCGAGTCCCACAATCATCTGACCAGCTATCATGTCCCACGAGTAGACGACTTGCTGACTGCAGACTTCCGTGTTGGGGCAATTAACTGTGAACAAGCAAAATTTGGGTTGAGCTTATAGTCTTGCTATAAAATGAGTAATCATCTCATCTTTTGCCTGATGTGTGGAGTGAAACGTCTGCCAGTGAACTTCCTTGTGCAAGCCTTTTACTGCAATGAATCAGATGTGTGACAAAAGCCTTTCGTCGATGGCCGAATTTAAAGTTTGAAGCCCAATATGGTCAAAATTATCATGTTGATTTCGGGCAAGCATGTCGTTCTGCATTCAACTGGGTTGGTAAGTTTGCACATATCCTTTTACTGAATCCAAGCCTCAAGGAATAATGCTCAGTCGTTGTCCGTTACGTTGGGTTCAATGACAGGACGATCTGTTTTTTTTTGTGCTGGACGTTTGCATCGCGTTAGGGGTTCTGTCCCTCTGAAGGGTAATAGTTTCTCTTTGTAGCTCTATCATTTGTTGAGTTGAGCAATCAAATCAAGGGTTTCACCTGTTACAGATGCCATGTCTTATTTTGTTAAGATAGTTTCATGTATTCACCAAATCCTGTTCACAGTGCCATGTAAAATAACCACAAGGATATTGGTATTAGTAATTCTCAACTACTTTCTTCTTGTACCAACGAGATACAAATACAAAAACATAACTACCCCACCAGTCACTCAACTGTTTATATAACACTGAATGAGGTAACTTATGTCTGCCCGTGGAAGTCCTCCATTATCTAATGAGACCTTTCATTTCTACTCTACAGTTATTTTAATATTACTCTTCGCTTGGAAAATAACTATGTCTGGCCACTGGCCACCCAACTCTACAACAGTAAAAAGATGAGGATGAAAGAAGATGAAAGAAGAAAATGAAAAAATAAATGAGAACAAGAAAAAGGAACACAAAAGAGAAAGAATTGGAAGTCAGTGAAAGAAGCAAAAAAGAAAGAGAAATAAAAAATAAAATAAAAACAGGAGTGAGAGAAAGAAAAAAAGATGAATGAAGGAATGAAGGAATAAAAACTGAAAAATGAAAAGTCAAAAGATAATGATATTGAATGTGATAGAAGAAATGAAGAACAGAATAAAAATAAAAACATAAAGAAAGAAAAGGCATGATAAAGGGAACCAAAAGAAGGAAATTTCAAAGCTGGTAATGAAGAATAACATGACAAAGAATAAATGAGATGAGGAGAATGAAGAAAAAGAACGAATAAAGACAGAAATGTTTTTACAAAGATTGAGTTTAAAAAAAAATTTAAAAATCACATAATGAAAACAGATAAGAAATTGTTGGTAGGTGATAAGACACACAATAACAGAAAAGGGATAAGAAGATGATAAAAAGAAACAAAAAATGATATAAAACCAAAAAAAAAGGATTATGTTTATCCATCTCCCAAGAAAAACTCAGGTAGGAAAACTGTTGGATAGAGATTATTCATGTCAATAGCAGACATAAAATTCAGACCTGGATTTTTTTTATCCGCTTCATTTTTATGGCTTCTATCATTTTTTTCTTTACTTTCTGTTGGAGTTTTTTTTTTCTGTAGCCTTCAGAATAATTGTTATATTTTTCTTGTTCGTGTATTTGGCCTCTGGTTTGTTTGTTGTTTTTACCTCCATCAAGTGAACAAGTATCAAACAATGATTCCACTGTCAGCCATCACTGTAAGGTGCATCATGGGATAGCACATGATGCTACATCACAATGTCAGCTGCAGATATTGCACTGGGCAATTTGCCTGAGCAATTACAATTATGAGGAAATGGCACCCCCAAAATACATGAAAAAAATAAGTTAGTCACATGAAATCATCAATGACAAGGATAAGAAAATAATGAACAAATTTATTATCTTTTAGACTTTATGGTTTAAGCCTTCTTTTTTTTTAAATTCTTCTCTTTGCTTATAGTGACTTGCCTGTTGTCAACTTGAGAAGAAATCTCTCTTTCCCTTTTTTGTTGTCCTCTTTTTTGTATTTTCTTCATCACTTTCACTAATTTTCTATCATCTTTACTTTTATGTTTCCTCTTTGTCTTTTTGAATTTTAGCTCCCTTAATTCTTTGTCTTTTTCTTTCTTTCTTTTTTATCTCTCATCTCTCTTTATTTTAGCCCACCCTCTGTTTAACTTTTTCTTCTCTCTCTCATTCTTTCTCTTTTTCTTTCACTTCATTTCATTGTCCTTTTCCACGATTAGAGCTAATATAGAGCTGTGAATAAGAATACATCTCTCACTAGTCAAAAAAAAGCATCAACAAATGAACAGTTTTGTTTTGTACTGATCTATCTATATCCCCATCTCAGCATGTTCATTATCTATCTATCTCAGCATGTTCATTATCTATCTCAACATCTTCATTGTCTATCTTTCTATCTATCTCAGCATGTTCATTATCTATCTATCTATCTATCTATCTATCTCAGCATGTTCATTATCTATCTCAACATCTTCATTATCTATCTATCTATCTATCTCAGCATGTCCATTATCTATCTCAGCATGTTCATTATCTGTCTATCTATCTCAGCATGTTCATTATCTATCTATCTCAGCATGTTCATTATCTATCTATCTCAGCATGTTCATTATCTATCTATCTATCTATCTATCATGTTCATTATCTATCTATCTATCTCAGCATGTTCATTATCTATTTCAACATGTTCATTATCTATCTATCTATCTCAGCATGTTCATTATCTATCTATCATGTTCATTATCTATCTATCTCAGCATGCTCATTATCTATCTCAACATGGTCATTATCTATCTATCTATCTATCTAACTATCTATCTATCTATTTCAATTATCATTCTAAATCCATTCATCTCTATCTCAATCTATCTATCTATGATTTGAGAGCTAAGTTGAAATTCCAGTCTAGTTACATTCGTTACAGATACTAACATGAAAATACCCTTGAGAAAGGTATGAATTCATCTCTTCTCCTCCCAGCTATGGGTTAAACAGTATTGCTTATATCTGGAAAACTCATTGTTAGCTCCCAAATTTTGTTAATGCAATATTCACTCACAAAAAATGATTACTCTTACAAACCAAAATATATTTGGTCTTTAAAGGACTCACAAAGGGTTGATAATCTGTAAAAAAACAAATCAATGGACTTTTCAGGATACAGATAATTGTATTAAATATTACAGAGTATATATTTCACTGTATTTCATAAAATGCTTTTATATATATATATATATATATATATATATATATATATATATATATATATATATGAAATGTGTATGTATATCAATGTATATATATATATATATATATATATATATATATGCAATTTATTATATATATTATTTATATATTATATAAGCTCGGTACTTATTGGAAAGTGCTCAATATCAGTGATAGAGCTAACATATTTAGTTGGATTGATGTAAGTTTGTGACTCTGGGTGTCACGCTTTTGTGATCATCAGACAAACTCTGACGATTGCAAATGTGTGAAACCCAGGGTCAGAAACTCACATCAATCCAACTAAATATATATATATATATATATATATATATATATATATATATATATATATATACAAGATCTATATATACAAAATATATATATATATATACAAGATCTGTTTGAAAATTAATGTGACTGGTGTCACAAACAGTTTATTTCAATTTCAAACAGCAATCAACATGGTTTCCTTCAAAGTAGCCCCTCAATCAATCAGCAAGATTACAAATAACTCCTGTGTCATTTGCTTTTCTCATTCAACAAGAAGAGATGAGAGTTGTGGCAGGATAAATCGTGACAGCTTCATCACAACAATGCACCTGTTCACAACGCCCTGAGCATCCAGCAGTTACTAACGAAGAACATCATCGCTGTACT
>OZ038493.1:75519158-75589158 GCA_964036315.1 Acanthosepion esculentum | reverse complement strand
CAAATGACAGTTCATCGTAACAGTCCCACAGGCAATGTAGAAACGGCAAAATGGGGTCACAAATCCAACCTTCATTTCTCACCAGTAAGAATGCATGTTCGTCCACCGAGCTCTGAAAAGAATCCTTCTGCTGTAAGTATAAAACAACAGCTTTTATTCGCCGAGAGATTTTTCTGATTGGCCATGCCAAACAAGGGAGGAAAGAACATTAGCATAGATTCTGATACTTAAAGTAGCAGATTCTTGCTAACTACTTTTGGTAAACTTTCTTCGGCAGATCGCACACAAGACACAAACTCTTTTTCGAGGCAGGTGATTATCTTTTTCACTACCCCCCCCCCCCCAATCACATAAGAGACACCTAAGGGCGGGCCTCTTTATTCTTGAGCTTCTCCATAGTGGGGTGACTGTTGGAGGGGATTGGGCAGTATGTTCAGAAGAGTTGTCTTCTGATCTGGCAACCTCATGCACAGAGTCTTCGCCATCTGATAAGGTGCTAGCCCTACCCCCGATGGTGATTATTCTTTCACTTCCTGAGCACTCACTGCTAGTGTCACTTGCTGAAGTATCTGAACCTACACAGGGATGCAAGTCTTTTACATGTCTTGGCATTGTATCAACCAGCACAGTTTGCGAGAAACTGATTCCAGTGATATACCCCACCCAGTACCAAGTTGTACACCGGCTATGTTAGGCTTTTACCCACACACAATTGACCAGGTTGTACAGCGCTCATCCTTTTTTATAGCTTTCCCAGTTAAATATATATCACATTCTATTCGTACAGTGCCGTTGCCAATAATCATTCCACATGTCAGATTATTTCAAACTTACAATTTCCCAAAATAATACCACGATGTAGACAAAGGAATTCTAACTACACTACATTAGTTTCTGATAATTCTTGATAATTCTTCATTGTTCTTGATAATTTCGACAGTCCAAAGTACTTAAGCAAAACAATAACAAGATAAAAGTTTGAAAATAAATCGTAGGAAAGAAAAGCTCTCAAACAATGGTCAACAAGCCAGACAAGCATTTCACAAATTATGTCTGCAATCTTTAGTATGTTCCTTTTATAGGTCTTCAAACTATGTTCTGGAATTGAAATGAAAGCAGCAATGGCACCTATACCCTGAATCCGTCATAAAAATTCAGGGCGTGGAATTTTATAATAGTTACTGCCTACAACACTTTTACTCAGCTATGCCTTGAACATTTACAAGAACAGATATGAAGAGAGGGGCACTTATCATTTAAGAATTCCATACCACATACCAAACGAATCTACCAAGAGAAGAAAATAATCCTGTTTTCCCTTGTGAGGCCAACATACTGATAATGAGGGGAGGGGTATATTGATGAAATACATATTCATAGTCCAGATAAGAATGATCTTGAACAGAAAATCCGCTATCAAGTGTTCCGAGAAATAGGAATCAAGATAAGCCTTTCCAAATCAAAAACTATGACCTGAAATTGGAATGAAAGCAGTGATGGCCCCTACCCTGAATCCGTCATAAAAATT
Organism: Acanthosepion esculentum; assembly: GCA_964036315.1. Taxonomy (NCBI): domain Eukaryota; kingdom Metazoa; phylum Mollusca; class Cephalopoda; order Sepiida; family Sepiidae; genus Acanthosepion; species Acanthosepion esculentum. The sequence goes on along the minus strand of OZ038493.1, from coordinate 75,587,630 downwards.
CAGGGTGTGGAATTAGTAAATACCAAACACTTCAATTAGCTCGGCATATGGGTCATTTAAAACAAATTAAGTACAGGAGAAAAGAAAACTGAACAAAGAATAGGCTAAGCTAGAGATAGTTTTGCCCAACACCGCAAGTTGCTACAAAACCAAAACATTAACCTGAAAATTCGAGTCATGTTGTTAAATACCCTTGTCAAATCGAGACTTTCATATGGATGCCATGCATGAAGCCAGCCCCATTCAGAAATGCATATAATCTCAGCTTTATGCAACTGTTTTCTCAGATCAATAGTTAAAAATGGTTTTAAACGAGTCTTTGTCCTTCTTTGAATCTTGTGGACTGGCGCTACCGAATAGCAAAGATGAAATAATAGAAGACACATCACATGAGGATGTTCAGCAGCGACAATGACAAAAATGGATATCACACGTAACTCAAAGAGAAAATAATGACATAATCAAGATGTTGACATTCCACACCACCTTAAACAAAAGGTTGGGAAGGAAATACCTGTACTTGAAAAACCTATTTTCCTTAAAAAAATTGTTTCAAAAGAAAGATTTTATAAATTTCAGTTGACAGCAGTATTGGCTGCTCGGTCAATGAATGTTAAATGTTTCCTTATGAGGAAACGGTTTATGATGCCATTAGTGTTAGCATTTAAATGCAGCACTTCTGATGAATCCTCCATCACGAAAAGACTTTTCTATATCATCTCCCCTATTACTTTGAAAGATATTTTACAAAATATTATGCACTTTAAATAATATCAACCACAGCAACAACAACAACAACAATAATAATAATAATAATAATAATAATATGTGCACAGAAGCTACACCCTTATGGAAATTTATTGAAACTACTGATTTAGTTTCCATTCTTTCACCATATTTCATATATTATGTAAATAGTGTAAATAGTTACAATTCCTCATCTCTGAAATATAGACTGTGAATATGACAATAAAGATGAGGACAACAGTCTGAACAATGTAAATAGTGTAAATAGTTACAATACCTCATCTCAGAAATATAGACTGTGAATATGACAATAAAGATGAGGACAACAGTCTGAACAATGTAAATAGTGCAAATAGTTACAATACCTCATCTCAGAAATATAGACTGTGAATATGACAATAAAGATGAGGACAACAGTCTGAACAATGTAAATAGTGTAAATAGTTACAATACCTCATCTCAGAAATATAGACTGTGAATATGACAATAAAGATGAGGACAACAGACTGAACAATGTAAATAGTGCAAATAGTTACAATACCTCATCTCAGAAATATAGACTGTGAATATGACAATAAAGATGAGGACAACAGTCTGAACAATGTAAATAGTGTAAATAGTTACAATACCTCATCTCAGAAATATAGACTGTGAATATGACAATAAAGATGAGGACAACAGTCTGAACAATGTAAATAGTGCAAATAGTTACAATACCTCATCTCAGAAATATAGACTGTGAATATGACAATAAAGATGAGGACAACAGTCTGAACAATGTAAATAGTGTAAATAGTTACAATACCTCATCTCAGAAATATAGACTGTGAATATGACAATAAAGATGAGGACAACAGTCTGAACAATGTAAATAGTGCAAATAGTTACAATACCTCATCTCAGAAATATAGACTGTGAATATGACAATAAAGATGAGGACAACAGTCTGAACAATGTAAATAGTGTAAATAGTTACAATACCTCATCTCAGAAATATAGACTGTGAATATGACAATAAAGATGAGGACAACAGTCTGAACAATGTAAATAGTGCAAATAGTTACAATACCTCATGTCAGAAATATAGACTGTGAATATGACAATAAAGATGAGGACAACAGTCTGAACAATGTAAATAGTGTAAATAGTTACAATACCTCATCTCAGAAATATAGACTGTGAATATGACAATAAAGATGAGGACAACAGTCTGAACAATGTAAATAGTGCAAATAGTTACAATACCTCATCTCAGAAATATAGACTGTGAATATGACAATAAAGATGAGGACAACAGTCTGAACAATGTAAATAGTGTAAATAGTTACAATACCTCATCTCAGAAATATAGACTGTGAATATGACAATAAAGATGAGGACAACAGTCTGAACAATGTAAATAGTGCAAATAGTTACAATACCTCATCTCAGAAATATAGACTGTGAATATGACAATAAAGATGAGGACAACAGTCTGAACAATGTAAATAGTGCAAATAGTTACAATACCTCATCTCAGAAATATAGACTGTGAATATGACAATAAAGATGAGTTCAACAGTCCAAACAATGTAAATAGTGTAAATAGTTACAATACCTCATCCCAGAAATATAGACTGTGAATATGACAATAAAGATTAGGACAACAGTCTGAACAATGTAAATAGTGTAAATAGTTACAATGCCTCATCTGAGAAATATACACTGTGAATATGACAATAAAGATGAGGACAACAGTCTGAACAATGTAAATAGTGTAAATAGTTACAATACCTCATCTCAGAAATATAGACTGTGAATATGACAATAAAGATGAGGACAACAGTCCAAACAATGTAAATAGTGTAAATAGTTACAATACCTCATCCCAGAAATATAGACTGTGAATATGACAATAAAGATGAGGTCAACAGTCTGAACAATGTAAATAGTGTAAATAGTTACAATACCTCATCTCAGAAATATAGACTGTGAATATGACAATAAAGATGAGGACAACAGTCTGAACAATGTAAATAGTGCAAATAGATACAATACCTCATCTCAGAAATATAGACTGTGAATATGACAATAAAGATGAGGACAACAGTCTGAACAATGTAAATAGTGCAAATAGTTACAATACCTCATCTCAGAAATATAGACTGTGAATATGACAATAAAGATGAGGACAACAGTCTGAACAATGTAAATAGTGCAAATAGTTACAATACCTCATCTCAGAAATATAGACTGTGAATATGACAATAAAGATGAGGACAACAGTCTGAACAATGTAAATAGTGCAAATAGTTACAATACCTCATCTCAGAAATATAGACTGTGAATATGACAATAAAGATTAGGACAACAGTCTGAACATTGTAAATAGTGTAAATAGTTACAATACCTCATCCCAGAAATATAGACTGTGAATATGACAATAAAGATTAGGACAACAGTCTGAACAATGTAAATAGTGTAAATAGTTACAATGCCTCATCTGAGAAATATAGACTGTGAATATGACAATAAAGATGAGGACAACAGTCTGAACAATGTAAATAGTGTAAATAGTTACAATACCTCATCTCAGAAATATAGACTGTGAATATGACAATAAAGATGAGGACAACAGTCCAAACAATGTAAATAGTGTAAATAGTTACAATACCTCATCCCAGAAATATAGACTGTGAATATGACAATAAAGATGAGGTCAACAGTCTGAACAATGTAAATAGTGTAAATAGTTACAATACCTCATCTCAGAAATATAGACTGTGAATATGACAATAAAGATGAGGACAACAGTCTGAACAATGTAAATAGTGTAAATAGTTACAATACCTCATCTCAGAAATATAGACTGTGAATATGACAATAAAGATGAGGAAAACAGTCCAAACAATGTAAATAGTGTAAATAGTTACAATACCTCATCTCAGAAATATAGACTGTGAATATAACAATAAAGATGAGGACAACAGTCTGAACATTGTAAATAGTGTAAATAGTTACAATACCTTATCTCAGAAATATAGACTGTGAATATGACAATAAAGATGAGGACAACAGTCTGAACAATGTAAATAGTGTAAATAGTTACATTACCTCATCTCAGAAATATAGACTGTGAATATTGACAATAAAGATGAGGACAACAGTCTGAACAATGGAAATAGTGTAAATAGTTACAATACCTCATCTCAGAAATATAGACTGTGAATATGACAATAAAGATGAGGACAACAGTCTGAACAATGTAAATAGTGTAAATAGTTACAATACCTCATCTCAGAAATATAGACTGTGAATATGACAATAAATATGAGGACAACAGTCTGAACAATGTAAATAGTGTAAATAGTTACAATACCTCATCTCTGAAATATAGACTGTGAATACGACAATAAAGATGAGGACAACAGTCCAAACAATGTAAATAGTGTAAACAGTTACAATACCTCATCTCAGAAATATAGACTGTGAATATGACAATAAAGATGAGGACAACAGTCCAAACAATGTAAATAGTGTAAATAGTTACAATACCTCATCTCAGAAATATAGACTGTGAATATGACAATAAAGATGAGGACAACAGTCCAAACAATGTAAATAGTGTAAATAGTTACAATGCCAAATCTCAGAAATATAGACAGAGCAGTACTAGCCGTTTGGTTGATGAATGCAAAATGTTGTTGGGAAATGGTTAATATTACCATTACCTGTAATATAATAATTTTTCTTGCCCAGTGTGAAAGTGCAGGTGTTAAATAATAGTTTAGCACACTATTATTTTTAGAGAAGTGTATCACTGCTCCAACATCCTGAGGTTGACCTCTGAGGTCAGATACAAGACAAAATAAAGGAAGTCGATTTTGATTGGCTGAACTAGCATGGGAATAATAGATAGAGAATGGTTTTTCAAGGAGTTGAGTATTAATCGTCAAACAATGTAGACATATTTTCTTCATGTCTGGATCTGCTCCTGAGGGAGAGCGCAACCTCACTGGCTAGTTAGATGTATATGTTGATGTTAATAAAGTAGTTAAGTTAAAAATCTCTATGTTGAAGTTCTTTTATCTCTGAACCAAATCAACTAGCGATTGCCAGCCATGAAAGAAGAATGCAACTTTATTAACGAAATGATGCCATCACCCCTAGACCACCACCACCACCAATGGGCTGTACAACATAGACATAATTGGAAACAGTGACCAAGACCTCACAGCATGAGGTGGCTATGCAACATAGGTGTCTTTTCTACAAAATGACCTGAGGAAAGGGTCTCAGTGTCGATCAAATTCTGACCTGGAAATGACTCGGACACCATTCAAAAATACTTGGCCAGGAGTTATAGCATGGGCCTGGACCTCAGGACACAGACAGAGATAAATGACATCAGATGGAGAGTCATATGCTGTGTGCGAGGAGAACTACCCAGGCTTCTGTTTCAGTTTTTTTTATTTCTCTGCATTTGTCTTTCTGTGTGCATTGATTCACAGACATTCTTTTCTTTCTTTCCCATTCCAATCTGATGTCAGATTAAAAACAGAAGGGAGATAACTTCTATTGACACTTAGCCAATTACCTTCTCCACATTTTGTTTTGGCCTCATCAATCAAGAGTAAGAGTTTCTAATTTTGTATAGAGAATCAACATAAGTAAAATCAACAACAGATTCTAAATTGGTATTTCTGCAATTCCTGTTGTTTGAATTTTTTAGATGAGGAGTTATCATTATTTACACTGTTTCTATTCTGACTGTTTAATGACTAGGCCATTGTGGGTAAAAGTGCTACTTTATGAATTTGGTGTCATAGTTAGTCAATCCCTAGGTTGGGCAATGTGTACTTGCACTCTGGAAACAAGTGAGGAATAAGCGAACAGTACTAAATAAAATAAGAAAGATAATAAGATATACCTAAATATGAGCAGTGGAATGAGAAGACTCTACCCTTGTAGATTAAATAAAGGGTTTATTTTGAAATTCCGTGTAGGTTACCCCAATTGATACACATCTGAGGAGGGCTGGAGAGCACAATGGGTGAAACATTGTTATAAAAACAACAAAGATGAGGACAATAGTCTAAATATAAATAGTGTAAATAACCATAATGATTTTTCCCATTCTTTCATTAGTTTTATTTTCATCAACACTACTATTATTACTACTACTACAGCTACTAGTGCTACTACTAGTATTAGTACTACTATTTTGTTCAGTACAATCTCTTACTGGGTCATTACCCAAAACATAGGATAAGCCAAGCTCATAAATATATGCATACTGTTTGCACAAATTTTTATGTTAAGTGATACCTAACATCTACAGTGTTTATATTTTCTTTACCTTGTCATGGTTGACAGCTTACTTGTCCCAGTGATCCCAAGAGTGAATCTGTCTGGAGTTCCAACTCCTGTAGGGCCATACATGGTGGCAAGGTTGAAGAGGAAGCACCAGACTGATCAACCTCCGAAGACATGCACAATCTCAACAGCCAAACCAGCAGCAGAGGGCCTATGCCAGTCATGCTGGCATTACTAAGCCAGACCTTGACAGGCCAAGCATCCAACAGATCGGTGTAACCAGGTTTGTCAGATCTCAATCCCCTTTGAGCTATGAGGGAGCCATGAAATGTGTGGGCTTCTCTGTCACGCAGAGTTGTCCACCAAAATCAAATTCCTGGGAATGGCCTTGTCAAACTCTCTTTGACTCACAGTCATCTCTTCTGGGGAGAGAAAGGATAATAAGGAGAGAGGATGACAATCCCAAAGTTTGGATGCAAGCGGGTGCCAATGACGACAAGAAGATTTGCAGTTCTACTCAGTGCAAAGTTTTGAATTTCTTGTAAACAGGGGCTACCAGGAGACTTGCTAATGTTCTTGTTTGAACCCTTTTTGATTGTACACAGGACTCCAATTAATATTATTTTTATCATAGATATTATTATATTATCATTATTATTATTATCATACATATTATTATTATTATTATCATACATATTATCATATTATTATTATCATACATATTATTATTATTATTATACACATTATTATTATTATCATACATATTATTATTATTATTATACATATTATTATTATTATCATACATATTATTATTATACATATTATTATTATCATACATATTATTATTATACATATTATTATTATCATACATATTATTATTATTATTATTATACATATTATTATCATACATATTATTATTATTATACATTATTATTATTATCATACATATTATTATTATTATTATACATATTTTTATTATTATTATTATTATCATTATTATCATACATAGAACTTTAAATGACAGAAAGTCTCCTCTATTCAGTCACTCTTCTTGTTATTGATTGATTGATTTGTCTGTTTAATGGCATATCAACATCCTTATGGGTCATTTAATGCTGAAATTTAATTTTCTTTGGAGCTTTGAAATAATAAAAATATGATATATATTATTCTGCTTTCACAATTGAATACATGGTCGCTGATACTCAGGTTTTGTGCATATATATGTTTCTGTGGACATAATTACTAGAGGTGATAATATGTGTGTTTTATGTTGTAGTTTTGTTAAAGTTATATTTTGGAATACAGTTTGATTCCTTTAACGAATTGTCAGATATTACATGGATTTAATGTCATGAGAGAGTTGTGTGTTTGGTTGGTTGATTTTGTTTAGCAGCAAATTCACCTCTATGGGTTATTTAATGACAAAATCTAAATATACTGTACATAATTTTATGCTTTCAACTGAGATATTTTGGGCATAATTTTATACCTTCAGATTAAAGATATGCTTTTTTTTTTTTTTTTTTGTAAATCATAAAATATTTTGTTGGTAATTTTATGATAAAAACGTATTTTTATATTTATTTTAGTGTTGCATTGATTGTTATTTTGCTATAAAAATGTATTGTTGATTTTTGTTTGGGGGCTTACTATTTTCCCATAGCTGGGACCCTAAGAGCTGTTACCACTGTGGGTCAGGGTGGACCTGGAACTAACAGCTATTAAGGGATTGTTCTACACTCCTCGATACCCCCTATCTCCTGATCGGATGCCTTCTTGGTATTCAAACAGTTTTAAGTAATGCTATCATCTGACAGTTATTTTCACCTCCTTTCAGAACTGTTACATTGTGAAACAGACTCCCAAGTGGATGCTTCCTCAATCAATATAATCTTAACGGTTCCAAATCTAGGGTGAATTGATATCTAGTCTACATATCCTCATAATATGCACTTTTTATTTCCTCCTTCCTCTCCTTACCACAATCTTACTCCATGACTCTCTCACTTGAGTAGCTCTTGGATTGTCTAAATCGCAAACTAAAGTTAAAAGAAGAAAAATAAAAGACTAGGCTGGGTTCTCTTTGAGTGGTAAACAATCTAAATTCAGTATCTGTCTATATTTCTGAGATGAGGTATGATGTACACTATTTACATTATTTGGATTATTGTCCTCATCTTTGTCGCCATATTTATTACAACGTTTCGGCCTTTCAGTATCTGTCTATATTTCTGAGATGAGTTATTATGTACACTATTTACATTATTCGGACTATTGAACTCATCTTTGTCGCCATATTTATTACAACGTTTCGGCCCTTCAGTATCTGTCTATATTTCTGAGATGAGGTATGATGTACACTATTTACATTATTCGGACTATTGTCTTCATCTTTGTTGCCATATTTATTACAACGTTTCGGCCTTTCAGTATCTGTCTATATTTCTGAGATGAGTTATTATGTACACTATTTACATTATTCGGACTATTGAACTCATCTTTGTCGGCATATTTATTACAACGTTTCGGCCCTTCAGTATCTGTCTATATTTCTGAGATGAGGTATGATGTACACTATTTACATTATTCGGACTATTGTCCTCATCTTTGTTGCCATATTTATCACAACGTTTCAGCCATTGTATGCTCCATCCTTCTTGAGGACACATGGCACAGTGGATATAGGCGTTAGTTAAATCCAGTGACAGGACCCAAATACCCGTTTAATGCAGAGGAGAACTTTCAGAGAGGAATTAACAGGTGATAACTGATAACTGACATCCATTAAACATGGCACGTGGAACTAGAACAGTTTACCCCATTGAGCGAAATAAAGGGTTCAGTTTGACATTTCAACCACCTGAAGAAGACCAGAGCATACAACAGCCGAAACATTGTAATAAATATGGCAACAAAGATGAGGACAATAGTTCGAATAATGTAAATAATCTAAATTAAGCTCTAAATTCAAAACCATAGAGAAGGAAAAAGGAAACAACCATCATTCTCAGGAATGCATGACAGTCCAAAGATATTAAAGAAAGGAATCCGTGGAGAGCTATGAATGCCTATAACCTGAAGAGAAATGACATTTAAAAAAAAAAAAAAAGAATCTGTCTAATCTGTGGAATGAACTTTCACTTTAATGCCCATAGGCAAGGCATGATTCCATATCTTCTTTTCACTGAAAGCTATAGGTTAAATAGTAAAGTAGACCAGGCTCTCTAGCCTTGGGTGAACAACTCTGAATTCAAAACCATGTAGAAAGGCAATGGGAAACCACTCCACTCTCTTTCACCAGAAGTTGTGGCACTTCCCAGGAAAGGAATCTGTGGATAGTCATGAACGCCTACATCCTGAAGAATCATTACGTATAAAGAAAACAGTATGTCCAATATTTTTCTGAAAATGTCATAAAGAAAAGGAATCTGTGGGGAGCCATATCTGTCTACAAACAGAGAAAAATAGGAAAATGTTATTAGACAAAAGAAGAGAGTTTTAAACTGTTATGCAATATCAATCCTGCTGTATGTCAGTGAATAGATAACAATTTCCTCACAGATGAAGAGAAAACTGGTGACACCAGAAATGTGGCTCTACAGAAAGATACTGAGAATATCATGGACAGAACAATGAAGAAATCTCAAGGAAAATGGAAATAAAAAGTACACCCAGAATCAAAAAGATAGAGCTGAATATATGTGGACATATAATGAGTAAGGTGGGCTTGGAGAGTTTGACACTCACAGGATATATTGAGAGAAAGAGGAAGGCAGCAGTTCACCTACCTCATAAGCTACCTGATGCGAATGGATGGCAGAACAGGATGAATACTGTGAAGCAGTAAAAGGGATAGGAGATTGTGAAGAGCCATGATTACCCACATCCTGAACGGACATGACACATAGAGGAAGAAGCCACTTGATGAATATTTTTATGTCATCTGTGCCCAGTTATTTTTTTATATCCCTTTAATCCCAAAAAGTAGCACAGCATTAATGATTTTCTAATCTTCTGCTAATCCGATACATCCAGGAGTGTACCTTCTCATATGAACATGCATTTCATTCATATATATGCATTAATTTGCACAAGCATAGACATACTAATATGGCTACCCAAATATATATATACACGTAAACAGATCCACATGCGCACATAGCGTCTGTCCGATACTATACCCCCATTGATTGATACGGAAATAAAATTAGCAAATCAGTCCAACTTTAGACTCTTCACATTGAAATAGTGAAATGAAGAAGCCTTTGCCAAACTGATAGTCTGACTCAAGCCGAAGCACATTTCAACTATCAGAATCCATGAAAATGTTTCTAATCTTAATTGGATATTTTTCCCACAACTCACATTATATGCTAATTGTCTTTGTCGTCTTCTCTCTTTTAAATGTTCCACCTTTCTTTCATTAGTCTTTCTGTCTTGTTTGTATACCGATTCAATCTATTAGTAATGGTGAGATTAGGTGTTTCCACGCAGGAAACATTTGGCATTCATTCTCCTCACAGTTAGCGTTAATGTCGGCTGAAATTTATAAAATCTTTTTTTTTTTAAACAGTCTTAAAGGAAACTAAACATCTTAAGTTTATGAAATATTTATAGAAATATTTCTCTTTCTGTTGTGGCCTTGTTAGGGCCGGAAATAAAGACACAAAGAGAGAAATTGAGTTAAACAAATATATTAACAGAAACAGTAATACAAACATATACAAACGAGAGCGTTACAGCAAGAATGTTCGGTCCGACTGTCAGAGCTGACTGCTGGGAACTTTCCTCTCCAAAAGGGAACTGAACATCTTAAGTTTACAAAATATTTATAGAAATATTTCTCTTCCTGTTGTGGCCTTGTTAGGGCAAGAAATAAAGACACAAAGAGAGAAATTGAGTTAAACAAATCTATTAACAGAAACAGTAATACATACATATATAAACGAGAGTGTTACAGCAAGAATGTTTGGTCTGGCTGTCAGAGCTGACTGCTGGAAACTTCACCCTCCAAAAGGCAGTACCTGCTCCTATTTATAGCTAGGAGAGTCCTTGCATGTGTGGATAAATTACCATAACAATTTCTTTCTCTTAAAAAAGATTTTTCAAGAAATTCACTGTTATTGATCTTTCTATTACTGATGTAAGTTTCTTTTAATCATTTCACCCTGCTGAAGGCAATAAAGCCACTAAGATGAAAGGTGCTACTGAGTGTTATAGAATAGGAGGGAAAACAAAAAAACACTATTAAGGAGAGAGAATATTAAAAGAAAAGGAATTAAGAAGAGAGAAAGAGAAGATCACAAAATCGACTGGAAGGAAGCAAGAAACCAAAAGAGAGATCCACAAACAAGACGTACGAGAAGAAGGTTTACCTATCTCGCCAAGATCAAAAATGTCCAAAACACAAGTGAGCTTGGTTGGCTTACCATCTTGGACTTGCCTAGGGGTATAAGGATTCTTAGTTTTAAAAAACTAATGACCACTTGATGATTGCATGAAAGTACATGAAACTAGCAGTCATGGTCAGTCACTGACCACTCAAAATTTGCCTTGTATGTGTGTGTGCTTCTGTGTAGTCTTTATATGATAATGCATGTACATATGATTTTTATTCTTAAAAATCATTTAATCACCAGTTACTTACCATTGCCTGAAGGAGTACAAACATAGTATTTAAACATGTAAGTAAATTTCTACAAACAGTGGAATTTTATTCCATCTGTTCTTGCTCGCATATATATATATATATATATATATATATATATATGAATTATAAATTTACTATTTTAAAAATATGGTTCTATTGTTTCAAAAACAGAAACTAAAAACTTCAAATTTACTTATAGAATTAGAATAAATCCCTAGTACTGATTCATTTTCAAGCAATTTTTTTACTTGAAAATGAAACAGTACTAGGGATTTTAATTTAATTCTATAATTAAATTTGAAGTTTTTCGTTTCTGTTTTTGAAACATGGTAATTCCTGTGTAGCAATGGAACCATATTTTTAAAATAGTAAATTTATAATATTTATGTTCTGCAGAATTGTATTGAGCACTATTTTTTAAAAATAAAACAATTGATAAGAACGCCGGATTATAAATCTTACTGTTCTTTCTCTTTATTTTAATATATATATATATATTCTTCTTCTTGGCTTGGCTTCACAAATGAAGATTTATGAAATTGGCTGTCCACACTGACTGCAGGCATGCTGATGGTCAACTTACTAACTTATAGTTTATTAGTTTTATAGCATTGCTAACTTTTTATTTTATTTATTACTGATTACTTAATTATTTGTTGTTTATTATTATTACATTTACTTGTGTCCAGTCGTAGTTTATTAATTTGTTGATTAATTATTTATTTTATTTTTTATCAGGTTTTGGTAATCTTATTTGTTTAGTTTAACTTATTGGCTTTGTCTAAAGTATGTTGTAGTGTATATGAATATGCACATGGTACACAGCCCAAAAAAAGCCAGCAGGAAAAGAAACATCATATGGTTTAACCCATTGTATTAATCATTTCTTACTGATTCTAATTTTCATGTTAATAATTTTGACTCTACTTGCGAATCCCTTAATTTTACTACAGGTAATGTTAAAGTCCTGATTTAGGGGAACAGGCAGATAAATGAGATTAGGTTTAAGGCTCCAATTTCCCATCATAAGCTTGTTCTATAAAACACTTGTCCTCCTGAATAATGGCATTAGTTAAGAATATCTTATTATCCAGTGGTTGTCAATTCAATTGCAGCTTTTTGAGAAGGATGAAATCAAGCAACATCACAGATTATGAGAGACACCTGAAGAAGAATGGAAAATGAAACGGTCAAAATAACAAGCAAGATAATGCTACTAGTTTAAGTAAAATCAGTATACTTATAATAGCAATGTGTAGGAATTTTTCCGGGTGTGCATGTGTGTGTGTGTGTGCACGCGTGTGCGTATATGTGTGTGCGTGTGTGCATGCGTATGTGTGTGTGCATGTGTGTGTGTGTGCATGTGTGTGTGTGCATGTGTGTATGTGTGTGTGTGTATGTGTGTGTACCTGTGAGTGTGTGTGTGTGTGTGTGTGCTCAGTAGTGTATAGAGTGGAATCAACAAATCCAAGGCTCAAAATAACACCTTTTATTTGTGGTTGAAAGAAAGTGTGCAAAATAATGATATTTTGCAGGAAAAAATGTTGGGTTTCCTAGTTAATGCAGTTCTTCCCTCAAATAGATGTTTTGTATTGAGAGATTTCTCCACTTGTTTCCATGAGGAATGAGAAATCTGTGTGTCAAACTGGTATAGGTCTTCTGTAGCAAAGGTTATGAGTAGTTTTTTCTTTGTGTAGGTGTCTCGAAGAGAGATTTCTCCACTTGTTCCCATGAGGAATGAGAAATCTCAGGTAAAGCTGTCAGGACAAGCCACATGTCTTCTGCAGCAAGGCTTGTGAGTAGTCCTTCAAGCCGGGCCTTGAAGGTAGTGGCCACTGAAAGAGAAAAGAGGTTGAATAGGGCTTGGCTAACATTTTTATGAGTTCTGGGACATCCAGTTGCTCCTTCCTGAGTACTTCCATTGCCACTACTCCTGAATCAAGCAAAGTAAGGAAGTCCCCACATGCCACAATAGCCAACAAGTGAGGTGGTTTCTGTAAATGATAATATTATCAACATTAATAATGGTGATAAATATTTCTTACCAAACTACAATGAGTGATGAGACTTAATACTAATAATATTACAGAACCGACAAAAGTAGTTGTTATTACCACTGTAATTCTTTAGTTGGGTAAAACAATAATCTTTATTTACATTCAAACTAACATCCTCATCTTTGTTGTTATTATACGATCATTTTGGCCAGTGTACTCTCTGGCCTCCTTCAAATTGAATCAATTGCTAGGTCTGCTGCTAAGAGAGGTAGTTCACAGAATCTATCTTACATATTTATAGAGTGATTCATTCATTCATTTTTATGGCTTATCAACCCTTTGAAGGTTATTTAAAGGCAGAAAATATTTTCAGATTGTAAGAATTTTGGGAGAGGGAAATAATAATGATTTTAATGATAAAAGTCTCACTAATTAACCCATAGATGAAGGGAGATGAGATGGATTATCTCCCATGGGTAAAGTGAATATAACAAACCAAATTAGAATTAGAACTCAGCTTGCCAGTTAACAATTCCAAGCCATTATCCATTACACCACTTACATATACAATCTTACAGTAACCAGTATTTCCAAGTAGACACTCATCAAGTTACTGACCAGGTTTGATGTTACTTAACTTCAGTGATTGTACAGGTACTGGTGTTTCAATATGATGTGGCTGTATGCCTCTTACATATGTATAATTCTACCATTCATCCATGCTTCAAATATGGCTGCCAAATTTGGTGATTTTTTTTACGTGATTTTTTGGCAATAAATGTTTTGTATAATAACAATTTTTATAACTTGAAAATAAATTTGGGAATAACTGAAATTAATTACAAAATCCAGCAAAAGTCACCCATGAAATAAAAATAATTGTTTGTATGGAAATTAAGGACCTACATAGATCAAACTGACTTTAAATTAAGTTGCGGCAGAAGAATTATCGTTGACTTTTTAAAAGGTAAGCTTAAATGTTAATGCAATACTTAAATGCAGCAATTACTTTTGAGTTCTTGTGTAGTTTATTGTTGCCTACTGCATACAGCAACAGTATGGCTCGCAAAAATAAATCTTCACCAACAGAGGACCAGATTGCAATCAAAAGAGCCAAGGCTGCAGCAAGGAAAAGAAAGTCCTGTGCAAATGAAAACCCAGATCAAATGGCAGCCAGGAGAGCTTCTAATGATGAGAATATTCAAAGACTTATGGACTTATCAAACTCCTGAATAAGCTGAAGGTACAATCAAGAACCCTCTGCAGTAGCTAGTTTAATTACCACTTAGGGTGGCTTTTAAGCTAGTATAGTTCTAAATTTAAAAGGTTTCCTATTGGATCCTTGGGACTGCAGTGATTCAGTGGGAATATGGATAAGAAACCATAATGAAGCTGATGAAACTAGAGTAAAAAAAGCATCATACTTCTTAACAGAAATATGATGAGAACAGAATTCCAACTTGGAAATGTCTAAAATAAAGGTTTTCTATTAAATCATCAAAATGGTTTCATTATTTTTGATACTGTAAAGTGATTTGTTTCCATTCTCAGATTGAAAAAAAATGAGCAGAATAGGTTCCTAACGACTACTTACCTTTATAGTTTGGTTTATTTTTCCTAATGGCATATCAACACCACAATGGGTTATTTAATGCCAACAATATATTTAGGATAAGGTCATATGAATAGAATATCTATCCTTTGTAAGAAATCAGTTTGTAGATCAGGTTTCATTGGCGTATTTTTTGTAAAGAGGGTTTTGTTGAGAGTCAAATGTATTGCTAGTATTATCTTTTCAAAAATGTATTGCTGGTGACACTGTCATCCATTTACTTACCTGCAATCTATCCTATAGGCAATGGTAGCATTCTACTGGTTTGCGTGAACTGATTCTTAAAATCATAGTGAACCAGTTTTTGGATTATCCAAAAATAATCTTATATATTAATAGTTGATATATAATAGCTAAAAATAGAATTACTACCATTGCTGGAAGTTCTGAAGAGGCTGAAAAAGATTTTTCGGTGATGAACATAATTTTTTCTGACAAAAGAAATCATCTTGAAATTAAAACGTGGCAAATTTTCCAGTCATAAATTTGATAGGTTTTCTATTGGATCTTTGGGACTACAGCAATTTAGTTTGAATGTGGCTAAAAAAATTATAATACAGCTGATGACACTAGAGTAAAAAAGTATCTTACTTCTTTAACAGAAATATGATGAGAACAGAATTCCAACTTGGAAATGTCTAAAATAAATAAATGTTTTCTATTAAATTATCAAAATGGTTTCATTCTTTTTGATACTATAAAGTGATTTGTTTCCATTCTCAGATTGAAAAGAAAATAAGCAGAATAGGTTCATAAAGATTACCTGGTTCCTGGAAATTTGGGATGCCATTATTGCCCAGATTAATGCACACTTCATGAAATCTGGAAGGGAAAATGACCAAAATGTTAAGATAATAAAAACAAAGATAAAGCAATTAGTCCAAAATCAGAAAGGAAACATTAATCTATCCGATAATATTAAACACAATGTGAATTCATGTATATACTGGTCACACAACTAGAAGAGAGTTCCACAGGTAAGAAGTGCAAGAAAATAAACTATAAGAATAGAACATATGGTTACATCTATATAGTTCAACAGTAAAATGGTAAGACCTAGCTGCCAATCTAGTAGTACACTTAAATTCAAGTAGTCGGGAGAATTGCTAAGAAAATATCTATAGAAAAATAAAAGGGAAAGCTATGTCATGAAAGTGGCTGAAGATGTGGGGATTGAATAATAAATAAAAGTGATAAAACCAGATAAAAAAAAAACACAAAATAAAATAAATCCAAAAGAAATAACAAGCTTTGAGAAGATCTTTGGCAGGAATAACAATCTGAGCATGCTGGGGGAAAAAAAGAGGTTTTCCTTGCACCAAAAAAAAAACAAGAAGAAAGAACTCAGTATCTGTATATATTTCTGAGATGAGGTATTATGTACACTATTTACATCTTTGTTGCCATATTTATCACAACGTTTCAGCCATTGTATACTCCAGCCTTCAGGTAGTTGGAATGCCGAACTGAACTCTTTATTTCACTCACTGGGGTAGACTGTTCTAGTTCCACGTGCCAGGTCTAATGGATGTCAGTTATCAGTTATCTCCTGTTAATTCCTCTCTGCAAGTTCTCCACTGCCATAACCAGGTATTGAACTCACACTCTTTGGGTCCTGTCACTGGATCTAACCAATGCCTTTATCCACTGTGCCATGTGTCCGTAAGGAAAGAACACTGAGTTCAACTAGAAAGGAAGCTATTTTATTGCGTGGGGAGGTCCCCACACTTCAAAACTTAGTTGTGAATAATAAACTTGAGTCTTAATAGCTTCACCCATCTCTTTGTATCTCCCTTCTTTCATTCCATTTCACCAGCCAAAGAAAATAACACATATTTGGGTTTAAAAAGATGAAACAAATAACAGCCAAACCATTAACACCTATAAAGCTAAATTCCATAAAGTCAAGATACTAGTTCAGGACCAATTACATTACAAACACTTCTTTGGATTTTGACGTGAATCTCAAGATATATAGCAGGAACACCAGACAAGATATGGCAGCGATATTCAATGCACGGATGAATGGTAAATTTATAAATGAGCAAGATGGATTCTGATGAGAACAATTGTCTGCCACAACACTGTGAAACAAATTTTCTATCTTTAACTGTACAAGTGATTCAGTATAATCTTTCCACTTCATATCAGTGAAAAATATATGCCCAAGAGGGTACAAAGAGTTTCTCATCTGGAGGTTAGCATCAGTCATATCTCATATTACCTTATTAAATAGTGAAACCAGCTTGCTGTCTATTATATCATTACAAGAGTTCATTTTAAGTAAAACCAGCTTTGATTAAACCTTTGATTTTTAATTCCATGTTTCTTTTTTTTTTAATCTGACACTGAGCTATACTACTTGTAAATTATATTATTCAAAGAATTTTTGCAAGACCGCTTTTATTGTCAAGAAGATATACATCAATTCAGCATATATTTTCTACAGATGTTCTAAAGATTACTCTCCAAGATAAATTCCTACCTCTACTTGAAGAGCAATTGCGACCATTTTCTACATCTGGAATATGAAACTTAGGTGTAATATGATATAAGCTGATGAAAGTCTACTGTTTCAAGACCTGCTCAAACGCCAAAGTAGAATGCCAAAAAAAACATTGAAAACTTTTACTTTCATTGGGCTGCCTCTATGATAATGAGAATAAATCCACTTCTTTTCTATTACATGAGTTTGCCAAGATGTAACACAATTTGCTATCTGGGATTTTATGAATGAGGAAATTTTGGTAAGCTTGATGCTGAGAAAATTACTCAAGGGAAAATTGTTTCAACTGAAAAATGGTGAATCAGTTCCAGTGATGAATGACTTTATACATGGGAAAAGACATGGATCTTGCAGAAGGAAAACAAATGAAAATAAATTTTTATTTACTTTGACTGTGTGTTTTATTTACTTTTTTAGTTATTAATCTCTCTTTTTCTGTTCTCAGTTTTTTAGTCTCTTTTCTTTTCTTGTTTTAATCTCTACCTTGTTTCTTTTTTTCAGCTTCTTTTTTCTTTTCTCTTTTAGCGGCTTTTTCTTTTAGTCTCCACTTCTTTCATTTTTTCTCTCCCCTTCTTTTCTGTTTTAGTCACATTTTCTTTCAGTCTAGACTTATTTCTTTCTTACTCTCCCCTTTTTTTCTGTTTTAGTTTCTTTTTCTTCAGGTCTCCACTTCTATCTTTTTTACTCTCCCCGTCTTTTCTGCTTTAGTCTCTTTTTCTTTTAGTCTCCTCTTCTTTCTTTTTTACTCTCCCCGTCTTTACTGCTTTAGTCTCTTTTTCATTTAGTCTCCTCTTCTTTCTTTTATACTCTCCCCTTCTTTTCTGTTTTAGTCTCTTTTTCTTTTAGTCGCTACTTCTTTTTTTATTCTCTCCCCTTGCTTTCTGTTTTAGTCTCTTTTTCTTTTAGTCTCCAGTACTTTCTTTTTTTCTCTCCCCTTCTTTTCCATTTTAGTCTCTTTTTCTTTTCTGTTTCAGTCTCTTTGTCTTTTAGTCGCTACTTCTTTCTTTTATTCTCTCCCCTTGCTTTCTGTTTTAGTCTCTTTTTTATTTAGTTTCTACTTCTTTCTTTTTTTCTTTCCTCTTCTTTTCTGTTTCAGTCTCGTTTTCTTTTAGTCTCCAATTCTTTCTTTTTCCTCTCCCCTTCTCTCTTTTAGTCTCTTTTTCTTTTAGTCTCCACTGCTTTCTTTTTTACTCCCCCCTTCTTTTCTGTTTTAGTTTTCATTTTTCATTTTCTTTTTTCGACTTTTCTTCTTTCATTTCAAATTTCTTATTCTTTTCTTTTTTCATCTCCTTTTTTCTTTTCTTTTAAAGACTCTTTTTCTTTTAGTCTCATTTTCTCTTCTTTTTTATTCTTCTTTGCCTATTTTCTATGTATTCACATCTTTTCTTTTTCTTACTCGTCTTCTTTTTTTTAATCTTCTTTCTTTTTTTTCAGTCTCCTCTCCTTTTCATTTTTTCTCAAATAATCACATGTCACAAAGAGCTACTTGAAATACTAGAAAAGCTTGCTTCATATGGGAAAGATAAGTGAGTAATCTATAACATTTACTGGGAACAAACAACCTATATGTGGACAGAGAACATGTTCAGGGAATCTACAAAAATAGAAAGAAAAGTAAAACAAGGGATTCTTTTTCTCTCTGGATTTATTTAACCAACACAGTTAATCCTAAGAGAACTAGTAGATCTACAAGGATTTATTATTACAAGACATAATATTAACAAGTAGGTACAGAGATTTAACTGTTTTGGTAGTGTAACAATAGATGACAGAGAATATGGTACAAATATCTAAATGTGCATAGGAATAGCAGGAGAAACTTTCAGAAACAAAGCAAAGTATTAAGAGATGGGAAAATGACCTTAGAAACAAACAAAATTACTACGGAACTACTATGTAATGTTTAATTTCCTGCAGGGTAATGACTGCTCAATAATTTTCCCATTAATGAGAAGAGACTTGAAGTGAGAGAGATGTGGTTCAACTGATGAATAATGACATTACCATTGGCCAACTGGGGGAGCAGTGTAGCTTAGCAAGGATTATTCAGTCTGGAATACATTAATACAAAAATAAGTACTATTTATAGTGGTTTAGACTAATAGAGTTCTTTAATCAAGAGAGTTAATCTCCAACAAGTGAACTTACCCTCATCACTTACCATAATGAGGAAAGAGAGTCTGGAGAATTTGACACTTACAAGACACTGAATTCAAGAAAAGCAGGGGTTAAAATAGCAAGAAAGCTATTTAACAAGTTTGTATGAACGAATGGCATTTCAAGAACAAAGAGGAATAGTAATGGGTCAAAATTATGGACAGCAACAAAAGTGAGGAAGACTTGGAGACACATGGTCAGCCCCTCATTAAGAAACATATTTCGTTATTAAGTTCAGCTAATACAAGGCACAAGAGCCACTCAAGGTAGAGGGTTATAATGTAGGAACAGAGCAGCATGGTAGAAAATATGTCTATCTCGGCAAGGCTATGTAAATGGTTTTAAAGCTGAAAAGCGAACTGAGCATCTCCAGCCCAAAACATGTCAGTAAAACTCATTATTTGGCTGAATCTGAGTCTTGTAAAGACAAAGCATAGCAGAAGGCGTCAAGTATTTCCTGAAAGAATGGAATGAGTTGACCATTTTCCCAGCATCTTCAACAATGGATCAATATATGGAAATTGAAAATGAGCCCTAATAAACATTCAAAAGCCAGGGAAAGTGGATTGAGCATCTCCAGCCCAAACATGGCAGCAAGACTCCATTTTTGGTTGAATCTGACTCTTGTAAAGAGAATGCATAGCAGAAGAACTCAGGTACTTCCTGAAGGGATGGAATGAGCTGACCATTTTTCCAGCAATGTTAGCAATGGCAGATGAAAGAAATTAATTAATTTTTTTTAGATATTTTAAAAATTTCTTTTATTTCTCCTTTTTACCTTTAATTCCTATCTCTTCTTTTTTCTTTCTAGCTGCTTTGTTTTTCTTTCATGAGATCTCTCTCCTTTTTGCTTCTTCATCTTTTATTCTTTCTTGCTTTCTCTCTTTTTTCTCCTTTCTTTCCTTCATTTTCCTCACATTTCTTTATCTTAAGAATTTTCTATTTCTTCTTTTTACCTTTAATTCCTATCTCTTCTTTTTTCTTTCTAGCTGCTTTGTTTTTCTTTCATGAGATCTCTCTCCTTTTTGCTTCTTCATCTTTTATTCTTTCTTGCTTTCTTTCTTTTTTTTCTCCTTTCTTTCCTTCATTTTCCTCACATTTCTTTATCTTAGGAATTTTCTATTTCTTCTTTTTACCTTTAATTCCTATCTCTTCTTTTTTTCTTTCTAGCTGCTTTGTTTTTCTTTCATGAGATCTCTCTCCTTTTTGCTTCTTCATCTTTTATTCTTTCTTGCTTTCTCTCTTTTTTCTCCTTTCTTTCCTTCATTTTCCTCACATTTCTTTATCTTAAGAATTTTCTATTTCTTCTTTTTACCTTTAATTCCTATCTCTTCTTTTTTCTTTCTAGCTGCTTTGTTTTTCCTTCATGAGATCTCTCTCCTTTTTGCTTCTTCATCTTTTATTCTTTCTTGCTTTCTTTCTTTTTTTCTCCTTTCTTTTCTTCATTTTCCTCACATTTCTTTATCTTAAGAGTTTTCTATTTCTTCTTTTTACCTTTAATTCCTATCTCTTCTTTTTTCTTTCTAGCTGCTTTGTTTTTCTTTCATGAGATCTCTCTCCTTTTTGCTTCTTCATCTTTTATTCTTTCTTGCTTTCTCTCTTTTTTCTCCTTTCTTTCCTTCATTTTCCTCACATTTCTTTATCTTAAGAATTTTCTATTTCTTCTTTTTACCTTTAATTCCTATCTCTTCTTTTTTCTTTCTAGCTGCTTTGTTTTTCCTTCATGAGATCTCTCTCCTTTTTGCTTCTTCATCTTTTATTCTTTCTTGCTTTCTTTCTTTTTTTCTCCTTTCTTTTCTTCATTTTCCTCACATTTCTTTATCTTAAGAGTTTTCTATTTCTTCTTTTTACCTTTAATTCCTATCTCTTCTTTTTTCTTTCTAGCTGCTTTGTTTTTCTTTCATGAGATCTCTCTCCTTTTTGCTTCTTCATCTTTTATTCTTTCTTGCTTTCTCTCTTTTTTCTCCTTTCTTTCCTTCATTTTCCTCACATTTCTTTATCTTAAGAATTTTCTATTTCTTCTTTTTACCTTTAATTCCTATCTCTTCTTTTTTCTTTCTAGCTGCTTTGTTTTTCCTTCATGAGATCTCTCTCCTTTTTGCTTCTTCATCTTTTATTCTTTCTTGCTTTCTTTCTTTTTTTCTCCTTTCTTTTCTTCATTTTCCTCACATTTCTTTATCTTAAGAGTTTTCTATTTCTTCTTTTTACCTTTAATTCCTATCTCTTCTTTTTTCTTTCTAGCTGCTTTGTTTTTCTTTCATGAGATCTCTCTCCTTTTTGCTTCTTCATCTTTTATTCTTTCTTGCTTTCTCTCTTTTTTCTCCTTTCTTTCCTTCATTTTCCTCACATTTCTTTATCTTAAGAATTTTCTATTTCTTCTTTTTACCTTTAATTCCTATCTCTTCTTTTTTCTTTCTAGCTGCTTTGTTTTTCCTTCATGAGATCTCTCTCCTTTTTGCTTCTTCATCTTTTATTCTTTCTTGCTTTCTTTCTTTTTTTCTCCTTTCTTTTCTTCATTTTCCTCACATTTCTTTATCTTAAGAGTTTTCTATTTCTTCTTTTTACCTTTAATTCCTATCTCTTCTTTTTTCTTTCTAGCTGCTTTGTTTTTCTTTCATGAGATCTCTCTCCTTTTTGCTTCTTCATCTTTTATTCTTTCTTGCTTTCTTTCTTTTTTTTCTCCTTTCTTTCCTTCATTTTCCTCACATTTCTTTATCTTAAGAATTTTCTATTTCTTCTTTTTACCTTTAATTCCTATCTCTTCTTTTTTCTTTCTAGCTGCTTTGTTTTTCCTTCATGAGATCTCTCTCCTTTTTGCTTCTTTCATCTTTTATTCTTTCTTGCTTTCTTTCTTTTTTTCTCCTTTCTTTTCTTCATTTTCCTCACATTTCTTTATCTTAAGAGTTTTCTATTTCTTCTTTTTACCTTTAATTCCTATCTCTTCTTTTTTCTTTCTAGCTGCTTTGTTTTTCTTTCATGAGATCTCTCTCCTTTTTGCTTCTTCATCTTTTATTCTTTCTTGCTTTCTTTCTTTTTTTTCTCCTTTCTTTCCTTCATTTTCCTCACATTTCTTTATCTTAAGAATTTTCTATTTCTTCTTTTTACCTTTAATTCCTATCTCTTCTTTTTTCTTTCTAGCTGCTTTGTTTTTCCTTCATGAGATCTCTCTCCTTTTTGCTTCTTTCATCTTTTATTCTTTCTTGCTTTCTTTCTTTTTTTCTCCTTTCTTTTCTTCATTTTCCTCACATTTCTTTATCTTAAGAGTTTTCTATTTCTTCTTTTTACCTTTAATTCCTATCTCTTCTTTTTTCTTTCTAGCTGCTTTGTTTTTCTTTCATGAGATCTCTCTGCTTTTTGCTTCTTCATCTTTTATTCTTTCTTGCTTTCTTTCTTTTTTTCTCCTTTCTTTCCTTCATTTTCCTCACATTTCTTTATCTTAAGAATTTTCTATTTCTTCTTTTTACCTTTAATTCCTATCTCTTCTTTTTTCTTTCTAGCTGCTTTGTTTTTCCTTCATGAGATCTCTCTCCTTTTTGCTTCTTCATCTTTTATTCTTTCTTGCTTTCTTTCTTTTTTTCTCCTTTCTTTTCTTCATTTTCCTCACATTTCTTTATCTTAAGAGTTTTCTATTTCTTCTTTTTACCTTTAATTCCTATCTCTTCTTTTTTCTTTCTAGCTGCTTTGTTTTTCCTTCATGAGATCTCTCTCCTTTTTGCTTCTTCATCTTTTATTCTTTCTTGCTTTCTTTCTTTTTTTCTCCTTTCTTTTCTTCATTTTCCTCACATTTCTTTATCTTAAGAATTTTCTATTTCTTCTTTTTACCTTTAATTCCTATCTCTTCTTTTTTCTTTCTAGCTGCTTTGTTTTTCCTTCATGAGATCTCTCTCCTTTTTGCTTCTTCATCTTTTATTCTTTCTTGCTTTCTTTCTTTTTTTCTCCTTTCTTTTCTTCATTTTCCTCACATTTCTTTATCTTAAGAATTTTCTATTTCTTCTTTTTACCTTTAATTCCTATCTCTTCTTTTTTCTTTCTAGCTGCTTTGTTTTTCCTTCATGAGATCTCTCTCCTTTTTGCTTCTTCATCTTTTATTCTTTCTTGCTTTCTTTCTCCTTTCTTTTCTTCATTTTCCTCACATTTCTTTATCTTAAGAATTTTCTATTTCTCCTTTTTACCTTTAATTCCTATCTCTTCTTTTTTCTTTCTAGCTGCTTTGTTTTTCCTTCATGAGATCTCTCTCCTTTTTGCTTCTTCATCTTTTATTCTTTCTTGCTTTCTTTCTTTTTTTCTCCTTTCTTTCCTTCATTTTCCTCACATTTCTTTATCTTAAGAATTTTCTATTTCTTCTTTTTACCTTTAATTCCTATCTCTTCTTTTTTCTTTCTAGCTGCTTTGTTTTTCTTTCATGAGATCTCTCTCCTTTTTGCTTCTTCATCTTTTATTCTTTCTTGCTTTCTTTCTTTTTTTTCTCCTTTCTTTCCTTCATTTTCCTCACATTTCTTTATCTTAAGAATTTTCTATTTCTTCTTTTTACCTTTAATTCCTATCTCTTCTTTTTTTCTTTCTAGCTGCTTTGTTTTTCTTTCATGAGATCTCTCTCCTTTTTGCTTCTTCATCTTTTATTCTTTCTTGCTTTCTCTCTTTTTTCTCCTTTCTTTTCTTCATTTTCCTCACATTTCTTTATCTTAAGAGTTTTCTATTTCTTCTTTTTACCTTTAATTCCTATCTCTTCTTTTTTCTTTCTAGCTGCTTTGTTTTTCTTTCATGAGATCTCTCTCCTTTTTGCTTCTTCATCTTTTATTCTTTCTTGCTTTCTTTCTTTTTTTCCCTTCTTTTTCTTCATTTTCTTCACATTTCTTCTTTTTTTTCCACTTTTCATCCCATTTTTGTCTATTTTTCTTTCACCGCCAGTTTTTAACTTCTTTGTAATTTCATTCAATTTGCCTTCATTTTCTAAGTTTCTTGTAAAGAGAATGCATAGCAGAAGAACTCAGGTACTTCCTGAAGGGATGGAATGAGCTGACCATTTTTCCAGCAATGTTAGCAATGGTAGATGAAAGAAATTAATTAATTTTTTTTAGATATTTTAGAAATTTCTTTTATTTCTCCTTTTTACCTTTAATTCCTATCTCTTCTTTTTTCTTTCTAGCTGCTTTGTTTTTCTTTCATGAGATCTCTCTCCTTTTTGCTTCTTCATCTTTTATTCTTTCTTGCTTTCTTTCTTTTTTTTCTCCTTTCTTTCCTTCATTTTCCTCACATTTCTTTATCTTAAGAATTTTCTATTTCTTCTTTTTACCTTTAATTCCTATCTCTTCTTTTTTCTTTCTAGCTGCTTTGTTTTTCTTTCATGAGATCTCTCTCCTTTTTGCTTCTTCATCTTTTATTTTTTCTTGCTTTCTCTCTTTTTTCTCCTTTCTTTCCTTCATTTTCCTCACATTTCTTTATCTTAGGAATTTTCTATTTCTTCTTTTTACCTTTAATTCCTATCTCTTCTTTTTTCTTTCTAGCTGCTTTGTTTTTCTTTCATGAGATCTCTCTCCTTTTTGCTTCTTCATCTTTTATTCTTTCCTGCTTTCTTTCTTTTTTTCTCCTTTCTTTCCTTCATTTTCCTCACATTTCTTTATCTTAAGAATTTTCTATTTCTTCTTTTTACCTTTAATTCCTATCTCTTCTTTTTTCTTTCTAGCTGCTTTGTTTTTCTTTCATGAGATCTCTCTCCTTTTTGGTTCTTCATCTTTTATTCTTTCTTGCTTTCTTTCTTTTTTTCCCTTCTTTTTCTTCATTTTCTTCACATTTCTTCTTTTTTTCCACTTTTCATCCCATTTTTGTCTATTTTTCTTTCACCGCCAGTTTTTAACTTCTTTGTAATTTCATTCAATTTGCCTTCATTTTCTAAGTTTCCGTCTTCTCACATTCCTTTTCTCTTTCTCTTTTAACGCTTTTTTTAAAGAAAATAAATCTTTTCTTTATTTCTTTCTTATCATTTTTTCCTTCCCATTAATCTTTATTCATGCTTTTTAAAAACAGCTTTTCCGTCTTAATTTTTAGTCCACCCACTATAAAAAAGAAATCTCACACAGTAATTTCTCCACTCAGCATCCAAATTTGATTCCAAAAATCAACCATGATAATTTTTGTTTAAATTTTTCATTTCATTTCTTGGTTTTATTTCTCCTTCCATTTGGAAAAAAAAATTTATCATAGAACATCTTTAACGGAGCACATTCTTTCCATCCACAATGACATCATGCTTATCTGGGTTCAAGAAATTTTCTTTCACCTGTCTTTTTTTTTAAGACATAGGATCCAATAGTGTGAAAGTTTTTTTCTCTTGTTTGTATTTTCCTCTCATTATTTCTCAATGCAAACATTTTATTATTGCTTTTAATTTTCCTTTAATATTTACATTGTTTGAATGTATGCCTCTGCCATGTGACTGCATTCTTCTTCTTCTTCTGTGTGCTGTGTTCTTTCAGGAGGTGGGCAATGATGGTTCTCCACAACTTCCTGTCCTTTCATTCTTTTAGTAAAGTGTGTCTTTTTGCTATCACTCCTAAACCCTGTTCTGCCAACCATTCACACAAGCTCACTATTAAGGTCGGAAGAGGAAATAAATAAAGATACTGTTTAATAAATTAATAAAAACTGAGCATCTGCTTAAATATGGGTATCCATTAATATATATATATATATATATACAGTAAACTGGAGGCACTTTACATCAGGTCCCGCAAGCCTTCCTTGTGTAAACAACGTGAGTGTTTGTTGGGGCTTGCTGTCATTTGCCTCTAGCTCCTTTTTCTCATATTTTTTTCCCTCCTCCTCCACATTTTCTTTTATTGTACATTTTCTGTGTTTTTAATTAAATCTCCCATTGAAAGCCTGATGAGTGGGAGCGAAACCGGTTGCTTTGCCCGTTTTTAATATGTCTAGTAATATCAAGCTTCATACGTTTATTGCTGTGATAAAATTTTGTACCTTCAAAAATATCTTTAAATATATATATATATATATATATATATATATATATATACACATGATGATGGACTCGCCTGTTGTCTTTAACATATAAGCATCTTTCAGTTCAGTTTTTATGTTTATGTTTTCATATGAGACGACAATTCCACACGAAGGGCATCCTGAAGGGTTGACCGTCACATGGGCTGATGTATTAGCCTGAGATTTAGTGTTGGTTCTTAATTACATCACGTAATTGGCCCTGATCTGGCATCTTGTCTGCAGTAGCTCTTTCACAGACATGCTGTCACCTCCCTCTGTCTTTTTTACAAATACTTTCATGGTAACTGCTCCGAGGAGCTGCTTTCTCTGGTTCCCAAACTTCATGAATTTAAGTTTTCTACTAGGCTGGCATCTCGCTCACACCCTTTCACTGTTGAAACTGTTAAATGTAGCTGTGTCTTCTACTCCAATAGCTTCATGTCTTGCATCTCTCGCCTGTGGAACTCCCTCCCTTCTTCCTGTTTCCCTGATAGCTATAATCTCCAACTATTCAAATGTAATGTCAGTCGACGTCTCCAGATGCCCTGATCGATCTTCTATCCTGCTCTTCATCTTTTCCTCTATCACTCCTATTTGCTCTCACTCCAACTCTCTGTAACCTCTTGCGTGCTTGTGGCTTCTTGCCTTGCTTGGGGTGAAACGCTTAAAAAAAATTCTGTCAGATGGTTGAGACGATTCTTTTCAAAGTTAGTTATACCTCGGTAGCAGGTGTTTCTCCAGTTTGCTTGGTTTTCAACAGCAAGTTCGAACTCCTCCATAGGGATGTTTGCAGCATTTAAATTGTATTTAAGTTTACTCTTGAGATGTAACCAAGGACGGCCTACATTAAGCTTACCATGAAAAAGTTGGCTATACATGCGGATTTTCGGCATCCGATCATCACTCATTCTGATGACATGACATGACTAGCCGATCTGAACTGTGATTGCGTCAGAAAGGATTCGATACCACCGACACCACATTTGATGAAAAGATCAGGGTTAGAGATTTTGTCCTGCCGTGTATAACCACATATTGAGCAAAGACAGCATTTATGAAAAGCATCAAGTGGATTGATGTGTATCCTGTATGGCATCCATGATTCCGACTGTTGAGATCAATGAAACATCCTTCGTCGCCACTGTTGAGATGTTGAGTGTTTCCACGTGAGTATATGGTAATAACGAACAAACACCGTCGTAGGGAAAAATACTGGTATATTCAGAGAGGTATTTACATCAGAGAGATTAGTAGTAGAACGAATGTAGGTTAGTAGTAACAATAAGTAAATTAATAAAGTCCAACGGTATCTTCCGGTCGAGAAACGGAAGTGTAACTGATCACTACAGAAGTATCACTCTGCACTGCACTGCTACACTCCACACAGTCTCTAGAACTACTGTTCTATTTATAATAATAGGATCAGTCTATTGTGGTTGTGAAGGTGGGTGCGCCCCAACACTGACCCATAAAGAAGTGTGGTGAGAATGACTATGTATGTATATATATATATATATATATATATATCATAAATAAGAGAAAGAATAGATGGAGTAAGAATCCAGGTCTTATCATTTATTTTTTTTAAAAGTGCTCAATACAAAGTATAGCAAAATATTATTATTATATTTTTATTATAACAGATTACAATAAAAACATTGTACATCGCTACACAAAAACTTTCATGTTTCAGAACTATAAGTGTTCCTCTTCAGGTGATGGTAGATAACATATGATAAAAATGAATTATTTGGGAAATTTGAAAACATATCGTTACCTCTTTTGAAATTTAAAAAGGGTTGGGGAGGCCTAAAGTCAGAATTAAAAAAATATACTTGTGGGCATGTCTGGATTAACCAATTAAAAGTCAAATCTAAGCTAAAATAGAAAAATGAAAAATAAGGTCAGAGGGCGGAGGAAGGTGGTTTATTAAGTCATATCATGATAAATTGAGACTGTAGACATGTTATATACATACATATATAAATGTATGTATATATACATATATATATGTATGTATGTATATGTGCATATATATGTGTGTGTGTGTGTGTGTGTGATTATTTTTATCTATCTAAGTTTATTCATAATTATCATTCTAAATCCATTCATCATTGTCTCAATCTGTTCATTTTCTATCTATGTCCTAAATTTCAAAACACTTTCTGATATTATATATAAGTGTCCTTTTTGATTTGTTAAACAAATAGGACACATGGTCTGAAGATATATATATATATATGTGTGTGTGTGTGTGTGTGTGTGTGTGTGTGTGTATATATATATATATATATATATATATATATATATATATTAACAATTACTTGAAAATGATTCACAGCCATCATATATGGAAGTACATATAATTATGTAAGTGTATGTAAAGTGTTTAATATGCTTATGTGCGATGTGATATGTAATTTCTGGCATTAATTTACATATACGAGAAATTCCATTGTATCATAGAGAAATAAAACACCATTATTCCTATTTAAAAAAAATGCTATCTTAATAAAAAATGAAGGCAACCCATTATGGAGGAAATACCTTGAAGGAATATTAATAAATAATCATCATACAATAAATAGCCAGCAAACACAATTCTTTGTATCACAAATATACATGTAAAACACGGTACTTAATATATGCTTGTAAAATCCAAACATATGCAGATGATTTAACTTAGTATTACACATTCACTTTCAATGCTTGTCATATCGATCATGCAATTAATATACACAGATATACACGGTATTCCTGTATGGCAGTAACTGTTGAACAATCACATCACAGATGAAAAAGAGACTTGAAGAAATTTGCTTTTACAGAAAGATATTCAGGATATTGTGTATGTAATAATAAAGGCAGGTAATCTTTAGGAACCAATTCTGCTTATTTTCTTTTCAATCTCAGAATGGAAACAAATCACTTTTATAGTATTAAAAGGAATTACACCATTTTGATAATTCAATAGAAAGAATTTATTATATTTCTAGATTGAAATTCTGTTCCCATCATATTCCTGTTCAGAAGTATGATGCTTTTTGACTCTAGTGTCATCAGCTGTGCTATGGTTTCTTAGCCATATTCGAGATGAATTGCTGCAGTCCCAAATCTCTGTCTTTAATAGAAAATATTTATTTATTAAGATATTTCCAGATTGAAATACTGTTCTCATTATATATCTATTCAGAATGTAAGTTTTTTTTATTCTAGTGTCATCAGCTGTGCTATGGTTTCTTAGCCAAACTGAATGACTGCAATCCCAAAAGATCCAATGAAAGACCTAGCAAATTTATGACTAGAATATTTGCCACATCTTTAACTTCAAGATGATTTCTTTTGTCAGAATAAATTATGTTCATAACAGAAACCGTCCTGGGTATGATGATAAACTGCGTCTGGCAGCAAGGCCTGTGATCAGGAGGCTCTGATGGGCATGGAACCACCTCTTAATTGCTGGTGTTTCCAGGTCCAATCTTGCCAGGGGTGGTAGCACCTGTTACGGTCGCAGATATGGGCAAATAGTTGACCCTCACCAAACTGGGGTCAAAAAACTATGAAAGTGTAAAAATATGTTTTAATACCAGAAATACTTTGTAAAAAAATTATTACCAGCAATACATTTTTGAAAAAAAAATATTACCAGCAGTAAAAATTTTGCTGACATTAAATAAACCATTGAGGTTGATAAGCCGTGAACCAAACCAAACCATAACAGAAAACCCTCTTTCAGCCTCTGCAGAACTTACAAGCAATGGTATTAATTATATAGGGTGACCCCAAAAAATGGGAAGTGCATATTGCCAGACATGAGCAAGTGGCAACACTGCGAGACAGTGACCTTGAGCAAGTAAACATTTCACCATTTTAGTAATGAGAATGAAATTCACAGTATCCCAGCTGAGATGTTGCAGCAGTCAATGAGGAATCTCAACAGCAGATTTCAAGAATCCATTCGAACAGGAAGACGCTATCTACAGGACATAATTTTTTTAAAATGAACATTCTGTCATTGTTTCTTAAATGGCATGTTTTAAGGTTTCAATTACTATGAATTAAATATTTTTCTTCCATCACTCTTGGTTTTATTGGATTGTTAAAAGGTTCCTGTTTTTTTGGGTCACCCTGTATTATTAGCTATTACAGAGCCACTATTAATATATAAGATTATTTTCAGATAATCCAAGAACTGGTTTGTTTTACTTTTATAATTCTAAGAATTGGCTTATGCAAACTAGTAGGATGGCACTACTGTATGTTCTGAACATGTGAGTTTTAGGGTAAATGAACAGAAGGCTTCTTGACAGAGTAGGTGGGGATAGTTCACCCAAACATATTAAAGGAAACATACTTTTTAAACAAAACAGGAACCTCATTGTTTGATGTTGTTGAAGTTGATTGGATTAAAAAATATGTATCAATATTGTGATTTTCTTTCATTGTTTAATGATAATGTTATTAAGCTTATCAGACGATATGAAAAGAACTTACATAAAATATATAGGCAACACTTATCTATATGATTTAATGAAACATGTATGAATATATATATATATATATATAGGCACATAGATTAAAATAACAATCAATACAGATGACTAGTTTACATTTTCTTACTGGACAGAGACTTGAAAAGTAATAAAATAGCTTTTGTGACAGAAAGACTTCACCTCGCACTAAGCATTGGGGATGGAAGAAGAAAATATTTTGGAACAAGTTGACGTCTTCTTCATTTTTCCTCTCTCTAAAATGTTATTTTAATCTACAGCTGAAATTTTTAGGGCACATAATGAGGAAAGCAGGATTAAAAAATCTAATATTCACAAAACAGATTGAAGACAAGAGTGACAGAGGAAAACAATGCATAACTTAGTGAGCTTGAGTGAATGGAAGGTGGAACAAAGTTTACGAGAAATAACAAAAAACAAAATTTATTAAAAGTAAAAAACAAGGGAAAATTGTAGAGAGCCATGATTGCCTACATCCTGAGGGTATACGGCATATAGAAAAAGAAACTAAGCTGTCCTCAGTTTTTTATGCATAAGCAAAAGTTGAAAAGGTGTTGCGGCTGCTGACATTGTTTTCAACACACGCCTACCTGGAAAAATGGTGTAATGTTGCCACGATATTCCGAAGACAGCTTAAAGATTTATTGATTTGTTTTTTGAATGGGCAACTGTGCTCCGAGTAGAAGCCAAACACTAAATGATTCATTTTTTTATCATATTTGTTAAATGAAACCAATGTCAATGTGAAGAAAATGGATTTCAAAGACATTTCATAAGGTGGCCACCTTGTCAAACATTCTGAAAATGAAGGTTCACATTGAAAGAAGTTAATTTACCAGCAAGGATGGGCATTTAAACACTATTCGGAATGCTTCCAAAAGCAAAGCAAAATATTAAGAAACAGGAAAAGTTCATTAGAAACAAAGAAAAGAGTGATGAACTTCAATGTGAAGAAAATGGATTTCAAAGACATTTCATAAGGTGGCCACCTTGTCAAACATTCTGAAAATGAAGGTTCACATTGAAAGAAGTTAATTTACCAGCAAGGATGGGCATTTAAACACTATTCGGAATGCTTCCAAAAGCAAAGCAAAATATTAAGAAACAGGAAAAGTTCATTAAAAACAAATAAAAGAGTGATGAACTTCTAAGTAATATCAATCCTCCTAGATGGCCATTAATGCTGGGCAATATGCTCATGTGTTCTAAAAGCTAAGCAAAGTATTAAGAAACAGGAAGATTTCATTAGAAACAAAGAAAAGAGTGATGAACTTCCATGTAATATCAATCCTCCTAGATGGCCATTAATGCTGGGCAATATGCTCATGTGTTCTAAAAGCTAAGCAAAGTATTAAGAAACAGGAAAATTTCATTAGAAACAAAGAAAAGAGTGATGAACTTCTAAGTAATATCAATCCTCCTAGATGGCCATGAATGCTGGGCAATATGCTCATGTGTTCTAAAAGCTAAGCAAAGTATTAAGAAACAGGAAAATTTCATTAGAAACAAAGAAAAGAATGATGAACTTCTAAGTAATATCAATCCTCCTAGATGGCCATTAATGCTGGGCAATATGCTCATGTGTTCTAAAAGCTAAGCAAAGTATTAAGAAACAGGAAAATTTCATTAGAAACAAAGAAAAGAATGATGAACTTCTAAGTAATATCAATCCTCCTAGATGGCCATTAATGCTGGGCAATATGCTCATGTGTTCTAAAAGCTAAG
This sequence comes from Acanthosepion esculentum, assembly GCA_964036315.1. Taxonomy (NCBI): domain Eukaryota; kingdom Metazoa; phylum Mollusca; class Cephalopoda; order Sepiida; family Sepiidae; genus Acanthosepion; species Acanthosepion esculentum. Next base: position 75,554,431 of record OZ038493.1, on the reverse strand, counting down.
CAAAGTATTAAGAAACAGGAAAATTTCATTAGAAACAAAGGAAAGAGTGATGAACTTCTAAGTAATATCAATCCTCCTAGATGGCCATGAATGCTGGGCAATATGCTCATGTGTTCTAAAAGCTAAGCAAAGTATTAAGAAACAGGAAAATTTCATTAGAAACAAAGAAAAGAATGATGAACTTCTAAGTAATATCAATCCTCCTAGATGGCCATTAATGCTGGGCAATATGCTCATGTGTTCTAAAAGCTAAGCAAAGTATTAAGAAACAGGAAAATTTCATTAGAAACAAAGAAAAGAGTGATGAACTTCTAAGTAATATCAATCCTCCTAGATGGCCATTAATGCTGGGCAATATGCTCATGTGTTCTAAAAGCTAAGCAAAGTATTAAGAAACAGGAAAATTTCATTAGAAACAAAGAAAAGAATGATGAACTTCTAAGTAATATCAATCCTCCTAGATGGCCATGAATGCTGGGCAATATGCTCATGTGTTCTAAAAGCTAAGCAAAGTATTAAGAAACAGGAAAATTTCATTAGAAACAAAGAAAAGAATGATGAACTTCTAAGTAATATCAATCCTCCTAGATGGCCATTAATGCTGGGCAATATGCTCATGTGTTCTAAAAGCTAAGCAAAGTATTAAGAAACAGGAAAATTTCATTAGAAACAAAGAAAAGAGTGATGAACTTCTAAGTAATATCAATCCTCCTAGATGGCCATTAATGCTGGGCAATATGCTCATGTGTTCTAAAAGCTAAGCAAAGTATTAAGAAACAGGAAAATTTCATTAGAAACAAAGAAAAGAATGATGAACTTCTAAGTAATATCAATCCTCCTAGATGGCCATGAATGCTGGGCAATATGCTCATGTGTTCTAAAAGCTAAGCAAAGTATTAAGAAACAGGAAAATTTCATTAGAAACAAAGAAAAGAATGATGAACTTCTAAGTAATATCAATCCTCCTAGATGGCCATTAATGCTGGGCAATATGCTCATGTGTTCTAAAAGCTAAGCAAAGTATTAAGAAACAGGAAAATTTCATTAGAAACAAAGAAAAGAATGATGAACTTCTAAGTAATATCAATCCTCCTAGATGGCCATTAATGCTGGGCAATATGCTCATGTGTTCTAAAAGCTAAGCAAAGTATTAAGAAACAGGAAAATTTCATTAGAAACAAATAAAAGAGTGATGAACCTCTATATAATATCAATCCTCCTCAATGGCAATAAATGCTGGACAATATCCTCATAGATGAAGAGGAGGCAACAGAGGTGCCACTCTACAGAAGTATGCTCAGATTACTATTGATGGAATATGTAAGCAACAAGGGAACCTTAACAAAAATTGAAATAAAAATGTTGCATATTGTAACCAGAAAGAGACAGCTGAAATTTCTGGAAAATATATGGTAAAAAGCTTTGAGAAATTTGGCAGGTATGACATAATCTAATATCCCAGTGCCTTTCTATAAATATTTTCATGGTAATTGTTCTGAGGATCTTCCCTCTTGGCTACATCGACTTTATAATTTTAAATGCAGAACCAGATTGGCAGCCTGGTCTCATAATTTTTCAGTTGTAGTTGTAAGCCTATGCTAACAGTTCCTTCTCTCCTCTTGTTTCCCAGTAAACTTTGATTAAAAATTTAAATGCAATGTCAATCATTATCTTCTGTATTCCAAATTCCTGTTAATTTATTGTTCATTATTCTTAATAATATTCTTTCTTTTTCTCATATTTTTTCACACTCATTAACCTCTTGCATCTTAATAGCTTTATTGCTTTGCTTGTTATAAAATAACTAAAAAAAAATACTGAAAGAAAGAAGGGCAGAGAGAAACAGTAACCTACAAGCTCATGAAAATGGATGCCAGAACAGAAACTAGTAGAGAAAATAAGAGGACAAATATTATTACAGGTACATTGGATAGGAAATTGTGGAGATCCATGATCAACCTACTTAACAAGCTCATGTAAATGGATGCCAGAACAGAAACTATGAGAGAAAATAAGAGGACAAATATTATTAGAGGTACATTAGATAGGAAATTGTGGAGATCCATGATCAACCTACTTAACAAGCTCATGTAAATGGATGCCAGAACAGAAACTATGAGAGAAAATAAGAGGACAAATATTATTAGAGGTACATTGGATAGGAAATTGTGGAGATCCATGATCAACCTACTTAGCAAGCTTATGTAAATGGATGCCAGAACAGAAACTAGTAGAGAAAATAAGAGGACAAATATTATTAGAGGTACATTGGATAGGAAATTGTGGAGAGCCATGATCAACCTACTTAACAAGCTTATGTAAATGGATGCCAGAACAGAAACTAGTAGAGAAAATAAGAGGACAAATATTATTAGAGGTACATTGGATAGGAAATTGTGGAGAGCCATTATCAACCTACTTAACAAGCTTATGTAAATGGATGCCAGAACAGAAACTAGTCCCGAAAATAAGAGGACAAATATTATTAGAGGTACATTGGATAGGAAATTGTGGAGAGCCATGATCAACCTACTTAACAAGCTTATGTAAATGGATGCCAGAACAGAAACTAGTAGAGAAAATAAGAGGACAGATATTATTAGAGGTACATTGGATAGGAAATTGTGGAGATCCATGATCAACCTACTTAACAAGCTCATGTAAATGGATGCCAGAACAGAAACTAGTAGAGAAAATAAGAGGACAAATATTATTAGAGGTACATTGGATAGGAAATTGTGGAGAGCCATGATCAACCTACTTAACAAGCTCATGTAAATGGATGCCAGAACAGAAACTAGTAGAGAAATAAGAGGACAAATATTATTAGAGGTACATTGGATAGGAAATTGTGGAGAGCCATGATCAACCTACTTAACAAGCTCATGTAAATGGATGCCAGAACAGAAACTAGTAGAGAAAATAAGAGGACAAATATTATTAGAGGTACATTGGATAGGAAATTGTGGAGAGCCATGATCAACCTACTTAACAAGCTTATGTAAATGGATGCCAGAACAGAAACTAGTAGAGAAAATAAGAGGACAAATATTATTAGAGGTACATTGGATAGGAAATTGTGCAGATCCATGATCAACCTACTTAACAAGCTTATGTAAATGGATGCCAGAACAGAAACTAGTCGAGAAAATAAGAGGACAAATATTATTAGAGGTACATTGGATAGGAAATTGTGGAGAGCCATGATCAACCTACTTAACAAGCTTATGTAAATGGATGCCAGAACAGAAACTAGTAGAGAAAATAAGAGGACAAATATTATTAGAGGTACATTGGATAGGAAATTGTGCAGATCCATGATCAACCTACTTAACAAGCTTATGTAAATGGATGCCAGAACAGAAACTAGTCGAGAAAATAAGAGGACAAATATTATTAGAGGTACATTGGATAGGAAATTGTGGAGAGCCATGATCAACCTACTTAACAAGCTTATGTAAATGGATGCCAGAACAGAAACTAGTAGAGAAAATAAGAGGACAAATATTATTAGAGGTACATTGGATAGGAAATTGTGGAGAGCCATGATCAACCTACTTAACAAGCTCATGTAAATGGATGCCAGAACAGAAACTAGTAGAGAAAATAAGAGGACAAATATTATTAGAGGTACATTGGATAGGAAATTGTGGAGAGCCATGATCAACCTACTTAACAAGCTTATGTAAATGGATGCCAGAACAGAAACTAGTAGAGAAAATAAGAGGACAAATATTATTAGACGTACATTGGATAGGAAATTGTGCAGATCCATGATCAACCTACTTAACAAGCTTATGTAAATGGATGCCAGAACAGAAACTAGTCGAGAAAATAAGAGGACAAATATTATTAGAGGTACATTGGATAGGAAATTGTGGAGAGCCATGATCAACCTACTTAACAAGCTTATGTAAATGGATGCCATAACAGAAACTAGTAGAGAAAATAAGAGGACAAATATTATTAGAGGTACATTGGATAGGAAATTGTGCAGATCCATGATCAACCTACTTAACAAGCTTATGTAAATGGATGCCAGAACAGAAACTAGTCGAGAAAATAAGAGGACAAATATTATTAGAGGTACATTGGATAGGAAATTGTGGAGAGCCATGATCAACCTACTTAACAAGCTTATGTAAATGGATGCCAGAACAGAAACTAGTAGAGAAAATAAGAGGACAAATATTATTAGAGGTACATTGGATAGGAAATTGTGGAGATCCATGATCAACCTACTTAACAAGCTTATGTAAATGGATGCCAGAACAGAAACTAGTCGAGAAAATAAGAGGACAAATATTATTAGAGGTACATTGGATAGGAAATTGTGGAGTGCCAAGATCAACCTACTTAACAAGCTCATGTAAATGGATGCCAGAACAGAAACTAGTAGAGAAAATAAGAGGACAAATATTATTAGAGGTACATTGGATAGGAAATTGTGGAGAGCCATGATCAACCTACTTAACAAGCTTATGTAAATGGATGCCAGAACAGAAACTAGTCGAGAAAATAAGAGGACAAATATTATTAGAGGTACATTGGATAGGAAATTGTGGAGAGCCATGATCAACCTACTTAACAAGCTTATGTAAATGGATGCCAGAACAGAAACTAGTAGAGAAAATAAGAGGACAAATATTATTAGAGGTACATTGGATAGGAAATTGTGGAGAGCCATGATCAACCTACTTAACAAGCTTATGTAAATGGATGCCAGAACAGAAACTAGTAGAGAAAATAAGAGGACAAATATTATTAGAGGTACATTGGATAGGAAATTGTGGAGATCCATGATCAACCTACTTAACAAGCTTATGTAAATGGATGCCAGAACAGAAACTAGTCGAGAAAATAAGAGGACAAATATTATTAGAGGTACATTGGATAGGAAATTGTGGAGAGCCATGATCAACCTACTTAACTAGCTTATGTAAATGGATGCCAGAACAGAAACTAGTAGAGAAAATAAGAGGACAAATATTATTAGAGGTACATTGGATAGGAAATTGTGGAGATCCATGATCAACCTACTTAACAAGCTTATGTAAATGGATGCCAGAACAGAAACTAGTCGAGAAAATAAGAGGACAAATATTATTAGAGGTACATTGGATAGGAAATTGTGGAGAGCCATGATCAACCTACTTAACAAGCTTATGTAAATGGATGCCAGAACAGAAACTAGTAGAGAAAATAAGAGGACAAATATTATTAGAGGTACATTGGATAGGAAATTGTGGAGAGCCATGATCAACCTACTTAACAAGCTCATGTAAATGGATGCCAGAACAGAAACTAGTAGAGAAAATAAGAGGACAAATATTATTAGAGGTACATTGGATAGGAAATTGTGGAGAGCCATGATCAACCTACTTAACAAGCTTATGTAAATGGATGCCAGAACAGAAACTAGTCGAGAAAATAAGAGGACAAATATTATTAGAGGTACATTGGATAGGAAATTGTGGAGAGCCATGATCAACCTACTTAACAAGCTTATGTAAATGGATGCCAGAACAGAAACTAGTAGAAAAAATAAGAGGACAAATATTATTAGAGGTACATTGGATAGGAAATTGTGGAGAGCCATGATCAACCTACTTAACAAGCTTATGTAAATGGATGCCAGAACAGAAACTAGTAGAGAAAATAAGAGGACAAATATTATTAGAGGTACATTGGATAGGAAATTGTGGAGATCCATGATCAACCTACTTAACAAGCTTATGTAAATGGATGCCAGAACAGAAACTAGTAGAGAAAATAAGAGGACAAATATTATTAGAGGTACATTGGATAGGAAATTGTGGAGAGCCATGATCAACCTACTTAACAAGCTTATGTAAATGGATGCCAGAACAGAAACTAGTAGAGAAAATAAGAGGACAAATATTATTAGAGGTACATTGGATAGGAAATTGTGCAGATCCATGATCAACCTACTTAACAAGCTTATGTAAATGGATGCCAGAACAGAAACTAGTCGAGAAAATAAGAGGACAAATATTATTAGAGGTACATTGGATAGGAAATTGTGGAGAGCCATGATCAACCTACTTAACAAGCTTATGTAAATGGATGCCAGAACAGAAACTAGTAGAGAAAATAAGAGGACAAATATTATTAGAGGTACATTGGATAGGAAATTGTGCAGATCCATGATCAACCTACTTAACAAGCTTATGTAAATGGATGCTAGAACAGAAACTAGTCGAGAAAATAAGAGGACAAATATTATTAGAGGTACATTGGATAGGAAATTGTGGAGAGCCATGATCAACCTACTTAACAAGCTTATGTAAATGGATGCCAGAACAGAAACTAGTAGAGAAAATAAGAGGACAAATATTATTAGAGGTACATTGGATAGGAAATTGTGGAGAGCCATGATCAACCTACTTAACAAGCTCATGTAAATGGATGCCAGAACAGAAACTAGTAGAGAAAATAAGAGGACAAATATTATTAGAGGTACATTGGATAGGAAATTGTGGAGAGCCATGATCAACCTACTTAACAAGCTTATGTAAATGGATGCCAGAACAGAAACTAGTAGAGAAAATAAGAGGACAAATATTATTAGACGTACATTGGATAGGAAATTGTGCAGATCCATGATCAACCTACTTAACAAGCTTATGTAAATGGATGCCAGAACAGAAACTAGTCGAGAAAATAAGAGGACAAATATTATTAGAGGTACATTGGATAGGAAATTGTGGAGAGCCATGATCAACCTACTTAACAAGCTTATGTAAATGGATGCCATAACAGAAACTAGTAGAGAAAATAAGAGGACAAATATTATTAGAGGTACATTGGATAGGAAATTGTGCAGATCCATGATCAACCTACTTAACAAGCTTATGTAAATGGATGCCAGAACAGAAACTAGTCGAGAAAATAAGAGGACAAATATTATTAGAGGTACATTGGATAGGAAATTGTGGAGAGCCATGATCAACCTACTTAACAAGCTTATGTAAATGGATGCCAGAACAGAAACTAGTAGAGAAAATAAGAGGACAAATATTATTAGAGGTACATTGGATAGGAAATTGTGGAGATCCATGATCAACCTACTTAACAAGCTTATGTAAATGGATGCCAGAACAGAAACTAGTCGAGAAAATAAGAGGACAAATATTATTAGAGGTACATTGGATAGGAAATTGTGGAGTGCCAAGATCAACCTACTTAACAAGCTCATGTAAATGGATGCCAGAACAGAAACTAGTAGAGAAAATAAGAGGACAAATATTATTAGAGGTACATTGGATAGGAAATTGTGGAGAGCCATGATCAACCTACTTAACAAGCTTATGTAAATGGATGCCAGAACAGAAACTAGTCGAGAAAATAAGAGGACAAATATTATTAGAGGTACATTGGATAGGAAATTGTGGAGAGCCATGATCAACCTACTTAACAAGCTTATGTAAATGGATGCCAGAACAGAAACTAGTAGAGAAAATAAGAGGACAAATATTATTAGAGGTACATTGGATAGGAAATTGTGGAGAGCCATGATCAACCTACTTAACAAGCTTATGTAAATGGATGCCAGAACAGAAACTAGTAGAGAAAATAAGAGGACAAATATTATTAGAGGTACATTGGATAGGAAATTGTGGAGATCCATGATCAACCTACTTAACAAGCTTATGTAAATGGATGCCAGAACAGAAACTAGTCGAGAAAATAAGAGGACAAATATTATTAGAGGTACATTGGATAGGAAATTGTGGAGAGCCATGATCAACCTACTTAACTAGCTTATGTAAATGGATGCCAGAACAGAAACTAGTAGAGAAAATAAGAGGACAAATATTATTAGAGGTACATTGGATAGGAAATTGTGGAGATCCATGATCAACCTACTTAACAAGCTTATGTAAATGGATGCCAGAACAGAAACTAGTCGAGAAAATAAGAGGACAAATATTATTAGAGGTACATTGGATAGGAAATTGTGGAGAGCCATGATCAACCTACTTAACAAGCTTATGTAAATGGATGCCAGAACAGAAACTAGTCGAGAAAATAAGAGGACAAATATTATTAGAGGTACATTGGATAGGAAATTGTGGAGAGCCATGATCAACCTACTTAACAAGCTCATGTAAATGGATGCCAGAACAGAAACTAGTAGAGAAAATAAGAGGACAAATATTATTAGAGGTACATTGGATAGGAAATTGTGGAGAGCCATGATCAACCTACTTAACAAGCTTATGTAAATGGATGCCAGAACAGAAACTAGTCGAGAAAATAAGAGGACAAATATTATTAGAGGTACATTGGATAGGAAATTGTGGAGAGCCATGATCAACCTACTTAACAAGCTTATGTAAATGGATGCCAGAACAGAAACTAGTAGAAAAAATAAGAGGACAAATATTATTAGAGGTACATTGGATAGGAAATTGTGGAGAGCCATGATCAACCTACTTAACAAGCTTATGTAAATGGATGCCAGAACAGAAACTAGTAGAGAAAATAAGAGGACAAATATTATTAGAGGTACATTGGATAGGAAATTGTGGAGATCCATGATCAACCTACTTAACAAGCTTATGTAAATGGATGCCAGAACAGAAACTAGTCGAGAAAATAAGAGGACAAATATTATTAGAGGTACATTGGATAGGAAATTGTGGAGAGCCATGATCAACCTACTTAACAAGCTTATGTAAATGGATGCCAGAACAGAAACTAGTAGAGAAAATAAGAAGACAAATATTATTAGAGGTACATTGGATAGGAAATTGTGGAGATCCATGATCAACCTACTTAACAAGCTTATGTAAATGGATGCCAGAACAGAAACTAGTAGAGAAAATAAGAGGACAAATATTATTAGAGGTACATTGGATAGGAAATTGTGGAGAGCCATGATCAACCTACTTAACAAGCTTATGTAAATGGATGCCAGAACAGAAACTAGTAGAGAAAATAAGAGGACAAATATTATTAGAGGTACATTGGATAGGAAATTGTGGAGAGCCATGATCAACCTACTTAACAAGCTCATGTAAATGGATGCCAGAACAGAAACTAGTCGAGAAAATAAGAGGGCAAATATTATTAGAGGTACATTGGATAGGAAATTGTGGAGATCCATGATCAACCTACTTAACAAGCTTATGTAAATGGATGCCAGAACAGAAACTAGTCGAGAAAATAAGAGGACAAATATTATTAGAGGTACATTGGATAGGAAATTGTGGAGAGCCATGATCAACCTACTTAACAAGCTTATGTAAATGGATGCCAGAACAGAAACTAGTCGAGAAAATAAGAGGACAAATATTATTAGAGGTACATTGGATAGGAAATTGTGGAGAGCCATGATCAACCTACTTAACAAGCTTATGTAAATGGATGCCAGAACAGAAACTAGTAGAGAAAATAAGAGGACAAATATTATTAGAGGTACATTGGATAGGAAATTGTGGAGAGCCATGATCAACCTACTTAACAAGCTTATGTAAATGGATGCCAGAACAGAAACTAGTAGAGAAAATAAGAGGACAAATATTATTAGAGGTACATTGGATAGGAAATTGTGGAGATCCATTATCAACCTACTTAACAAGCTTATGTAAATGGATGCCAGAACAGAAACTAGTAGAGAAAATAAGAGAACAAATATTATTAGAGGTACATTGGATAGGAAATTGTGGAGATCCATGATCAACCTACTTAACAAGCTCATGTAAATGGATGCCAGAACAGAAACTAGTAGAGAAAATAAGAGGACAAATATTATTAGAGGTACATTGGATAGGAAATTGTGGAGAGCCATGATCAACCTACTTAACAAGCTTATGTAAATGGATGCCAGAACAGAAACTAGTCGAGAAAATAAGAGGACAAATATTATTAGAGGTACATTGGATAGGAAATTGTGGAGATCCATGATCAACCTACTTAACAAGCTCATGTAAATGGATGCCAGAACAGAAACTAGTAGAGAAAATAAGAGGACAAATATTATTAGAGGTACATTGGATAGGAAATTGTGGAGATCCATGATCAACCTACTTAACAAGCTCATGTAAATGGATGCCAGAACAGAAACTAGTAGAGAAAATAAGAGGACAAATATTATTAGAGGTACATTGGATAGGAAATTGTGGAGATCCATGATCAACCTACTTAACAAGCTTATGTAAATGGATGCCAGAACAGAAACTAGTCGAGAAAATAAGAGGACAAATATTATTAGAGGTACATTGGATAGGAAATTGTGGAGATGCATGATCAACCTACTTAACAAGCTCATGTAAATGGATGCCAGAACAGAAACTAGTAGAGAAAATAAGAGGACAAATATTATTAGAGGTACATTGGATAGGAAATTGTGGAGATCCATGATCAACCTACTTAACAAGCTCATGTAAATGGATGCCAGAACAGAAACTAGTAGAGAAAATAAGAGGACAAATATTATTAGAGGTACATTGGATAGGAAATTGTGGAGATCCATGATCAACCTACTTAACAAGCTTATGTAAATGGATGCCAGAACAGAAACTAGTAGAGAAAATAAGAGGACAAATATTATTAGAGGTACATTGGATAGGAAATTGTGGAGAGCCATGATCAACCTACCTAATAAGCTCATGTCAGAATGTCAGAACAGAGACTGGGAGTGACTGTAAAGAAAAGAACATTACTTATAGCTACAATGGAAGTGAAACATGGTCGCCCACATCAGAAAGGGATAGGCCAAATAAAAGAAAAAGAAGCAGATCATTGATTGAACATGGGGAAAATGTTTGGATGAAAAATATCCCTCATGTTTTTTTGTGTGTGTTTTGACAAAGAGAGCGAAATTCCCTCTTGCAAAAAAAAAAAAAAAAAAAAGTAAAAAAATTCAAAATTAGTGCTTATGGTAAGGTAATGTGTGGGTGACAACCCGAGCCCCAAGCAGGTGTCACATTCATGCTTCATCCATTTTTTGGCATTGATCTGCCCAAATAAATAGCTTTTTTCCTTTTGTCTTGTCAGATTTAATACAGTGTTTCATTCATCAAAATGCATCTATTATTTTGTCCTGTCAGTTTCATTTCAACCAATCAGAGGCTTCGACAGACTTTGGTATATACTGTTTATCTTCCAATCAGATGTCCCGATAATTTTGTTGCCAGCTATTCAAAACAACAAACTCCCAGCCTGCATATATTGCTACATTTCTTCTATTAAGGATACTGAACATTGAATGTTTTTTTTTCAAATATGGTGTATCAAAATTGTTTACATTTTAATATAGTATAGCTTAGTGGATTAACACTTTCAAGTCGCCATTCGTGTAATTGATGTATACAGCAAAAAATATTATTGTTCATTTCAGTAGACATATCTAAATGACTTTGACTTAGAAAAATAATATTATTGAATGTATTATTATAAATATAGCAATGGGACACTATGTTTGCTTTATCGCATATCAATTCGTTTTTTGGGACACTTATGTGTTGAAAACATCTGCGCGACTCAAAAGGGTTAAAGCATCTATTTGTAAATTTGATAACCTAGTAATTGTGAGTTCAATCCCTGGGCCAGGTGGTCACTTGGAATCAGTGTGAGCAATAATTGAGCAGTACTGAATAAGAACAAGACAAGTTATCTGTAGAAATAGACAGAGGAACAAGAACAATCTACCCCTGTAGATTAAATAAAGTGTTTAACTCAAAATATGAGTTGCCTGGTGGAGAGACACCTGATGAAGGCAGGGGAACACAACAGCCGAAATATTGTGATAATAATAACAAAGATGAGCATATTAATTCAAATGAAAAATTACAAAAATTTAATCTATGAAAATAGTCAAGGTGCTAAATATAACATCAATAAACTAAGTGACAATTTTTTCCTATTATATATATCTACTATCTACATTTCTCATGTTGTCTGTCTGTGTGTTGTCGTGGGCATTGTTACCTTGCCCAGGCCGCATTTCCCACCCAATTTCGATGCGGTTTTCACCACAAGCTTGCAAATGGCTGCCGTAAGGACATGAAGGAGCACGATTTTTGAGTTCGGACTCAGGTTCCGAAAAAAATCGATAATCGAAAAAATCTGCTTACAGAAGGAATGATCGCATTTCAACCAAATTTGACACCCTCTTAGAGTCTACCATTAGAAGTGTTGTCCAGAAGTTTCATGATCACGGACCCCTAAACAGCGCGGAATATCGATAAAACCCCAAAACCGACACGCCTACATTGTGCCTGAACCGCATGTCAATTTTTAGCACAAAACCGACCAGATTTGAGGAGGCCATTTGGTGTCCCCATGTGAAGTTTCAACTCTGGGCGCCCCCCAAACAGAGTGCAAATCGACAATCAGTCAACCCTTAAAAATGTTTTTCCGGTTGGGTATTTCCTAAATGCAGATTAATTTAAGGTCACGCTATGCGCTGGAAGAAACAGGTCAGTGCGTACAGTGGAGTGGAAGAAAACATTTGACCTCAAATTCTGGAATGGGTGCAGGGCCATTGAAATTCGTTTTTTTTTATCCCTGCTACCAGGTCTGACTTTGAGCCACAAATGGCATATTCGACTTTGTCAACACTTTTGCTTTAATCGTCGCATCTTACCAAAATAAGCACTTCCTTTATTCGCGTCTTTACTGAAAAAAAAACCCGCATACGTGCTGTCTATTTTCCAATTCTTTAAACGTTTTCCCCTAGCCCAGGCCGCATCCCAGACCTGACGAGGAGTTTTTGCGTTAAAACAGCAGGGCTTCCTCTTAATCCATTTCAAAGCTAATGCCAGCAAACGGTTAGCGGCTTTTCGTTGTCACACAAACCAAACAAGCAAACACCTCATTGCATGCTCCTTGCATTCTCATCGCCGGCATCATGTGCGTTAGAGCCAAGCTGCATATGCAGCAGGTAGCTTGACCCCGTTTACGGCCAAGCCTTGCACTTGCCAAATCATGCGCGCGTGCGTGAATGCGCGCTAGCATCTTCCATTTTGCGTGAGCTCATTCATTGGTCTAAGTCATTGCCATTGTCCAGGCTACACCAATCAATGACAAGTCACACTCCCTTTAAATACCTTCAGCGCGGCTGAATCCGCACTCACGTCTTGATTTGATCACTATTAACGCATCTGTCCTTGGATTAATTGACAGCTTCCTGCTACCGCAAGTTACCTACTTGCTTAAACATTTGCATTACCCATTTTATCTCCGCGTGCTGCCTCTACTGCGCAGCCCAGTCCATCTTAGCGTTCCATACCTATTTCTACCTTTTCGTAGTTCAGTTTTGCTATTAGACAGTTAACTTCTGTTGCAAGTTACTTCTCTTCTGCCTTTACTACGCGGCCCAGTACACCTCAGTGTTTCACTACTTTTTAACCCTCAACGCTTCAACGTTTTGGTTGCGTAACCTCTTCCTACAGCGACGTTTTCGTGCTGCCAGAAAGCACGGCCCATAGCTAGGAGAAGCTTTTTCCATACCGCTCCACTGCATTTTTAGTTTTCGTATACAACGAGGTTGCACTGCTTCAGCTTTGGCATCAACTTCTGTTCGCATTCTTACACAGTATTTCTACAACCTTTCAAATGGCTCCTACACGACGAACATCCGCACGTCAGCAACTGAAGACCCCTAAAACCGTTAATGTTACACATGCAGAACAGGCGACTGCAGAGGAGCACATAATAACTCTGGTTACAGATGATCATATAGTGTCTACTTCAACCTCTGCTTTGCACTCTTCTGCGTGCCGTGGCGATGACCAACCTGGTAGCTCTGCAAAGGCTGCAAAAACACCCAGGCGAGGCAACCTTAACAGGCATTCTAAAAAAGCCTCACCGGCTAAGGGGAAACGGGAGCAGCGTTCCATTGAGTGCGCTTCCTTGGGGGAGAAGCGGCTGGCGTCTACTTCAACCTCTGGTTTGCACTCTTCTGAGTGCCGTGGCGATGACCGACCCGGCAGCTTTGCTAAGCGTGCCAAAATACCATGGCGAGGCAATCTTAGCAGGCATTCTAAAAGAGCCTCTGCAGCAAAGTGAAAGCAGGAGGAGGAAACCGAGGTAGAGGCCTCTTTGAGGCTTTCCAGTCAATCTCAACGGAGGCAGTATGTTTTGTCACATGAAACGCTTGGTGAGCGTAACTACCATTTGTACTGCAAATCAGTTTACACATATTTGTTGAAAAGTAAGAGGAAACTACCTAAACGTACGATTTTTGAATCAAGCACGGCAACGCCGGGCCATGCTGCTAGTGTATACACACACATATATATATATATATATATATATATATACACACACACACACACACACACACAACAAAAGACAAGCGGAAAAATTTGTTTTGCCAACATAATTCATCCTATGAGGGATTTTCTCAAGGTTAGTGCACATATTATATCTTGCAAATTATATTTTTCATTTCATTTTCATTTATATTATAATAAAAAATTTAAATAAGTTACCTCCCTTACATATGCTTAATGTAAATTGACTATTATAACAGTGTGCATTTGATGCACATTTGCAAAAAAATTCACAACTATCAATAACATTAATTTTTCTCTTAGCAATTCACCCCTGAAGGCTCTAAATGTTAAATCATCACTGACTAATGCTATAAACAAAACATGTAGCTGCCTCTGATTGAAGAAAAAAATCTTGTGCCATTACAATAGTATTTTCATAGATTTTAATTTATTTTTTAATTTTGAAATAATTTGCACAAAATGGTAAAAATCAATGCAGCTAAGCATTGGTGTAAAGGACCAAAATGAAATTTTATGCAAAGAAAGCTACTCTCAAAGACAAATTGCCAAGAAGTTGAAGATTTCTAGACATGGGACGTCATATTCATTAAAAAATCAGAAACTGGCATAAATGTTGAGAGAAAAAGAGCAGGAGCACCAAAAGTGACAGCTTTCAGCTGAAGATAAACACTGGATTATTGAGAGCAAAAGAAATTGAAGAAAAACTGTTCCTAAGTTGACAGCTGAACTATAGTGGATTAGTATTTGGTTTTTTGTCTGGTGTCAGAAGATGGTAATGTTGTTGGCCCAAAATAAATAACACAAAATATGGTTGGAAAATTAAGGGTCAATTTTTATTGACATATGTGTGTATACTAAACTAAGAGGTGACAGAATGGTCGACATCAAGTCAACATAATGTTGAGAGAGGGTTACTGAATCTCCTTTAACTAGAACCACTGCGAAACATGTTCGAATCCAGTGATTTGAAAGTATGGAGAGAAAGATGATCTCCTTTCTGGAAGTGGGGTCACAAACTTTTCATGTGACCAGAAACCCTTTTTTTGCTTTCCATTTGCATTATGGGAAAATTAAATCTTACAGCGGGGGCAATAATATTGCTGATTCTTCTTTGGATTTTCTCAAGGAGCTCTAGATAGATAGCAGGAGCACCAGACTATGTATGGTAGCGATATTTTAAGCATGGATGAATGGTAGACTTATAGATATGTAAGATGTGTATGTATGTACATATATATGCTATATTTATACAGGAAGTGCTCAATATTATAGAGAATGTCGACTAAAAAAGAAAATTTAATAAACAACACCTGTTCAAATGATTTACATATAAGTGGTCAGCATGCAATGCCATCAATATGGTTAAATCTCCTTGATCTAATAAACATTATATAAAATGGAACCAAGGAACAAAACAAAATCAAGTGTGCATCCATTTTCAATAAAACCATTGTGAAACAGAGACCAAATCAATAAGATTTATTATCTTCTCAAATTCCCTTTGTGCGTTACTATCTCAGAAAAATAGAACACAAGAAATCCTCATGACTGAAAAAATTCCTGGGCATACTAAGAAAGATTATACTATGTAGGATTCCAACTCACATTTTTGTTAAAGGACAGAAGCAACTAAGCAGCTATGTTTGTTCTAGATATGACACCATCAATGACAAAGCTATGGTCTTTCTGATTATGTATGGCCATGGGGTTCTCAGTAAACAGCAATTTTATAGCATAATCAGTACGTTCAAAAATGTAGTTTTGGATGACTTTCTATCCTTTTTAGAGAAAGTGAATCTGAACTCCAAAATCAAAGATCTGATTAAACATTTGTTTTTCAAGTACAGTGTAACCTGGATATAAAAGACCCGGATATAAGAGAAACTCGGATATAAGAGAGATTTTCTCTGGTCCCAAATTAGAGCCTGTGTTAATGTAAACAAAATAGACCAAACCCGGATATAAGATAAACCCGGATATAAGAGACTTCTTCTCCGGTCCTGACAACTCTCTTTTATCCGGGTTACACTGTATTATCTGTACAATATGTATGTATGAATAAAGACAAAAAGAAAACTTGTATTAGCTGAAGCTTTTCATTCGCTGAGGGACTTTATCAAGGCAAATGCAAGGATTTTATTTTGTAACAAGTATATATATATATATATATATATATATATATATATATATATATATGGTCAGCAAGCAATGCCATCAATATGTGGTACTTAATGTAAACAAACTTCTGAAAACAGCCATTCCTGATGAAAGATCAGGGCCGATCTGAAATATCAAATATATATATATATATAAAGAAAATATAAATAAATACTTTCATAAAAAAAACATTCAATTTTTTTTAATTTGAAACTTTTCAGTTGTTTTTTCTATATTATATATATATATATATATATACACACACATACAGGGTGTCCATAAAGTTCATGTACACTTTTAAAAATTTATAACTTTATTTGTATTTGCGATAGAAATAATTTGTAAAAAGGATTAGAAAGAAGTAAATCTATATTTTTTAAGGTTTTATTGAAATTTTATTTAAGTTTCTACATGTCCTCCATCATTAGCAATACAAAGGGTAATATGATTTTGTAGTTCGCAGAAAACATTTGCCAACTGATTTACAGTAATGCCTGAAATCACATTAGTTATTTTAGCTGTACTTAAAACTAGGTACATTAAACTTTATAACATTTTTTACAGATTATTTCTATCGCAAATACAAATAAAGTTATAAATTGTTTAAAGTGCACACAAATTTTATGGACACCCTGTATATAAAGTTAGGTCTACCTTAAACAAATTCACGCTATTGGCACTTTCTTCTACCTTGATTTTCTTTTACCTCCAACCTACTCTTGCAATGCCAAACAGCAATAGGGAATGAATGATGGGAGCAGGTTTTGGCGAAACTGCAAAGTTCTAGTCCTGAACCTGCATGTTGGTAGTGAATGTAGTCATCAACACCATCATCATAAAGGAAGCAATGAGCGAAGAAGAAATTAAATTTTTAGATAAGAGATAAAGCCAGCAGCAAAGCCAATATATGCAGAAACAAGTTAAAAATTGTAGGAA
Source organism: Acanthosepion esculentum (assembly GCA_964036315.1). Classification (NCBI taxonomy): domain Eukaryota; kingdom Metazoa; phylum Mollusca; class Cephalopoda; order Sepiida; family Sepiidae; genus Acanthosepion; species Acanthosepion esculentum. The sequence continues at coordinate 75,537,068 of OZ038493.1, read as the reverse complement.
AAAATCAATAGATTTAAGTAGTATCACTAAGATCAAAATTCTGCGCAAAAGGAAAATCACTTGAATGTCAGATTAAAAGTTCAACATTAGCATTTATTGACCAATCAATGAGATTGTTTCAAATGTAGATCAAAAGTCTTCAAAATGCAGACAAGGATTTCTGTGTTGTATGCTAAAAAAAAAAAATTGAATGCTCACATCCAGGAAAATGATTAACAATTTTTTCCCTCCTAAAAATCAATATTAAAAATTGGGAAATATATTTATTAATCAATAGAACTGTATTTAATAAATCTATCTTTTAACTTCTTGTGATTTGATTTTTTCCTGTAAATAGCATAACTTAAATTAATAAACTAGCCTTCAGTATATTGTCGAGTGGGATAAAGATAATACTGATATAACAAGGTAACTTGTCATCGGCAGATATCATGGCTTTTAAATTTTATGGTGACAATTTAGAATGGATTGGTGTTTTATTATAGTCCTTATTGATTTTCTCAAGGAGAAATATTTGTTGAGAGGCTAGGTGTGACTTTGAATTGTACAGGTCAGAGCATGTGTTTTTTTGATTTCGTTTCTGGCACATATGTTAGCTGAATATGTTTTTGTTTTGGAGTAGTGGCTCTGAATGAAATGAGGTAAAATCAAAACATTGAATCAATGGAAAACTGAGTCATTTGAGGCTGTGAACAGTTTGATATGTGAGCAGAGAATTATGTATAAATTCAGCTCAATTTTGAAAATACAGCAGAGATGGGCTGAGATGACAGAAACAGATGAGTTGTCAGATACACACACACAAGGAAGGGGACTAATATTGACTTGAATTTTTGATTGGACCTTGCTGAACACATAGATTGAGATTCCAAGTGATCAGCTTCTGATCTCTTTGTGTTAATAAATGCCAAATATATATCCGATTGTAAATTATTTTATTCACCTTCATTAAATTGTTTATATTTAACTAAAACTGGCATTATAATTTCTTGACCTTATTTACAATCAGCCCAGTCAACAAGATGTTTACCATGGCTTAGTGACTAAAAGAAAAAAGAAAACTTTCTTCATCAGTAAGAATCACAACACTTGAAGAACCAAGCCTGGACAGTCAACAACTTATATTGGCACCAATCCCTAAACTAGTTTAGAAGGTGTATAACCCTCCTTACCCAATACCTGTGTGAAGATTGAGATATCGGAACAAGTGGGATATGAACTGAGTGGCGTGCAGCAACAGAAAGCAAGACTAGACCAACAGGGACTAGATGTGTACAGGAAGAGAGTGAGGTTATACTAATATCCTTAATATTTTTAACTGAGTTGTCATTCAGTATCTGTCTATATCTCTGAGATGAGGTATTATGTACACTATTTACATTATTTGGATTATTGTACTCATATTTGTCGCCATGTTTATCATAATGTTTCAGCCGTTGTACGCTCCGGCCTTCTTCAGGTGGTTAGAATGTCAAACTGAAGGACACATGGCACAGTGGATAAAGGTGTTAGTTAGATCCAGTGACAGGACCCAAAGAGCATGAGTTCAACTTTGAGAAGGGAATTAACAGGATGTAACTGACATCCATCAGACATGGCATGTGGAATTAGAAGAGTCTACTCCAGTGAGCAAAATAAAGGGTTCAGTTTGACATTCCAACCATCTGAAGAAGGTGGGAGCTTACAATGGCTGAAATGTTGTGATAAACATGGCGACAAAGATGAGGGCAATAGTCCGAATAATGTAAATAGTGTGAGTTATCATCATTTGTAAATGTGCTGATATTTAGCTGACTGCTACTATATATATGCATATGCATATATATATATATATATATATGTGCATATATATATATATATATATGTGCATATATATATATATATATGTGCATATATATATGCATATATATATATATGCGCATATATATATATGCACATATATATATATGCATATATATATATATATATGCGCATATATATATATATGCGCATATATATATATATGCACATATATATGCGCATATATATATATATGCGCATATATATATATATATATATATATATCTATCTATATATATATATATATTGATGCAATGCATGCGTAACATAATGTAGATTTTGAATTCTCCTACAAGTAGGGGAATCCAAAATCATACACTCCATACTAACACAACTTATTTCTTTTGTGTTATAAAACAAAAAGCAACATTTTTTCGTATACACTTTATATGGAATTTTATAACTTAGTTCTGTTAGCTTAAAAGAAAACAAAAATTATATTTGCATTCAATAATAAAATTATTTTAATTTGTAGAGCTGTTTTTGACAATTCATTTCTCTATTTTTCACACACTTTTCACATTTTTTTCACACATTTTATATAACAAGCAATCATTTTCCCCAAAGAAAATGTGTAAAATTATATTGTACATTGGAATGGAAACAGAGATTTTATACCCATAGGCACTCTTACCAACCCTAAATTAAAATACCAGACAGCTCTTTCAAAAAAATTTAGGGAATTGAAGGAGAAAGGTCTAAACCCACAGATAGATAGAATTTCCATTTCTTCACCATATTAATATCTTTTCATTGTCCCCTATCTCTTTTCTTTTATCACTATATATATACATACACATATATCACCATATATATATATATATATATATATATATATATAAGGTCATCCCATAAGTTCTGTCCGAATTTTAACTTTTTGTTAAAATGAATGAAATTTAAAGAGTATTTTATAATGTCTAATGAAGCTGAACATTATTTTTATGTTTAGATGCATTTAAACTGATCAAATTTTATTTTAAATAAATAATTAAATTTTGTTTGATTAAAACCCTGCTAATATGGAAGTACCCAAGAATCATTTGAGGCACATAATGCTTTATGAGTTCAAGAAAGGAAACTCAGCAGCCGAAGCGGCTAGAAACATTCACTCAGTTTATGGAGAGGAATGCGTGAATGAAAGAACTTGCAGAAGATGGTTTGCAAAATTCAGAGGTGGAGATTTCACCCTTGAAGATGAAGGTCGAACCGGACGTCCAGTTGAGTTTGATGAAAAGCTTCTTGAAGCAGCCCTTGAAGAAAATCCTGCTTTATCAGTTGAGGAATTGGCAGTGGTTCTCAGTTCAAACCATACAACTGTTCATCGTCATCTTCAACAACTTGAAAAAGTTCCTAAACTTGGAAAATGGGTGCCTCATGAATTGTCTGAATACAACCTCAAATCCCGAGTTGACATCTGCTCTTCTCTCCATTCTCGCCAACTTGTTTCACCTTTTTTGGATAGACTTGTGACTGGCGACGAAAAATGGATCTTTTATCGAAATGTTAAGCATTGTAGACAGTGGCTTGGTAAAGGGGAAGGACCCCAGCCACAGCCGAGATGGGAACTTCATGGGCAAAAGGTTCTTCTTTCAATCTGGTGGGATTGCCAAGGAATAATCCACTTTGAATTCTTACCAAACAAATGCAACAATTAATGCTCAAATATACTGTCAGCAATTAGAGCATTTGAACCAAGCTTTGAGGAAAAAAAGACCTGCTCTAGTGAATCGAAAACTCGTGATGTTTCATCAGGACAATGTGCGACCACACACAGCAAGAATCACGTCACAAAAGATCGTAGAACTTGGTTGGGAGAAAATTCCTCATCCACCTTATTCTCCCGACCTTGCTCCTTCAGACTACCATTTGTTTCATAGCTTACAGAATCATTTGGAAGAAACAGCTTTTGTAACACAGGAAGGGGTTAAAACTGACATTTGTGAGTTCTTCGAATCAAAGCCAAAAGAATTTTACAGTAATGAAATTAGTAAGCTTGTTAATAGATGGAAGGAAGTCATAGATAATCAGGGAAAATACATTGTTGATTGAATCTGTAATTAAATGTAACATTTGGTCACTTGTTTTCTTTATTCAAAATTCGGACAGAACTTATGGGATTACCTGATATATATATATGTGTGTGTGTGTAATGTGAATGTAAAAAAAATCCAAAAAACCTGCGCATTGTCTTTATTTTAATAAAAAATACTTTGATTTTTTTTCATATAAAAATTCCCCAATGCAAGGCTCAAGAGTCACCCAAAATAGAGGGTTACAGTTATGATGGATGAGATGTGATATGAAAAGAGATGGTAGGAAAATTATGAGGATAAGGATAAATAATGATTGACTTTAGAAAGGTTAAGATTCTAGCATTCAGGGAAGCATCTATGAGAGAGTCTGTTCTACAACGTAGCTGTTCTTGAGAAAAATTTGTCTTATTACATTTAGAATATGGAGGAAATGAGGGTGATTTGATTCTGTGGATGTAGCATGGTGAGTTCTGGTTATAAAGGTTTGGACTGGTAGGACTAAAGAATGGAGCTCATCTGAACATTTTCTATGGAAATAGTGATAGAAGAGTGAAAGGCTTTTGATGTTATAGCTAATGGTTCTGGATTGGGGAATAAGTCTTCCCTCACAAGAGTGTGTAAATGTCCTAGCTGTAAAGGTCTGAACTGGTGGAACTAAAGAATGGAGCTCATCTGAACATTTTCTATGGAAATAGTGATAGAAGAGTGAAAGGCTTTTGATGTTATAGCTAATGGTTCTGGATTGGGGAATAAGTCTTCCCTCACAAGAGTGTGTAAATGTCCTAGCTGTAAAGGTCTGAACTGGTGGAACTAAAGAATGGAGCTCATCTGAACATTTTCTATGGAAATAGTGATAGAAGAGTGAAAGGCTTTTGATGTTATAGCTAATGGTTCTGGATTGGGGAATAAGTCTTCCCTCACAAGAGTGTGTAAATGTCCTAGCTGTAAAGGTCTGAACTGGTGGAACTAAAGAATGGAGCTCATCTGAACATTTTCTATGGAAATAGTGATAGAAGAGTGAAAGGCTTTTGATGTTATAGCTAATGGTTCTGGATTGGGGAATAAGTCTTCCCTCACAAGAGTGTGTAAATGTCCTAGCTGTAAAGGTCTGAACTGGTGGAACTAAAGAATGGAGCTCATCTGAACATTTTCTATGGAAATAGTGATAGAAGAGTGAAAGGCTTTTGATGTTATAGCTAATGGTTCTGGATTGGGGAATAAGTCTTCCCTCACAAGAGTGTGTAAATGTCCTAGCTGTAAAGGTCTGAACTGGTGGAACTAAAGAATGGAGCTCATCTGAACATTTTCTATGGAAATAGTGATAGAAGAGTGAAAGGCTTTTGATGTTATAGCTAATGGTTCTGGATTGGGGAATAAGTCTTCCCTCACAAGAGTGTGTAAATGTCCTAGCTGTAAAGGTCTGAACTGGTGGAACTAAAGAATGGAGCTCATCTGAATATTTGCCATGGAAATAGCAATAGAATAATGAAAGGTTTGCAATGTTGAGCCAATGGGAAAGATGCTGCAGATTAGAGAATATGTCTTCAATCACAAGACTGTGCAAGTGTCCTATCTGTAAAGGTCTGAATTGGTGGAACTAAAGAATGGAGCTTGTTGGAACATTTGCCATGGAAATATCGAAAGTGTAGAGAAAGGCTTGCACAGTTGTGCCTATGGGAAAGAGGCTGCAGATTGGAGAATTAGTCTACTTACCAAAAGACTGTGTAAATGCCCTAGCTGTAAAGGTCTGAAATGGTGGATGTAAAGAATGGAGCACGTCTGAACATTTGCACTAATGTGCACTAATGTTCCCTCTGATTCGTTGCCAGATTATATCAAGTTTGCACAACCAGTTTTAGAGATATGCAAAGTTACTGAATACTTTACAGATTTCATAGATGATTTTAAATTCACTTTCACAGAAAATTTGTTTTTACTCAATTCTGTTTTTCATTTCTTTCTTTGTTCATCTTTCTGCAGAAACATTTATCTATTTATTTTTGCTAACAATTACCAGCATGTTTCCAGCAACTGCACAAAAAATGAAAGCAGCTATTATCTTAGCTATGAATCTAATCAATCACAGAATTAAAATAAATATTTGTACAGCCACTTATTTTGCATGTTGGTTGAAAGGAAAGTGATTCAAATAAAGAGCCATCACCACAGCCCCATTTTATTTGTATAAGGGCCTGGCTAATAGGAAAACCACCCTCAGTACACCCAGCCACCTGTCTACATCTGGCATTCTTCACACTAATCAATAAAAATGGAAGGAATATGACAGAATGTAGATTCTTCAAGACTGTACTCCAAATCTTATTATCTTTGGAATATATTTCAAATAGCTGAATCTGATTTTCATATTCTCATTTGGTGATGTCATATTAAAAGTACTCTCCTGATGAAGCTATACATATTGTGAGAAAATGGTATCATTGCAGGAAACATTCTTGGAACTTGTTTTACAGAATATCTTTTTTAAGTCATGTGACTGGATATCAGGGATGTCAGCAAAGTTTGGTCCTTTTCAGGGTTTTTTTTTCAGTTTTGAAGACAGACAGAAATCACAGAGCCGTTAGTCAAGTGAATAAGATGGAAGGGTCATTTTTGTAATGGGTTTGGTATTTGTGTTCTCTTGCACATTTAGTAATCAGTATTTTGGAATTAATCAAAAGAATAGGTGATTAAAAATCCAACATATAATAACCGGTATTGACCATGTCAAACATTTTGGCATTACTCAGACTAGAGGCATCATCTTTGAGTAAATTTTTCTAATTCCTAAATCTTTTGTCATACTGTTTTTATATTCAGTTCTTTTGTCAGTCACATAATTAATCTTCAATTTGCACACGTTCTTTGTATTTTTGGTGACTCATTTCTTGGGCTGGTGGAATAATGAATAGTGGCTCGGAACAAGAAATCCAGTTGTTTTTAAAATTCACTTTTGAACAAATACCCTTGAATTCCCTCTGCTATGTGTTAAACAGTAGGGCAGACTGGGCTCTTCAGCCTTGGGTGGTAACTAGTCTAGAAAGACAACTCTGAACTCAAAACTGTATATAGCCTTGGTAAAAGACATACTATATAACTAATGAAAGCATTGTGAAGATTATAATGACTGTGATTGATTCTTGCATTATTGTACCCATCTTTTCATCGTTCCTTGAATCTCCTGTGCCACTCACACCTTACTGTCAATTGTATAGAACCACTTTCTCAGATCAAGGATTAAAAAAGGCTTTGAACCTGTAGGTCTTGCTGAGGACTATCTTTCTTTGAACATTGTGCAGTCTCATTGCAGAATCACAAACAAAGAACTGTACCAAATAACAGAAACTGCATTAGTAAAGAACTTTTGAAAAAAACAACAACTGATAGCAAAAGTAGCTGAAGGAGAAAAATAAAAAAAAGATATAATCAAAATGTTGACTTTCCACACATCATCAAACAAAAAGTTAGGAAGGAAACATCCATCAATACAGGAAAGAGCAACAAGAAGAAGACTTAAGAAACCTATTTACCTGAAGAATTGTTTAAAACAAAATTTTATAAATTTCAACCATAAGTAGCACTGGTTGTTTGGTTAATTCTTAATGTTAATTTGATGCTATGGATTCTTTTCGGTCAATTTTCATGGACAATATAACATGAACATATATTACTTCCTCTACTGTTAGGCAATGAATGCCTCATCACACTTGAGAAAATGGAAATTGAAACATGTCTGGGCATGTCTTCCTTGAATCACCTGTGCCATTCAAAAATCTTAAATTTCTCCATAGTATGTTCACCATAAGACATTTTTAATAGAGGTAATGATTGACTAGCACTTTTACTTATCTTTATACAAAACCTGATGCTAAATCCACTGCTCCAGTTTCTTTTTGTTTATTTTCTGCTAACAGTATAAAATGAACACATACAACTTCCTCTACTGCTAGTCAATAATTGACCCATCAAGTGTGCATCTCAATAAAAGGGAGGTTCGAACAGACTTTCCCAACTCATCACCTCAAGGATATAATTCTGAAAATAAAATTGTCACAGCTTGCAGCCAGCTGTATACAACCATTTTCACAGATCAGTAGTTAAAACGGCTTTGAATTTGTACGTCTTACTGAGGACTATCCTTCTTCAAACGTTGTGGAGTGTCGTTGCAGAATCACAAACAAAGACTTGTATCAAATAGCATAAATCCTCATCGCTTGAAGACTTCCAACAGCAGCAACAACTAAAAATGGATAGCACATGTAAATAAATGGGAAAATGATGACAGAAACAAGATGCTGCTGTTCCACAGTACTTCAAAGAAAAAGTTTCTCAGATCAGTGATTAAAATCAACTTCAAGAGAATTAATCAAGAAGTACATACTGCATCAGATCTTATAGACTGGTGCCATAGATTCACAAACAAAGAACTTTACCAAATTACAGAAAACACATCACTTGAAGACCTCCAACTGCATCAATTACAACTAAAATGGATAGCACATAAAACGAGAAGTGAAAATAATGATATAATCAAGATGTTGACATTCCACACTATCTTAAACAAAAGGTTAGGAAAGAAACTTCCATCAATACCAGAAAGAGCTATAGCAGTTAATAAGGGGTTAATTTCTACAAATTTCTAAAATGATAAAGGAATAGATTTGCCAGATAACAAAAGTCGCATCACTTGAAGACTTCCAAAAGCAACAACAACTAAAATGGATAGCACATGTAAATAAAAGGGAAAATGATGACAGAAACAAGATGCTGATGTTCCACATTACTTCAAAGAAAAAGTTAGGAAGGAAGACCGAGCCATCAATAGGGGAAAGAGCAATAACAGGTACTGGACTTGAGAAGACTATTTTTCCAAGAAATTGTTTTAAGAGAAAGATTTTAATTAGTTTCAACTGAAAATAGCAATGGCTGCCAAATGTTTCCTTATAAGAAACAGCTAATATTACCATTAGAGATGAGGAGAACAGAAACTTCACTTTGTATTTTACTTGTCACCCTATGCTTGCAGTATGTGACACAAGATCAGTTTAATGTAGGGAGCATGGGCCAGATTAAAAAATAATCCAGACCCCACAACTGTCATTTGCACTAGCATCTATATTATTTCTGACCTACCTAAATCTTTAGTGCAATGTGAGAGGTACTGCTGTGGACAGCTCTTCCCCAAGACTGAGTACTTCTCAGTAATATTTTTAGTTGCACTCTGTCTGCAGACAGAGACATAACTGAATTGCGTTCTATCCAAAGACAAGAGACAATTGAGAGATAAAATATAGTTTGTCTGCCTGAAGGCAGATACTACACTTTGATCCCATCCTGATGGACAGGGAATGAATAAAAACATGTCAAACAGCATTGAGATTTTGGCCAATGAATGCAAACTATTTCCTTATGAGGAAACAGCTGGCTAAAACAACGGTACTCACAAAACAATATCTTTATTTCATTATAGCTTTAAAAATGGACATATTAAAAATATAGATTAATATATAATACATACAAATATATTAAAACAAGGAGAGGAGAAGAATAGAATTGGGAGCTCGGTCAAAGTATGCTGAATGTTTCCTTGAAAGGAAACAGCTAATATAACCATTATACAATTAAATTTTTTATCAATTTAAATTTTCAAAAGATATCAGCTAGAGTCAATTTAATTCAAGTCACGTTTTTTAGGAATTGAAATGACAGATAACATTAGGTGAGGATTTGGAATTGATAACATTATTTCGTAAGTCTTTCAGCAATTTTATTAAAACAAGATAAAAGTATTTCTTTATCATTCTGGCATTAAACAATCACTTCTGTCACCCCAAAGGTGATAATCACCTTCGATTCTCATCTCTGTAAATTGTTTTTATTCCTAATGACTTGTCTTTTCTTTCTTTCCAAACAAAAGAATTCAGAATCAACTTTCCATTCTTATGATGTATGAACATAAAATCAATTATGCAAACAAATGTGAAATAAATTAGCCACTGCTGAGATTTGAACTCGCAACCCGCTCATTGGATTGATGGGAAAAGTTATTTGGCATTTCTTTGGATAATTAATAAGCAAGCAAACCTCTCCCACCCAACGAAGCCAAGACTTTCAAAAAATAAACATATTTCTTCTTAATTTCAAACCGAGAACTTATGACATTTTCAGAAAAATAAGCAAACAACAAATATATCGATTAAACCAGTGATTGCAGATTTTTTTTTTTTTTTGAGCATATGTAAAACTCCTCCCACCATGTACATCAATTTTCCTCACTTCTAAAAAATAATTCAAGAATATTTCTCAGATTCGACATGGAAATTTGAGGTATCTATAGATCCTTGTACCTAAACTAACTTCATAATACAGTACTTTATTTGAATGTGAAATGAGAAAAAATTTTAAATCATCCAAACATTTTACAATAATCTGAACTAAACCCATTTTAATATTTCATCTCAAACAAGATATTTTAGAATTTAGAAAACCTTACTCAATATTTGATTAAAAAAATGATAAAATCAGTTCAATTAATTCTTGACACAAAAATAGAAATATGCATAAGACAAGGATGTGTCTTCTTGCCAGACCTATTAAACCTTTACAGTGAAGCAATCCTGAGAGAATTAGAAGTCCTACCAGGATTTATTATTCGTAGTCACAATCTTAACAACATTAGATATGCAGATGACAAAGTATTAATAGGCATGGAAGAAAACTACAGAAGTTAGAAGAAAGGACTAAACATCAATTGCAAGAAGACAGAATGTATGGGTGTTAGCAAAAGGAACAGCCCAACATGCAAATTACAAATTGCAGATACCAAAATTAAGTGCAAATATTTAAATATCTACAACATGTTTTAAAAGATGTTAGAAAATGCAACACCGAAATCTAAAGGTATATAGGTTTTGTTTATTTTGTTTTACAGCATATCAACCTCAATGGGTTATTTAATGCAGACAACATTTTTAGGATAGATTCGTATGAATAGAATATGTATTCTTTGGTTTAGATTGGTTTGGTTTATTTTGTTTTACGGCATATCAACCTCAATGGGTTATTTAATGCCGGCAAGATTTTTAGGATAGATTCATATGAATAGAATGTGTATTCTTTAGTTTAGATTGGTTTGGTTTATTTTACGGCATATCAACCTCAATGGGTTATTTAATGCAGATAAAATTTTTTATTGCTGGTAATATTTTGTTTTGTCAAAAATCTGTTTCTAGTAATATTTTTCCATCAAAATTGTATTGCTGGTAATAATTCTTTTCAAAAAAGTATTGCTGGTAATAGTTAACTATTTGCCCAAAGCTGGGACCCTAACAGGTGCTACCACCACAGGTCAGGGTGAACCTGGGAACACCAGCAATTAAAAGGTGGTTCCACGCTCCTCAAAACCTCCTGATCTGAAGCCTTGCTGCTGGACGTAGTTTAACGTCTTACCCAGGACAAAAGGTATATAGGAATAGTGAAAGTTGGCTTCCAAAAGCTAAGCAAAGTATTAAGAAAGAGGAAAATTTAATTAGAAACAAAGAAGAAAGTACTGAACTATTAAGTAATATTGGTCCTTTCATATGGCAGAGGTTAGGGTTCTACAGAAGAACGTTGAGAATACCATGAACTGAACACATAAGCAATGACAAAGTTTTAGAAAAAATAAAAACAAAAAGGATATTGTGCTTTTAACCAACACAGCCACGAGAGGCTGTCCCTTATCAAGCTAGGCCAAATATTGCCTTTAAGCACAATCCTTCTTCTGACTTAAAAACACATTTGATCTAATGACGGTTTCACCTGCAAAAAGGGTAAACAGTTTTGAATCCTGCTGGAGAGCGCATATTTTTCTTGAATAAGATTTTTCAATTATTCAGACTGTTTAAAATAAACAGCATCTACTCAGATACAGGTATCCACTAAAAATAACATTTAAAGTGACATAAAAGGAAAGGAAAGTGATTCAAATGAAGAGCCCCCCCCCATTTTATTTATATAGCGTCCTGGCTAATAGGACAACCACCCTCGGTACACCCAGCCACCTATCTACATCTGGTATTCTTCACACTAATCAATGAAAATGGAAGAAATATTGCAGGATTGGTAATGTAGACTCTTCAAGACTGTACTCCAAATCTTATCATCTTTGGAATATATTTCAAAAAGCTGAATCAGAAAATTATACTGTCGGGATGCTGTCGGAGGTTTGACAATTCCTAGAATTGCCCCATGAAAGCAACACTTGCTTACCTGGTCACACTCAGGTGATGTCATATTCAAAGTACTTCCCTGATGAAGTTATACATATTTTGAGACAATGGTGCCATTGCGGGAAACATTCTTAGAACTTGATTTACAGAATATATGTGACTGGATATTGGAGACATTGATGAATTTTTGTCATTTCCAGTTCATTTTATGCAATTTTGAAGATAACCAAAAATAAATCTGTCAGATGAGTAAATAAATTATCCATTACTTCTTAAGACATGTTAATATATACTTTTTAAAGTGTTCATTTTTAATGCCATAATAAATGGTTTGGTTTGGTTTGGTTTGGTTTGGTTTTACAGCATATCAACCTCAATGTGTCACCCAATGCTGACAAAAATTTTTATTGTTGGTAATATTATTTTTTCAATCTATTTCTGGTAAAAATTTTTCCTTCAAAAAATCTATTTCTGGTAAAAATTTTTCCTTCAAAAAATCTATTTTTGGTAAAAATCTTTCCTTCAAAAAATCTATTTCTGGTAAAAATTTTCCCATCAAAAAATCTATTTCTGGTAAAAATTTTTCCTTCAAAACATCTATTTCTGGTAATGATTTTCTTTCAAATATGTATCACTTGTAATATTTTTCCTTTTTAAAAAAATGTTTAGCTGGTAATATATATTATTTTTTTTTTTTTTTCAAAAATATATTGCTTACTTTTCCAAAAACGTATAGCTGGTAATATTTTTTTTTTTTTAAACGTATAGGTGGTAATATTTTTCTTTTTTTTAAATGTATAGCTGGCAATATTATTTTTTGAAAAATATATAGCTGGTAATATTATTTTTCCAAAAACGTATAGCTGGTAATATCATTTTTCATAAACACACTGCTGACAATGTTATTGTTTCGAAAACGTATAGCTGGTAAATGAATATGGATCTGATGCTGAATATGCTATCAAATATAATTAATTTTTTTTTTCTCAATTTAGAATTAAAGCAAAGACAGATTTAAATATATTACCTATTCTTCACGATTTTGGGATATTAAAATTTTCTATGGAACATTTTATTTTAAAAAAGTGCTAGAGTGAATCTTTTTTTTTGTATCTGATATTTTTCTTTTTAAGCATTTCACCCCAAGTAAGGCAGTGAAGCCACTAGTACGCAAGGGGTTACAGAGAGTTTGAAGGATCGACTTTGGTGAGAAAAATTTCCTTGCTTTATTACCCCATCTTTCTTTCTTTCTTTCTTTGTTAAGTGCTGATGCCTGACCATTTTCAATTGCTATAGTTCCCAGCCCAGTTTTTTTTATTTTTTTTTTTTTTATAAGCGTTTCATCCCAAGCAAGGCGGGGAAGCCACTAGCATGCAAGGGGTTACAGAGAGTTGGAGCGAGAGCAAAGAGGAGTGATAGAAGAAAGGATGAAGAGAAGGATAGGGGATAGATCAAGGCATCTAGAGATGTCGATTGACATTATATTTGAATAGTTGGAGATTATAGCAATCAGGAAAAGAGGAAGAGAGGAGGGAGTTCCACAGGCGAGAGGTGCGAGACATGAAGCTATTGAAGTAGAAGAGACGGCTACATTTAACAGTTTCGACAGTGAAAGGGTGTGAGCGAGATGTCAGCCTAGTTGAACCCTTAAATTCATGAAGTCTGGGAGACAGTGAAAGCAGCTCATCGGAGCAGTTACTGTGAAAGTATTTGTAAAAAAGACAGAGGGAGGCAACGGCACGTCTGTGAGAGAGCGACTGCAGACTGCAGACAAAATGCCAGATCAGGGCCAATTACATTCCATATCCGTCTCTGGATTTTATCAAGGACCTTGAGACAAACAGAAGGGGCTCTAGACCATATATGGCAGCAATACTCCATGCAAGGGCAAATGGTTGATTTGGAGATACCAAAAGATTGTCCGTATGTAAAAAGAATCTCGTAGGTAAGCCATATTGTTTTTATGCTGACAAATTAACACAAAATCACAACAACCACAAGATTTGAGAAAATATAAATATGCAGTGTACGAAAGACAGGGGCAGAAGGAAGTTAGTCTACAAATGACCAGACAATACGATAAATACAACATCTACACTTAGATGGACTTAAATCATCCTCATTTACTTCATATTCCAACTACTTTAAGTCAACAGTGTCAAATATTATCTATCCTTCCTTATAATCTTCATTGCTCATTGTGCCTCATTCAATAACCCTCTACCTTGAGTGGCTCTTGGGCCTTGTAATGCATGAACTTTTTTGTCAAAATGATAAAACAAACAGAGCATGGTAAGTAAAAATTTAGTTTTATTAAATGAAATGCTGATATTCTTAAAGAGAAGTTTTCAAAGATCCTTTTTTCTTTTTCATCTTGCGAGATTTGGGCTGTGGTGATGGTTTTGGGGGTTTGGATTCACTTGTGGAAGCAACATCTTCAGTACATTCATTTGCTTTTTTCAATAATGCTTCCCTGGCTCTCCTCTGAGTTCTGTCGAGACGTTTCCGCTTCCTTCTCTCCATTTCCTTCTCGCCTGGATCCTGCAAGCAACCGTAAAAATCAGATATTAGCAGACAGAGATGAAACAATTGATTAGCAAAGACAGGGAAAATGAATAGGTGGTCTTTGTTGTTTTTGTTTTAAAACATAAGAGAAAATATTTAACAGAAAAAAATGCTGATTTTAAAGGAATTGATTTGATGTTAAAAGGTTTGTGCGTGCGCGCGCGTGTGTGTGTGTGTGTGTGTGCATGCATTTAGCATAAAAAAAGAAAAAGTCCAAGATGCAAATTACAAATTAAAGATACCAAAATGAAACAAGCACAACAATTTCAATATCTGCGGAGTGTTTTAACAGAGAACAGAAAGTGTGACACTGAAATCGAAAGGGATAGTGAAAAATGCCTTCCAAAAGCTAAGCAAAGTATTAAGAAACAGGAAAATTTTGTTAGAAACAAAGAAAAGAGTGCTGAACTGTTATGAAATATCGACCCTCCTATATAGCAGTGAATGCCAGACAATGAGGAAGAGACGAGAAACAATTGAAATGTGGTTCTACAGAAGGATACTATGGATGGAAGTAATGGTGAGTAATGATAAAGTTTTATAGAAAATGGAAACGAAATGGGACACTAACAGTGTCTGAAGTTATTATGCAAATCACATGAATCCCAATAACTTGAATTTGTTTAGAAAAATATTTTGTCAAATTTCCAACAATTAATTTAGACATCAAAACATAGCTGGAGTTAAAATTTAGGTAATTTAAACATGTTTAATTTAAGTTATTGGAGTTATTATAAAAAAAACTGCAATATGAAGTCATTATGCAGATTAAACTAATATTAATTTAAGGCTTCTGCAATCTAAGAAAAACTATTTTCCTTTTTTCCATAATATATGTTGAATCACGGGTAATGGAAATGATCTAACAAATGCTGAAAAACAGAAAATAACAAAGTTACTGAGTGAGGGAATGTCCATTTTGGAGATATCAAAGGAGTTTCGCAGAGATCATCAAATGATAAAGAGGGCTGTTGAAAATATAACTAAGTTGAGAACTAGAAGCAAAGGAAAAGGTTCTTTGAACTTGTTTCCTTGAGGGGGAACGTAAACTAAAGGGAGTTATAGCAAAATCATCTCTTTTGACCAGTACTCAGATCTTTGAAAAAGCTGAAATTGAGGGAGTCAAGAAGGACAAAAGGTGTAGAACACTTTTCAAATTGGAATAGAGATGGAAATCTCATAGGCAAACTGTCAGTAAATCAAATAAAAGCATCAAAATGAGGCCAAGAAACAGATGAAAATACGACTTTTCTAAAGGAAGTTTCTTGATAAATCTAACTACTAAATCTCTCTCCTTTGTTACTCTGTTATATAAAAACACAGGAAAATATTGCCTTGTTGAAATTTATATTCTTTTCTAAAGGAAGTTTCTTGATAAATCTAACTACTAAATCTCTCTCCTTTGTTACTCTGTTATATAAAAACACATGAAAATATTGCCTTGTTGAAATTTATATTCTTTTCTAAAGGAAGTTTCTTGATAAATCTAACTACTAAATCTCTCTCCTTTGTTACTCTGTTATATAAAAACACATGAAAATATTGCCTTGTTGAAATTTATATTCATTTCCATCCACCTCTATTAACAATGACGACCCATCATTTACATGTGTGAATTTTGGTTGCTGCTATGTTTGCTATTTTAGTCCAACTAAGAACAAATCTAGATCCAATATCTGTCAAATTTAAACCTTGGTAAAATTTTTAGTCACTTTTAATGTTATATTTAGAGAATTTACAAAAATCTTCTGACACAAGTTATTATGCATATTAAACGAATAAGTTTAAGGATTCTGAAATCTAATAAAAACTATTTTTCAATTTTTTTTCCATGAAACATGGGTAATGTAAAAGATCTCATAAATGCAGAAAAATAGAAAATAAAGTTATTAACTGAGGGAATGTCTAAATTGGTGATATCAAAGGAGCTTTGAAGAGATTACTGAACAAAAAATCTCGCCAAACACTTCTCAGTAAAGCAAATATATTTAAGTGTTAAAATTGGACCAAGAATTGACATTACTAAAGTAATTTTCAGACAAATCTCAGCTGCCTCACGATGAAGGTGTGTGTGTGTGTCTAAAATGCAGGAGTAAGGAGGCAGAAAGTGTAATGATATATGCTAGAACGGCTGACCAAACGATTATTGGACCATTCAAAGTCGATGATGGAGTTAAATGGAACAGTGAAAACTGTTTTAATTTCATGACTTTCGTTGAATAATGCAATTATCAGCCTTTCAGTTTCAAAGCAAAGAGGGTATTTATGCATGACAATAAAGCTCCTCATGTCTTTAACATTTGACACATTAATCTTTTTGATCATAAAAGGTTTACAGAAGAGAAGATAATGGAACGGCCACCATTAAGTGATGATCTGAATCTGATTGAAAATCTATGGTCAATTGTGAAGATGAAATTATATGATGGTGGAAAACAATATCACAGCAAAGCAGGTCCATGGGAAATTTATAGGGCACATAATGAGGAAAGAGGTCTTGGAAATTTGATACTCACAGGAGATTGAAGGCAAGAGGGACAGAGAAAAACAATGTATAACCTACTTAGTAAGTTTCAGTGAATGGGAGATAACAAAAATACAAAATTTATCAAGAGGTACAAAAGACAGGCAACTGTGGAGAGTCATGATTGTCTATGTCCTGAAGGGACACAGCACGTAGAAGATGATAGGTGTAATATTAAAAGAGAGATTGTTATATATATACACACATACATTTATATATATATATATATATATATATATATATACATACATACATACATACATATATATATATACATTTATATACACATACATACATATATTTATATATACATACATACATACATATATTTATATACATATATATATATATACATACATAAATATATATATATATACATACACATATATTTATACTTTATATATATATATATATATATATATATATATATATATATATATATGATGATGGACTCTCCTGTCGAACTCGACGTATGAGGGTTAGACAGATCAGTTCCCAGAAACTGAAAGCCCGACATCCACACAGGATTTGATTATAGTGGTGAAGGCTTTGTGCAGGGCCATCCACACTTTTTGGAGGGATGAATACAGGGACCTGGTGCAACAAATGCCACAAGGTCCCCAAACGGCCCTCTGCAGGTTTTGAATTCAGAGTTGTCCTTCTCCTAGTCCAGTTGCCATCCAAGGTTATAGAACCCAGTCTGTCCTGCATATATATATATATATATATATATATATATATA